>CM069170.1:4276042-4398574 GCA_035221665.1 Okamejei kenojei | reverse complement strand
ATAATAAAATATTATACTTTATTGATATTGGCTATATTCTCTGAAGCTGTACCTGCATGCTTGCTTTTCATTGACTGATGTACAAGTCCAGTGTATTTTGCCATTTTAACCAACTTGACTGCTTTTAGATATGCCGTCCTATTTTTTGCTTCCTTAAGTGGATTACATCTCATTTTCCGCGTTTTAACTTCCATATGACCATGCATATGCCCGCTCCCCTACATGTCCTATGTCACATGCTTATTCATAGCATTACGCCTCACAGTTCACACTGCCACCAGCTTTGTGTCATCTCAAATTTGCTAATGTTACTTTGCATCCCTTCACCCAAATCAATTCATCTCCAGGGCTTTGCAATAGTTTTCATACCCGTGTTCTTTTCCACATTTTGTCTCGGTACATCCACAACCCGTAAATGTATTTTAATGGGATTGTTTGTGTGGATGTCCAAAACAAAGTGGCGACATAATTGTGTAGGGGAAGGAAAGGATACTTTGGTTTCCAAAGGGTTATTGACAATAAATAAACTGTAAAAGAGGTGAGCGTGACAAATGTATTCAAGGCCCCCCGGGTCAATACTTATGTTAGATCCACATTTCGCTGCAATTACAGGCTGCTAGTCTTTTGGGGTATGTATTCTACCAGCTTCTGGCACATTAGAGACTGACTGTTTCGCCCGTTCTTCTTTGCCACAAAAATCGATCAAGCTCTGTCAGTTTGAGATGGTGAGCTTCTGTGAACAGCTATTTTAATAGTCTTGCCAAGAGATTCTCATTGGATTAGGTCTGGACTTGGTCGGGGCCATTCATAAACATGATCTTTGCTTTGATCTTACTTCCATTCCATTGTTGCTCGGGCTGTTGTTTGGGTTGGGTCCTGCTGAAGGTGTCCTCCGCCATGTTCTCAAGTCTTTTGCAGACTCTAAAAGTTTTATTCCTAGTTTGCCCTGTATTTGGCGACTTACCATCTTCCCATCAACTCTGACCAGCTTTTCCCTGTCCCTGCGGGATGAATAGCATTCCCAACAGCATGATGCTGCAACACACATGTTTCACAGTGGGGGTTGGTGTGGTTCTGGGTGATGATGCTGATGTGTCAGTTTTCTGCAACACATAGCGTTTTGGCATTTAGGCCAAAAAACTTCAATTTGGTCTCATCAGACCATGTGAACCTTCCTCTCACATGTTTGCGGTGTCCCCCACATGGCTTGTGGCAAACTGCATGGGACTTTTATGGCTTTGTTTCAACAATAGTTTTCTTCTTTGCAACTCTTCCATAATAGGCCCGATTTGTGGAGTGCACGACTAATAGTTGTCCTGTGGACAGATTCTCTCACTGAGCTGTGGATCTCTGAAGCTACTCCTCCAGATGTTTGGGCCTCTTGCTGCTTCTCTGATCAATGCTCTCCTTGCCCGGCCTTGTCAGTTTAGGTGGACGGCCATGTCTTGCGTAGGTTTGCAGTTGTGCCATAACTCTTCCATTTCGGATGTTGGATTGAACAGTGGCTCCGTGAGATGTTCAAAGCTTGGGATATTTTCTTTATTAACCTAACCCTGCTTTTAACTTCTCCACAGCTTTATCCCTGACCTGTCTGATGTGTTACTTGGGCTTCATGATGCTGGTTTGTTCACTAATGTTCTCTAAAAAAACCTCTGAGGCCTTCACAGAACAGCTGTATTTATACTGAGATTAGATTACACACAAGTGACTCTATTTACTAATAGGTGACTTCTGAAGGCAATTGGTTGCACTGGATTTTTATAAGGGGTATCAGAGTAAAGGGGGCTGAATACTTTTGCACGCCACCACTTTTCAGTTTTTTATTTGTAATAAATTTTGAAAACCATGTATCATTTTTCCTTCAACTCCAATTATGCGCCACTTTGTGTTGGTTCTATCACATAAAATCCTATATAAATACATTTAAGTTTGTGGTTGTAACGTGACAAAATGTGGAAAAGTTCAAGGGGTTGAAAACTTTTGCAAGTCAGCACTGTATATTGTGTAATAGCTGCATGGTCCCAGCAACGAGCCTTGCGGTACCCACTAGTCACGCCTGCCATTCTGAAAGGGACCCGTTAATCCTACTACTTTGTTTCCTGGCCTGCCAACCAATTTTCTATCCATCAGCACTCTACCCCCAATACATTGTTGCCTAATTTTGCCCTCTATTCCCCTATGTGGGACCTTATCAAATGCTTTCTGAAAGCCCAGGTACACCACATCCACTGGCTCTCCCGTGTCCATTTTTTCCCAGTAACATCCTCAAGAAATTCCAGAAGTTTAGTCAAGCATGATTTCCCCTTCGTAAATCCACCCTGACTCGGACCGATCCTGTTTTACTGCTTTCCAAATGTGAGGCTCTCTCATCTTTTATAAATTGACTCCAGCATCTCTCCCACCACCGATGTCAGGCTAACTGGTCTATAATTCCCCGTTTTCTCTCTCCCGCCTTTCTTAAAAAATGGGATAACATGACCTACCCTCCAATCCCCAGGAACTAATCCTAAGTCTATAGAACATTGGAAAATGATCACCAATGCATCCACGATATCTTGAGCCACTTCCTTAGGTACCCTGGGATGCAGACCATCCGGCCCTGGGGATTTATCAGCCTTCAGTCCCATCAGTCTATCCAACACCATTTCCTGCCTAATGTGGATTTCCTTCAGTTCCTCCATCACCCCAGATCCTCTGGCCACTAATATATCAGGAAGATTGTTTGTGTCCTCCTTAGTGAAGATGGATCCAAAGTACCTGTTCAACTCATCTGCCATTTCCTTGTTCCCCATAATAAATTCACCTTTTTCGGTCTGCAAGGTCCCAACTTTGGTCTTGTCTAATTTTTTCCTCTTCACATACCTAAAGAAGCTTTTACTATCCTGCTTTATATTCTTGGCTAGCTTACCTTCGCACCTCATCTTTTCTCCACGTATTGTCTTTTTAGTTATCTTCTGTTGCTCATTAAACATTACCCAATCCTTTTGCTTCCCGCTCATCTTTGCTATGTTACATTTCTTCTCTTTTATTTTAAACTGACCCTGACGTCCCCTGTCAGCCATGGTCGCCCCTTACTTACTCCCCTTGGAATCTTTCTTCATCCTAGGAATGAACTGATCCTGCACCTTCTGTATTATTCCCAGAAATTCCTGCCATTGCTGTTCCATTGTCATCCCTGCTAGGGTATCTTTCCAGTCACCTTTGGCCGGCTCCTCCCTCATGTCCCCATAGTCCCCTTTACTCAACTGCAACCCTGACACCTCCGATCTACCCTTCTCCCTCTCCAATTGTAGATTAAAAGGGGTTGGACTGGCTAGATGCAGGAAGATTGTTCCCGATGTTGGGGAAGTCCAGGACAAGGGGTCACACAGTTTAAGGATAAGGGGGAAGTCTTTTAGGACCGAGATGAGAAAATCGTTTTTCACACGGAGAGTGGTGAATCTGTGGAATTCTCTGCCGCAGAAGGTAGTTGAGGCCAGTTCGTTGGCTATATTTAAGAGGGAGTTGGATGTGGCCCTTGTGGCTAAAGGGATCAGAGGGTATGGAGAGAAGGCAGGTACAGGATACTGAGTTGGATGATCAGCCGTGATCATACTGAATGGCGGTGCAGGCTCGAAGGGCCGAATGGCCTCCTCCTGCACCTAATTTCTATGTTTCTATGTTTCTATGTAAAACTTATCACATTGGACACGCTAGAGGCAGGAAACATGTTCCCGATGTTGAGGGAGACCAGAGCCAAGGGCCATAATTTAAGAATAAGGGTTAAGGCATTTAGAACGGAGACGAGGAAACACTTTCTCACGCACAGAGTGGTGAGTCTGTGGAATTCGCTGCCGCAGAGGGCGGTGGAGGCAGGTTCATTGGATATTTTCAAGAGAGAGTTAGATGGATCTCTTGAAGATAGCGGGAATCAGGGGATATGGGGAGAAGGCAGGAACGGGGGACTGATTGGGGACGATCAGCCGTGATCACATTGAATGGCGGTGCTGGCTCGAAGGGCCGAGTGGCCTCTACTCCTGCACCTGTTGTCTGTTGTCTACCCGATCTATTCCCCCTGGTGATTTTGTACACCTCTATAAGATCGCCCCTCATCCTCCTGCGCTCCAAGGAACAGAGTCCCAGCCCTGCCCCAACCTCTCCCTGTAGCTCAGGCCCCTCGAGTCCCGGCAACGTCCTCCTAAATCTTTTCTATATAGATCGGGTTGGTGGAAAGATAGACAAACGGTGCTGGAGTAACTCAGCGGGTGAGGCACCATCTCAGGAGAGAAGGAATGGTTGACGTTTCAATAGACTACAGACAAATGGTGCAGCAGTGGGCCATTCAGCCAATCAGTACCCCGTTCCTGCCTTCTCCCCATATCCCCTGACTCCACTATCTTTAAGAGCCCTATCTAGCTCTCTTGAAAGTATCCAGTCAATTGGCCTTCTGAGGCAGAGAATTCCACAGATTCACAACTCTCTGGGTGAAAAAGTGTTTCCGTTCTGAATGGCTTACTCCTTATTCTTAAACTGTGGCCCCTGGATCTGGACTCCCCCAACATCAGGAACATGTTTCCTGCCTCTAGCGTGTGTAATCCCTTAACAATCTTATATGTTTCAATGAGATTCCCTCTCATCCTTCAAAACTCCAGAGTGTACAAGCCCAGCCGCTCCATTCTCTCAGCATATGACAGTCCCGCCATCCCGGGAATTAACCTGGTGAACCTACGCTGCACTCCCTCAATAGCAAGAATGTCCTTCCTCAAATTTGGAGACCAAAACTGCACACAATACTCCAGGTGTGGTCTCACCAGGGCCCTGTACAACTGCAGAAGGACCTCTTTGCTCCTATACTCAACTCCTCTTGTTATGAAGGCCAACAGGCCAAAGCTGCACCCAATACTCTCAGTGTGGTCTCACTAGGGCCCTGTACAACTGCAGAAGGACCTCTTTGCTCCTATACTCAACTCCTCTTGTTATAAAGGCCAACATGCCATTCGCTTTCTTCACTGCCTGCTGTACCTGCATGCTTACTTTCATTGACTGATGAACAAGGACCCCCAGATCCCGTTGTACTTCCCCTTTTCCCAACTTGACATCATTCAGATAATAATCTGCCTTCCTATTTTTGTTTCCAAAGTGGATAACCTCACATTTATCCACATTAAACTTCATCTGCCATGCATCTGCCCACTCCCCCAACCTGTCCAAGTCACCCTGCATCCTCCTAGCATCCTCCTCACGGTTCACACTGCCACCCGGCTTTGTGTCATCTGCAAATCTGCTAATGTTACTTTGAATGTCTTCACCCAAATCCAGTGGCTCGCAAAGGTTTTCATACCCCCTGAACTTTTCCACATTTTGTCACGTTACAACCACAAACGTAAATGTATTTTATTGGGATTTTAGGTGTGATAGACCAACACAAAGTAGCACATAATTGTGAAGAGGAAGGAAAATGATACGTGGTTTCCAAATTTTATTACAAATAAAAAACTGAAAAGTGGGGCGTGCAAAAGTATTCAGCCCCCCTGAGTCAATACTTTGTAGAACCACCTTTCGCTGCAATTACAGCTGCAAGTCTTTTGGGGTATGTCTCTCCCAGCTTTGCACATCTAGAGACTGACATTTTAGCCCTATTTACAATATGCAGCTATTTACAATTTACAGTGCCTTGCAAAAGTTTTCATACCCCTTGAACTTTTCCACATTTTGTCACGTTACAACCACAAACATAAATGTATTTTATTGGGATTTTACGTGTGATAGACCAACACAAAGTGGCGCATATTTGTGAAGTGGAAGGAAAATGATACACGGTTTCCAAATTTTATTACAAATAAAAAACTGAAAAGTGTGGCGTGCAAAAGTATTCAGCCCCCTTTACTCTGATACCCCTGAATAAAATCCAGTGCAACCAATTACCTTCAGAAGTCACCTAACTAGTAAATAGAGTCCACCTGTGTGTAATCTAATCTCAGTCTAAATACCGGGAATTATCCTGGTGAACCTACGCTACACTCCCTAAATATGATTTAGATGAAGGGATTCAAAGTAACATTAGCAGATTTGCAGATGACACAAAGCTGGGTGGCAGTGTGAACTGTAGGAGGGTGCTATGAGGATGCAGGGTGACTTGGACAGGTTGGGACTGTCCCACTCTTTCACTCTCTTTCCCCCCCCCCCCCCCCCCCGATTCTCTTTCGCCCCCGGTAACTCACCCCTGAGGGACACTCCACTGCCGGGGGGGGCACGGGGTGTGGGGGGAACAGTCGGTGCAGGAGGAATCACCAGGGTCGACTCCTTTCAGGCAGAAGGTCCCGGGGAGACAAGCGCACTTTCTCCGAGTTGTGTTGGTGCAGGGCTGGTGTTCCATTAAACCCAACTCTGTCCGGGGTAGAGGGGCGGGGGGAGAGAGACGGGGGGAGAAAGGGAGTGGGGGAGAGAGAGGGGAGAGAGAGTAGGGAGAGAGAGGGGGATGGAGAGAGAGGGAAGGAGAGTGAGGGAGGGAGAGTGAGGGGGAGAGATAGGGGGGGGGAGAGTGGGAGAAGAGAGAGGGGATGGAGAGAGAGAGGGGGAGAGAGAGAGGGGGGAGAAAGAGAGTGGGGGAGAGAGAGGGGAGAGAGAGAGGGGGGATTGAGGGGGGAGAGAGAAGGGAGAGAGAGGGGAGAGAGAGGGGGGAGATAGGGAGAGAGAGAGAGAGAGAGATAGGGGGGGAGAGAGGGGGGAGGAGAGAGAGTAGGGAGAGATAGGGGGAGAGAGGGAGGGAGGAGAGAGAGAGAGAGATAGGGGGGGGGAGAGAGAGGAGGGGGAGAGAGAGAGAGAGGGGAGAGAGGAGTAGGGAGAGATAGGGGGGAGAGAGACGGGGGGAGAGAGAGTAGGGAGAGAGGGAGAGGTGGGAGAGAGGGGAAGGAAGAGAGGGAGGGAGGATAGGGGGGGAGAGAGAAGGGGAGAGAGAGAGAGGGGGAGAGGGAGAGAGGGAGGGGGGAGAGAGATGGGGGGAGAGAGGGGGGAGAGAGAGAGAGGGAGAGAGAGGAGGGGAGAAAGAGGGGAGAGAGAGGGGATGGAGTGAGGGGGAGAGAATTTAGTTTAGTTCAGTTTAGTTTTAATTTCGAAAGAGAAAGAGAGGGAGATGGGGTGGGAGAGGGAGGGAGGGAGAGAGTGATGGAGAGAGAGGGATGGAGAGAGAGTGAGGGAGGGAGAGTGAGGGGGGGGGGAGGGAGGGAGAGGAGGGATGGAGAGAGAGTGAGGGAGGGAGAGTGAGGGAGGGAGAGTGAGGGGGAGAGAGGGAGGGAGAGAGAGGGGGAGAGTGTGAGGGAGGGAGAGGGGGAGGGAGGGAGAGAGGGAGGGAGGGAGGGAGGGGGATGGAGAAAGGGAGACGTACCTGCTCTGCATCTCCCGCGACAGGTGTGACACTGATGCTCGAGGTTCCACACCTCTGAGTGAGTCTCTGGGGGGCAGGAGCGACATCGAGTGAGGTCGCCCCTCACACAGCGGAACTCCACGTACGTACCTGGTGTAGGGGGGAGAGAGAGCGAGGGGGACATTTGTGACAAATTCTGGGGCCCAATTCAAATCCCCCCCTCTCTCTGCCCCTTCCCTCTCTCTCTCTCGCTCTCTCTCTCTCTCTCTCTCTCTCTCTCTCTCTCTCTCCCCCCCCCTCCTTTCCCCATCTTTCTCTCTACTCAGCCCCCCTCTCTCTCTCTCCCCCCTCTCTCTGCCCCAACACTCTCTCAGTTTATACCCTAACCCTAGCTCTCTTGTCACTTTATCACTTTATTTATTCATGTGTGTATATATTAATATAATGGCATATGGACACGCTGATCTGTTCTGTAGTCAATGCCTACTATGTTCTGTTGTGCTGAATCAAAGCGAGAATTTCATTGTCCTGGATTTCAGTAAGGCCTTTGACAAGGTTCCCCATGGAAGGTTGGTTCAGAAGGTTCAATCTTTGGATGTTAATGGCGGAGTAGCAAGATGGATTCAACAGTGGCTGAATGGGAGATGTCAGAGAGTAATGGTGGATGGCTGTTTGTCAGGTTGGAAGCCGGTGACCAGTGGGGTGCCTCAGGGATCTGTGTTGGGTCCACTGTTGTTTGTCATGTACATCAATGATCTGGATGATGGGGTGGAAAATTGGATAAGTAAGTATGCAGATGATACTAAGATAGGTGGGGTTGTGGATAATGAAGTAGATTTTCAAAGTCTACAGAGAGATTTGGGCCATATGGAATTGTGGGCTGAAAGATGGCAGATGGAGTTCAATGCTGATAAGTGTGAAGTGCTACATCTTGGCAGGGCAAATCAAAATAGGACATACATGGTAAATGGTAGGGAATTGAGGAATGCTGTGGAACAGAGAGATCTAGGAATAACTGTGCATAGTTCCCTGAAGGTGGAATCGCATGTAGATGGGGGGGTAAAGAAAGCCTTTGGTGTGCTGGTCTTTATAAATCAGAGCATTGAATGTAGGAGTAGGGAAGTAATGTTAAAATTGTACAAGGCATTGGTAAGACCAATTCTGGAGAATGGTGTACAATTTTGGTCGCTTAATTATAGGAAGGATGTCAACAAAATAGAGAGAGTACGGAGGAAATTTACTAGAATGTTGCCTGGGTTCCAGCAACTATGTTACAGAGAAAGGTTGAACATGTTAGGTCTTTTTTCTTTGGAGCGCAGAAGGTTAAGGGGGGACTTGATTGAGGTCTTTAACATGATGAAAGGGATAGACAGAGTTGACGTGGATAAGCTTTTCCCATTGAGGGTAGGGAAGATTCAAATAAGAGGGCATGACATGTGAATTAAGGGACGGAAGTTTAGGAGTAACGTGAGGGGGAACTTCTTTACTCAGAGGGCGGTTGCTGTGTGGAATGAGCTTCCAGCAGAAGTGGTGGAGGCAGGATCAATTTTAACATTTAAAAGTAAAGTGGATAGGTATATGGACGGGAAGGGAATGGAGGGGTATGGTCTGAGTGCAGGTAGATGGGACTAGGGGAAAACAAATGATCGGCACGGACTGGAAGGGCCGAGAGGGCCTGTTTCCGTGCTATAATTGTTATATGATTATATGGTTAACGACAAAGACCGTGTCGACAGGCGGGCAGGATGGAGCAGCTCCTATTTACCTCCAATCTTGAATTTTCCCTCCACTCGCATCGCTGCACAGTCACGGAAATCTAAGGTGTTGTTTAATTATAATGATTAAAGTATGAATCAAGAGTAAAAATTGCTTGGAGGGACATCTGACCCTTTACATTGATATACGAGCGGGCAGTGAACAATAGGGTGCATTCTTATATGGGAGTTTGTGGCAGGCATCTCTGTTTCACGGGGCAGGATCCCGGCGGGGCTTTTGAGGCGCTACTTCCGGCTTTCTTTCGACCCAGTTCTCTCTGAGCTGGGGTATATTCCACATCCTCAGCCCTCACAGGACACTGTGTAATCCACATCCCAAGCCCGCTCGCGACACTGTGTAACCCACACCCCCCGCCCAGGACACTGTCTAATCCACATCCCCCGCCCAGGACACTATGTAATCCACATCCCCCGGCCAGGACACTGGGTAATCCACATCCCTCGCCCACGTCACTGTGTAATCCATATCCCCCGCCCACGACACTGTGTGATCCACACCCACCGCCCACCCAGGACACTGTATAATGCACATCTTCCATCCAACACACAGTGTTTACCGCACCCACCGGCCGTCTGAGGATTCTGTGTGACCCACACCTGCCGACCCGGGACACAAACCCTGTGTAATCCACAAATCTCCTGCCCGGGTCACAGTCTGGTCCACACCTCGTCGTCGCAGGGTTCAGATTTATCGACATCCCTGGATCCTGATTCTTTCATTGACACATTGGGAGCCCAGGGCCATGTGTAGGCTAAAAACCCATCCGGCGATTGTCATGTGCATTCAGTGACACCATCTGTAAGCGCTGGACACAGAACCCTGGCCCGCTGTAATATACACCGCCACTATATGGTTTGGACCCAGTGTAATCCACACTCCTGTGCCAGGACGCGGACACTGTTTAGTTAAAGATGTTTTCTTTCAATCCACACACGTCGCCACATACATCTGTGTAATCTTCTACCCCATCCTAGGACCCAGACAACTGTGTGCCCCATAACCATATGTAATCAATATGATTTGTCAGAGAACGCTGTGAATCCGCGCCACCGACCCCGCCGCTGTTTCTGATGCCAAATCTCCGTCCCAGAACCCTTTATGACCACACCCCAGCGTCAACCATTTGTAACCTTCCCTCCATTGATGAACTGTACACTGCAAGGGCCAGGAAGCGAGCGGGCAAGATAATCTCTGACCCCTCTCACCCTGGCCACAAACTCTTTCAATCTCTTCCCTCTGGAAGGCGACTCCGGACTGTCAAAGCTGCCACAGTCAGACATGAAAACTGTTTGTATCCACGAGTAGTTACTCCACTCAACAGCCAAGAATCTGTAGCCTCCCTTTGATCTGGTATTTTGTTGGTTCACATGTTTGACCAATGGTGTTTCATCATTAATGTTTTATTATTATTAATGTTTCGTGTTTTCTGAGTCATTCGTAACTGTCATTGTATGTCATGTTGTTACATGTGGGCGGAGCACCAAGGCAAATTCCTTGTATGTGAATACATGGCCAATAAACTTACTTACTTACTGATCAATATGATTTGTCCCAGGACGCTGTGAATCCGCCCCACCGAGTCGCCCCTGGTTTTTGATCCAAAACCTCCATCCAGAACCCTTTATGATCCCACCGCAGATTCCAGGACGCTGGGCAGGACAGGGACATGGGTACTGAATAAACCTCGCCCTGGGACACGGTACAAACATTATAGACTGGCCTGGAACTATGTTTATTCCAAACCACCGTCCCGGGATCCATGACACTATTTAATCCGGTCCTTGCGTAATCAATACAATACAATACAAATGCATTGTCATTTGAACCTCAAAAGAAATTCAAACGAAATGTGGTTTCTGCAGTCATACAACAAGAAAAGAACCAAGACGCACAGCCAACAGAATTTACACAAACATCCATCACAGCGATTCTCCTTTTCGCTGTGATGGAAGGCAACGTTTTGTCTCTCCCCTGTGTTCCTTTTCTTCTCCTGATGTGAATGCCTCCGATGGGCGATGGCAAGTCCCGTGGCCAGTGAGGCCGCGCCGAGCGATGTAAGGTCCTGCTCCGGGTCTTAATGTTGGAGCCCCCGGCCCCACGGTGCTAGGCCCCAACGGCAAAGGAGACCTGACGGAGAAAAGGTCTGGTCACCCGTGACAGGGAGGAGATTTAAATGCCCCCCCCCAACAGCCCCCCCCCCCAACAGCCCACCCCCCCACCCACATATACACAGCTAAGAAAATATAAAAACCACAGCAAAACTATACATTCGACGGGTGAACACAAAGACGGACTGCAGAGGTCGCTGCAACGTCGGTCGCGCTACCTAGACATCAGCATCGCAGCTTCACGCCATCAGCATCACATATCGAGAAACAATTGTAATCCGCACTCTGTTCTATTACCCGGGACCTTTATAATTCAAAATCCCGTCCCTGGACATGGTTAGGTGTGAAATCTACACGCCATATCCAGGACCATGTGTAATCCGCACCCACCATTCCAGCACCCTGGACCCTGTGTAATACACACACCAACCCCAGCACCCTTGACACTGTATAATACACACACACATTGCAGCAACCGGAACCCTGTGTAATCCACAATCCTGTCCCTGGACTTGGTTAGGTGTGAAATCGACAAGCCGTATCCAGGACCATGTGTAATCCACACCTCCATTCCAGCACCCGAGACCCTGTGTAATACACACACCCGCCCCAGTACCCAGGGCCCTGTGTAATAAACACACACACATACACCGGCACCCGGGACCCTGTGCAATCCACAATCCCGTCCCAGGACACGGCTCCTTGTTTAATCAGCATCCCAGGTCCTGGACCAGAGGTAATCCACACCACCTTTCCTGACCCGATACCTTGTGTAATCGACATCCGTATCGGGACCTGGTTATTTGTGTCACCTGCACCGTAGGTCCAGGACCATGTGCAATCCACATTCCCTTTCCAGCACCCGGGAACCAGTGTAATCCAAACCAAGCCACGGTTTTTCAACCCCCCGGACCCGGTACACTGTGTGTATACAACACCCACTCTGATACACTGCAGGACTCAGCAGTACCCAATCGCCAGTCGCAGAGCAGCTCCTACAGTGGCAGATTATTATATCTTTCAAGGAATTGCTCCCTCTAGCCACTAGCAGAAGGCACGGGGTAAGGAGTTAGCGTCATTTTACATATGGGAGATCTCCACGAGTCATTCAAATCCGTTGAAAGATAATTCTTCAAATTCACAGTCTTTTGATGAATAGATTCTTTATTGTCGATGTAAAACGGTAAGATATTCATCCAAACGTCTTCTTTAGGAACATTTTAATATTAGTCAAACTCCATAAAGTACATTTTAATATTAGTCAAACTCCAGCATGTGGCCCAGAAACGTAAGAAAATGTTTAGATTCTCTCCCATCTGCGATAAATGCTTATCTCAAGAGGCAACCATATCACACTCCTTTTCCTTTTGCATAAAACTCCAAATATGTTGGAATTAAATTTTTGAAATGTTTATAAAGTTATTTAAAATTAAACTGAAACCCAACGCGGAATGATTATCTTTGGAACAATAGAAGTCGGCTTCGTTCCAAAAGAGTTTACTTAACTATGGCTTAATAACGGCAAAAGAACTTCTACTAAAATTCTGGAAAAATGCATCCATACCAACGCTTAAAATGTGGATTTCAAATATGTACGAAACGTTACACCGCGAGAATAAGATTCGTCCTCGCAGGCAAAGCGGACCAACTCTTAAAGATTTGGTCTCCATTTATCGACTTATTACAAGCATTTGGTGCAACATAACTCTGGAAATAAACTGTTTCAGAACCGGGTGAGGGGTGTGTAACGATATGAAGCAGGCACATCCCTTTAATTTTATTCTCATTATATTTTCGTTTTTTTCCCTTTTTCTCTTTCTGATGTTTTACATCTTTATGGGCTCTATCTTTCTACGTTTCCACGAACTATTAATATCACAATCTTATCTCTTTTTTTTCTTTGCTCCTGTTACTTTTTTATTTTTATTATTGTCTATTAATGCATTTTTAAATGAGGTGTACATGAAATGTATTCTGTTATTCTTGGTTTATACGACTGTACGTTACTTCTAAAAATAATATATAAAAACAAAATTAAAAAAAAACGTATTTGATGTTGGAAAACTCTGACCATGCCTCATGCGATCTAACTTAAAAAACTTCTCCCAATAATCCCAGCAGCAATTCCGCCTCCGACGGTAATAAATCCCAGCCACATAATTAAAGACAGACAAAATGTAAAGGCCAATGCCATAATTAATGACACTGAACATTAAGCCAAATGGCCAGCACACCTCACATCGGGAGAGTGAACCCATGCTCAATCAAACCCCTGTTTGGAAAACACTGCAGCAGTGCCCCGTTCCGTCCCGTGGTGGTGAAGCCCCGACGCGTTGGACACACAGCCGATTCAGTCATGAAGCGATGGAGTTGGGGTGGAGGGGGGTTGGGTGCGAGTGGTGTCCTCGAAGGAATTGGCGGATCGCAGGGGAATCTTCAGGCTGGGATATTGTGGGGGTGCAGGAGCAACGCTGTATATGCCGTGGATGTTTTTTTCCCAATACCCACTCTCCAGGCACGACCCCTCCGCATGGCACAAGCACCCCTCCGGCAGACATGTCATCGCCTCAACGAGGCACGCCTGTCATCCAGCCAGACAAGTGTCCCCCTCCTCCAGAGACATATTTCCCTCCGCTGGACGACTTCGCCTTCCGTCAAACACGTCCTCCCATCCGTCAAACACGTCTCCCCTTCCGCCAAATAAGTCTCCCTCTCCGTCAGACACGTCCGAATCTCCGCCAGACATGTCAGCCTCTCCTCCACACACGTCTGCCCTTACGCCAGACACATCTGCCTCTCCTCCACACATCCCTGGCCTTCGGTCAGGCACGGCTGTCCCGCCGCCAGACACGGCTGGTTCTCTTTCATTACATCTGCCTCTCATGCCAGACACGCCTGCTCCTCTACACAGATAGGTCTGGTCCTCAGCCACACACACGTGCCACTCCGCTGGACACCGCAGCCCCACCAAGCAGACACGACTCCTCGGCAGAGGCCATTGGATAGGCAGCTACCGCAGCAACTCCGAAAACATACTACTTCGAAAAGGTAAATGGCGACATAATGTTCGGACCTTTGTAGTTCAAATGCTGGCAAAAGGGCCAAACTGGCAAATGGGCCAGGCTTTGAAACATAGATACGTAGAAACATAGAAAATTGGCGCAGGTCGACGCTATTCGGCCCTTCCAGTCAGCACCGCCATTCATTGTGATCGTGGCTGATCGTCCCCAATCAATAATCATTGCCTGCCTCTCCGAATATCCGTTGATTCCACTAGCCGCTAGAACTCTATATAGCTTTCTCTTAAATCCATCCAGTGATTTGGCCTCCACTGTCCTCTGTGGGATAACATTAGCTGCCCTCCAATTCACAGGAACTGATCCTGAATCTATTGAACATTGGAAAATGATCACCAATGCGTCCACTATTTCTAGTGTCACCTCCTTGAGGACCCTGGGATGCGGACCATCAGGCCCAGGGGATTTATCATCCTTCAGTCCCATAATAAATTCACCCATGTCTGCCTTCAAGGGACCCACATTTGACTTTGCTACTCTTTTTTCCTTAACATTTTTGAGGAAGCTTTTACTGTCCTTCTTTATGTTCCTGGCCAGCTTCCCCTCCTACTTCATTTCTTCAGCCCGTATTGCCCGTTCTGTTTCCTTCTGCTGTCCTATGAACGTTTCCCAATCCTCTGGCTTCAGACAACTCCTTTCTGTGTTGTACATATTTTCTTTTCGTTATATTCTATCCCTAACTTCTCTTGCCAGCCACGCTTGCCTCCTATTCCCCTTAGAATCTTTCTTCCTTTTTGGAATGAAATGATCCTGCGTCTTCTGGATTATGCCCTGAAATTCCTGCCTTCGCTGTTCCACTGTCATAAGTGATAGCATCCTTTTCCAGTCCTCCTTGGCCAGCTCCTCTCTCATGCCTTCATAGTCCCCTTTGTTCAACTGCATCACGGCCACTTCCGATTTTACATTATCGATCTCAAATTGCAGATTGAAACGAATCATATTATGATCACTACCTTCAACCGGTTCCTTTGCCTCGAGTTCTCTTGACAAATCTGGTTTATTAGACAACACTACATCCAGAATTCCCTGTTCTCTGGTCGGCTCCATTACAAGCTGCTCTATGAATCCATCTCGGAGGCACACTACAAACTGTCATTCTTGGGGCCCTGAACCAACTTGATTTTCCAAGTCTACCTGCATATTGAAATCCCCCATCACACCAGTTGCATTACCTTTGTAACATGCCAGTTTTTACACCTGCTGCAACTGACTCCCTACATGCGGGCAACTAATTGGCGATATGTAGATCACACCAATTAGTGTTTCCTTGCCTTTACAATTCCTCAACTCAATCCAGAGTGATTCTGCCTCGCCAGTCCGTATGTCTTCCTTCGCATGGAACTGAAATTCATCCCTCACCTGCAGAGCAACCGCCCCTCCTCCTCTGCCCACCTGCCTGTCCTTTCTATAGGATGTCCAACCCTGAATATTAAGTTTCCAGGCCCTGTCCTCCTGCAGCCAACTCTCAGTAATCCCCACAATGTCATATCTACCAACCTCTAACTGAGCCTCAAGCTCATCTACTTTACTTCTAATACTTTGCGAATTCATATACAATACTTTTAATTCCTTACGCATCCCACCTTTCACACACATCCCTATTACACGTGGCCATACTCTCCTATCCCTTGTGAGCTTCCGTTCTCGTTCATTCTGGGGTCATTAACTATCCCTTTACTCTCTTTCCCTTTAAATTCGTCCTTGACTATCCCATTTGACTCCCCCACATCCTTATGTCGTGGTTAAATATCGTGTGGTGAAATCATCAGTGTACGTAATGCTGATGCGATGTTGAAATACCATGAAGTAATGTTAATGTTCTTGTTTTCGTCTTCCAGATCCCACGGGAAGACTATCTCTAAGAGATATCAAGCATTTCTCTAGAACGCGCTGTCAGTTGCATTCCAGCATCGAACATTGAGCTTCTCTCTCGCTGCTCTCCAGGATAAAAGTTATGTTCACTAATTACCCGTTTTTTCTTCTGCCTTCAATAGTCCAGGCAGCAATGATTTATTAAAAGTCCTGACATCCCAGCAATCAGTCTGGTGAACCTTCTCTGTACTCCCTCTATGGCAAGAATGTATTTCCTCAGATTTGGAAACCAAAACTGTGCGCAATGCTCCAGGTGTGGTCTCACCAAGACCACATCGCCTCTGCGCACACATGTATGGTGAGCCGTTCGGTTTCAACAAATACACTCTAGTTTCTCAGCAAATATGACACCGGCTGCGTTGACGTTGGCCAAAATGTCTCCACTGCTTTACACCCAGGTGAAGAATATTTATTATTCATCAACATTGACAAACCGGAATTATTTGCTAGAATATGGTCTCCATTTATTGATGTTCTGAAAGGGTAAATTGGTCCAGCACGGGAGCCTGACTGAAGCGTGTACCCTGGATTAGATGAATAGTTACGTTTACAATCTACGGATCTATCTCCAAAGCTGTATTATTGGTAATTTATTCTATTTTTTTATCGTTTTTTCTTTCCATCATTTCTATATATTAAAAAAACAAAACAAATAGAAGCCGTGTTAATATGTAATTGATTAACGAGGGCCCCAACTATTTTGACAGTTGGGATCCCAACTATTAACATTATGTAATTGATGAACAAAATGTGTTTTGATTATGACATGTATATGCTTCTAAGAAAAATATTATTTAAAAAAAAACCCAAAACATTGCAATGACTGCCATGGGTGGATATCCACTGTTAGCAGGACCAAACTTAGTCTACTCAAGGGGGCGCTCAATGTTTCATTTTTATGCATTGGTCTGTCTTTGCGCGTGAGAAGCAGTTGCCTTCTGTGGCATATGTGACAGTAGCCACATCGCTGCCGCAGGGAATCCATTGTACCGAGCAAGCGGCTGAAGGAATGCCCGGCTCTGCATGACACTAGTCAAAATCTCAGGTGCGTCTGTGGCGGTTCCGATATCCTCACCATGTGTCTGTAAATAGCAATATGGAAAATGAGACATTTATATACAATTTATAACTGGGGTGATGTTACCGAGAGTCAAAGGACAAGAGCAGTGAATGACCGCTGAATTGAAATGATAAAGTGAAAATTATTGATTTTATTCATTTACTGCGGGAAGCTTCAGTCAAACAGAAAAACGATTAAAATAACTGTATCGACGCATTTCGTTGCAATTAACTGCATGTTTTACTGTTAGAAATGCACATTTCGTGTTAATGAAAGGAAGGGTAAATGACACGTACAAAATCACGGCTAAATTTTCAGTCATCATTACATCTTATCAGATGGCATTTAATTTCACTATCGGCTACCAGTAAATGCCTTGGCGTCGCCATTCATTTTCAGATCACAGATTTGCACCTGCCATGTACAACATGTTTATCCGACCTGATAAAGTACTGCGCCGTGTAAACGTATTGTAAATTACGATTATTTTCATTCACGCATCTATTGCGATTCTATTCGCCCGTCAACACTGGCGATAGTCCTAACAGTGGAAATGCGTTTCTATTCCGTCGCCCAACCTTGAAACATTTTGTGCGGTGGGCGGTCATGAATGTCTATGCTCAACTCTAATCTTCATGTGAAATCGTGTGTTACGTTGGGCACATTGTACCCTACACTGCTAATGCACGTTGTCGATTTTTGATTGTTCCCGTAACACAGCTAATGTGATATCGATTGTCATCCTGTCCCGGGGAAAGTGCGGTCTCTCCAAATGTGTTTCACGCTACCTTGTGGCCATGGCTGCGGCGGATCTGTTGGTTGCTGTAATTGACATATTACTTTTTCGCATCAATGATCTATATTTCCCCACAACTTTTCTCTTCATTACTCAAGTGTGCTCCTTCCACCGGGCCCTTAACCACGCAATCACAGACATCTCCGTGTGGCTAACACTCTCGTTCACATTTGATCGATATTTGATGATTTGTTGCCACAAGCTGAGATCCAGATTTTGCACCGAGAAAACTGCAGCCAGGGTTATAGCAACCGTGTGTCCGCTGTTCTGCTGCAAAAACATCCCCTGGTACTTTGCAGCTGAACCTATTATATCCGTACACAATGTAGCATGGGGCTGTGATGCAAAACAAGAATTCTACATTGAACCTACATGGATATTTTTCTCCTGGATTCACTACTCTTTCAGCCCTCTTCTCCCAATGTTCTTGATATTACTGCTCAACGCCCTAACAGTCGGGCACATTTTAATGGCTAGTCAAATCCGCAAGAATCTGAGAGGCAGCAAGAATGGTGCGAATCAGAATGACGCCGAGCTAGAAAGCAGAAGGAAGTCAATCATCTTGCTCGTTGCAATTTCCGGCAACTTTATTATGCTGTGGATGACGTATTTTATAGTTTTCCTCATATCACTGATAACAAAGCGGTATTATACGACCGGTTTCAGTGACCCGATGTTTATCGCGGACCAAACCAGCTACATGCTCCTGCTTTTGAGTTGCTGCACAAACACGTGTATTTACGCGGTAACTCAGTCTAAATTCAGAGAGGAACTGAAGAGCGGGTTGAAATATTTTCCGAGAATAATGTTTAAACTAGTTAAGGAAGGAAACCAATGTAGAAACTAGAGGCAATAAGTCACTGCAGAATTGAATCTCCCGTTGCATCTCCGCCAGCAATATTCTCATGTACCTCTGACCTATCTCTATGCAACATCCAACATATCCTGAAGAATTCTACATTTTGCGTTAGTGAACGAGTCGGCAGGTTTAGGCTGGGTTAGATAATGAGCGAGCTAATGGTCATCGGCTAAATCGGAATCATGCATGCGCACAACTCTGATTTCTGGCTGTTGAGTAGAGCAACTGCTCGTGGATAAAAACTGTTTTTATGTCTGGCTGTGGCAGCTTTGACAGTCCGGAGTCGTCTTCCAGAGCGAAGTGATTCAAACGTCATAAAAGCATTGTTTAACTGGAGATCTATGTGGTCCTGGGAAATAGATGGTAGGACATTTGTTTTAGAAAACACGAGACGCTGGGTTGGGTGGTGGCGTCACACGGGGGGACCGGACCCCGAATACCTGCGTCTCTTGTGCCCTTCTCTGCCGCTCTTTCTCCCGCTTATTTGTGAGATGTTGAGTTATATATCGCTCCGCCTCTTGTGCCCTTCTCTCCTGCTCTCCCCCCCTCTTCCCCCCCCCCCCTCTCTCTCTCTCTCTCTCTCTCTCTCTCTCTCTCTCCCGGTTACCTCTGTGACATTGAGTTGCGGCGGGTCCTGTTCCCTTCTCTCCTGGTCTGTCTCTGGATTATCTCTGAGACGTTGAGTTATTTCTTGCGACTCCTCTTGTGCTCTTCTGACCTGATCTCTCTCTCTCTCTCTCTCCCTCCCCCCCTCTCTCTCTCTCTCTCTCTCTTCTCTCTCTATATATATATATATATATATATATATATATATATATATACATATATATATATATATATATATATATATATCTCTATCTATCTATATATATATATATATCTTTCCATCTAACCAAATGATTACGTCAAACACAATCTCAGTTGTTACTGAACACAGAATAATTGGATGAACATGGAGTCTTTCCTGGGGAATTTAAAACAATGTGAATGAAACATATTTTAATTGCAATTGTAAATGCAAATATTGCTGTATTTTTGTTAAAAATGCAACTGTTTTATAATACATCTTAATCGGTGTAATCGCCAATTCTTTTTAAATATCCAACTTTATAAATAAAACCGTTTTTAAATAAGTGAAATAGCCCAAACACAATCTCAGTTATGAATGAACACGGATTTGTTGATGAAAATTTAGCGTTTCCTTTACAATTAAATTAATGTGAATGACAGGTTTGTTTAATTACAACTGTAGCAAAAGTATCGCGAAGTATGCTTGGAAATGCACCTCTGTTGAAATATAATTTATTCAATCGCGCGTTGTTTAGAAATCTAACTGCATATCTGTTAAAAATAATGCAACTCGTAAAATAAATCTTAATCAATGTAACCGCCAAGTAACCGCCAAGTAAATACAACTTATTAAAATAAAGGTGCAGAGTAAAAGTGCCTTTAATTGCGACTGTAAATCAATGCAAAAGCGTAGCATTTGAATCTGATTCAATGTATTTGGCAGGTGTTTTTAAAAAATCCAACTGTGTTTAAGTAAATGTGTTTTAATGCATGGAGCTCTTGCAAAATAATGTTAATCAATTTAATTGTCAATTTTTTCTTCAATAAATGTTAATGAATGAAATCGTCCATTGTCTTTTTTTCAAGCAGTTGTCTCATTAAAGAGTAAAATCGTGAAGTGATAGTGAAAATGCAAAATGTCCGTCTTTTATCAATCGAAAAAGTAAATCAATGCAATATCGATTTTTTTTGTTTGGAAATGCAAGTCATATGAAATATATGAAAGCTCATCCTCAAAGAAAGCGAAGTCAGAATGATCTGGACCGTTTACGTGGAAGCCGGACGATGAATCGCTTTTTTTTTAATATAAAAAAGGCAACTGTGGTGGAAAAAAAATAAATGAATGAAATGGGTACTTTTTTGCAATGCTGCAGTCTAATTAAAGTGTGATATCCCGATTAATCAATAACATCGGCAATTCCAAAAAAATGTTAAAGCGGCGATTTTTTAAAAAAAGAAACGTCAATAACATCAATCGGCAAGTCTTTTTTTTAAATTTTATTAAAGTATAATTGTAAAATAAAAGCTAATTCATTAAATGGCGAACTTTTTTGCAAGCAGCAGTCTAAACATGCGGAATCCTGATCAATCAATACAATCGGTATTTTCAAACAATGTAAAAGCGGCGTTAATTTTAAAATACATTTCAATAAATGCAATCGGCAAGTCTTGTTTTATTTTTTTTTATGTTTTTAACTACAATTGTAAAATTAAAGCTAATGAATTAAAATGGCGATTATTTTTTTGCAAGCAGCCGTCTGATAGTGTGGACTCCCGACGAATCAATACCGTCGGTAATTTCAAACAATGTAAAAACGGCGATTTTTGAAAAAATAAATGTCAAAAAATGCAATCGACGTCTTTAATAAATAAAAGCAAAAGTTGTAAAAGAAAAGCCAATTCACGAAATTGAGATTTTTTTTTTGCAAGCAGCAGTCTTGTTAAAATGTGAAATCCCGAGATCAATGTAATGGGCTCGTCTTTTTTAAGTTAAGGCAGCTGTATGTAAAATCGAAGCTAATAAAATAAATGGAGATTTTTTTGCAAGCAGCAGTTTAATGAAAGCCTGAAATCCGATATAATAAATGTCTATACATGCGCAGGGCAAGTATTTATAAGAGTGTAAATAAAAAGCAATCCGTAACCCGTTTAATGTCGTAAACATATATAAAAGTTTATCGTTAAAGAGAGCGAAGTCGGCGCAGTTAGAAGGAAATCACTCAGTTCTGAACTGGATCTTCACCTGACTGTTAAGAAGGGACTGCAGATACTGGAAAATCGAAGGTAGACAAAGGTACTGGAGAAATTTAGTGGATGCAGCAGCATCTATGGAGCGAAGGACATTGGCAACGGTTCGGCCGAGACCCTTCAGAATAGATGCTGAACCCTTCTCCACAGATGCTCTATTCGGGACTCTATTCATTGGCATGCAGGAGGTTGAGGGGTGATAACTGTTGCAACCATTTTAAAAGCCAAGACAAACAAATTTACAAATACTTTTAAACCAATACGTTTTCTGAACACATTTTTTCAAGCCAAGATATACAAATTTGCAAACTCTTTACAACCAATACAGTTTCTGTAATCATTTGTTAAACAGCCAAGGGAAACACATTTGCAAACTCTTTAAAACCAATACATTTTCTGTAAACATTTTTTTAACAGCCAAGACAAACAAATTTGCAAATACTTTACAACCAATACGTTTTCTTAAAAAAATATATATAAACCAAGAGAAACAAATTTGCAAACTCTTTTTAACCAATACATTTTCTGTAAACATTTTTTAACAGTCAAGACAAACAAATTTGCAAATACCTTACAACCAATACGTTTTCTTAAAAAAAGAATTTAAAGCAAGAGAAATAAATTTGCAAACTCTTTTGAACCAATACATTTCCTGTAAACATTTTTTTTTAAAGTCAAGAGAAACAAATTTGCAAACTCTTTACAACCAACACGTTCAGTGTTATTCACAGCTCAGAGATCCGTGACCCTCTGGCTTCCTGGGTCTGGCAGAGACTGAGTGAGGCACGCCTATTCCTGGTTTATAGTCCTCCTCCTGCCGCCAACGGGGGCAGCAGAGAGAATGGCGATTTCTTAAAAAACATTGATATCTCTCTGATTTATCATCGATCGGAAAAATTCTCAGGTCCAGGAAGGCAGAGGGGGGCTCTGAGCGAGGTGGACAAAAATGACGGCCGTAGTTCATGGCGTTATCTCGGAAATCACATCACAGTGGGCCAAAGGGGGTCAAGATCCGACTTTTAGTAATATAGATAGATATGTCAGGGAATATTTTACATCTTTTCATGCTTTATATTATGTAAGATAATATCGACATATCAATGAGGAATTAAAATGTATGCATGTCCAGGTAGATGGGATGGCAAGTCTGCAAATTATCAAATTAGTTTTCAATGTGGCATAGTGCATGTCCACACAAAATACTTTTGTGTGGAGAGGTTCTGAAGAGTGGAGGGGCAGAAAGTGCAGAAACAAAATCTCATAGTACTTAGGTCTGCATGGACCTCAATTCATAAAATGTCAATCACTTCTTAATGTCAATCTCTTCTTAATGTCAATGAGACTTACGCTGTAACTTACTGCCATAGATAGGTTAGTTCAAGTGGAGTAGGAGAGCCTGCAGAATAGCTAGAGAAAGAAACATCTCATAGTACTTAGGTCTGCATGGGCTTCAATTCATAAAATGTCAACCTCTTTTTAATGTCAATGAGACTTACACTGTAATTTACTACCATTGATAACTTAGTTCAAGTTCAAGTGGAGGGTCAGGCAGAGGCTACAGAAAAAAAACATCTCATAGTCATCAAGTCTGCATGGACTTCAATTCATAAAATTTCAACCGCTTCTTAATGTTAATGAGAATCACACTAAGTTACTACCATAGATAAATTCGTTCAAGTTCACATACTCCAATTAGTTTCTACATAAACATCAACCATTTCCGACCATTTCTCACTCCGATGGAAGCCCATAAAATGCAGTCAGTATTCCTCCGTTTGTCTCCCGTGGTCGGGGCCTGGAAACGGCCGCGACGGACGGCACTAGGTGCAGCCTCCCCCTGCCCGCGGAGATGATCCAAACACACTCCGCGGCTCCGCGTTCACAGATCGGCCGCTTCTTAATTGAGACCCCTTCACTATGTTAAGTACATAGGCCCCGCGATCGGAGCACTTTTACTCGGTAAGTGATCGCAGGCAGTTTCGAGATTAAATGTTAAAGACTTATTAGAGTACAACAGGCTGTTTAATTTACTTTGTTATTGATACACATAGTTTAGGCCGTCAACTTCATGAATGAATGAATGAATGAATGAATGAATGAATGAATGAATGAATAAGTGAGTGAATTTACAGCCTCCAAATCTCATTTTTTCACATTATACAAGGGCGCAATTAAATGAATTAAAGTCCATACAGATTAATTTTCATAAATTCAGACTTTAGATCTTACCTTTCAGTTCCATTTGATTCACAAAGTCTGACTGGTTTCAGGACTTGGCTGTCCTCTTTGTGTTGCGGCACCTCAGCAGCAACCTTGCATTCAAGACTTCCCTCCACTTCTAACCACTTAGCTGCACATTCTTCAGACTTCTTAATGCTTTTCTCACTAAATTCAATTACCGTGCTGCGCGTTTCCACGACATGCGTCCCACAGAGCAACAAAGAACCTTCATCGAAACCTCCAGTAAAACAGGCATCAGTGATGCACTCTCAACCATGATATGTGCTCCCTGCTTAGCTAGCCTGAAACAAAGTGCGTGATTGGCCAACTGGCATCCCACACAAACCTGCTTTGATTGGACTAAAAATACCCGAAAACTTTCCGTTTTTTTTCACTAATTTAATAATAAATGTGCAAGTTTTGTTCTTAGAAACATAGACACATAGAAAATAGGTGCAGGAGGAGGCCATTCGGCCCTTCGAGCCTGCACCGCCATTCAATATGATCACGGCTGATCCTCCAACTCAGTATCCCGTACCTGCCTTCTCTCCGTACCCCCTGATCCCTTTAGCCACAAGGGCCACATCTAACTCCCTCTTAAATATAGCCAATGAACAGGCCTCAACTACCTTCTGTGGCAGAGAATTCCAGAGAGTTCTTGACGAGTTTCAGGGATGACATATAATATTTGAACACAATATGTGAATATTTCCCGTAGTTCCGTGAGTTGGGTCACGAAACTGCGCAATAAAGCTCCTGGGCCCACATCCTGCATGTTTTTTTAAGTTCATTCTGGATTCTGTCACGCATGGCATGTGGCACGCGGTGTGGGGCATGGATGGCTGGGTCTACGGTGGGGTCAATGGCGATTTTGTAAGTCATAGGAAGCTTGCCCAGCTTGCCATCAAACAGATCAGGGTAACTTTTAATCGGGTCCTCAGATATGAATAACTTATGAACGGCGCGATCGAAACAGACCAGCCCAAGGTCCTGGCACGCATGGATGCCCAGTAAAGTCACAGAGTCCGATTTTAGGATATAGAAAGTTAGATTGTTTTTAGTATTTTCCAGTACACATTTAAAGCTAGTTCTTCCAAGAGAATGCAGGACCTCATCCCCATAAGCATGTAAGGTTGAGCCATTTTTAGTCAATGTATCATTATTCCTTATCTTGTTGTAGACACGCAGAGACATTACATTCACACGAGCCCCAGTATCCAATTTGGCCTTCACCGGCTTGTTGTTAATTAACGTTGACACAGAGGGACCCAGAAGCTTACCAGCAGTGTGGAGGAGGGTGTGAACAGCGGACTCTTCATATGAGCTAATTGGGTCATTCCCGTGGGCAGATTCGGGCTGGTCCTGGGAGCCTGAAAACGTTTGGTCTTGTTGCAGCAAATGCAGATTAGAAGTCGAGCTAGAATTGCTGTACCCACGGGACCTGCAGCAAACGGCGAAATGGTGCATCTTCTTGCAGTAGTTGCATGGCTTGCCGTTCGCTGGACGGAATAGCCGCTCCTTGTTGTGGAAGTAGTTACAGTTCAGACACCTTTGCGGCGGTTCATTCACAAATCCTCGATTAACCGTTCATAGCAGTTCATTCATAAATCTTCTGTTGGCTGTCGGTGTGGCCCGTTTATTAAGGCCTGTCAGGTCTATCCTCGTTTTCTGAGTGTCAAACTGGTCGCTCAGTGGGGCCACAATTTCAGACGTGCGACAGGCATGCGCAGCTTGTTCAAGAGTTAGGTCAGCATTACGTAATAGTTCTGTCTTGAGCTTTTGGTTAGACATGCCACTGACAAGTTTGTCCCGTATTAACTCGTTGGACATTTCCCCGAAGCGACTTCGCTGAGCCATGTATTTTAAATCAGAAATAAAGCGTTTCAACAGGTTCATCTGGAAGCTGTTGCCGCGCGAATAGCGTGGCTCTTTCCAAGATGAGGTAAGAGGGTAGGTCACACAGTTCGCGGAATTGACGCGGCAGGACAATGGGGTCGCGCAGTGTCTCAGCTGTACAAACACCAGGCCGTTTCCGTCCAGAACGGCTTGCGCGAAGTCAAAGGTTTCCGCTCTCATCAGGGCCCCTGGTCCCGCCAGGTTTTGTAGGAGGGAGGCTTTGACCTCATCTGGGTCATTTTGATGGACGATGTCGATATAGTGTCCGTAGTCGATCGCGAAGCACCTCCATCGTTCTCCGATGTCCGAGTCAAAGATGAGCTGAGCTGGCTTGCGGCACGAGTGAGCCATGGTGATCCAGATAATACTGATTAAACGCAAATAAAACCCGATATACGGACGCAGTGGGTCTCTTCACGCTTTCTGACACCATGTAAATGACTTAACTGACACAGGTCTGGAGTTTAAATCATCATTAATCATAATATATAGTAGAGCAGTACAGTAGGTTGTTAGTTCATCACTACCGTTTACATGACAACCTAATGTAGGACATGGGTGTTAATATAAAGTGTACAGTAAGGTTCAGTTAGTGATGCTATACTACTCTGATTGGTTCACATGTAAGAACCAATCTAGAGTTCTACTAGACTAAGTGGGACCCAGGGGAAGCGTGACCCTCTCGCTTCCTCCATCTCGCAGAGACTGGTGAGGCACGACACTTCCGGGTTTTATAGTCCATCTCCCCTGCAGCCAGCGGGGGCAGCAGAGAGAATGGCGAAAGTTTTTAAAACATTCATAACTCTCTGATTGTTCATCGATGGGAAACATCCTCCAGTCCAATCCGGCGGAGGGGGACTCTGAGTGAGATGGCTCAAAAAATGACGGCCGTAAGTGGCGGCTTCTCTCGGAAATAACGCAACAGAAAGTCAAAAGCGGTCAAGATCTTAGTTTTAGTCATATAGATATAGATAAGATCTGCCCGCATTCTTCTAAACTCCATTGAATACAAGCCTAGTCTTTTGAATCTTTCCTCATATGACAGTCCCGCCATCCCAGGGATCAATCTTGTGAACCTACGCTGTACTGCCTCAATTACAAGGATGTTGTTCCTCAAATTAGGAGACCAAAACTGTACACAATACTCCAGATGTGGTCTCACCAGAGCCCTGTACAACTGCAGAAGAACCTCTTTACTCCTGCACTGAAATCCTCTTGTTATGAAGGTCAACATTCCATTAGCTTTCTTCACTGCCTGCTGTACCTGCACGCCAACTTTCGGTGACTGGTGTATAAGGACACCCAGGTCTCGCTGTACCCCCCCCCCCCCCTTTATCTAAACTAACCCAGTTGAGATAATAATCTGCCCTTGTTTTTGCCACCAAAGTGGATAACCTCACCTTTATCTATATTATATTGCATCTGCCACGCATCCCACCACTCACTCAGCCAGTCCAGGTCACCCTGCAACCTCCTAACATCCTCTTCACAGTTCACACTGCCACCCAGCTTTGTGTCATCTGCAAACTTGCTAGTTTTGCTCCTAATTCCCTCTTCCAAATCATTAATATATATGGTAAACAGTCGCCGCCCCAACACCGAGCCTTGCGGCACTCCACTCGCCACTGCTTGCCATTCTGAAAAGGACCGTTCACTCCTACTCTTTACTTCCTGTCTGCCAACCAATTTTCTATCCATGTCAACACCCTACCCCCAATACCATGTGCTCTAATTTTAGTCACCAGCCTCCCGTGCGGGACCTTATCAAAGGTTTTCTGAAAGTCTAGATACACTACATCCACTGGCTCCCCTTCATCCATTTTACTTGTCACATCCTCAAAAAATTCCAGAAGATTAGTCAAGCATGATTTCCCTTCCATAAATCCATGCTGACTTGGACCAATCATTTTACTGCTATCCAAATGCCCCATTATTACCTCTTTAATAATTGAGTCCAGCATCTTTCCCACCACCGAAGTCAGGCTAACTGGGCTGTAATTCCCATTATTCTTTCTCGCTCCTTTCTTGAAAAGTGGGATAACATTAGCTCTCCTCCAATCCACAGGAACTAAATCTATTGAACATTGGAAAATGATCACCAATGCGTCCACTATTCTAGAGCCACCTCCCTGATGACCCTGGGATGCGGACCAACAGGCCCAGGAGATTTATCATCCTTCAGTCCCATTAGCCTACCCAATACTATTTCTCGCCTAATGAAAATTTATTTCATTTCCTCGACCCCCTTAGATCCTCTGTACTCTAGTACGTCTGGGAGATTGTTTGTGTCTTCCTTAGTGAAGACGGATCCGAAGTATCTACTCAACTCTTCTGCCATTTCCTTGTTGCCCATTATAATTTCACCCGTGTCTGCCTTCAAGGGATCCACGTTTGATTTTGCTTATCTTTTCCCCAAAAAGAAGCTTTTACTGTCCTTTGTTATATTCCTGGACAGCTTCCCCTCGTACCTCATCCTTTCAGCCAGCATTGCCCGTTTTGTTTCCTCCTGTTGTCCTATGAAAGTTTCCCAATCATCTGGCTTCCGGCTACTCTTTGCTGTGTTATACATTTTTTCTTTTAGTTTTATTCTATCCCTACCTTCTCCTGTCAGCCACGGTTGCCTCCTACTCCCCTGAGAATCTTTCTTCCTTTTTGGAATTAAATGATCCTGCGCCTTCCGGATTATGCCCAGAAATTCCTGCCATTGCTGTTCCACCGTCATTCCTGCTAGTATCCCTTTCCGGTCAACCTTGGCCAGCTCCCCTCTCATGCCTTCATAGTCTCCTTTGTTCAACTGCATCACTGCCACTTCCGATTTAACCTTCTCCTTCACAAATTGCAGATTAAAACTAATCATATTGTGATCACTACCCCTCTCAACACCGCTGTATTTTGTATACATTTTGGTTACACCATGTTTAAATGGCCTGTAATAAAATCTGACAATGTGCACTTTAACCTCATGTGATTTTTTTAATATTTCAAATCTCAAAATGTGGAGTACAGAGGCAAATAAATACATGATGCGTCTTTGTCCCAAACATTATGAAGGGCACTGTATATATGTGTTATCCCTCAATGACGTTGCATAGTTGAACATTTAGTTCAATTTATTTATATACAGTATCACGTATACAGCCCAGTGGTATGCATTGATATTTCTAACTTCACGTAGCCCCGACATTCCCTCTCTCTCTATCCCACCCCACCAAGTCGCACTAGCATCTCATTTTCATCCAACAAGCAGCTGACAATGGCGTGCTTCCCTTATCATCGTTACTTTGTTGCATATCTTCCATTTATTTTTCTTTATGTCTCCACATCACCGTCTATCTCTCTCGTTTCCCTTATCTCCAACCGGCGTGAAGAAGGGTCTCGACCCGAAACGCCGCCCATTCCTTCTCTCGCTGCCTGCCTCACTGAGTTACTCCAGCTGTGCCTATCTTCGGTGTAAACTACCATGTGCGGCTCCTTCTTGCACATCCTGACCGGCAGGGTTGCAAACGCTCCCTGGGTGGCTTGAAACTCGATAGGTTGAAGGGTGTGTAGTGACAGTCTTCACGACGTCTCAAGATTTTAGCCCGGGCCCCGACAGTCACTAATTTGCTGGCCATGGTCCTGAAGGTAATCCTACGCTTTCCACGAGCTCTACACGAGACATTCAAAACCGTCGAAAGTTGAATGTTACAGAAACCGTCTCTTGATTAAAAGTAAAGCTGATCCATGCAGAAGAAACAGCATCTTTACAGACCAGGAGTAAGTGCAAAGCCTTTGGTCACAACTTTGGAAAGACCAACCGCATTTGATCAACAATCTTGAAGCATTTTGAACTCTACCGTATTGACCAACGGTCTAGAGAGAGAGAAGGTGAACATTTTGGAACAGATGGACCTCTATTTTTTTTTTCAAAGTTACATTTTTATTAGAGGCATGTACATATCACAGTCCAAACCACTACGAACTTTGTTAAACGGTTACATATTAAATATTCAGGATTCCAGGGACCCAGCTACCAGTGTAGCTGGGGTCTTCATTTATCGGTTACATATTAACATTGACTCTAATCATTATTATTTTTAATAGATAGAAAAAAATAAAGAGAGAAAAAAAAGGAAATTAGAAAAACAGAATAAACTATCAATAATAAAACTTAGGAGATAGGTCCGTAGGTCAGAGAACACAACTATTCATCTAGTCCAGGCTTCCGCGCCGTCCCATTCAGATAACCTATGAACGGAGACCATATTCTAATAAATAATTCTGGTTTTTCAATGAAGACAAATCTAATCTTTTCCAGATTTAAGGTCTCCCACATCTCCATAATCCACATTTTGATTGTGGGGGTTGCTGGGTTTTCCAAAATTTTAATATTAATTTTTTCCCAGTTATTATACGGTAATCAAGAAAATTTATTTGGTTTATTGTACGTTTTAGGTATTGTTATGATATGCCTAAAATTATTAATTTAGGATCGGGCTCCAGTGGAGTATTAAGCACTACGGAAATAATTTTAAAAATATCCATCCAAAATGTTTTGATTGTCATGCAACTTACAAAGATATGGGTTAAAATAGCCTCAGAGTATTGACATTTATCACAATTGGACTTCTTGAAAGAGATTATGCCTAACACTATCCAGGAAGACAAGGATTCAGACCTGGTGGGTAATCTGTGTGATGACATAGAAACATAGAAAATAGGTGCAGGAGGAGGCCATTCGGCCCTTCGAGCATGCACCGCCATTCATTGTGATCATGGCTGATCGTCCCCAATCAATAACCCGTGCCTGCCTTCTCCCCATATCCCTTGATTCCGCTAGCCACTAGATCTCTATCTAACTCTCTCTTAAATCCATCCAGTGATTTGGCCTCCACTGCCCTATGTGGCAGGGAATTCCACAAATTCACAACTCTCCGGGTGATAACGTTTTTTCTCACCTCAGTCTTAAATGACCTCCCCTTTATTCTAAGACTGTGCCCCCTGGTTCTGGACTCGCCCAACATTGGGAACATTTTTCCAGCATCTTGCTTGTCCAGTACTTTTATAACTGTATATGTTTCTATAAGATCCCTTCCCCCATCTTGCTAATCTCCAGCGAATACTAGCCTAAATCCAGTGAATTTGATTTTTTTTTTCTAACTCGGGAGAGCTCTTGGATGAACGTGCATCGTGGGACAGGGGTGACTTTAAGGGGATGTCCCACTGTACGAGGTAATTCAAGAGCTCTCCTGAGTTTAAAAAAAATCAAACTCGTGGTAAGCATGTAGAATGTACGTAGCGGGTACGTCCGAGCTCGGGGACGTCTCTTAGTGGCTTGTAACGCTAACGGCAGGTACTCGGGGAACGTGGTAAGCTCGTGAAGACTCGAAGATTTTTCGACATGTTGAAAAATGTCCACGAGAGCCCCGAGTACCTACGAGCGGCTTTTACCGTAATTTTCCGAGTTCGAATCACGGGAAACTCGGGAGAGCTCTTGAATTAGTTTGTACAGTGGGGCAGGCCCTTTACATGGTGCTGCAGGTACCTCCTGGGTGGGGGCAAGGTCTTTCACGCACCTCTTAATGCTGCTCTTGTATGTGTTTCTTAAGTCCGTCAACTCCTCTGTAAACAGCACAGCAACTTGTACTTAAGGGTCTCGACGTCGCCTATCTCCTTCGCTCCTTAGATGCTGCTGCACCTGCTGAGTTTCACCAGCCTTTTGTGTACACTCGATTCTCCTGCATCTGCAGTTCCTTCTTTAACAACTTGTACTTAATCATCTCTGGAACTCTTTCACCGAGGACTGTGAATGTTGATAAAAAGGAGAGAATGCAAGGGAATCTTCCCTTTCCAAGTTTGACTTTAGTTCACGGGATGGATCCCTGGAATGGCGGGATTGTCATATGAGGAAAGATTGAAAAGACTAGGCTTGTATTCGCTGGAGTTTAGAAGGATGAGGGGCGATCTTGCAGAAACATATAAAATTATAAAAGGACTGGACAAGTTAGATGCAGGAAAAATGTTCCCATTGTTGGGCAAGTCCAGAACCAGGGGCCACACAGTCTTGGGATAAAGGGGAGGCCATTTCAGACTGAGGTGAGAAAACACTTTTCCACCCAGAGAGCTGTGAATTCATGGAATTCCCTGCCACAGAGGGCAGTGGAGGCCAAATCACTGGATGGATTTCAGAGAGAGATAGAGCTCTAGGAGCTAGTGGAGTCAAGGGATATGGGGAGAAGGCAGGCACGGGTTATTGATAGGGGACGATCAGCCATGATTACAATGAATGGCGGAGCTGGCTCGCAGGGCCGAATGGCCTCCTCCTGCACCTATTTTCTATGTTTCTATGTTGGGTTTCCGGCCACGTTTTTGTCCAGATTGTTTCTTCATATTCTCTAAAATTGCACTTCTTAACTGGCAACGTACTCTTCTTCTGCCAATATGGTAGAAAAGACTAAATCTGAGGAACCATTCTTAACTTTTATATCTCTGTCATCTTCACTTGATCAATACCTTTCAGAAAAATCACTCGACTCCAATCCATCCACAACATCATTTCTTATAGAACAAGTTGCTTCAATGCAGTTAACTGTGTTTTTCACATTGAATGGTTGTTGCATCTTGTACCTGAACTTTTTCCCAAGAGCACTCTGTAAGTAAGCAAGTTTATTGGCCAAATATTCAGATACAAGGAATTTGCCTTGGTGCTCCGCCCACAAGTAACAATATGACATACAGTGACAGTTACGAATGACTCAGAAAACACTAAACATTAATAATAATAAAACATTAATGATAAAACACCTTTGATCCAGCATGTGAAACAGCAAAATACCAGATCAAAGGGAGGCTACAGATTTTTGGCTGTTGAGTCGAGCAACTACTCGTGGATAAAGAGTTAAAGAAGGAACTGCAGATGCTGGAGAATCGAGGGTTACACAAAAGGCTGGAGAAACTCAGCGGGTGCAGCAGCATCTAAAGAGCGAAGGAGGTAGGCGACGTTTCGGGTCGAGACCCTTCTTCAGACTGGTCAGGGATCAGGGAAACGAGAGATATAGACGGTGATGTGGAGAGATAAAGAACAATGAATGAAAGATATGCAAAAAAGTATCGATGATAAAGGGAACAAGCCATTGTAAGCTGTTTGTGGTGTGAAAATGAGAAGCTAGTGCCACTACGGTGGTGGGGGGGGAGATAGAGATAGAGGGAATGCCAGGGCCCGAGGGCTGAAGGAGAAGTGGGAAGGGGAGGAGACAGCAAGGGTTAACAGAATTGAGAAAATTCAATGTTCAAACCCAAAGGATGCAGACTCCCCAAGCGGAATATGAAAACTGTTTTTATGTCTGGCTGTGACAGATTTGTCAGTCCGGAGTCACCTTCCAGAGGGAAGTGATTCAAAGAGATTGTGGCCAGGGTGAGAGGGGTCAGAGATGATCTTGCCCACTGGCTTCCTGGCCCTTGCAGTGTACAGTTCATCAATGGAGGGAAGGCTGCAGCCAATAACCTTCTCTGCTGATCGGACGATTCTCTGCAGCCTCCGGGTGTCGTGCGTGGTGGCTGAGCCAAACCAGACCACGATGGAGAAGGTGACGACAGACTCTACGATGGCCGTGTAGAATTGGACCATCATTGCCTGTGGCAGATTGTGCTTCCTCAGCCGCTGCAGGAAGCACATCCTCTGTTGTGCCTTTTTGACAGATCTCTGCGCAAGAATGGGGATTCCCAGTTGTCGACATCCACCGACCGTGAAGTGGCTCCACTCCATGTACTGGACTGAAAGTCTGCTAACATTGGGACAGGTTGATGCTTTGCGACATTATCACCCTCACCATTTTCAGTCACTGTTCCATTCCGAGGTGAAAGGGTTATAGAACCACCCAGGACTTCCTCCATTGAGTCCTGATTTCTACTGGATGGGCACTGTCCCTCATTCAAAGCAATGCTGCGGGTTGAATGCATGTCCAGGATGTAACTGTGGCCCTCTGTTGACAGAGTTCTGAATAACAAAATTATTAAAAGATAAAACTGACACCAAAAGCAGAATGGATTATTTTTGGAACAACGGAAGGTAGCCCTGTGTTTCAGAAGAATCTATTTGAATACAGGTTAATAACTGGGAAAAAGCTCATCTTAAAATTCTGGAAAAATGCTCCCATACCAACAGTAAATATGTGGATTTCAACTATGTTTGCAAACTACATTGTGAAGATATGAGACTCCGCCTGGCAGGAAAATCAGATCGCTTCTATAAGACATGGTCTGCATTTATAGATCTACTACAAGGAGAGGGTGCGAGGCTACCTCAAAAAGGTACCGGCGTCGGGTCTTGGTAAAGCGGGATGAAAAATTGCAGAGTTGGTAAATTCCTTTGCGTGATGTTTATAATAAAGTAACTGTCCTTTTTTCTTCTTTCTTTCTTTTTTTCCTAGGGTCTATCTCTTAATCTCCTTTCTCTAACTCCTCGACTATGGGCCCTCTCTTCTTTCCCTTTGTCACGCTTCTTCACTTTCACAATTCTCTCTCACTTTCTCGGTTTCTTCTCCTTTTTTTAATAGTCTTAAAAACTAAGGGGTACAATGATTGTAATAATATATACGGGACGTACACTGATGTCATTTACTGTACCTCTAATAAACATTTTTTTTTAAATAAAAAAAAGAGTTCTGAACAGTCCTTCTAATTGCTAGGTTTCTGCCTTATTCATCTCTACCCCATTGCACACATTGGACTTTGTCTCTGGAACTGGTGCGCTATAATGCTCAGAGCTATGTTCTCCATACTAACCTTTCCTTTGCTCTCTATTTTAAGTGAGCCTGGCTTGATTGCATTTATTCATGTTAAGGGCCTGTCCCACCAGCATGCGATTGCATGCGTCGAGCACGACCAAACGTGGACACTTGAGGCGCACGGCCTAGCGGGGCCGGGCCCAATTCGAACCGCGGAGGCGTATGGAGTTGTGCGGGCCTGGTCCCGACATCATACTCACCAATCAGCTGGGCAGGAGGCGGGCAGACTGAATGTGGACGTCGCACGGTGTCGGTCGGTGACGTCATCACGCAACGGCACGCGCTAGGCGTATGACGCCAAAAATGCTGCGTACGACGTCGAGACGCTGCGTACACCCTCAATGCGGCTGCGGGCAGACAGGCCGTTGCCGCACGGGATTTTTGGATAGTGCAAGATCTTTGGAGTCCCGCGCGATTTCGGGACCAGCCCCCACACAGCCGCCGTACGGCTCAAGCGACCACGTTAGTTCGCGCTAGACACATGCAATCGCATGCTGGTGGGACAGGCCCTTTAATCATTAGTGACATGCTGACATTGAAAAAGGGTGCAAGATCCTTTTGACTCAACAAAATAGAGTACAGAGGAGATTTACTAGAATGTTGCCAGGGTTCCAGCAACTATGTTACAGAGAAAGGTTGAACAAGTTAGGTCTTTATTCTTTGGAGCGCAGAAGGTTAAGGGGGGACTTGATTGAGGTCTTTAAAATGATGAAAGGGATAGACAGAGTTGACGTGGATACGTTTTTCCCATTGAGGGTAGGGAAGATTCAAACAAGAGGGCATGACATGAGAATTAAGGGACAGAGGTTTAGGGGTAACGTGAGGGGGAACTTCTTTACTCAGAGGGTGGTGGCTGTGTGGAATGAGCTTCCAGGAGAAGTGGTGGAGGCCGGATCGATTTTAACATTTAAAAGTAAAGTGGATAGGTATATGGACGTGAAGGGAATGGAGGGGTATGGTCTGAGTGCAGGTAGATGGGACTAGGGGAAAACAAATGGTCGGCACGGACTGGAAGGGCTGAGAGGGCCTGTGTCCGTGCTGTAATTGTTATATAGTTATATGGTTATATGGACTCATCATTTAGCTGTTGAATAGCTATTAACTGGGTTCCTGCTTAATTAATGTATCCAAACTTAGCTGACTTGATTCAAATTCAATAGGTTTGTTTTGATCTGTATTCAGGGTCAAGGGGTGAACCATGGACACATGAACATACAAATTGTGAGCCTTCTCGAACCGCTTATCACATTCGTCACAAGCAAATTCAAGTTCAACTTCTGTCTCGTGCTTGGTCATATGGTCATAAGAAAGCGAATGTTGGCCTTTACAACAAGAGGAATCGAATATAGGAGCAAATAGGTCCTTCTGCAGTTGTACAGAGTCCTAGTGAGACCACACTTGGAGTACTGTGTGCAGTTTTGGCCTGTTGGCCTTCATAACAAGAGGAATTGAATACTGGAGCAAAGAGGCCCTTCTGCAGTTGTACGGAGTCCTAGTGAGACCACACCTGGAGTATTGTGTGCAGTTTTGGCCTGTTGGCCTTTATAACAAGAGGAATCGAATATAGGAGCAAAGAGGTCCTTCTGCAGTTGTACGGAGTCCTAGTGAGATCACACCTGGAGTATTGTGCGCAGTTTTGGCCTGTTGGCCTTCATAACAAGAGGAATCGAATATAGGAGCAAAGAGGTCCTTCTGCAGTAGTACAGAGGTCCTTCTGCAGTAGTCCTAGTGAGACCACACCTGGAGTATTGTGTGCAGTTTTGGTCCCCTAATTTGAGAAAGGACATTCTTGCTATTGAGGGAGTGCAGCGTATGTTTACAAGGTTAATTCCCGGGGTGCCGGGACTGTCATATGCTGAGAGAATGGAGCAACTGGGCTTGTACACTCTGGAGTTTAGAAGGATGAGAGGGATTCTCATTGAAACATATAAGATTGTTAAGGGCTTGGACACACTAGAGGCAGGAAACATGTTCCCGATGTTGGGGGAGTCCAGAACCTGGGGCCATTGTTTAAGAATAAGGAGTAAGCCATTTAAAACGAAGATGAGGAAACACTTTTTCTCACAGAGAGTGGTGAGTCTGTGGAATTCTCTGCCTCAGAGGGCGGTGGAGGCAGGTTCTCTGAATGCTTTCAAGAGAGAGCTAAATAGGGCTTTTAAAAATAGCGGTGTCAGGGGATATGGGGAGAAGGCAGGAACGGGGTACTGATTGGGGATGATCAGCCATGATCACATTGAATGGCGGTGCTGGCTGAAAGGGCCAAATGGCCTACTCCTGCACCTATTGTCTATTGTCTATGGTATTTCAAGGATGCTCTTTGCCTGCACTGGAAACCACAAACTTCACACTGCAAAGGTTTTCCTCCAGTATGGCTCATTTGTTGAACTGACAGGTGTTTCCGCTGTTTGAAAGTGTGTCCACATTCATCACAAATGTAGTTTATTTTCACAAATGTAGCTGTTCTTCCTCCCAAGTTGTCCATCAGCGTGTGAAACCAGCATTCTTCTTCCTTCTCGAGGTAAAGGAACCGCTTGGAGGTAGTGATCATAATATGATTAGTTTTAATCTGCAATTTGAGAAGGAGAAGATTAAATCAGAAGTGTCAGTGATGCAGTTAAACAAAGGGGACTATGAAGGAATGAGAGAGGAGCTGGCCAAGGTAGACTGGAAAGGGATCCTAGCAGGAATGACGGTGGACCAGCAATGCCAGGAATTTCTGGGCATAATCCGGAAGACGCAGGATCATTTCATTCCACAAAGGAAGAAAGATTCTAAGGGGAGTAAGAGGCAACCGTGGCTGACAAGGACAGTACAGAGCTGGTCGGGGGAGGGCAGAGGAACAACTTCAGGACTGTTTGGGTACTGTAGACTGGGCAATGTTCAAGGACCCGACAACGGACTTGATCAAATATGCCACAGTCGTTACAGACTTCATTAAGAAATGTGTGGAGGACTGCATCCCTACAAAAACCCTTCCGAGTGTTTCCCAATCAGAAACCTTGGATCAACTTTGAGATCCGCACCCTTCTGAAGACCAGACACCGGGCATTCATGTCTGATGATACAGTGGTCTACACGAAGTCCAGATACGACCTTGGTAAGGCCATCAAAAAGGCCAAAAGGGACGTCCGCTCCAAGCTGGAGGATGAGACAGATGCTCGGCAGCTGTGGCGGGGACTGCATGCAATCACCTCCTACAAGGCGAAACAAGGAGGGAGCTCGGATGTCATCGATACATCACTCCCTGATGAGCTCAATGCGTTTTACGCACGCTTTGAGAGGGAGAACACCGATGTGCCTTCCCGAGCCCCCATTCGCTGTGATGGTATTTCAGTCTCAGTCACAGAGGCCGACGTGAGGAAATCCTTCAGAGGGGTGAACCCTCGAAAAGCGTCTGGACCTGATGGCATACCTGGTCGTGTTCTAAAAACCTGTGCGGATCAACTGGCTCGAGTTTTTACGGACATTTTCAACCTCTCACTTCTGAGGTCTGAGGTTCCCACCTGCTTCAAAATGGCATCAATTATACCGGTGACCAAGAAGAGCAAGGTGACGTGCCTCGATGACTATCGACCTGTGGCACTAACGCCTGTGGTGATGAGGTGCTTCGAGAGGTTGATCATGGCGCAAATCAACTCCTACCTCGACAAAAACCTGGATCCACTGCAGTTCGCTTACCGCCACAACAGATCAACGGTGGACGCGATCTCGCTGGCCCTCCATTCCGCTCTGGACCACTTGGACAACAAAAACTCATATGTCAGGCTGTTATTCATCGATTATAGCTCGACATTTAATGCTATCATCCCCTCCAATCTGGTTACCAAACTCACAGAACTGGGTCTCTGCGCGTCCCTCTGCAATTGGATCCTCAACTTCCTCATTCACAGACCACAGTCTGTCCGTATTGGTGGAAATGCGTCAGCCTCGATAGCAATCAGCACGGGAGCACCTAGACTCATGACAGCGTAGCCGGTCACAGTGCGAACTCTACCATAGCCTACCTGCCGACCTGGACCCACTGCAGTTCGCCTACAGAGCCAACCGATCCACAGAGGATGCAGTCTCAACAACACTGAACCTCGTACTGCCGCACCTTGATCGGAAAAATACTTATACCAGGATCCTCTTCATAGACTTCAGCTCTGCTTTTAACACAATCATTCCACAGCAGCTGGTGGAGAAGTTGGAGTTATTGGGGGTTGATGCTGGCACATGTAACTGGGTCCTGAACTTTCTATCACAACGGCAGCAGACAGTCAGGGTGGGCAGTAGGACATCAAAAACCATAGTCGCGAGCACTGGCTCGCCCCAAGGCTGTGTCCTAAGCCCCCTGCTGTTTAGTCTGCTTACACACGACTGTACTGCTAGACTCAACAACAACTTCATCAACAAGTTCGCTGATGACACAACAGTGGTGGGTCTCATCAGTGACAATGATGAGTCGGCGTACAGGATGGAGGTGGAGCTGCTCACATGATGGTGCAAATCCCACAACCTTATTCTCAACGTGGGAAAAACGGAGGAGATGGTGGTTGACTTCAGGAGGGCGGGAAAACAATGCCATACACCTCTGCACATCGATGGAACTGATGTGGAAAGGGTCAGCAGTGTGAATTTCCTAGGACTCCAACTGTCAGATGACCTGACGTCCACGACCAACACCACAGCACTGGTCAAGAGAGCCCAGCACCGACTACACCCTCTCCGTAGACTACGGAAAGCAGGTCTCCCCACTGCACACCTACGAACTTTTTATAGGGGGGCAATCGAGAGCACATTAACCTACGGCATCACTTCTTGGTTCGGGAGCTGCAAGGTGTACGAACGGCACCAACAGGACAGGATTGTGAAGACCGCCAGCAGGATTATTGGTGCTCCACTCCCTTTCCTGCTGGACATATACAGGAAGAGATGTATCAGCATCCAAAGACCTCTACCACCCATCGCATCACATATTCTCCATCCTGCCATCTGGGAAGAGGTACAGGAGCATCAGCTGCAAAACCAGCAGGATGCTCCTCAGCTTCTTCCTGCAGGCTATATGACTGATAAACGGACATTTCCCCCTGCCAAAGTATCGCGCACCAACCTGGACACACTAAAGCAGAGCCATTGTCGTACCGCTGCCGATGGGAACTCATGATATATGTATTTTTATTTTTATTTCTATTTATTTTTTCCGCACACTGAATGGACACTGGTTGAGCAACGTTTTTTTTCGTTTCCTCTGGGTATGTAAGTACTTAGGAAAAATTATAATACAGATATACAATACAATACAAAGTGACATTGTGATCTGTATTATTGGGAACTAGTTCACAGCCTAAAAGGTATGCTCACTGCACCCATGTTGCTGACTGAACTTGCACTGAAGCTCGTTCATCACCCGTTTTTCAGTGAATTATAGTTATTGAGGATCCGCAAAAGGACACACACTATATTTGGTACAGGGTTGAGAGGAAAGATGTTATCTCTATAATATTAAATCTATTCGTCCTGTTTGTGGCTGTGTGTGTGTGTGTGTGTGTGCGTGTGTTTGCGTGTGTGTGTGTGTGTGTGCGCGTGCGTGTGTGTGCGTGTGTCTCAATTATTATTTTCTTCCAAATGCGCAGCCACTGCCTTCCAATTTTCACACATCCTTTTTTCACACGTTTCCCGTCGGGGCGATAAACATATTACCGGCGCATTCCCACCTATATTTCCGAATATGTATTTGTTTATTGTTCAATACACAGCTCAGACTCACCCATTTTCCGACCGAGTGGCGTCACAATGCACTCTCCAGCTACTTCCCACATTTTCAAACACTTGCTCTGGTCATTCATCCACGCTGCAACTTCTCCACTGGTCACTCTTCCAATAGCTCTTTCACAACGTTCTCCAAGCCCTCAGTCAAAACAGTCAGGTGAAGATTGATAAAAGTGCAGGGGGAACTCAGCGGGTACAGCAGCATCTATGGGGAAGGTTTCAGCATCTGTTCAGAAGGGTCCCGGCCCGAAACGTTGCCAAATTCCCTCGCTCCAAAAATGCTGCTGCACCCGTTGAGTTTCTCCAGCACTTTTGTCCACCTTCGATTTTCCAGCATCTGCAGTTCTTTCTTAAACAGTCAGGTGAAGATCGAGTTCAGAGCAGACTGATTTCATTCTGATTTTGCCGACTTCGCTCTTTAACGATAAACTTTCATATATTTTTACGTCATTAAACGGGTTACGGATTGTTTTTTTTGACACAATTTTATATTTAATGAAAAAATATTTTAACGTCATTTTAAAGGGGTTGCAGGTTACTTTTTCATTTTTACTCGTTGTCACATTTATTTTAAAAAGACTTGCCCAGCGCATGTTTTGACATTTATTCTATCGGAATTTCAGGCTTTAATTAAACTGCTGCTTGCAAAAAAAATCTCCATTTCATTCATTAGCTTAGATTTTTCAACAGTTGCCTTAATTTAAAAAAGGACGAGCCGATTGCATTGATCTCGGAATTTCACATGTTAATTAGACTGCTGCTTGCAAAAAAAAATCGCAATTTCGTTAATAGGCTTTTATTTTACAACTGTTGCTTTTGTTTAAAAAAAGACTTGTCGATTGCATTTATTCACATTTATTTATAAAATCGCCGTTTTTAGATTGTTTGAAACTACCGATAGTATTGATTAATCGGGATTCCACATTTTTAGACTACTGCTTGCAAAAACAAACATCGCCATTTAATTCATTAGCTTTTATTTTACAATTATACTTTAAAATGTTTAAAAACACTTGCCTATTGCATTTTTTGATTTTTTTTAATCGCCGCTTTAACAGTTTTTGGGAATTGCCGATGCTATTGATTAATCGGGATATCACACTGTAATTTGACTGCTGCTTGCAAAAAAGTCCCCATTACATTCATTTATTTTTTCCACCAATGTTGTCTTTTTTAAATAAAAAAAAAACGATTACTCGTCCGTCTTCCACGTAACCGGAGCAGAGTTCACGTTCCAGATTATTCGGACTTCGCTCTCTTTGACGATGAGCTGTTATATATTATATATTACGGGCATTTCAAAAAATAATCGATAGTGCATTGATTTACTTTTTCAATTTAAGAAAAGATGGAGCAGCCGTGAGTGAACTGCCAGCCCACCAGTCGTGAGTGAATGAACTGTCAGTCCGCCAGCCGTGAGTGAGTGAGCCAACTGCCAACCTACAAGGCCCGCATTAGCCTAGAAACCACGCTATTTGCCCAAAATTCCCGTATTAGCCGAGGAGGAGCATTTTGGCCCAAAAGGCCCGTGCTAGGCCAGGAAAAGTCTGGAAATAATGCTTTCCACTGAGATCTCACCCTCTCTTTTAAGTCCCTTCGGCCCATCAGACGTGTACTAGCCCAGGTGTCCCTCCGGCCCATCCGTAAGAATTCTCCCTGTAAGTATTACACCTCATCCCCGTATTTTTCTCCCTCATTTCATTGGCTACCTGTGAGATCCACGCCTGGATTGACTTTCCTCCTTCATTGCTGTGACCTGTAGAGAAAGATGAAAAATGTCTTAAATTGATTATCTCCATTTTTTCTCTCTCACAGAGTCTCTCACTTGTTTCGAGCAGAAAACATGGCGGTTTCTGAGCTGGTAACGCACCAGCACTTAGCAGCCCGCCCACCAGCCCTGATTGACTGAGCTGCCAGCCCGCCAGGCCTGAGTGACTGAGCTGCCAACCCGCAAGGCCTGAGTGACTGAGCTGCCAGCCCGCCAGGCCTGGGTGACTGAGCTGGCAACCCAACAATTCATTCGGCCCAGAATGTCCATACTTGCCCTCTGAAAACCAGTCCATTCGGCCCACAACGCCAATGCTAGTGCTCCAGAAAGCACATCCTCACCACTGGCCACCAACATTGGAATTTGTGGAGAGGTGGAATATTGCGTTGTGGGACCAGCCCTCCCGTGCGAGCCTGGGACCCAACGGGTGAGGAAGAAATGTCGAATGGAAATTCAAACGCATATTTCACTATCTGTCTTGCAATATCAGTGATGACATGGTATGAATGAAGATTTGTTTTTGGAAAAAATACGAAAAATTAGGGTGTTGGATGGGATCACTGGAGATATCCATGGAAATCACACCAACATTAAATGAAATAACACAGTGACGGATATTGTTTCCATTGGAAAGCATGAATTCGTATTTTCATTGAAAAATGTACAAATTTCTGTTGTCACAGGGGGTCACGGAACATTTTTGGAGAAAGTGTATCGGTGACATTTCGGCTAGAGACCGTTACTTAGACTACTTTTTCAGAGACTTGTTTGTGTTTTTTTTTTTCCAGTCGATCCTTCAATTATTTGCTTTTAATCTCCCATGGTGGATACAACGGCTGTGGCGCAAGGTGTTTGTTCCGTGAGTGTAGCTAATTACAATCAGCAGGTATGAGGTCATGTCGCTGGAGACCTGTCTCTCTATATATCTCGGTGCCCAACACAACGCACCGCCACAGAGCTGCAGCGATGACGGACTGACGGAGCCACATGAGTTAATTGTGTCTTCCAGCTATGGGATATCCATTGATCTATCGAATTGAAGATATTTATAACCCTGTAATAGCGGCTGTCGCCGTTTTCGGTAATTTGTTTTGTCTTTGATTTTTAACTGCCTGCATTAGCTGGGAGACATTAAGCATGTTTTTCTGTTTCAATAATTCACTTGTTTAATTTGGTCAGACATCCATTTTCCTACTGTAACTGCCGCAATGTGTACGTCATGCCCGGAGTTTATCCTGGCCTGGATCAATCTCTGCCATAGAGGGAGTACAGAGAAGGTTCACCAGACTGATTCCTGGGATGGCAAGACTTTCATATCAAGAAAGACTGGATAGGCTCGGCTTGTACGCGCTAGAATTTAGAAGATTTAGGGGGATCCTATAAAAACGTACAGAATCTTAAGGGGTAGATGCAGGAAGATTGTTCCCGATGTTGGGAACGTCCAGAACAAGGGGTAACAGTTTAACCATAAGGGGGAAGATTTTTTAGGACGGAGATGAGAAAAACATTTTTCACACAGAGAGTGGTGAATCTGTGGAATTCTCTGCAAGTGGAGGCCAGTTCATTGGCTATATTTAAGAGGGAGTTAGATGTGGCCCCTGTGGCTAAAGGGATCGGGGGGTATAGAGAGAAGGAAGGTACAGGATACTGAGCTGGATGATCAGCCATTATAATATTGAATGGCGGTGCAGGCTCGAACGGCCGAATGGCCTACTCCTGCACTATTTTTTATGTTTCTATGTTTCTTTGTATTGATTGCGCTGGCCAGAGCCCTGACCAGGGAGCGGGAATCAGATATTCACACCCTGGGATTGCAAATATGTTGACCCGGGGCTGAGATAATGGCACCTTGGGCTTCTCCGGTGGTTAGTCTCAACCCAGTTAGTGAAATTACATATCTACCCACTAGGACAACCCTGCTTAACTGAATATATAATCGGTGTATTTTCTGCAGTCATTCGTCGCTGCGTGAAGCATTATCCCGTTTTAGACCTGTAATGCTACTGCTCATTAGATAAAACTGGACTCTGTCTCTATGAAAGTGTCACGACTTTGCTATGCGTTAATTCAATTGTAAACAAATGCTGTCACGTAATATTATGTCTGTTGAAGTTATGTATCTTGATATCCTCTCCTTCGGACGATCTGTATATTCGAATTAATATCCGAAGATATATCCGTACATCCTCGCTGCCGTGCCACAGTCAGTACTGCCGGTGTCGCACAATTGCGGAGACGCACGTTCATTATCTACCTCCCGTGCTCTCTGAGCAATGTGTCATCGTTCGTTCTCCGACGCTGCGCGCTACTCCTGGCTGCGCTCTTGTTTCCTCCCACATGCAATTGAGCCACTGCCTATTAATGGTTTCTGTAACTACTGTATAAGGGACTTTGTGTAGATGGATACTGCAGTCTTGTGAACAGTTGATAAGAAGATGGGGAGTATTAAAAGCCGTGAGCGTAGTTTACATTGGTGTTTGATGCGTGGACACTGTTCTCCGAAGCCCTGTGTCTCTGCACTCTGTCGCGGCTAAATTTCATCTGGTCAACGCATCCAAGTTTGAAAATCTTCCAAGCAGACAATATTCCTCAGATACATTTAGCGGGTCTTGTAATATCTCTTCTCTCCTTCACAGTGAACCTCCTGGCGATAGTGATTCTCTGTCGAGGTAAATGCAGTCTCTCCAAATGCATCACTCTTTACCTGGTGGCCATGGCAGCGTCTGATCTTCTGGTCGGCATCACCGATCCATTTCTCCGTCAGACTATTCTAGTTCACTTCCCGTATTCTTTTCTGAACGTTACTCCCGTGTGCGTGACTCTCACATTCCTGGTCTATGCAACCACCGCGGTCTCTGTCTGGCTGACGGTCGCCTTCACCTTCGATCGGTTTGTGGCTATTTGTTGTGAGAAGCTGAAAACAAGATATTGTACCGAGAGAACGGCGGCTGTGGTTATCGGGGCAGTGGGTGTGCTGACCTGTTTGGAGAATGTCCCCAGGTGTTTTACGATGGAGTCTGGCTACGAATTTGATAATGTTGCCTGGGGGTGCGTCGTACAACCCACTTTCTATACGTCGTCTGCGTGGATCGCATACGAGGCCACACACCGCGTTCTAACCCCTTTTGTCCCGTTCTTTCTGATTCTTCTGCTCAATGCGCTGACGGTCAGACGGATTGTAGCGGACAGCAGAGTCCGCAGGGGGCTCCGGGGCCGCAGCAACGGAGAGAATGACAAGGACCCGGAGATGGAAAACCGCAGGAAATCCATTGTTTTACTATTTAGTATTACGAGCACTTTCATATTGCTGTGGGGAACGCAAGCTGTCTTTTACATCTTTACCAGAATTGCCAAGATCAAATATGACGGCTCCCCCACCGGTTATTACTATATCACGGATGCCACGTCTGCGTTTTTACAGCTGCTCAGTTCCTGCACCAACACGTGTATTTACGTGGTGACACAGAGTAAATTCAGGGACGAGCTGATGAACGGGATTAAATTCCCACTGAGAGCAATCCGTGCACTTGTTTGTTCGTGGGTCCACACATCACAGAAGCGGGCTATTTGATCCACCGATCCATGCCGATCGCCCAATATACATTTTATCTCATTCCAGTTTGATCTCCCAACATTTTCACTCAACTGCCCACATTTAAATAGCCATTTAAATCACCACCCGAAGTCACAGAGCATTACTGCACGGAATCTAGTTATTTGGCTCAAATCATCCCCGCTAACCGAGATGCCCCGTCAACGAGAGTTATTTCCCCCGCGATTCTTCAACATACATTTTAACCTTTCGTAGAAATGCACCCGTACTATTTTTTTAAAATACCGTGACTGCTTCACTGCCGCGCGTCTGCTGGATGTGGGACTTAATCTGAGAAACGGGAGACATGGTCCAAAGGGGGGGAGTGAAGTGGGGCATGAGGTTGCGGATCCTGGACTTGCTCCAGGGCGACACTGTGAATGAGACATTTTAAATGTTTCGCATGTAAGCTGAATTAAATGCTGCATATTAAAATATTTTACTTAACCAATGCTCTAGATTAGGAGCTGGGCATAGGGGCATTGGCTAATTAAAAGTGAGGAATTAAATTAGACTAGCGAGGCTTAAGCGAAGCTTACTTCATAGTGCGGGCTACGGACACTCGGCTAATTTAGGATTAACTGAATGGTACCGTTAGGTTACGGGAGGAAACGTCTCTATAGTTACACCGATGATAGGGGAAGTAACTGGAGAATGGAGACGTGCAGAAGGTGAACATGTCTGGAAATTGGGTTGTTAGCGCTGAGTATGCTGATTATGTGGAAACATGTGGTTAAACCAGTAACTGACCTCATTGCCATCTGTCCGTCTGTTGGCATAAGACAGGAATAACTTGATTCTTGACCAACTGTATGATCATACGTAAAATGTAATTGAACTCATCATCGCCATTGAATGTTTATCCTTTTTACGCGTATAATTATGCTGCTTATCCACTTTTTCAGTGAGTGGGTTTCCCAGAGGCAAGTACTATGCAACCATACTGATTGTAACTCCCCCACTCCCGGTACCGTAATAAAGCTTGATGCTTTTAATTATATTGTGTCTGATGTACTCTGTTGTCTTCTAATGAACTTTAAATTTAAACGCCATAAATAAGTGTGGAATTAAGAGCTAATTTGAAGCACGCCATCCTGACGAATATGTTGAAATTATATATTAAAGGGGAGATAGCTAAATTATCGAAAACCGGATGGTGATCTATACCTTAGTGATACTTTGATCTGCTTACTGTTATTTACCGCAGGCAACAGAACTGGGTGGCAATCACCAACGCATGAACGAATCAAAGTAAATATCCGCGTGTTCCGTCATTTGAAAGTTCACGGTGGAAAGTGTCATAAACTCTTGTGGGCTTGTCTCCGCAAACGGAGAGCGACAGGAGAAGCAGTTTGAAATCATTATATGAAATTAAGATTAAGACTATATTCCTTCCATCGTTTTCTGACCTTTTCTTCATTTATTCAACGACTGTGCTGTGTCAAATGTCGTATACCTTTCCCTCCTAAACCGCCTTATGCTTCATTTGCATGGTTGCATATCTCACCATATCTGACTGCATTATAGTTGCGGTAGATAATCTGAAACGGAATAAACAATGCGAGGAAAACGCAAATCGATGGAGGGAATCCGCGGGTCGGGCTGCATCTGTGCACGGAATGGACAGACGGCGTTTTGTGTCGGGACCATGAAGAGGTTTGGGGAATGGACATATCAGGAAACAACGCCTGTCTATCCCAACTACAAATGCCGCCTGACCCCCTGAGTTCTGATGTGCTTTTCGCTGCACGATGTGAAGGATTTGGAGAGGGGGTTAAAGTTTTAGCATTTTGATCAAAAAGACAGAGGCTCGAAGGCATGGCTTTAACGTAAGCGAGCAAAGATCAATTGAAATATGTGGGGCATGATTGTTCACAAAGAGGGTAGCAGATGCCTGGCCGCGCTTCCAATGTTAACCGTGGAGGCTGTTAGTATCATGGAGTTTCAGGGGCATTTCTATAGACACGTAGATATGCAAATACCTGAGGGATATTGATCATGAGTATCTAGATGACATTAATTTAACTTGACGTCACAAACGGCCCAGACATTATGGGCCGACATGCCTTTTCCTGTGCTGTACATTTCTATACGTTATGTACGAGTGCAGTAAGTAGTGCATAGAAAAATATACCATAGTGCAGAATGCAGATTAATGTTTATTATCAGTACGGGTCCCCGCGCTAAACAGAAAAAGGTTTGTTTTCCTTGTTATTGAAAGCAAAGAGGTACACAATACATAAATGCAATCACATCAGACTCAAGTTCACAAGATAGAGCAAAGAGATATTTGCATTCGTTTGGTTGGTCCACGAAGATCACTGGTGATATTAACTCCAATAAACTTGAAGGTCTGTACCATTTACTCTTCTGTACAAATGATGCTGATTTGGGCATGTACTCAAGTATACTTTCTGGAATTGATAACCAACGCCTTCGTCTTGCTTGTATTCAGGGCGAGGTTTTTGCCCTGGTGCCATGTTACCATCGCCCCTATCTCCTACTTGTACTAAGTCTCATCCTTGTTCTTGATCCGGCCCGTCACAGTGGCTTCATCTGCATGCGTGTAGACGGGGTTCGAGTCGAACTTGCTCGCAAGTTATGAACGAATGGGGAATATTGCAATGGACTGAGAACACGTCGCTCAGGCGAACCCATGGTAACGTTTAGTTTATGCGCAGCAGGTATTGTCACCTATGCTCACTGTCGGCCAGGAATTCGGGATACAATAACAGAATGTGCGATGATTCCTAGGTTCTGGTGCTGATGCATTTTAGTTACCGAACAAAAGCAGCTGACACATGTGCTGTGTCCGCGATGGTGTAGGTTGGAATATCTGAGCTATATTCTTCACTTATAAAAGGACCGTTCATCAGTCTGAGAACAGCGGCAAATGGGTTCTTCTGCGCGACGGGTAAAGGGCGGAGGAAAACGGGCATACACGGTTGGAAATATTAGTGGGGTTCCAGAGCATTGGGGTATTTTCAAGAACAACAAATGGTAACTAAAATGACAATGCAGAGAGAAAAGATGAAGTACAAATGTATGGTAGCCAATTGAAACACAGGAAATAGGCACAGTAGTAGGTTATTCGGCCCTTCGAGCCAGCACCGCCGTTCAATATGATCATGGACGATCATCCAGAATCAGTATCCCGTTCATGCTTTCTGACATAACTCTTTATTCCGTTAGCCCGAAGAGCTATAACCAGCCCTATCCTAATATAAAAGAGGATAGCAAGAGTATCCATGGATATATAAAGAGTAAACAAGAGGCAAGTTTGGAGGTTGGGCCGCTGGAGAAAGATGGGGGAGAAAAGATAACGGGAAATCAAGAAATGGCGGAGGAATTGAATGACGTTTTTGCATCAGTATTCACAGTGGAAGCCGCCAGGAAGTGCCTGCAATCCCAGAGAGTCAGGATGGAAATTAGCGGAGTAGCGATTACTAAGGAGAGGGTGCTAGGAAAACTGAAAGGTCTGAGAGTGGATAAGCCACCTGGACCGGATGGACTGCACCCCAGGGTTCTGAAGGAAGTGGGCTCCAAGATTCTGGAGGCATTAGTTGTGATATTCCAAGAATCACTAGAGTTAAGCGTGATTCCTGCAGATTGGAAAATTGCGAATATTAAACCGCTGTACATGAAGGGAGCACAGCAGAAGAACGGAAACTATAGGCCGCCTAGCCCGACTTCGGTGGTTGGTAAGATTTTAGAGTCAATTATAAAGGATAATGTTACTTCGAAGTTCACGATGAAATAGACAGAAACGCCATGTGTTTGATAAGGGAAGGTCTTGCCGGACGAATCTGCTGTAGTTCTTTGAGGAAGTCAATAGCAGGACAGACAGTGGGGAGGCTGTGGATGTAGATTACATAGATTTTCAGAAGGCCTTCGATGAGATGCGCACGTCAGGCTGGTAGGGTAGATGAGAGCCAAAAGGTATTGATGAGAAGATACTAGCAAGGATAGCGGGTTGGCTGGATGGCAGGAAGCAAAGAGTTGCAATAAAAGCGCGTTTTCAGGTTGTCAGCCTGTGACCAGTGGACTTCTGCAAGGGTCGCTGTTGGGGCCGCTTTTCTTCACGTTGTATATTAATGATTTGGATAAGAAGATTGAAATGTTGTGGCCAAGTTTGCAGATGACGCTAAGCTTGGTGGAGGGTCAGTCAGTGTAGTGGAAGCAAGAACTCCGCAGATGGACTTGGGCAGGTTGGGAGAGTGGGCAGATGAAATTCAGTACAGCTAAGTGCGGAGTCTTGCATTTTGGTCATAAGAATAAAGGCGTAGATTACTTTCTAAATGGAGAGAAAATCGAGAGATCGGAGGTGCAAAGGGACTTAGCAGTACTGGTGCGGGACTCTCAAAAAAGTTCATTTGCAAGGAAGCAAATTAATTTACATCAAGAGGACTGGAATACAAAAACAGAGATGTAATGCTGAGGCTCCATAAGGCCCTGTTCAGGCCCCAATTTGGAGTACTGTGAGAAAATGGGTGTAGAATATCTGAGGAAGGATGTCCTGGCTCTGGGGAGAGTCCAGATGAGGTTTACAAGAATGATCCCATGAATGAGTGGGTTTGCATATGGTGAGCGTTTCACAGCACTGGGCCTGTACTCGTCTGAGATTAGAAGGTGGAGGAGGGGACCTCATTGAAACTTGCGGAACAATGAGAGGCAAAGGTAGAGGGGATGTGGAAAGGAAGTTCATGTATATTTTGAAGGCCGAAATAGATACCTTCTTGATTAGAACGAGTGTCCCGGGTTATAGGGAGGAGGCAGGAAAATGGGATTCGGAGGCAGATATCAGCCACGTATGATGACGTAATGGCGTAATAGACTCGATGAGCTGAATGACATAATTCTACTCCTCTAACTTATGAACGAGAACTGGTGAGATGAAAATGGTCCTTTGTTCTGGTGGCTGCTTACCCGAGGCAACGCAGATGGAGATTGATTCGATCTGGAGGTCATTTTAATTTGAGACATGACTATGCATGGGGGAAGCCATTTCGTTTGATAAATTGAGGGTGTAAATTGTGCAATATTGGACAGATGATGGCCAAGGTGGATCTGTCAAGAAGAATTGCTGATAACTGCATAGAACGACAAAGACCGTGTGGACAGGCGGGCAGGGTGTAGCAGCTCCTATTTACCTACAATCTTGAATTTTTCCTCCAGTCGCATCGCTGCGCAGTCACGTAAATCTAAGGTTTTGTTTAATTATAAAGATTAAAGTATGAAACAAGTGTAAAAGGTGCTTGGAGGGACATCTGACCCTGTACCTTGATATTAGAGCGGGCAGTGAACAATAGGGGGCATTCGTATACGGAAGTTTGGGGCTAGGTATCTCGGCTTCACGGGGCAGGAGTGAACCAAATGTATCAGTGCTTCGCAAGAAGGATCCCACAGGGGCGTTCGAGGCGCTGCTTCCAGCTTTGTTTCGACACACTTCTGTCTCAGCTGGGGTGTATTCCACATCTTCAGCCCGCCCAGGACACTGTGTAATCCACATCCCCCACCCGCCCACGACACTGGGAATCCACACCCCTCCCACGACACTGTGTAATCCACACCATCTGCCCACGACACTGTGTAATCCACATCCCCCGCACGACTAGGTCATTGTGGAATCCACATCCTCAGTCCACGACACTGTGTATTTCACACCCTCCCTCCCGCCCAAGACACAGTGTAATCCACATCCCCGCTCACGACACCTATAATCCACATCCCCCGCCCAGGACACTGTGTAGTCAATGTCCCCGCCCACCACACTGTGTATCCACACACCCCGCCCGCCCACGACACTGTAATCCACACACCCCGCCCACGACACTGTGTAATCAACACCATCCGCCCACGACACTGTGTATTCCACATCCACCGCCCGTCTGAGGATCCTGTGTGACCCACACCCGCCGACCCGCGTCACAAACCCTGTGTAATCCACAAATCTCCTGCCCGGGTCACAGTCTGGTCCACACCTCGTGGTCCCAGGGTTCAGTTTTATCGACATCCCAGATACTGAATCTTTCATTGACACGTTGGGAGCCCAGGGCCATGTGTAGGCTAAAAAAACCCATCCGGCGATTGAGAGTCATGTGCATTCAGTGACACCATCTGTAATCGCAGGACACAGAACCCTGGCCCGCTGTAATATACACTGCCAATATATGGTTTGGACCAGTGTAATCCACACTCGTGTGCCATGACGCGGCCACAGTTTAGTAAAAGATGTTTTCTTTCAATCCACACACGTCGCCACATACATCTGTGTAACCTTCTACCCCATCCCACGACCCAGAACACTGTGTGCTTCATAACCATATGTAATCAATATGATGTGTCAGAGAACGCTGTGAATCCGCGCCACCTAGCCCGCCGCTGTTTCTGATGCCAAATCTCCGTCCCAGAACCCTTTATGACCACACCCCAGAGTCAACCATTTGTAACCTTCCCTCCATTGATGAACTGTACACTGCAAGGGCCAGGAAGCGAGCGGGCAAGATAATCTTTGACCCCTCTCACCCTGGCCACAAACTCTTTCAATCTCTTCCCTCTGGAAGGCGACTCCGGACTGTCAAAGCTGCCACAGTCAGACATGAAAACAGTTTTTATCCACGAGTAGTTACTCCACTCAACAGCCAAGAATCTGTAGCCTCCCCTTTGATCTGTATTTTGTTGGTTCACATGTTTGATCAATGGTGTTTTAATCATTAGTGTTGTATTATTATTAATGTTTCGTGTTTTCTGAGTCATTCGTAACTGTCATTGCATGTCATGTTGTTACTTGTGGGCGGAGCACCAAGGCAAATTCCTTGTATGTGAATACTTGGCCAATAAACTACTTACTTCTGATCAATATGATTTGTCCCAAGACGCTGTGAATCCACCCCACCCAGTCGCCCCTGCTTTTTGATCCAAAAAACCTCCGTCTAGAACCCTTTATGATCCCACCTCAGAGTCCAGGACGCTGGCAGGACAGGGACATGGGTACTGAATAAACCTCGTCCTGGGACACGGTACAAACATCATAGACTGGCCTGGAACCATGTTTATTCCAAACCACCGTCCCGGGATCCATGACACTATTTAATCCGGTCCTTGCGTAATCAATACAATACAATACAAATGTATTGTCATTTGAACCTCAAAAGAAGTTCAGACGAAATGTGGTTTGTGTAGTCATACAACAAGAAAAGAACCAAGACACACAGCCAACACAATTTACACAAACATCCATCACAGCGAATCTCCTTCTCACTGTGATGGAAGGCAAAGTTTTGTCTCTCCCCTGTGCTTCTTTTCTTCTCCCGACGTGAAAGCCTCCGATGGGCGATGGCAAGTCCCGTGGCCAGTGAGGCCGCGCCGAGCGATGTAAGGTCCTGCTCCGGGTCTTAATTTTGGAGCCCCCGGCTCCACGGTGCTAGGCCCCAACGGCAACGGAGACCCAACGGAGAGAGGGAAGAGATTTAAATGCCCCCCCCCCCCAAAAGCCCCCCCCCCCCACACACACACACACACATACACAGCTAAGAACAATATAAAAACCACAGCAAAACTATACATTCAACGGGTCAACATAATGACGGACTGCAGAGGTCGCTGCAACGTCGGTTGCGCTACCTAGATATCAGCATCACAGCTTCACGCCATCAGTATCACAGATCAAGGACCATGTGTAATCCGCACCCTGTTCTAGTACCCGGGACCTTTGTAATTCAAAATCCCGTCCCTGGACATGGTTAGGTGTGAAATCTACACGCCATATCTAGGACCATGTGTAATCCACACCCACCATTCCAGCACCCTGGACCCTGTGTAATACACACACCAACCCCAGCACCCTTGACCCTGCATAATACGCACACCCATGGCAGCACCCGGAAGCCTGAGTAATCCACAATTCCGTCCCTGGACATGGTCAGGTGTGAAATCTACACGCCATATCCAGGACCATGTGTAATCCACACCTCCATTCTAGCACCCGAGACCCTGTGTAATACACACACCCGCCCCAGCACCCAGGGCCCTGTGCAATCCACAATCCCGTCCCAGGACACGGCTCCTTGTTTAATCTGCATCCCCGGTCCTGGACCAGAGGTAATCCACACCACGTTTCCTGCACCCGATACCATGTGTAATCGACATCCGTATCAATTCAATTCAATCAATTCAACTTTAATGTCATTGCACAGATACAAGTAATGGGTACAACGAAATGCAGTTTTGTGACAGCACGAAAGTGATAGCAATATACAGATAAGTACAGATAAATAAATACATATGTGGAAATCTATCGGCGGGACTCTGAGTTCAGCAGAGCGATGGTGTTATTGTAGAAGGTACGCCTCATCCTGCTGGTGCGGGACCTGAGCTCCTGTACCGCCTCCCCGATGGTAGGAGGGCAAACAGTCCATGGTTAGGGTGGGAGGGGTCCTTGATGATCTTCCCAGCCCGACTGAGGCACCGTTTTTCGATGGAGGGCATCCATGGTAGGGAGTGGGGCACAGATGATGTGCTGGGCGGTTTTCACCACCCGTTGTAGTGCCTTCCTGTCAGCTATGGTGCAACTGCTGTACCATAAATACCGTAAAGCAGATGGTCAGGATGCTTTCAATGGTGCATCGGTAGAAGTTGGTCAGGATCGGGGGGGACAAGTGGGCCCTTTTTGAGCCTATCCTCAGGAAGTAAAGGGCGCTGCTGCGCCTTTTTGATCAGCTTGGAGGTGTGAAGGACCAGGACAGATCCTCCGAGATGTGTACCCCGAGGAATTTGTAGTTGGAGACCCTCTCCACCTCAGTCCCCGTTTAAATGGATGGGGGTGTGCCTGCCCCCTCTGATCTTCCTGAAGTCGACAATGATTTTCCTTCGTCTTCTGGGAGTTGAGGACGAGGTTATTATCGGCACACCAGGTTGTCCAGGGTGCTGGACCACCTCCCTGTAAGGCTGACTCGTCGTTGTCGCTGATCAGTCCTACCACCACCGTGGTGTCGTCGCAAATTTTATGATGGCGTTGGAGCCATACTTAGGGATGCAGTCATGGGTGAAGAGGAGTAGAGGAGAGGGCTGAGCACACAGCCCTGTGCACGCCAGTGTTCAGTGTTAAAGTGGAGGAGGTGAGGTTGTTGATCCTAACAGACTGTGGTCTGTTAGTGAGGAAGTCCATTATCCAGTTGCAGAGGGAAGTTGAGATGCCAAGAGACCGCTGAGTTTGGTGATCAAGCTAGCGGTATGACAGTGTTAAAGGCGGAGCTGAAGTCAATGAACAGCAACCTGATGTAGGTCTTATTGCTGTCCAGGTGGGTCAGGGCAGAGTGTAGGGCCGCCGATATGGCGTCTTCTGTTGACCTATTGGTCCGGTAGGCAAACTGATGGGGATCCCAGTGTGGGGGGAAGGCTGGCTTTGAGGTGAGCCAAGATCAACCGCTCGAAGCACTTGGCTATGACAGGGTGAGTGCCAGTTTTTTTTTTTTTTTGGGGGGGGGGGGGGGGGGGGGGGGGGGGGGGGGGGGGGGGGTTTTTTTTTTTGTTTTTTTGGGGTTTCTGGCCGAAATCTTTGCGACTCCCTGTCGCTGATTGTTTGGGCACTGGCACAATGGTAATGTCTTGAGGCAAGTGGGGACGACACCCTGGGCCAGTGACAGATTGAAAATGTCAGTGAGGACCGGGGATAGTTGTTCAGCACAAGCCCTGAGCACCGCCCGGGGATGCCATCAGGGCCGGCTCAGCTTTGTGCTCATTCACCTTGCTCAGTGCATCTTGTACAGCAGAGGTGGAGAGACTGAGGGGTTGTTCACGCGGGGGTGGAGCAACTTTGATGGCTGGAGTTTTTTGTTGTCCCGATCAAAGCGGGCGTAGAAATGGTTTAGCTCGTCAGAAGGGAGCATTGTCTGGGGTGGGGTGTTGACTTTATGGTAATCGGCAATGGATTTTATTCTTGCCACATGCGCCTGGGTCAGAGTTGTTTCGGAAATGCTTTTTTTTCAAAAATCGATCCGCCGTTTGTGATTGAGTTTAGCATTCCTGATTCCCTTTTTCAGATTGGCCCTGGATGAGCTGTATCCCTCAGCATCGCCAGATTTAAAAGCGGCGTCCCGAGCCTTCAGCAGGAGTCTGACCTCCCTGCTCATCCACGGTTTGCTGGTTAGGGTAGGTCTCTATCTCTTGTGGGTAGTGACGTTGTCCGTACAGAATTTATATAGTCCCCAGAACGGTTGAGGTAATATAGTTTGATGTCCACTTGGGAGTTGAAGGTGGCCTGAGTGGCAAACAGACTCCAGTCTGTTTGCTGAAACTGTTCCTGTAAGACAGAGACAGCCCCCTCAGGCCAAACCTTCACTGTCCTCACGGCAGGTTTCACGCGTCTGATCAGAGGTGTGTATTTGGGGAGTAGGAACAGAGAGAGGTGGTCAGACTGGCCCAGGTGGGGAAGGGGAGGGCTTTGTATGCTTCAGTAATGTTTGTGTAAACTAGGTCCAGAGTCCTGTTTCCTCTGGTTGGGCAGGAGACATGTTGGTGGAATCTGGGGAGTACAGTTTTGAGGTTAGAGTGGTTAAAATCACCTGCAACAATAAAAGCCCCCTCTGGGTGTGCAGCTAGTTGTTTGCTTACAGCATCTTGCAGCTCCTCTATTGCTAGCTTGGCATTAGCGTCCGGGGGTACATATACTGCAGTGATAACAATAGATGTAAATTCCCTGGGCAGATAGAAGGGCCTGCGCTTTATCATCAGGTATTCCAGTCAGCAGAGCAGTGACTACCAATCGTGACAGCGTCTGTACACCATGAGTTATTCACCATAAATGCACAGTCCCGCCACCCTTGGGCTTACCGGAGTCCTCCGCTTTCTATCGGCCCTGAAGACAGCACACGCCCCTCCAGCTCGATGGCGTTGTCCGGAATGTTTTGTCGGTGAGCCATGTTTCTGTGAAGACCATGGCGTTGCAGTCGGCGATCCGGTTTGTGTGGGTGGTGATCCGCAGCTGCAGTAGTCGTCGATTTTACTCACCAGGGACCGGACATTCGCGAAGAAAAATGCTGGGCAGAGCTGGCTGGTGCGGGTTCGATCTCAGCCTCGCTCGACAGCCTCCGCGCTTCCCACGTCTTTGTTTGCGGTCCCTGCGCCGCCTCCGGGCACTTCCTGTCGGGAGAGCTGGCCCGCTAGACCCCGGTGTCCTGGCGATCTCCGGCGGCAGGTGAGAGTCCGCTTCTGGGGCTCAGTATATGAAGACGGCTGAGCTCCAGTAGCTCCTGACGGCCGTACACAGTCCTCGCTAGAGCGCACCGGACGAAAACTAGGTTAATTATTAACAGAAATTTAAAAAAATTGCTAAAACTACGGAGACACAGAGCCTCGCGTTGTGCACGCGACGCCATCTTGAACCTGGTTATTTGTGTAACCTGCACCGTAGGTCCAGGACCATGTGCAATCCACATACCCTTCCCAGCACCCGGGAACCAGTGTAATCCAAACCAAGCCACGGTATTTCAACCCCCCGGACCCGGAACACTGTGTGTACACTAATCCCACTCTGATACACTGCAGGACTCAGCAGTACCCAATCGCCAGTCCCAGAGCAGCTCCTATAGTGGCAGATTATTATATCGTTCAAGGAATTGCTCCCTCCAGCCACTAGCAGGGCACGGGGTAAGGAGATAGCGTCGTTTTACGCATGGGAGATCTCCACGAGGCATTCAAATCCGTTGAAAGATAATTCTTCATATTCACAGTCTTTTGATTAATAGATTATTTATTGTCGAAAGTAAAACGTAAGATATTCATCCAAAACGTCTTCATGATAAGTACATTTTAATATTAGTCAAACTCCAGCATGTGCTCAGAAAACGTTAGAAAACTCTTTTTTTTATTTTTTTATATTCTCTTCCATCTGTGATAAATGCTTATCTCAAGAGGCAACCATATCAACACTCCTTTTTCTTTTGCATAAAACTCCAAATATGTTGGAATTAAATTTTTGAAATGTTTATAAAGTTATTTAAAATTAAACTTTTAACCCAACGCGGAATCATTATCTTTGGAACAATAGAAGCCGGCTTTGAGCTGACTTCGTTCCAAAAGAGTTTACTTAACTATGGCTTAATACGGCAAAATAACTTATACTAAAATTGTGGAAAAATGCATCCATACCAACGCTTAAACTGTGGATTTCAAATATGTATGAAACGTTACACCGCGAAGAATGAGATTCGTCCTCGCAGGCAAATCAGACCAATTCTTAAAGATTTGGTCTCAATTTATCGACTTATTACAAGCATTTGGTGCAACATAACTCTGGAAATAAACTGTTTCAGAACCGGGTTAGGGGTGTGTAAAGATATGAAGCAGTCACATCCCTTTAATTTTATTCTCTTTATATTTTCGTTTTTTTTTCCTTTTTCTCTTTCTGGTGCTTTACATCTTTATGGGCACTCTCTGTCTACGTTTTCATGAACTATTAATATCACAATCTTATCTCTTTCTTTTTTTTCTTGCTCCTGTTACTTTTTTATTTTTATTATTTTCTATTAATACATTTTTAAATAAGTTGTACATGAAATGTATTATGTTATTCTTGGTTTATACTACTCTACATTACTTCTAAAAATAATATTTAAAAATAAAATTTAAAAAAAACGTATTTGATGTTGGAAAACTCTGACCCATGCCTCATGCGATCTAACTAAAAAACTTCTCCCAATAATCCCACAGCAATCCCGCCTCCGACTAGGTAATAAATCCCAGCCACATAATTACAGGCAGAAAAAATGTAAAGACAAATGCCATAATTAATGACACTCAACATTAAGCCAAATGGCCAGCACATCTCACATCGGGAGAGTGAACCCATGCTCAATCAAACCCCTATTTGGAAAATACTGCAGTAGTGTCCCGTTCCGTCCCATGGTGGGGAAGCCCCGACGCGTTGGACACACAGCCGATTTAGTCATGAAGCGATGGAGTTCGGGTGGGCGGGGGGGTGGGGGGGTGGGTGCGAGTGGTGTCCACGAAGGAATTGGCGGATCGCAGGGGAACCTTCAGTCTGGGATATTGTGGGGGTGCAGGAGCAACGCTGTATATGCCGTGGATGTTTTTTTGCCAATACCCACTCTCCAGACACGACCCCTCCGCATGGCACAAGCACCCCTCCGGCAGACATGTCATCGCCTCAACGACAACAATTTCTAACTACAATTGTAAAATAAAAGCTAATGAATTAAATGGCGATTATTTTTTGAAAGTGTGGAATACCGATGAATCAATACAATCGGTAATTTCAAACAATGTAAAAACGGCGATTTAAAAAAATAAATGTCAATAAATGCAATCGGCAAGTCTTTTTATGAATAAACGCAAAAGTTGTAAAAGAAAATTAACGAAATTGCGAATTTTTTTTTGCAAGCAGCAGTCTAATTAAAATGTGAAATTTGTGAAATCTAAACTCATGAATGAAATGGAGATTTTTTTTACAAGCAGCAGTTTAATTAAAGCCTGAAATTCCGATAGAATAAATGTCAATACATGCATTGGGCAAGTATATTTTAAATAATTGTGACACCGTGTAAAAATGAAAAAGGCACCCGCTACCCGTTTAAAATGATGATAAAAGTTTTTCTAAATACATGTAAAAAAGTGTAAAAATGAAAACGGATCCCGCAACCCGTTTAATGTCGTAAAAGTATATAAAAGTTTATCGTTAAATAGAGCGAAGTCACCGAAGCAGTCAGCTCTGAACTGGATTTTCACCTGACTGTTTCTGGTGGGGGCTTGAAGAGCGTTGTGGATGAGTAATTGAAGATGTGACCAGTAGCGAAGTTACAGGGTGGAAGAGTGGCCAATGCAAAACTGTTTGAACATGTGGGAAGCGGCGTAGGAGCGCTGGAGTGTTTTGTGACGGAACTCGGTCTTAAAATGGGTGAGTCTGAGCTGTGTATTAAACATTAAACGGATACGTTCGGAAATATAGGTGGGAATGCGACGGGAATATGTTTATCGCCTCGGCGGAAAAAAATGTGAAAATTGGAAGGCAGTGGCCGAGCGTTGGAAGAACATAATAAATTCACACACACACACACACACACACACACACACACACACACACACACACACACACACACACACACACACACACACACACACACACACAGACACGCACACACGCACACACGCACACACACAAAACACACTGTGAACTAGTTCCGAATATTTCAGATCACAATGCGCGGAAAAGCTTTCATCGTGCCATATGGTTGAAAGTAAATCCGCAAAGGTAGCGATTTAGTGGCAGACGCAGACACCGTGGTACATACATTTCAGTATTATACGAATCTGTGAAGCAGAAACTGTTAAGTCAAGTCTTACCTTTTCATTTGATGTAAATTAGTTATACATCATGGATATCATGATGGGTACCATGTTAATGGAAATATGTTGTCAAGCTCGAAAGGATATGATTTAAGGAAACGTTTTACGAGATTCGTGCCAAGGACCAGAGGTCTGCGGTATAGGGACAGCTTGACTGGCCGGACTCTCTTCATTGCATGCAGGAGGTTGAGGGGTGATCTCATAGAGGTGTACACAATCATGAGAGGAATAGTAAGGTAGGACCGGAGTGGGTGAATTGACGTCCAGAGGATATTGGGTTAAGGCGAACGGGAAACGATTTTATATGAATATGAGGGGGGACCTTTTCACACAAAGGGTGGTTGCTGCATGGAACAAGCTGCCAGAGGAGGTTGTTGAGGCCGTAACTATCCCACCCGTTAAGAAACAGTTAGACATATACATGGAGGTTTGGTTTCGTGCGATATGGGCCAAACGCGTGCAGATGGGACTAGTGCAGCTGGGACATGTTAGACGTTGGGGAAGCTTGGGTGGAATGCCCTGTTTCTATGCTGTATCCCTCTATGGATATATCACTCCTTATACGGGCCCTTTTGTCGACCGGATCCACGCCGGCCATCGGTCACCCATCCGTTAGAGTTATGTTATCATACTTTCCCAACCCACATCCGGTACACTAGGGGTAATTTACAGAGCATCATTGACAGATACATCCTTATATCTATGGAATATCGGTGTAAACCGGAGCATTCGGACGAAATGTACACGGTCAATATGAGAAGTTGCAAACGCCACACACAGAAGCATCCGTGATCGGGATCGATTGCAAGTTTCTGATTCGGTGAGGCAGCAGTTCTTACGGCAGTGGCACTGGGCCGCCATGGTCTTCTCTGACTGCACGTGATACTTAATCCTGCATTATTTATTGATCCAAACACTAATCTAAAAGCACATAACATGCAACTATCGTTCAGGGAGGTGTTCAGTAATGTTCTAGCTGTGTGGTGCTGGAAATGCTTGCTGCAACAATATGTGGGTAAATATATTATTTATTAACCCGCATTTGAAGGAGTAAGTAGGTAAAATGTATTCGCCTCCATCACAGTGAGGTGAGGGTGGGAGATTGCAACCTTCACTGTATAATAAATATATATATTAAAGATTCGGACGACGGAATTGAGTGCAACATCTCCAGGTTTGCGGATGACACGAAACTGGAGGGCAGGGTTAGCTGTGAGGAGCATGCTAGGAGGCTGCAAGGTGACTTGGATAGGTTGGGTGAGTGGGAAAATGCATGGCAGCTGCAGTATAATGCGTTTGCTCACTGCATTTCATCATACTCACAGAGATAGTCGATGCATTCGTGATAATTATTCAAAACTCTTTAGCTTCTGGAGTAGTTCCTGAGGATTGGAGTGTAGCTAATGTAACCCCATTTTTGAAAAACGGAGGGAGAGTGAAAACTGGGAATTACAGACCAGTTAGTCTAACATCGGTAGTGGGGAAACTGCTAGAGTCAGTTTTTAAAGATGGGATAGCAGCACATTTGGAAAGTGGTGAAATCATTGGACAAAGTCAGCATGGATTTAGGAAAGGTAAATCATGTCCGACGAACCTTATAGAATTTTTCGAGGATGTAACTAGTAGTGGATAAGGGAGAACCAGTGGATGTGTTATATTTGGACTTTCAGAAGGCTTTCGACAAGGTCCCACAAAAGAGGTTAGTATACAAACTTAAAGCACACGGTATTGGTGGTTCAGTATTGATGTGGATAGAGAACTGGCTGGCAGACAGGAAGCAAAGGGTAGGAGTAAACGGGTCCTTTTCGGAATGGCAGGCAGTGACTAGTGGGGTACCGCAAGGCTCAGTGCTGGGACCCCAGATATTGACAATATATATTAATGATTTGGCCGCCGGAATTGAACGCAACATCTTCAAGTTTGCCGATGACACGAAGCTGGTGGGCAGCGTTATGTGTGAGGAGGATGCTAGGAGACAGCAAGGTGACTTGGATAGGCTGGGTGAGTGGGCAAATGCATAGCCGATGCAGTATAAGGTGGATTTATGTGAGATTTTCAACTTTGGTGTCAAAAACAGGAGGGTAGACTATTATCTGAATGATGGCCTATTAGGAAAAGGGGAGATGCAACGAGACCTGGGTGTCATGGTACACCAGTCATTGAAAGTAGGCATGCAGGTGCAGCAGGCACTGAAAAGCGAATGGTAGCATTCATAGCAAAAGGTTTTGCGTATGGGAGCAGAGAGGTTCTACTGCAGTTGTACAGGGTTTTGGTGAGACCACATCTGGAGTATTGCGTACAGTTTTGGTCTCCAAATCTGAGGAAATACATTCTTGCCATAGAGGGGGTAGAGAGAAGCTTCACTAGACTGATTCCTGGGATGTCAGGACTCTCATATGAGGAAAGATTGGATGGACTCGGCTTGTACTCGCTAGTATTTAGAACATTGGGAGGGGCGGGTTTCTTATAGAAACGTACAAACATTCTGAAGGGGTTGGACAGGTTAGATGCAGGAAGATTGTTCCCAAAGTTGGGGAGGTTCACAGTTTAATAATACGGGGGAATTCCTTTAGACCGAGATGAGAAAACATTTTTCACACAGAGAGTGGTTCTCTGCCACTTAAGTAGTTTGAGGCCAGTTTCATTGGCTATATTTGTTAGACGTGGCCCTTGTGGGTAAAGGATCAGGGGGTATGGAGAAAAGGCAGGCACAGGGTACTGAGTTGAATGATCAGCCATGATCATATTGAATGTCGGTGCAGGCTCGGAGGCCGAATTGGCTCCTCCTGCACCTATTTCCTGTGTTTCTAAGTTTCGATCAACAGTAAGGCGTTATTTGTGTTTTTCCTGATTACTTTGGTATCTAAACAGTCTCAGAAGTGATTTATTATATTTTTTATTTCACCTTTATTGAACCAGGAGAAGTCTCATTAAGATTAAAAATCTGGACTTCCGGTGGCGCTGTGGAGGAGTAGAAGGCAACGGCAGCCACCTCCGTGAAGAAACGGGGGAAAACCGGGTTGAAAACGCTGAAAAAACCCACCTGCTGCTCCTGCTGCTTCTGCATCTGCTGCTTCTGCACCGGGCTGCCGTGAGTGACGTCATCAGACCCGCGACCGTGATGTCAATGCACCGCAGCCCACCACCGGACAGACCCATACTCCGATTTTTTTTTTAAATGGCTGAACAAGAACAAGCCCTAACTGAAGCATCGGCCTCAGGTAGGACACAGTCCCTTGAAGATGTGTTCAAAAAATCGAAAAAAAAATCGGAACTGGAAGAACTTAATTTTTTTTTTGTGCAAGAAATGGCAGAATTAAAGAAAGAAATGAAGTCTGAATTAAAGGTGGAATTTGAAAAAATGAACTTTATGGAAGAAATGAAGAAAATCAAGATTGAGATGAAGGAGTTAAAATCTGAAATTAATCACTCGGCCACGGATTTATCAGAAATGCTCCGAAAGGAAATTACTGAAGTTGTGAGCGAAAAATTTGCAAGTATAATGGAAGAGCTGCATGAAAAAATTGAAAAAAAGGTGGAAAAAGAAATGGAACCAGTGCTGGAAGAAATTGTGTTACAATCAACATCCATAAAAGACCTTGAGGAAAGAGTCCAAACAAATACTCAGACTATGAAAACTATCGTTAAAGAAAGTCAACGACTATCTGATTTACTGGCCAAAGTTACTGATAAGTGCACTGAGCTGGAAGGACGCCAGAGAAGGCAGAATCTAAGGATCGTGGGTATTCGAGAAGCGAGAGAAAAGAATCAAGATACCCGAGAATTTACTGCAAACTTACTACATACGGTTTCTATCTCTGGGAGAAAAGCCTTTGATAGCCCGAGCACACAGAGTTATGAGACGTTATACAAAGCACGATGCTCCTCCAAGACAAATGATAGTCAAAGTCCAATATGATTATGTTTTGGAAGGTATGACGAATAAAGTGGTAAAAAGCAGAAATCTTAAATATGAAGAAGACTCAATCAGTATCTACCGAGACTATCCAGCAGAGGTCTCTAAGAAACGGAATGCGTTTAATGAAACCTAAAGAATCCTGAGGCAAGTGAAGAATTTGAAGTATACTTTGAGATACCCAGCAACACTGAGAGTTACTTACAATCAGGAAGAGCATAACTTCAAAAACCCAGAAGACCCATTGAAATTTGCCCAAAGGATTAAGGACAGCGAAGAAGACTGAATGAAACCGGCATAGTTGAATTAAAGGAACAATTAAACTGTATTTTCAAGATTGGCTGAAGATTATAATACACTATGGACTTGTTTCATCTAAAGAAGACAGAGAAGGAGGCGGATGGGAGAATCGAGGAGATTTGGATTGAAGACTGTTCCACGAATACTAATATTTAGAATAGTAATACTAACAACCTAATAATTAACATATATTAACATACACAAACATATATTTATTTTAACACACTGGAATCGTTAATAATTAGAGCTGGTGATTGTTGATTATTGATTGTTGATTATTGATTAATAATTAATAATGTAAGGAGATAGCAGATATTAGTAGTAAGCACAAGGTAGTGATTGTGGGAGATTTCAATATTCCAAAAATAGTCTGGGAAACACATTCTGTAAATGGGCTGGATGGTTTGGAGTTTGAAAAATGTGTGCAGGATAGTTTTTTTGCAGCAGTACATAGAGGTATCGACCAGAGAATGGGGCAGTGCTGGACCTCCTGTTAGGAAATGAGGCACGTCCGGTGACGGAGGTATGCGTCGGTGAGCACTTCGGGACCAGTGATCACAATACCATTAGTTTCAATATAATTATGGAGAGAGCCAGAACTGGACCTAGGGTGCAGATTTTTGATTGGAGAAAGGCTAACTTTGAGGGAATGCGTAAGGATTTTAAAGGAGTGAATTGGGACACTTTGTTTCATGGGAAGGATGTAGAAGAGAAAATGGAGGACATTTAAAGGGGAAATTGTAAGAATACAGAATCTGTATGTCCCTGTTAGGTTGAAAGGAAATAGTAAAAAATGGAAAGAGCCATGGTTTTCAAGGGAAATTGAACACTTGTTTCGAAATAAAGAGAGATATCTACAATAATTATAGGAGGCATGGAGTAAATGATGTGCTAGAGAGTATAAATAATGTAAAAAGAATCTTAAGAAAGAAATTAGGAAGGCTAAAAGAAGATATGAGGTTGCTTTGGCAAGAAGGGTGAAAGTAAACCCAAAGGGTTTCTACAGCTATATTAATAGCAAAAGGTTAACGAGGGATAACATTGGACCATTAGAGAACCAGAATAGACAGCTATCTGCAGAGCCAAAAGAGATGGGGGAGATATGAACAATTTAATTTTCTTCGGTATTCACCAAGGTGAAGGATATTGAACTCTGTGAGCTAAGGGGAAAAAGTAGAGTAGCTATGGAAACTATGAGATTCAAAGAGGAGGAAGTACTGACACTTTTGAAAAATATAAAAGTGGATAAGTCTCCAGGTCCTGACAGGATATTCCCTAGGACATTGAGGGAAGTTAGTGTAGAAATAGCAGGAGCTATGACAGAAATATTTCAAATGTCATTACAAACGGGAATAGTGCTGGAGGATTAGCGTACTGCGCATGTTGTTCCATTGTTTAAAAAGGGTTCAAAGGATAAACCTAGCAATTATAGACCTATTAGTTTGACGTCAGTGGTGGGCAAATTAATGGAAAGGATACTTAGAGATAATATATATAAGCATCTGGATAAACAGGGTCTGATCAGGAACAGTCAACATGGATTTGTGCCTGGAAGGTCATGTTTGACAAACCTTCTTGAATTTTTTGAAGCGGTAACTAGGGAAATTGATGAGGGTAAAGCAGTGGATGTTGTCTATATGGATTTCAGTAAGGCCTTTGACAAGGTTCCCCATGGAAGGTTGGTTAAGAAGGTTCAATCTTTGGGTGTTAATGGCGGAGTAGCAAGATGGATTCAACAGTGGCTGAATGGGAGATGTCAGAGAGTAATGGTGGATGGCTGTTTGTCAGGTTGGAAGCCGGTGACCAGTGGGGTGCCTCAGGGATCTGTGTTGGGTCCACTGTTGTTTGTCATGTACATCAATGATCTGGATGATGGGGTGGAAAATTGGATAAGTAAGTATGCAGATGATACTAAGATAGGTGGTGTTGTGGATAATGAAGTAGATTTTCAAAGTCTACAGAGAGATTTGGGCCATTTGGAAAAGTGGGCTGAGAGATGGCAGATGGAGTTTAATGCTGTTAAGTGTGAAGTGCTACATCTTGGCAGGACAAATCAAAATAGGACATACATGGTAAATGGTAGGGAATTGAGGAATGCTGTGGAACAGAGAGATCTAGGAATAACTGTGCATAGTTCCCTGAAGGTGGAATCGCATGTAGATAGGGTGGTAAAGAAAGCTTTTGGTGTGCTGGCCTTTATAAATCAGAGCATTGAATATAGGAGTAGGGAAGTAATGTTAAAATTGTACAAGGCGTTTGTAAGACCAATTGTGGAGTATGGTGTACACGTTTGGTCGCCTAGTTATAGGAAGGATGTCAACAAAATATAGAGAGTACTGAGGAGATTTACTAGAATGTTTGCCAGGGTTTCCAGCAGTTACAGAGAAAGGTTGAACAAGTTAGGTCTTTATTCTTTGGAGCGCAGAAGGTTAAGGGGGGACTTGATTGATGTATTTATAATGATGAAAGGGATAGACAGAGTTGACGTGGATACGTTTTTCCCATTGAGGTAGGGAAGATTCAAACAAGAGGGCATGACATGAGAATTAAGGGACAGAAGTTTAGGGGTAACGTGGGGGGGGGACTTCTTTACTCAGAGGGTGGTGGCTGTGTGGAATGAGCTTCCAGCAGAAGTGGTGGAGGCAGGATCGATTTTAACATTTAAAAGTAAAGTGGATAGGTATATGGACGTGAAGGGAATGGACGGGTTTGGAGGGAATGGAGCAGGTAGATGGGACTAGGGAAAACAAATGGTCGGCAGGACTGGAAGGGCCGAGAGGGCCTGTTTCCGTGCTGTAATTGTTATATGGTTATATGGTTATATGGTTAATTAATAATTAATTATAACCGACTAACCTAGAATTAAGTATATTGTAAACATAAATATATATCTTATTTTAACTTTAGACTTTTTTTCTTTATTATATACTTATATTATTATAATGTTCTATTAAATACTATGTATATATACAGTGGCTTGCAAAAGTATTCATACCCCTTGAACTTTTCCAAATTTTTCACGTTACAAGCACAAACGTAAATGTATTTTATTGGGATTTTATGTGATATACCAACAGAAAGTGGTGCATAATTGTGAAGTGGAAGCAAAATGATACATGGTTTCCAAATTTTATTACAAATAAAAAACTGAAAAGTGCGGCGTGCAAAAGTATTCAGCCCCCCTGAGTCAATACTTTGTAGAACCACCTTTCGCTGCAATTCCAGCTGCAAGTCTTTTGGGGTATGTCTCTACCAGCTTTGCACATCTAGAGACTGACATTTTTGCCCATTGTTCTTTGGAAAATAGCTCAAGCTCAGTCAGATTGGATGGAGAGCGTCTGTGAACAGCAATTTTCAAGTCTTGCCAGAGATTCTCAATTGGATTTAGGTCTGGACTTTGACTGGGCCATTCTAAAACATGAATATGCTTTGATCTAAACCATTCCATTGTAGCTCTGGCTGTATGTTTAAGGGTCGTTGTCCTGCTGGAAGGTGAACCTCCGCCCCAGTCTCAAGTCTTTTGCAGACTCTGACAGGTTTTCTTCCAAGATTGCCCAGTATTTGGCTCCATCCATCTTCCCAAGAACTCTGACCAGCTTCCCTGTCCCTGCTGAAGAAAAGAATCCCCACAGCATGATGCTGCCACCACCCTGTTACACAGTGGGGATGGTGTGTTCAGGGTGATGTGCAGTGTTAGTTTTCTGCCACACATAGCGTTTTGCAGTTAGGTCAAAAACTTCAATTTTGGTCGCATCAGACCAGAGCACCTTCCTCCACATGTTTTCTGTGTCCCCCACATGGCTTGTGGCAAACTGCAAATGAGACTTCTTATGGCTTTGTTTCAACAATGGCTTTCTTCTTGCCACTCTTCCATAAAGGCCCGATTTGTGGAGTGCATGACAAATAGTTGGCCTGTGCACAGATTCTCCCACCTGAGCTGTGGATCTCTGCAGCTTCCCCAGAGTTACCATGGGCCTCTTGCTGCTTCTCTGATCAATGCTCTCCTTGCCCGGCCTGTCAGTTTAGGTGGACGGCCATGTCTTGGTAGGTTTGCAGTTGTGCCATACTCTTTATATTTTCGGATGATGGATTGAACAGTGCTCCGTGAGATGTTCAAAGCTTGGGATATTTTTTTTGATAACCTAACCCTACTTTAAACTTCTCCACAACTTTATCCCTGACCTGTCTGGTGTGTTCCTTGGCTTCATGATGCCCAAGGAACATTGTTTGTTCACTAATGTTCTCCAACAAACCTCCGAGGCCTTCACAGCGCAACTGTATTTATACTGAGATTGGAGTACACACAAGTGGACTCTATTTACAAATTAGGTGACTTTTGAAGGCAATTGGTTGCACTGGATGTTATTTAGGGGTATCAGAGTAAAGGGGGCTGAATACTTTTGCACACCACACTTTTCAGTTTTTTATTTGTAAAATAATTTGAAAACAATGTATCATTTTCCTTCCACTTCACAATTAATGCGCCACGTTGTATTGGTCTATCACATAAAATCCCAATAAAATACATTTACGTTTGTGGTTTTAACGTGACAAAATGTGGAAAGGTTCAAGGGTTATGAATACTTTTGCAAGCCACTGTATCATTATACCTGACTATGAACTTTTGATATATCATAGTTTAATATCCCCGGTTTAAATAATAATCTCTTTTTTTTGGAATATTAATTTTACTGAATCCTGGAGATGGATAACATTTAACATTCAATATGGAAGTCCTTAGACTGCTAGCCATGTTAGTATGGCTAACACTAACTACACACACACTAGATGTAGTTTTTCTTTCTTTGAGCACTTTACTAATCTCTTAATCTATCCCTTTTTAATACTATCTCTGATTATTACTATTATTACTTTATATTTGAGTGGAATTATCAATTAATACAAAGGAGATATATATATGAGAGAAAATCAAGAGTCTTGAAACTCGTCTATTCAGGGTTCCGGTGTAAGGTCTGGTATGTCGAACTGTACCATCTGCTCTAGTTTACATCCCTTAGATAAATGATGCAAGACCTACATACAAATATGGGGAATGGAGGAATAACGTTTTGTAGTTGGAATGTTAAAGGTATTAACGAACCAATTAAGAGGTGTAAGGTATTAGCACATTTAAAAGCACTTAAAATAGACGTTGCGTTTATCCAAGAGACACACTTGAAAAAAGAGGCAGAACATGGATTAAAAGCCAAGTGGATTAATAAAGTATATCACTCTTCTTTTACACACAAGTCTAGAGGTGTAGCAATATTAACTCGTAAAGGCACTGCATTTAAACATACTTCAGTAATAACAGATAGTGACGGTAGATATATTATTGTAATAGGAGAATTATATACACAAAAAGTGATTTTTGTTAATGTATATGGCCCAAATTTTGATAGCCCGCGATTTAAAAAAAAATATATTTAATACAATCCCTGAATTATCACAACATAACCTAATAATTGGAGGAGATTTAAATTGTACACTTGATCCTTATTTGGATAGATCATCAAAACAACGAAAACTTAAATCACACTCCAGTGAGTTAATAAATGCATATATAGACACTAGTAATATTAAAGATGTATGGAGATGCAAAATCCAACAGGACGAGAATACTCATTTTACTCAACCGTGCAAAAAACTTATTCAAGAATAGATTATTTTCTGGTAGATTTAAAACTTATTCCATTTTACGTATAATTAAAAATATCATAATATTATAATTTCAGATCACGCACCCTTAACTTTTAAGATGAAAATAACGGGTAGAAAATAATGGAGATTTAATCCACAAATTTTAAAGGACAAAGAACTCAAGAATATATTACAAAACAGATCAAGATCATTGTAAACAAATGATACACCAGAAATATCATCATCCCTCTTATGGGAAACTTTTAAGGCGTATGTTCGGGGAATTATGATATCTTCTCAAGCATTTTATAATAAAGAGAATCGGAAGCTACAACAGGCATTGGAAAGAGAGATTAAACAATTAGATACAGAGAATGCCATTAACATAACTACGATAAAACATAATAAAATCTTTGCATTGAAATATAAACTAAATAAAATACAGTCAGACCAAGTTTGTAAAACTATACCAATATACCAAACAAATACAATTTGAATTCGGTGACAAACCACATAAACTATTGGCTCGTCAGCTAAGAAAATTGGAAGGAGAACAATTAATATATAGGATCAAATCAAATAAAGGAGAATTACTAATACAAACTAAAGATATAAACGAGAGATTTTTGCAATATTATAAAAATTTATACTCAGCTACAACAAAAGAAAATCGAATAGGAGTAGAAACATTTTTTAAAAATTGTAATCTAATTGGACTAGATTTAGAAGATAAGGAATTATTAAATGTCGAAATAACTACTAAAGAAATTGAAGAAACTATTACATCATTAAAAAATGGTAAAATTCCAGGACCAGATGGTATTGGAGTAGAATTTTATAAAATATTTTATGATATGATAGCCCCACGTTTGAAGACACTATATGAACACATTTATACACAACAGAAATTACCAGATACATTAAATGAATCTATTATAACCCTTATACCTAAATTAGAACCCTCGATGACCCAGGGTCATATAGAGCTATATCTCTTTTAAATACTGATCAAAACATATTAACAAAAATATTAGCACAAAGACTCAACAAAGTAATTAATAAACTAATTCACTCAGATCAAACTGGATTCATACCAAAACGATACTCTTCAAACAATCTGAGAAGATTATTTAACATTATATATTTGAAAATAAATATTAAAAAGGATTTATCAATTATCTCGTTGGATGCAGAGAAAAGCTTTTGATCAGATTGAATGGTCTTACTTATTTTCGGTTATGGATTTTTTTCAATTGGGAGAGAAAGTTTATAACATGGGTTAAATTACTATATACTAGACCAACAGCTAGAATATTAATTAACCAAGTGTTAACAACTAAATTTAACTTATTCCGAGGCTGTAGACAAGGTTGCCCTTTATCTCCACTACTGTTTGCACTTGCAATAGAACCATTAGCAAAATCTGTGAGATCAAACCCTGAAATATATGGGTATGAAACTAAGGAAACTGAAAATTAAATCTCTTTGTACGCAGATGATGTATTACTTTATATCACAAAACCAGAAATTAGTTTTCCTAACTTGTTAGATTTAATAACTCAATTTGGATCGTTTTTCAGGATATAGAATTAATTGGAATAAAAGTGAACTTATGCCAATAATGGAAATAACTTACATATATTACAACAATATCTCTTTAAGATTGCAAATGAAATAATTAAATATCTTGGAATTTATGTAACAAAAAGATATGATTCATTATTTAAATCTAATGTTTTACCCTTACTGAATAAACTATTTAAGAATATTCAATATTGGAAAACATTACCTATTTCAATGCTAGGTAAGATTAATGCGATAAAAATGATTTTTCTTCCACAATTACTATATGTGTTTCAAATGATCCCGATATATCTCCCTAAAAATTTCTTTAAGAAAGTGGACTCCATGGTTACCAATTTTATTTGGGATTATAAGAATCATAGAATAATTAAAAAGCATCTATGCAAATCAAAAATAAATGGTGGTTTTGCACTGCCTAATTTTATGTTTTATTATTGGGCAGTTAATATAAAAATATGAATTTCTGGTTGGGTGAACTGGATAAACAACCAAATTGGTTAAAAATGGAAAAAGAAGACTGTATCCCTTTTGAAATTAGTTCGATTTTATTTGCTAATACTCCAAGACATAAGAAAACTTATAAAGGAAACTCAATAATAGAAAGTGGAATACGTATTTGGAAACAATTAAAAAAAACATTAAAATTACAGAATGTACCATTAGCTCTTCCAATAGTAAACAATATGTATTTTAAATATTCACTGATGGACAAAGGATTCTTAAAATGGAAGAACTATGGAATAAATAAGATTGGTGATCTTTATACGGAAAACATATTTCTCTCATTTCAGGAATTACAACAAAATTATGGATTACATTTTAAAGAATATTTTCGATATCTCCAAATTAGAGATTATGTTAAATCAAATACACTGGATTTTAGGAATAGAAAGACAGAAATTTTAGATGAATGTTTAAATAAACATCCGAATACAGAGAAATTAATATCATATATTTATAATATTTTATTGGAAAATGAATTACCAAATACGGATAAATATAGACAAGCATGGGAAAATGAACTAGGTCAAGTAATCAGTAGAGAAGTATGGAATGAAAGTTTACAATATATACATCATTGTTCATTAAATGCCAGACACTCCTTGATACATTTAAAGTTATACATAGATTACATCTCTCAAAGTCCAAATTAAATAGAATTTCTCAAATGTGTCCGCAATATGTGATAAGTGTCAACAATTAGAAGCTAATGTAACGCATTCATTTACAAAATGTATAAAAATCACTAATTTTTGGATAGAAATTTTTAAGATAATCTCAATTGTAGTTAATGCAAAGTTAACTCCAGACTCAAAACTAATTATACTGGGAATACTAGAAACAAATCAGATATTAACAACACAACAAATGCAAAGTTAACTCCAGACTCAAAACTAATTATACTGGAATAATAGAAACAAATCAGATATTAACAACACAACAAATAATTTTTATTGGTTATAGTTTAATAATTGGTAAAAAATTAATACTAAGATTTTGGAAGGGTCCTACTTCCCCTACAATTAAAATGTGGATTACAGAAATGTCGGAGACACTGTATTTGGGAACGATTAAGGCTTGCCCTGATGGACAGGCTGGATCAATTCAGAGGAATATGGTCTCCATTTATTGAATATTTAAAGGGTCAAGATGGTCCGGTTCGAAGCCATGACGGAAGCCTGAATGTATGAATAGATGGAGAATTATAGACAATAGATCATAAATATGTCTCCAATGAAGAATATCTTGTTTAATACTCTACTCAATTAGTTTATCTCTTTTTTTTCCCCTCTTTTTCTTCTTATATTTCCTACTGTTATAAAATAAAAAAGAAAATTATAGAAGTACAAATAAGATTGATTGTAAATTTTAAAAAATATTAAGGATGTATGTGACGGTAATATTTTCTTTTGTCTTAATTGGATTTTATATTTCTTCTTAATATGGTAATTACTTCTAATAAAAATATTTTACAAAGATTAAAAATCTCTTTTACAAGAGACTCCTGGCCAAGACAGGCAGCAGCACAGTTCCCCAGTTACAGGCAATAATTTAAAAACAACAGAGAACATATAAATAGAGTCACAGTCATAACATCATCAAACAAAGCATGTACAGACAGAAGAGCCCTCTTCAACATCATTAAGAAGAGATTTAAATCTGTTTATAGAAACCAGCTCCTCAAGTTTCATTTTGCAGCTGGTTCCATGCGAAGGGAGCAGCAAAACTAAATGCCCTTTTCCCCAGTTCAGTACGGACATTAGGTACAGTTAGTAAGAACAAGTCCTCAGAGCGGAGCTGATAAGTTCCTGTGCTTTTTCGAATTACATACCTTTGCAGGTATGAAGGAAGAACACCGAGGATAGTCTTATAAATAAGGATATGCCAATGATGGAGTCTGCGGGTGGGCAGGGCAAACCATCCAACTTGAGCATACAAAGAGCAGTGGTGCGTGAGGGTTTTAAAATTAGAAACAAATCTCAGTGCTCCGTGGTAGACCGTGTCGAAAGACTGTAGGCATTTTGAAGATGCATTCATATATAAAACATCACCATAGTCCAACACAGACATAAACGTTGCAGCAACAAGTCTTTTTTGGCATCAAAAGAAAAACAAGATATGTTTCTAAAGTAAAACCTAATTTTATCTTTAGTTTTTTCACAAGTTGTTGCATATGAGATTTAAAAGAGAGAGAATCATCAATTATAATTCCCAAATATTTATATTGAGACACAGATTCAACCACAGAGCTCCGCAAAGTGGTGATAGAAGGGAGGTCCGAGGGCTTTGATTTAGCTTCAGTGAACAGCATGAGCTTTGTCTTGTCAGCAAGTTTTAAATCACACAGGTTACGTTGCACAGTGTTAAAAGCAGTTTGGAGCTGACAGAGAGACTGATTTGGGGTAGACGCGGAGCATATATCACTCTGGCGTCAGCATAAAAGTGAAAATTTGCGTTCGCTGCGTTATGATCTGGATTATTTATATAAATAGTAAATAATAAAGGTCCTAGAACCGATCCCTGTGGCACACCCTTGGATACATTAAGAGAGCTAGAAGTAATGCCTTCTGCTCGCACACACTGGGATCTGCCTGATAGATAGTGTTTAAACCAACAGACAGCTTGATCAGACAAACCGATGCTGAATCAATTTGTGTTATTTCTTGATTCCTTTGGCATCTAAAAAAGTTTCTGCAGTGATAAATCTGTCTGTAAATATTCGCTTCAGAGGCGTTTTCTTTTTCAATGTAATAACCCACTTGAGAAACATGGGCGATTTTTAAAATTTTACAGCCAGATTTATCACTTTTGAAACTTTTAGATGCCAAAGGAATCAAGAAAAAACACAAATAACGCCTTAGTTGATGAAATGCAGTGAGCAAACGGCGAATGGCTGCTGTTGTCCCTTCAGCTCTCGCGTGTGGAATATTCGACAGATGATGGCCAAGGCGATCTGTCAAGAAGAATAGCTGATAACTGCATAGAACGACAAAGACCGTGTCGACAGGCGGACAGGATGGAGCAACTCCTATTTACCTCCAATCTTCAATTTTCCCACCACTCGCATCACTTCGCAGTCACGTAAATCTAAGGTTTGTTTTAAATCTAGAGATTAAAATATGAAACAAGTGTAAAAAGTGCTTGGGGGGACATCTGACCCTTTACATTGATATTATAGCGGGCAGTGAACAATAGGGTGCATTCTTATACGGGAGCTTGGGACACCGCATCTCGGCTTCACGTGGCGGGAGTGAACCAAATGTACCAGTGTTTCGCAGGAAGGATCCCACAGGGGTGTTTGAGGCTCTTTGTTTAGACCCACTTCTGAGCTCAACGCAAAGACGGACTGCAACGTCGGTCGCGCTACCTAGACATCAGCGTCACAGCTTCACGCCATCAGCATCACATATCGAGAAACAAGTGTAATCCGCACTCTGTTCTAGTACCCGGGACCTTTGTAATTCAAAATCCCGTCCCTGGACATGGTTAGGTGTGAAATCTACACGCCATATCCAGGACCATGTGTAATCCACACCTCCATTCCAGCACCCGAGACTCTGTGTAATACACACACCCGCCCCAGCACCCAGGGCCCTGTGTAATACACAATCCCGTCCCAGGACACGGCTCCTTGTTTAATCAGCATCCCAGGTCCTGGACCAGGGGAGATCCACACCACCTTTCCTGCACCCGATACCCTGTGTAATCGACATCCGTATCGGGACCTGGTTATTTGTGTAACCTGCACCGTAGGTCCAGGACCATGTGCAATCCACATTCCCTTCCCAGCACCCGGGAACCAGTGTAATCCAAACCAAGCCACGGTATTTCAACCCCCCGGACCCGGAACACTGTGTGTACACTAATCCCACTCTGATGCACTGCAGGACTCAGCAGTACCCAATCGCCAGTCCCAGAGCAGCTCCTATAGTGGCAGATTATTATATCGTTCAAGGAATTGCTCCCTCTAGCCACTAGCAGAAGGCACGGGGTAAGGAGATAGCGTCGTTTTACGCATGGGAGATCTCCACGAGGCATTCAAATCCGTTGAAAGATAATTCTTCAAATTCACAGTCTTTTGATTAATAGATTCTTTATTGTCGAAGTAAAACGGTAAGATATTCATCCAAACGTCTTCTTGATAAGCACATTTTAATATTAGTCAAACTCCAGCATGTGGCTCAGAAACGTTAGAAAACTTTTTAGATTCTCTCCCATCTGTGATAAATGCTTATCTCAAGAGGCAACCATATCACACTCCTTTTTCTTTTGCATAAAACTCCAAATATGTTGGAATTAAATTTTTGAAATGTTTATAAAGTTATTTAAAATTAAACTGAAACCCAACGCGGAATGATTATCTTTGGAACAATAGAAGTCGGCTTTGAGCTGACTTCGTTCCAAAAGAGTTTACTTAACTATGGCTAAATAACGGTAAAATAACTTATACTACAATTCTGGAAAAATGCATCCATACCAACGCTTAAAATGTGGATTTCAAATATGTACGAAACGTTACACCGTGAAGAATAAGATTCGTCCTCGCAGGCAAATCAGACCAATTCTTAAAGATTTGGTCTCCATTTATCGACTTATTTCAAGCATTTGGTGCAACATAACTCTGGAAATAAACTGTTTCAGAACCGGGTGATGGGGTGTGTAAAGATATGAAGCAGGCACATCCCTTTAATTTTATTCTCTTTATATTTTCGGTTTTTTTTTCTTTTTCTCTTTCTGGTGCTTTACATCTTCATGGGCTCTCTCTGTCTACGTATTCACGAACTATTAATATCACAATCTTATCTCTTTCTTTTTTTTTCTTGCTCCTGTTACTTTTTTATTTTTATTATTTTCTATTAATACAATTTTAAATAAGTAGTACATGAAATGTATTGTGTTATTCTTGGTTTATACTACTTCTAAATATAATATTTAAAAACAAAATTAAAAACAACGTATTTGATGTTGGAAAACTCTGACCATGCTTCATGCGATCGAACTAAAAAACTTCTCCCAATAATCCCAGCAGCAATCCCGCCTCCGACTAGGTAATAAATCCCAGCCACATAATTACAGGCAGAAAAATGTAAAGGCAAATGCCATAATTAATGACACTCAACATTAAGCCAAATGGCCAGCACATCTCACATCGGGAGAGTGAACCCATGCTCAACCAAACCCCTGTTTGGAAAATACTGCAGCAGTGCCCCCGTCCCATGGTGGGGAAGCCCCGACGCGTTGGACACACAGCCGATTCAGTCATGAAGCGATGGAGTTGGGGTGGGGGGGGGGGGGGGGTGGGGATGGCGCGTGTGTATTGTGGGGTGCAGGAGCAACGCTGTAATACCGTGGACACGACCCCCTCCGCATGGCACAAGCACCCCCTCCGGCAGACATGTCATCGCCTCAACGAGGCACGCCTGTCATCCAGCCAGACAAGTGTCCCCCTCCGAGACATCCCTCCGCTGGACAGTGTGTCAACACACGTCTGCCCTTACGCCAGCCACATCTGCCTCTCCTCCACACACCCCCAGGCACGGCTCCCTCCGCCAGACACGGCTGGTCTCTTTCATTACATCTGCCTCTCATGCCAGACACGCCTGCTCCTCTACACAGATAAGTAGCCACACACACGTGCCATCCGCTAGACACCGCAGCCCCACCAAGCATCAGAGGCCATTGGAGAGGCAGCTACCGCAGCAACTCCGAAAACATACTACTTCGAAAAGGTAAATGGCGAAATCTGGCAAATGGGCCAGGCTTTGAAACATAGATACGTAGAAACATAGAAAATTGGCGCAGTCGACGCTATTCGCCCTTCCAGTCAGCACCGCCATTCATTGTGATCGTGGCTGATCGTCCCCAATCAATAATCATTGCCTGCCTCTCCGAATATCCGTTGATTCCACTAGCCGCTAGAACTCTATCTAGCTTTCTCTTAAATCCATCCAGTGATTTGGCCTCCACTGCCCTCTGTGGGATAACATTAGCTATCCTCCAATCCACAGGAACTGATCCTGAATCTATTGAACATTGGAAAATGATCAGCAATGCGTCCACTCTTTCTATGGCCACCTCCCTGAGGGACCCTGGATGCAGACCATCAGGCCCAGGGGATTTATCATCCTTCAGTCCCATAATAAATTCACCCGTGTCTGCCTTCAAGGGACCCACATTTGACTTTGCTACTCTTTTTTCCTTAACATATCTGAGGAAGCTTTTACTGTCCTTCTTTATGTTCCTGGCCAGCTTCCCCTCCTACTTCATTTTTTCAGCCCGTAATGCCCGTTGTGTTTCCTTCTGTTGTCCTATGAACGTTTCCCAATCCTCTGGCTTCAGGCAACTCTTTGCTGTGTTATACATATTTTCTTTTCGTTTTATTCTATCCCTAACTTCTCTTGCCAGCCACGGTTGCCTCCTATTCCCCTTAGAATCTTTCTTCCTTTTTGGAAGGAAATGATCCTGCGTCTTCCTGATTATGCCCTGAAATTCCTGCCTTCGCTGTTCCACTGTCATAAGTGATAGCATCCTTTTCCAGTCCTCCTTGGCCAGCTCCTCTCTCATGCCTTCATATCCCCTTTGTTCAACTGCATCACGCCACTTCCGATTTAACATTCTCGATCTGAAATTGCAGATTAAAACGAATCATATTATGATCACTACCTCCAACCGGTTCCTTTACCTCGAGTTCTCTTGACAAATCTGGTTTATTAGACAACACTACATCCAGAATTCCCTGTTCTCTGGTCGGCTCCATTACAAGCTGCTCTAAGAATCCATCTCGGAGGCACACTACAAACTGTCATTCTTGGGGCCCTGAACCAACTTGATTTTCCAAGTCTACCTGCATATTGAAATCCCCCATCACACCAGTTGCATTACCTTTGTAACATGCCAGTTTTTACACCTGCTGCAACTGACTCCCTACATGCGGGCAACTATTTGGCGGTATGTAGATTCACACCAATTAGTGTTTCCTTGCCTTTACAATTCCTCAACTCAATCCAGAGTGATTCTGCCTCGCCAGTCCGTATGTCTTCCTTCGCAAGGAACTGAATTTCATCCCTCCTCTGCCCACCTGCCTGTCCTTTCTATAGGATGTCCAACCCTGAATATTAAGTTTCCAGGCCCTGTCCTCCTGCAGCCAACTCTCAGTAATCCCCACAATGTCATATCTACCAACCTCTAACTGAACCTCAAGCTCATCTTCTTTACTTCTAATATTTCGCGAATTAATATACAATACTTTTAATTCCTTACGCATCCCACCTTTCACACACATCCCTATTACACGTGGCCATACTCTCCTATCCCTTGTGAGATTCCTTTCCCGTTCATTCTGGGGTCATTAACTATCCCTTTACTCTCTTTCCCTTTAAATTCGTCCTTGACTATCCCATTTGACTCCCCCACCTCCTTATTTCGTGGTTAAATATCGTGTGGTGAAATCATAAGTGTAAGTATTGCTGATGCGATGTTGAAATAACCATGACGTAATGTTAATGTTCTTGTTTTCGTCTTCCAGATCCCACGGGAAGACTATCTCGAAGAGATATCAAGCATTTCTCTAGAACGCGCTGTCAGTTGCATTCCAGCATCGAACATTGAGCTTCTCTCTCGCTGCTCTCCAGGATGAAATATAAGGTCACTGATTACCCGTTTTTTCTGCTGCCTTCCATTTTCCAGGCATTAATGATTTATTACCCGATTATAGCAGTGCTTGGAATTCTTGGTAAGTAATTGGATCTATGTTAAGAATCGTCCTTATGTGCGTTTTTGTATACTCTATTGTTGGCAGATATGTGGCGTTTAGATTTCCCTGTCCTCCAATCCATTGAAAGATTACTATAACCGTGCTTCTGAAGGGCTGAACTCAGTAATATCACGCTTCGGTCACATGTACGTTTCGAACGGAAAATGCTGCAGTTGGTTTAAATGATTTAATGTTTCTGTTTGACTGACACTTCCTGCGGTCAAAAAAATATTTCGTGTTTACTGTATTGTTAAAAGTCATCAGCTAGACACTCCTCTTATCCGGTGACATCAGGTAACGTCTCGTCGTTTAAAGGTGCAATAGACGTTGCTTCCTATTCGCCTCTGCGCGCACTTGTCAATTCTTCCCTCCCGCTCTGCCCCTTCCCCGGGCACTTTCCCTTGCAACCGCAAGAAATGCCACACTTGTCCCTTCACCTCCCCCTTCCACTCCTTTCAGGGACCCAAGTAGTCCTTCCAGGTCCGACAGAGTTTAACCTGCACCTCCTCCAACCTCATCTACTGCATCCGCTGCTCCAGATGCCAGATGATCTATATCGGTGAGACCAACCAGAATTATTTGCTAGAATATGTCTCCATTTGTTGATTTTCTGCAAGGGAAAATTTCCTGCCTAGCCTGATCTGAACTTGAACCCTTAGATTGAATAGTTTCGATTATGATGGTATATCTCTAATAAAAATTATTTAAAAAAACAAAACATCTGCAATGCCTGCCATGGGTATCCCAACTGTCTGGCAGGAACCTTCTACTCCCATGGGAAAGAATGTCTTTCCTCATTTTCTACGCATGCTGTCCATGTGAGAAGCCACATCTGCCTCTGACATCGCTGAGCCGTTCGGTTTTCAACAAATACATCTCTGTTTCTGAGCAAATATGACACCGGCTGCGTTGTTGGCCAGAATGTCTCCACTGCTTTACACCCAGGTGAAGAATATTATTCATCAACATACAAACTCGAATTATTTGCTAGAATATGGTCTCCATTTATTGATTTTCTGAAAGGGTAAATTGGTCCAGCACGGGAGCCTGACTGAAGCCCAGGATTAGATGAATAGTTACGTTTATAATCTACGGATCTATCCAAAGCTGTATTATTGGTAATTTATTCTATTTTTTTATCGTTTTTTCTTTCCATTATTGCTATCTATAAAAAAACAAAACAAATAGAAGCCGTGTTAATATGTAATTGATTAACGAGGGCCCCAACTATTTTGACAGTTGGGATCCCAACTATTAACAATTATGTAATTGATGAACAAAATGTGTTTTTTATGATGTATATGCTTCTAAGAAAAATTTATTAAAAAAAGCCAAAAACATTGCAATGACATGCCATGGATATCCACTGTTAGCAGGACCAAACATAGTCTACTCAAGGGGGCGCTCAATGTTTCATTTTTAAATGTATACAATTTATAACTGGCTTGATGTTACCGCATGAGAAAGCAGTGGCGAATGTGATGGCAATGATGTGAAAATAATAAATTTTATTGATACCCAGTCAACTGAAAAATGACGAACACTGGTCAAAATCTGCAGTTATCCTCAACGGCTACAATTTCAGTCATCATTACATCTTATCAGATGAAATTTGATTTCACAATCGTCTACCAGTAAATGCCTGGCGTCGCGCTTCGTTTTCAGATCACAGGTTTGCACCTGCCGCGTCCACCATATGCATCCGACCTGATAAAATACTGTGCTGTGTAAATTCATTGAAAAATCACCATTATTTCATTCACGCATCTATTGCGATTCCATTCGCCCGTCAACACTGCGATAGTCCTACAGTGGCAATGCGTTTCTTTCCCGTCGCCCAACCTGTAAACATTTTGTGCGGTGGGCTGTTATTAATGTCTATGCTCAACTCGAATCTTCATGTGAAATCGCGTGTTACGTGGGACACCCTGTAACCTACACTGCTAATGCACGTTGTCGATTTCTGATTGTTCCCGTAACACAGCTAATGTGATATCGATTGTCATCCTGTCCCGGGGAAAGTGCGGTCTCTCCAAATGTGTATCACGCTATCTTGTGGCCATGGCTGCGGCGGATCTGTTGGTTGCTGTAATTGACATATTACTTTTTCGCATCAATGATCTATATTTCCCCACAACTTTTCTCTTCATTACTCAAGTGTGCTCCTTTCCACCGAGCCCTTAACCACGCAATCACAGACATCTCCGTGTGGCTAACACTCTCGTTCACATTTGATCGATATTTGATGATTTGTTGCCACAAGCTGAGATCCAGATTTTGCACCGAGAAAACTGCAGCCAGGGTTATAGCAACCGTGTGTACGCTGTTCTGCTGCAAAAACATCCCCTGGTACTTTGCATTCGAACTTATTATATCCGTACACAATGTAGCATGGGGCTGTAAAGTAAAACAAGAATTCTACTTTGAACCCACATGGATATTTTTCAACTGGCTTCACCGATGTTTCAACCCTCTGCTCCCAATGTTCCTGATATTACTGCTCAACGCACTAACAGTCGGGCACATTTTAATGGCTAGTCGAATCCGCAAGAATCTGAGAGGCAGCAAGAATGGTGCGAATCAGAATGACGCCGAGCTAGAAAGCAGAAGGAAGTCAATCATCTTGCTCTTTGCAATTTCCGGCAACTTTATTATGCTGTGGATGACGTATTTTATATGTTTCCTCTGGACACAGATAACAAAGCGGTATTATATGACCGGTTTCAATGACCCGTTGCTTATCGCGGACGAAACCAGCTACATGCTCCTGCTTTTGAGTTGCTGCACAAACACGTGTATTTACGCGGTAACTCAGTCTAAATTCAGAGAGGAACTGAAGAACGGGATGAAATATTTGCCGAGAATAATGTTTAAACTAGTTAAGGAAGGAAACCAATGTAGAAACTAGAGGCAATAAGTCACTGCAGAATTGAATCTCCCGTTGCATCTCCGCCAGCAATATTCTCATGTACCTCTGACCTATCTCTATACAACATCCAACATATCCTGAAGAATTCTACATTTTGCGTTAATGAACGAGTCGGAAGGTTTAGGCTGGGTTAAATAATGAGCGAGCTAATGGTCATGGGCTAAATCGGAATCATGCATGCGCACAACTCTGATTTTTGGCTGTTGAGTAGAGCAACTACTCGTGGATAAAAACTGTTTTTATGTCTGGCTGTGGCAGCTTTGACAGTCCGGAGTCGCCTTCCAGAGGGAAGTGATTCAAACATTGTCATAAAAGCATAGTTTAACTGGAGATCTATGTGGTCCTGGGAAATAGATGGTAGGACATTTGTTTTAGAAAACACGAGACCAAGTGGAACCCGTCCCCCAACGCTGGGTTGGGTGGCGGCGTCACACGGGAGGGCCGGACCCCGAATACCTGCGTCTCTTGTGCCCTTCTCTCCCGCTCTTTCTCCCGCTTATTTGTGAGACGTTGAGTTATATATCGCTGCGCCTCTTGTGCCCTTCTCTCCTGCTCTCTCTCTCTCTCTCTCTCTCTCTCTCTCTCTCTCTCTCTCTCTCTCTCTCTCTCTCTCTCTCTCTCTCTCTCTCTCTCTCTCTCTCTCTCTCTGTCTCTCACTCTCTCTCTCTCTCTCTCTTTCTCTCTCTCTCTCTTTCTCTCTCTGCTCGCTGTCTATCTCTCTCGATTACCCCTGAGACAGTGAGTTCATTCTTGTTGCTTCTTCCTGTGCCTACTGTTCCTCACAACTCTCGCTGTTCCATTTTTGACTTTCCTTGACCATTCTGCACCTCTTTTTCTCCGTCATCTTTGCATGATATTAGAATATTGGAACTGTAAATGAAAAGAGTGTTCTTCTTTTAAATAACCTAATGAATACGTAAAAAATACCCCAAACACAATCTCAGTTGTTACTGAACACAAATAATTGGGATGAACATGGAGTTTTTCCTGTGGAATTAAAAGAATGTGAATGAAACATATTGTAATTGCAATTGTAAATGAAAATATTGCTGTATGTTTGTTAAAAATGCAACTCTTGTAAAATACATCTTAATCGGTGTAATCGACAATTCTTTTTAAAATCAACCGTTTTTAAATAAGTGAAATAACCCAAACACAATCTCAGTTGTTAATGAACACAGATTAATGGATGAAAATTTAGCGTTTCTGTACAATTAAATTAATGTGAATGAAAATGTATTTTAATTGCAACTGTTGCTAAAAATGTTATTGAAATGAATCGCGATGTATGTTTGCAAATGCACCTCTGTTGAAATATAACTCATTCAATCGCGAAGTTGTTTGGAAATCCAACTGTATATCTGTTAAAATGAATGCAACTCGTAAAATAAATCTTAATCAATGTAACCGCCAAGTAACCACCAAGTAAATACAACTTTTTGTAATAAAGGATCAGAGTAAAAGGGCCTTTAATTGCGACTGTAAATCAATGCAATAGCGAAGCATTTGATCTCAGGCCCAGGAGCGGTGCAATGGGAGGAGCGAACGTCCGACCTGTAAATGTTTAAAAACTCTATCGCGGGGCTTGTTTCCACAGAGGCCCAAGAGGTTGCAGTGGGAGGAGCCTAATGTAACGTTCCATTGTCGCAGCTCGCAACAAGTGGGCTTGAGGAAGCAGCAGATTGGCAGTCAGTTCCCTGCTGATTTCATTGAAAAAGCTAAATCAATCCTTGCATTATATTGTGCCAGGGCAGTTTACTGTTCTGGATGTCAGATGTGGTAGGTCAATGCAGTCAGATAGCTTTCCAGACGTCCACCTCGTCAAATGGCGCTCCAAATGGACCGATTCCTGGAGCAGCAGCTCGATGACCTCCGTCTGGCCAGGGAGAGTGAGGAAGCCATAGAGAGGAGCTACAGACAACTGTGGTCACTCCAAAAATAGGAGGCAGAAAAGTGGTCACGGTTTAGGAGAGGCAAGGGGCAGAGGCAGGGACTAGAGAGCACCACGGTGGCTGTACACCTTGGCAATAGGTACTCATGTTTGAGTACTGTTGCACAGCCTACCTGGGGGTAGCAACAAACGGGCCTCCGGTACAAAGACCGGCCCTGTTGCTCAGAAGGGTAAAAAGAAGAGGAGCAATCGGCAGGAGTGTTTTTTTTAATAATAGGGGACTCTATAATTGTAAAATAAAAGGGGGTCATATAAATGGCGATTCTGTGAACGCAGTCAAACATGGGAGACCCGATGAATGGTAGTTTGCTAAAACAATCCCTGGTGCCAGGGTCCGGGATGTGACTAAACGTGTCCAAGATATCTTGAAATGCAGAGGAGCCAGAGGTCGTGGTGCATATAGGTACCAATGACATAGGTAGAAAAAGAGAGGAGGTCCTGAAATGAGAATTTAGGGAGTTAGGAAGAGTGTTAAGAAGAAGGACCGCAGAGGTAACAATCTCAGGATTACTGCCTGTGCCACGCGACAGTGAGAGTAGGAATAGAGCAAGGTGGAGGATAAAATGCGTGGCTAAAGGACTGGTGCAGAGCAGCAGAGATTCAAGTTTCTGGATAATTGGGACCTCTTTTTTTTGGGGAAAGTGTGACCTGTACAAAAGGATCGCACTTGAAACCCGAGGGGAACCAATATCCTGGCGGGGAGATTTTTTTGCAAAGGCTACTGGGAGACTTTAAACTAGATCAGTTGGGGGAATAGAGAAGGCAAGTAGTCCGTTTTTTAATAATTGTGAGGCAGGAGGCTGAGAAGAGAAGCAAGAGACAGAGGGGTGTAAAATGAGATAGAAGCAATAGGTAGCAAGGTGAAAAGTGCAGGAAAAAAAAATCCAGGGCACAAATCTAAAAGGGCCACTTTTAACATAATTGTAAAAGGGCCAAGAGTATTGTAAAAACAAGCCTGAAGGCTTTGTGTCTCAATGCGAGGAGCATTCGTAATAAGGTGGATGAGTTGAATGTGCAGATAGCTATTAATAATTATGATATGTTGGGATCACGGAGACATGGCTCCAGGGTGACCAAGGCTGGGAGCTGAACATCCAGGATATTCAATATTCAGGAAGGATAGACAGAGAGGAAAAGGAGGTGGGGTAGCGTTGCTGGTTAGAGAGGAGATTAACGCAATAGAAAGGAATGACATTAGCTTGGAGGATGTGGAATCGATATGGGTGGAGCTGCGAAACACTAAGGGGCAGAAAACGCTAGTGGGTGTTGTGTACAGGCCACCTAACAGTAGTGGAGTTGGGGATGGCATCAAACAGTAAATTAGAAATGCGTGCAACGAAGGTAATACCGTTTTCATAATGGGTGACTTCAATCTACATATAGATTGGGTGAATCAAATTGGCAGGGGTGCTGAGGAAGAGGATTTCTTGGAATGTATGCGGGATATTTTTCTAAACCAATATATGGAGGAACCAACGAGAGAGCAGGCTATTCTAGACTGGATATTGAGTAATGAGGAAGGGTTAGTAGCAGTGTTGTACGTGGCCCCTTGGGCAAGAGCAACCATAATAATAGTGAGTTTCTTCATTGGGATGGAGAGTGAAACATTGTTAATTCAGAAACACGGGTCCTGAACTTAAAGAAAGGTAACTTTGAGGGTATGAGACGTGAATTGGCCAAACGCGTGCATGGGACTGGCAATTGATTCGTTGAAGGGTTGACGGTGGATGCCCTGTTCTCTATGCAATGGAAGGCATTTGTCGGACTGCATGGATGAACTACAACAATTGTTCATCCCAGTATGGCAAAAGAATAAATCAGAAAAGGTGGCACATTCGTGGATAACGAGGGAAATCAGGGATAGTATCAAAGAAAAAGATGAAGCGTACAAATTAGCCAGAAAAAGCAGCCTACCAGGGGACTGGGAGAAATTCAGAGACAAACAGAGCAGGACCAAGGGCTTAATTCGGAAAGGGAAAATGGAGTATGAAAGAAAACTGGCAGGAAACATAAAAACTGACTGCAAAAGTTTTTATCATATGTGAAGCGCAGTAAGATTAGTTAAAACACATGTAGCCCCTTGCCAGTCAGAAACGGTGTGAATTGATCATGGGGAACAAGAACATGGCAGACCAATTGAATAACTATACTTTGGTTCTGTCTTCACTAAGGAAGACATAAATAATTTGCCGGAAATAGCAGGGGATCGCGGGTCAAATGAGATGGAGGAATAAGTGAAGGTGCTTGGAAAGGTGGTGTTAGGTAAATTGAATGCATTAAAGGCAGCTGCATAAAATCCCCAGGGCTCAGCATTTGCATCATACTCAAGGAAGTAGCCCCGAAATAGCGATGCCTTAGTGATAATTTTTCAAAACTCTTTAGATTCTGGAGTAGTTCCTGAGGATTGGAGGGTAGCTAATCTAACCCCACTTTTTTAAAAAGGAGGAGAGTGAAAACTGGGGAATTACAGACCAGTTCGTGTAACATCGGTAGTGGGGAAACTGCTAGAGTCAGTTATTAAAGATGGGATAGCAGCACATTTGGAAAGTGGTGAAATCATTGGACAAAGTCAGCATGGATTTACGAAGGTAAATCATGTCCGACGAATCATATAGATTTTTTCGAGGATGTAACTAGTAGTGGATAAGGGAGAACCAGGGATGTGTTATATTTGGACTTTCAGAAGGCTTTCGACAAGGTCCCACATAAGAGGTTAGTATACAAACTTAAAGCACACGGTATTGGTGGTTCAGTATTGATGTGGATAGAGAACTGGCTGGCAGACAGGAAGCAAAGGGTAGGAGTAAACGGGTCCTTTTCGGAATGGCAGGCAGTGACTAGTGGGGTACCGCAAGGCTCAGTGCTGGGACCCCAGATATTGACATATATATTAATGATTTGGCCGCCGGAATTGAATGCAACATCTTCAAGTTTGCCGATGACACGAAGCTGGTGGGCAGCGTTAGGTGTGAGGAGGATGCTAGGAGACTGCAAGGTGACTTGGATAGGCTGGGTGAGTGGGCAAATGCATGGCCGATGCAGTATAACGTGAATTAATGTGAGGTTTTCAACTTTGGTGTCAAAAACAGGAGGGTAGACTATTATCTGAATGGTGGCCGATTAGGAAAAGGGGAGATGCAACGAGACCTGGGTGTCATGGTACACCAGTCATTGAAAGTAGGCATGCAGGTGCAGCAGGCACTGAAGAAAGCGAATGGTATGTTAGCATTCATAGCAAAAGGATTTGCGTATGGGAGCAGAGAGGTTCTACTGCAGTTGTACAGGGTTTTGGTGAGACCACATCTGGAGTATTGCGTACAGTTTTGGTCTCCAAATCTGAAGAAATACATTCTTGCCATAGAGGGGGTACAGAGAAGGTTCACCAGACTGATTCCTGGGATGTCAGGACTCTCATATGAGGAAAGACTGGATGGACTCGGCTTGTACTCGCTAGTATTTAGAACATTGGGGGGGGGGGCGGGTTCTTATAGAAACGTAAAACATTCTGAAGGGGTTGGACAGGTTAGATGCAGGAAGATTGTTCCCAAAGTTGGGGAGGTTCACAGTTTAATAATACGGGGGAATTCCTTTAGGACCGAGATGAGGAAAACATTTTTCACACAGAGAGTGGTAAGTCTCTGGAATTCTCTGCCATAGAAGGTAGTTGAGGCCAGTTCATTGGCTATATTTGTTAGACGTGGCCCTTGTGGGTAAAGGGATCAGGGGGTATGGAGAAAAGGCAGGCACAGGGTACTGAGTTGAATGATCAGCCCATGATCATATTGAATGGCGTAGGCTCGAGGGCCGAATGGCTACCTAAAGGTAAATTTGTGTTTTTCCTGAGTCTCAGAGTGACTTATTATATTTTTTATTTAACCTTTACTGAACCAGGAGAAGTCTCATTAAGATTAAAAATCTCGACTTCCGGTGGCGCTATGGAGGAGTAGAAGGCAACGCCAGCCACCTCCGTAAAGAAACGGGGCAAAACCGGGGAGAAAACGCTAAAAAAAAACCCACCTGCTGCTCCTGCTGCTTCTGCATCTGCTGCTTCTGCACCGGCTGCCGTGAGTGACGTCATCAGACCCGCAACCGTGATGTCAATGCACCGCAGCCCACCACCGGACAGACCCAGACTCCGATTTCAAAAAAAAACGGCTGAACAAGAACAAGGCCTAACTGAAGCCTCGGCCTCAGGTAGGACACAGTCCCTTGAACATGTGTTCAAAAAATCGAAAAAAAAATCGGAACTGGAAGAATTTAATTTTTTTTTGTGCAAGAAATGGCAGAATTAAAGAAAGAAATGAAGTCTGAATTAAAAGTGGAATTGGAAAAAATTAACTTTATGGAAGAAATGAAGAAAATCAAGATTGAGATGAAGGAGTTAAAATCTGAAATGAATAATCACTCGGCCACGGAGTTATCAGAAATGCTCCAAAGGAAATTACTGAAGTTGTGAGCCGAAAAATTTGCAAGTATAAATGGAAGAGCTTCATGAAAAAAATTGAAAAAAAGGTGGAAAAAGAAATGGAACCAGTGCTGGAAGAAATTGTGTTACAATCAACATCCATAAAAGACCTTGAGGAAAGAGTCCAAACAAATACTCAGACTATGAAAACTATCGTTAAAGAAAGTCAACGACTATCTGATTTACTGGCCAAAGTTACTGATAAGTGCACTGAGCTGGAAGGACGCCAGAGAAGGCAGAATCTAAGGATCGTGGGTATTCGAGAAGGAGAGAAAAGAATCAAGATACCCGAGAATTTACTGCAAACTTACTACAAACGGTTCTATCTCTGGAAGAAAAGCCTTTGATAGCCCGAGCACACAGAGTTATGAGACGTTATACAAAGCACGATGCTCCTCCAAGACAAATGATAGTCAAAGTCCAATATGATTATGTTTTGGAAGGTATGATGAATAAAGTGGTAAAAAGCAGAAATCTTAAATATGAAGAAGACTCAATCAGTAATCTACCGAGACTATCCAGCAGAGGTCTCTAAGAAACGGAATGCGTTTAATGAAACCAAAAAGAATCCTGAGGCAAGTGAAGAATTTGAAGTATACTTTGAGATACCCAGCAACACTGAGAGTTACTTACAATCAGGAAGAGCATAACTTCAAAAACCCAGAAGACGCATTGAAATTTGCCCAAAGGATTAAGGACAGCGAAGAAGACTGAATGAAACCGGCATAGTTGAATTAAAGGAACAATTAAACTGTATTTTCAAGATTGGCTGAAGATTATAATAAACTATGGACTTGTTTCATCTAAAGAAGACAGATAATGAGGCGGATGGGAGAATCGAGGAGATTTGGATTGAAGACTGTTCCACGAATACTAATATTTAGAATAGTAATACTACCAACCTAATAATTAACATATTAACATACACAAACATATATTAATTTTAACACACTGGAATCGTTAATAATTAGAGCTGGTGATTGTTGATTATTGATTGTTGATTATTGATTAATAATTAATAATGTAAGGAGATAGCAGATATTAGTAGTAAGCACAAGGTAGTGATTGTGGGAGATTTCAATTTTTCCAAAAATAGTCTGGGAAACACATTCTGTAAATGGGCTGTATGGTTTGGAGTTTGAAAAATGTGTGCAGGATAGTTTTTTTGCAGCAGTACATAGAGGTATCGACCAGAGAAGGGGCAGTGCTGGACCTCCTGTTAGGAAATGAGGCACGTCAGGTGACGGAGGTATGCGTTGGTGAGCACTTCGGGACCAGTGATCACAATACCATTAGTTTCAATATAATTATGGAGAGAGTCAGAACTGGACCAAGGGTGGAGATTTTTGATTGGAGAAAGGCTAACTTTGAGGGAATGCGTAAGGATTTTAAAGGAGTGAATTGGGACACTTTGTTTCATGGGCAGGATGTAGAAGAGAAATGGAGGACATTTAAAGGGGAAATTGTAAGAATACAGAATCTTTATGTCCCTGTTAGGTTGAAAGGAAATAGTAAAAATTGGAAAGAGCCATGGTTTTCAAGGGAAATTGAACACTTGTTTCGAAAAAAGAGAGATATCTACAATAATTATAGGAGGCATGGAGTAAATGAGGTGCTAGAGGAGTACAAATAATGTAAAAAGAATCTTAAGAAAGAAATTAGGAAGGCTAAAAGAAGATATGAGGTTGCTTTGGCAAGAAAGGTGAAAGTAAACCCAAAGGGTTTCTACAGCTATATTAATAGCAACAGGTTAACGAGGGATAACATTGGACCATTAGAGAACCAGAATGGACAGCTATCTGCAGAGCCAAAAGAGATGGGGGAGATATTGAACAATTTATTTTCTTCGGTATTCACCAAGGTGAAGGATATTGAACTCTGTGAGCTAAGGGGAAAAAGTAGAGTAGCTATGGAAAGTATGAGATTCAAAGATGAGGAAGTACTGACACTTTTGAAAAATATAAAAGTGGATAAGTCTCCAGGTCCTGACAGGATATTCCCTAGGACATTGAGGGAAGTTAGTGTAGAAATAGCAGGAGCTATGACAGAAATATTTCAAATGTCATTAGAAACGGGAATAGTGCCGGAGGATTGGCGTACTGCGCATGTTGTTCCATTGTTTAAAACGGGTTCAAAGAATAAACCTAGCAATTATAGACCTATTAGTTTGACGTCAGTGGTGGGCAAATGAATGGAAAGGATACTTAGAGATAATATATATAAGCATCTGGATAAACAGGGTCTGATCAGGAACAGTCAACATGGATTTGTGCCTGGAAGGTCATGTTTGACAAACCTTCTTGAATTTTTTGAAGCGGTAACTAGGGAAATTGATGAGGGTAAAGCAGTGGATGTTGTCTATATGGATTTCAGGAAGGCCTTTGACAAGGTTCCCCATGGAAGGTTGGTTAAGAAGGTTCAATCTTTGGGTGTTAATGGCGGAGTAGCAAGATGGATTCAACAGTGGCTGAATGGGAGATGTCAGAGAGTAATGGTGGATGGCTGTTTGTCAGGTTGGAAGCCGGTGACCAGTGGGGTGCCTCAGGGATCTGTGTTGGGTCCACTGTTGTTTGTTATGTACATCAATGATCTGGATGATGGGGTGGAAAATTGGATAAGTAAGTATGCAGATGATACTAAGATAGGTGGTGTTGTGGATAATGAAGTAGATTTTCAAAGTCTACAGAGAGATTTGGGCCATTTGGAAAAGTGGGCTGAGAGATGGCAGATGGGGTTTAATGCTGTTAAGTGTGAAGTGCTACATCTTGGCAGGACAAATCAAAATAGGGCATACATGGTAAATGGTAGGGAATTAAGGAATGCTGTGGACCAGAGAGATCTAGGAATAACTGTGCATAGTTCCCTGAAGGTGGAATCGCATGTAGATAGGGTGGTAAAGAAAGCCTTTGGTGTGCTGGCCTTTATAAACCAGAGCATTGAATATAGGAGTAGGGAAGTAATGTTAAAATTGTACAAGGCATTGGTAAGACCAATTGTGGAGTATGGTGTACAAGTTTGGTCGCCTAGTATAGGAAGGATGTCAACAAAATATAGAGAGTACAGAGGAGATTTACTAGAATGTTGCCAGGGTTCCAGCAGTTACAGAGAAAGGTTGAACAAGTTAGGTCTTTATTCTTTGGAGCGCAGAAGGTTAAGGGGGGGACTTGATTGATGTCTTTATAATGATGAAAGGGATAGACAGAGTTGACGTGGATACGTTTTTCCCATTGAGGGTAGGGAAGATTCAAACAAGAGGGCATGACATGAGAATTAAGGGACAGAAGTTTAGGGGTAACGTGGGGGGGAACTTCTTTACTCAGAGGGTGGTGGCTGTGTGGAATGAGCTTCCAGCAGAAGTGGTGGAGGCAGGATCGATTTTAACATTTAAAAGTAAAGTGGATAGGTATATGGACGTGAAGGGAATGGACGGGTATGGAGGGAATGGAGCAGGTAGATGGGACTAGGGGAAAACAAATGGTCGTCAGGAACTGGAAGGGCCGAGAGGGCCTGTTTCCGTGCTGTAATTGTTATATGGTTATATGGTTATATGGTTAATTAATAATTAATTATAACCGACTAACCTAGAATTAAGTATATAGTAAACATAAATATATATCTTATTTTAACTTTAGACTTTGTTTCTTTATTATATACTTATATTATTATAATGTTCTATTAAGTACTATGTATATATACAGTGGCTTGCAAAAGTATTTATACCCCTTGAACTTTTCCAAATTTTGTCACGTTATAAGCACAAACGTAAATGTATTTTATTGGAATTTTATGTGATATACCAACAGAAAGTGGTGCATAATTGTGAAGTGGAAGCAAAATGATACTTGGTTTCCAAATTTTATTACAAATAAAAAACTGAAAAGTGTGGCGTGCAAAAGTATTCAGCCCCCCTGAGTCAATACTTTGTAGAACAACCTTTCGCTGCAATTCCAGCTGCAAGTCTTTTGGGGTATGTCTCTACCAGCTTTGCACATCTAGAGACTGACATTTTTGCCCATTGTTCTTTGCAAAATAGCTCAAGCTCAGTCAGAATGGATGGAGAGCGTCTGTGAACAGCAATTTTCAAGTCTTGCCAGAGATTCTCAATTGGATTTAGGTCTGGACTTTGACTGGGTCATTCTAAAACATGAATATGCTTTGATCTAAACCATTCCATTGTAGCTCTGGCTGTATGTTTAGGGTCGTTGTCCTGCTGGAAGGTGAACCTCCGCCCCAGTCTCAAGTCTTTTGCAGACTCTGACAGGTTTTCTTCCAAGATTGCCCAGTATTTGGCTCCATCCATCTTCCCAAGAACTCTGACCAGCTTCCCTGTCCCTGCTGAAGAAAAGCATCCCCACAGCATGATGCTGCCACCACCATGTTACACAGTGGGGATGGTGTGTCCAGGGTGATGTGCAGTGTTAGTTTTCTGCCACACATAGCGTTTTGCACTTAGGTCAAAAACTACAATTTTAGTCGCATCAGACCAGAGCACCTTCCTCCACATGTTTTCTGTGTCCCCCACATGGCTTGTGGCAAACTGCAAATGAGACTTCTTATGGCTTTGTTTCAACAATGGCTTTCTTCTTGCCACTCTTCCATAAAGGCCCGATTTGTGGAGTGCATGACAAATAGTTGGCCTGTGCACAGATTCTCCCACCTGAGCTGTGGATCTCTGCAGCTTCCCCAGAGTTACCATGGGCCTCTTGCCTGCTTCTCTGATCAATGCTCTCCTTGCCCGGCCTGTCAGTTTAGGTGGACGGCCATGTCTTGGTAGGTTTGCAGTTGTGCCATACTCTTTCCATTTTCGGATGATGGATTGAACAGTGCTCCGTGAGATGTTCAAAGCTTGGGATATTTTTTTTATAACCTAACCCTACTTTAAACTTCTCCACAACTTTATCCCTGACCTGTCTGGTGTGTTCCTTGGGCTTCATGATGCCCAAGGAACATTGTTTGTTCACTAATGTTCTCTAACAAACCTCCGAGGCCTTCACAGCACAACTGTATTTATACTGAGATTAGAGTACACACAAGTGGACTCTATTTGCAAATTAGGTGACTTCTGAAGGCAATTGGTTGCACTGGATGTTATTTAGGTGTATCAGAGTAAAGGGGGCTGAATACTTTTGCACACCACACTTTTCAGTTTTTTATTTGTAAAATAATTTGAAAACAATGTATCATTTTCCTTCCACTTCACAATTATGCGCCACGTTGTATTGGTCTATCACATAAAATCCCAATAAAATACATTTACGTTTGTGGTTTTAACGTGACAAAATGTGGAAAGGTTCAAGGGGTATGAATACTTTTGCAAGCCACTGTATCATTATACCTGACTATGAACTTTTATATATCATAGTTTAAATCCCCGGTTTAAATAATAATCTTTTTTTTTTTGGAATATTAATTTTACTGAATCCTGGAGATGGATAACATTTAACATTCAATACGGAAGTCCTTAGACTGCTAGCCATGTTAGTATGGCTAACACTAACTACACACACACTAGATGTAGTTTTTCTTTCTTTGAGCACTTTACTAATCTCTTAATCTATCCCTTTTTAATACTATCTCTGATTATTACTATTATTACTTTATATTTGAGTGGAATTATCAATTAATACAAAGGAGATATATATATATGAGAGAAAATCAAGAGTCTTGAAACTCGTCTATTCAGGGTTCCGGTGTAAGGTCTGGTATGCCGAACTGTACCATCTGCTCTAGTTTACATCCCTTTAGATAAATGATGCAAAACCTACATACAAATATGGGGAATGGAGGAATAACGTTTTGTAGTTGGAATGTTAAAGGTATTAACGAACCAATTAAGAGGTGTAAGGTATTAGCACATTTAAAAGCACTTAAAATAGACGCTGCGTTTATCCAAGAGACACACTTGAAAAAAGAGGCAGAACATGGATTAAAAGCCAAGTGGATTAATAAAGTATATCACTCTTCTTTTACACACAAGTCTAGAGGTGTAGCAATATTAACTCGTAAAGGCACTGCATTTAAACATACTTCAGTAATAACAGATAGTGACGGTAGATATATTATTGTAATAGGAGAATTATATACACAAAAAGTGATTTTTGTTAATGTATATGGCCCAAATTTTGATAGCCCGCGATTTAAAAAAAAAAAATTTAATACAATCCCTGAATTATCACAACATAACCTAATAATTGGAGGAGATTTAAATTGTACACTTGATCCTTATTTGGATAGATCATCAAAACAACGAAAACTTAAATCACACTCCAGTGAGTTAATAAATGCATATATAGACACTAGTAATATTAAAGATGTATGGAGATGGCAAAATCCAACAGGACGAGAATACTCATTTTACTCAGCCGTGCATAAAACTTATTCAAGAATAGATTATTTTCTGGTAGATTTAAAACTTATTCCATTTTCGTATAATTAAAAATATCATAATATTATGATTTCAGAGCACGCACCCTTAACTTTTAAGATGAAAATAACGGGTAGAAAATAATGGAGATTTAATCCACAAATTTTAAAGGACAAAAGAACTCAAGAATATATTACAAAACAGATCAAGATATTTGAAACAAATGATACACCAGAAATATCATCATCCCTCTTATGAGAAACTTTTAAGGCGTATGTTCGGGGAATTATGATATCTTCTCAAGCATTTTATAATAAAGAGAATCGGAAGCTACAACAGGCATTGGAAAGAGAGATTAAACAATTAGATACAGAGAATGCCATTAACCCAACTACGATAAAACATAATAACATCTTTGCATTGAAATATAAACTAAATAAAATACAGTCAGACCAATTTGTAAAACTATACCAATATACCAAACAAATACAATTTGAATTCGGTGACAAACCACATAAACTATTGGCTCGTCAGCTAAGAAAATTGGAAGGAGAACAATTAATATATAGGATCAAATCAGATAAAGGAGAATTACTAATACAAACGAAAGATATAAACGAGAGATTTTTGCAATATTATAAAAATTTATACTCCGCTAAAACAAATCGAAAATCGAATAGAGGAAACATTTTTTAAAAATTGTAATCTAATTGGACTAGATTTAGAAGATAGGGAATTATTAAATGTCGAAATAACTACTAAAGAAATTGAAGAAACTATTAGATCATTAAAAAATGGTAAAACTCCAGGACCAGATGGTATTGGAGCAGAATTTTATAAAATATTTTATGATATGATAGCCCCACGTTTGAAGACACTATATGGACACATTTATACACAACAGAAATTACCAGATACATTAAATGAATCTATTATAACCCTTACACCTAAATTAGATAAAAACCTCGATGACCCAGGGTCATATAGAGCTATATCTCTTTTAAATACTGATCAAAAAATATTAACAAAAATATTAGCACAAAGACTCAACAAAGTAATTAATAAACTAATTCACTCAGATCAAACTGGATTCATACCAAAACGATACTTTCAAACAATCTGAGAAGATTATTTAATATTATATATTTGAAAATAAATATTAATAAGGATTTATCAATTATCTCGTTGGATGCAGAGAAAGCTTTTGATCAGATTGAATGGTCTTACTTATTTTCGGTTATGGATTTTTTTCAATTGGGAGAGAAGTTTATAACATGGGTTAAATTACTATATACTAGCCCAACAGCTAGAATATTAATTAACCAAGTGTTAACAACTAAATTTAACTTATTCTGAGGCTGTAGACAAGGTTGCCCTTTATCTCCACTACTGTTTGCACTTGCAATAGATCCATTAGCAAAATCTGTGAGATCAAACCCTGAAATATATGGGTATGAAACTAAGGAAACTGAAAATGAAATCTATTTGTACGCAGATGATGTATTACTTTATATCACAAAACCAGAAATTAGTTTTCCTAACTTGTTAGATTTAATAACTCAATTTGGATCGTTTTCAGGATATAGAATTAATTGGAATAAAAGTGAACTTATGCCAATAATGGGAAATAACTTACATATATTACAACAATATCCCTTTAAGATTGCAAATGAAAAAAAGTAAATATCTTGGAATTTATGTAACAAAAAGATATGATTCATTATTTAAATCTAATGTTTTACCCTTACTGAATAAACTATTTAAGAATATTCAATATTGGAAAACATTACCTATTTCAATGCTAGGTAAGATTAATGCGATAAAAATGATTTTTGTTCCACAATTACTATATGTGTTTCAAATGATCCCGATATATCTCCCTAAAAATTTCTTTAAGAAAGTGGACTCCATGGTTACCAATTTTATTTGGGATTATAATTTTCATAGAATAATTAAAAAGCATCTATGCAAATCAAAAATAAATGGTGGTTTTGCACTGGCTAATTTTATGTTTTATTATTGGGCAGTTAATATAAAAAATATGAATTTCTGGTTGGGTGAACTGGATAAACCACCAAATTGGTTAAAAATGGAAAAATAAGACTGTATCCCTTTTGAAATTAGTTCGATTTTATTTGCTAATACTCCAATACATACGAAAACTTATAAAGGAAACTCAATAATAGAAAGTGGAATACGTATTTGGAAACAATTTAAAAAAAACATTAAAATTACAGAATGTACCATTAGCTCTTCCAATAGTAAACAATATGTATTTTAAACCTTCACTGATGGACAAATGATTCTTAAAATGGAAGAACTATGGAATAAATAAGATTGGTGATCTTTATACGGAAAACTTATTTCTCTCATTTCAGGAATTACAACGAAATTATGGATTACATTTTAAAGAATATTTTCGATATCCACAAATTAGAGATTATGTTAAATCAAATACACTGGATTTTAGGAATAGAAAGACAGAGATTTTAGATGAATGTTTAAATAAACATCCGAATACAGAGAAATTAATATCATATATTTATAATATTTTATTGGAAAATGAATTACCAAATACGGATAAATATAGACAAGCATGGGAAAATGAACTAGGTCAAGTAATCAGTAGAGAAGTTATGGAATGAAAAGTTTACAATATCTACATCATTGTTCATTAAATGCCAGACACTCCTTGATACATTTAAAGTTATACATAGATTACATCTCTCAAAGTCCAAATTAAATAGAATTTCTCAAATGTGTCCGCAATATGTGATAAGTGTCAACAATTAGAAGCTAATTTAACGCATTCATTTACAAAATGTATAAAAAATCACTAATTTTTGGATAGAAATTTTTAAGATAATCTCAATTGTAGTTAATGCAAAGTTAACTCCAGACTCAAAACTAATTATACTGGGAATACTAGAAACAAATCAGATATTAACAACACAACAAATAACTTAATTATATGGTTATTATTAACAACACAACAAATAATTTTTATTGGTTATAAATAATTTGGTAAAAAATTAATACTAAGATTTTGGAAGGGTCCTACTTCCCCTACAACTAAAATGTGGATTACAGAAATGTCGGAGACACTGTATTTGGAACGATTAAGGCTTGCCCTGATGGACAGGCTGGATCAATTCAGAGGAATATGGTCTCCATTTATTGAATATTTAAAGGGTCAAGATGGTCCGGTTCGAAGCCATGACGGAAGCCTGAATGTATGAATAGATGAAGAATTATAGACAATAGATCATAAATATGTCTCCAATGAAGAATATCTTGTTTAATACTCTACTCAATTAGTTTATCTCTTTTTTCCCCCTCTTTTTTCTTCTAATATTTCCTACTGTTATAAAATAAAAATAATAATTATAGAAGTACAAATAAGATTGATTGTAAATTTTAAAAAAATATTAAGAATGTATGTGACGGTACTATTTTCCTTTATCTTAATTGGATTTTATATTTCTTCTTAATATGTAATTACTTCTAATAAAAATATTTTACAGAGATTAAAAATCTCTTTTACAAGAGACTCCTGGCCAAGACAGGCAGCAGCACAGTTCCCCAGTTACAGGCAATAATTTAAAAACAACAGAGAACATATAAATAGAGTCACAGTCATAACATCATCAGACAAAGCATGTGCAGACCGAAGAGCCCGCTTGAACATCAATAAGAAGAGATTTAAATCTCTTTATAGAAGCCAGCTCCTTAAGTTTCAGTTTATTCTGCAGCTGGTTCCATGCGAAGGGAGCAGCAAAACTAAATGTCCTTTTCCCCAGTTCAGTACGGACATTAGGTACAGTTAGTAAGAACAAGTCCTCAGAGCGGAGCTGATAAGTTCCTGTGCTTTTTCGAATTACATACCTTTGCAGGTATGAAGGAAGAACACCGAGGATAGTCTTATAAATAAGGATATGCCAATGATGGAGTCTGCGGGTGGACAGGGCAAACCATCCAACTTGAGCATACAAAGAGCAGTGGTGCGTGAGGGTTTTAAAATTAGAAACAAATCTCAGTGCTCCGTGGTAGACCGTGTCGAAAGACTGTAGGCATTTTGAAGATGCATTCATATATAAAACATCACCATAGTCCAACACAGACATAAACGTTGCAGCAACGTCTTTTTTGGCATCAAAAGAAAAACAAGATGTGTTTCTAAAGTAAAACCTAATTTTATCTTTAGTTTTTTCACAAGTTGTTGCATATGAGATTTAAAAGAGAGAGAATCATCAATTATAATTCCCAAATATTTATATTGAGACACATATTCAACCACAGAGTTCTGCAAAGTGGTGATAGAAGGGAGGTCCGTGGGCTTTGATTTAGCTTTAGTGAACAACATGAGCTTTGTCTTGTCAGCAAGTTTTAAATCACACAGGTTACGTTGCACAGTGTTAAAAGCAGTTTGGAGCTGAGAGAGTGCCTGATTTGGGGTAGACGCGGAGCATATATCACTCTGGCGTCAGCATAAAAGTGAAAATTTGAGTTCGCTGCGTTATGATCTGGATTATTTATATAAATAGTAAATAATAAAGGTCCTAGAACCGATCCCTGTGGCACACCCTTGGATGCATTAAGAGAGCTAGAAGTAATGCCTTCTGCTCGCACACACTGGGATCTGTCTGATAGATAGTGTTTAAACCAACAGACAGCTTGATCAGACAAACCGATGCTGAATCAATTTGTGTTTTTTCTTGATTCCTTTGGCATGTAAAAATTGCTGCAGTGATAAATCTGTCTGTAAATTTCTCTTCAGAGGCGTTTTCTTTTTCAATGTAAAAACCCACTTGAGAAACATGGGCGATTTTTAAAATTTTACAGCCAGATTTATCACTTCTGAAACTTTTTAGATGCCAAAGGAATCAAGAAAAAACACAAATAACGCCTTGATGAAATGCAGTGAGCAAACGGCGAATGGCTGCTGTTGTCCCTTCAGCTCTCGCGTGTGGAATATTCGACAGATGATGGCCAAGGCGATCTGTCAAGAAGAATAGCTGATAACTGCATAGAACGACAAAGACCGTGTCGACAGGCGGACAGGATGGAGCAACTCCTATTTACCTCCAATCTTCAATTTTCCCACCACTCGCATCACTTCGCAGTCACGTAAATCTAAGGTCTGTTTAAATCTAGAGATTAAAATATGAAACAAGTGTAAAAAGTGCTTGGAGGGACATCTGACCCTTTACATTGATATTATAGCGGGCAGTGAACAATAGGGTGCATTCTTATACGGGAGCTTGGGACACCGCATCTCGGCTTCACGTGGCGGGAGTGAACCAAATGTACCAGTGTTTCGCAGGAAGGATCCCACTGGGGTGTTTGAGGCTCTTTGTTTAGACCCACCTCTGAGCTCAACGCAAAGACGGACTGCAACGTCGGTCGCGCTACCTAGACATCAGCATCACAGCTTCACGCCATCAGCATCACATATCGAGAAACAAGTGTAATCCGCAATCTGTTCCAGTACCCGGGACCTTTGTAATTCAAAATCCCGTCCCTGGACATGGTTAGGTGTGAAATCTACACGCCATATCCAGGACCACGTGTAATCCACACCTCCATTCCAGCACCCGAGACCCTGTGTAATACACACACCCACCCCAGCACCCAGGGCCCTGTGTAATACACAATCCCGTCCCAGGACACGGCTCCTTGTTTAATCAGCATCCAGGTCCTGGACCAGAGGAGATCCACACCACCTTTCCTGCACCCGATACCCTGTGTAATCGACATCCGTATCGGGACCTGGTTATTTGTGTAACCTGCACCGTAGGTCCAGGACCATGTGCAATCCACATTCCCTTCCCAGCAGCCGGGAACCAGTGTAATCCAAACCAAGCCACGGTATTTCAACCCCCCGGACCCGGAACACTGTGTGTACACAAAGCCCACTCTGATACACTGCAGGATTCAGCAGTACCCAATCGCCAGTCCCAGAGCAGCTCCTATAGTGGCAGATTATTATATCGTTCAAGGAATTGCTCCCTCTAGCCACTAGCAGAAGGCGCGGGGTAAGGAGATAGCGTCGTTTTACGCGTGGGAGTTCTCCACGAGGCATTCAAATCCGTTGAAAGATAATTCTTCAAATTCAGAGTCTTTTGATTAATAGATTCCTTATTGTCGAAGTAAAACGGTAAGATATTCATCCAAACGTCTTCTTGATAAGTACATTTTAATATTAGTCAAACTCCAGCATGTGGCTCAGAAGCGTTAGAAAACTTTTTAGATTCTCTCCCATCTGTGATAAATGCGTATCTCAAGGGGCAACCATATCACATTCCTTTGTCTTTTGCATGAAACTCCAAATATGTTGGAATAACATTTTTGAAATGTTTATAAAGTTATTTAAAACTAAACTGAAACCCAACGCGAAATGATTATCTTTTGAACAATAGAAGTCGGCTTTGAGCTGACTTCGTTCCAAAAGAGTTTACTTAACTATGGCTTAATAACGGCAAAATAACATACTAAAATTCTGGAAAAATGCATCCATACCAACGCTTAAAATGTGGATTTCAAATATGTACGAAACGTTACACCTCGAAGATTGAGATTCGTCCTCGCAGGCAAATCAGACCAATTCTTAAAGATTTGGTCTCCATTTATCGACTTATTTCAAGCATTTGGTGCAACATAACTCTGGAAATAAACTGTTTCAGAACCGGGTGATGGGGTGTGTAAAGATATGAAGCAGGCACATCCCTTTAATCTTATTCTCTTTATATTTTCGTGTTTTTTTTTTCCTTTTTCTCTTTTGGTGCTTTTCATCTTTATGGGCTCTCTCTTTCTACGTATTCTCGAACTATTAATATCACAATCTTATCTCTTTCTTTTTTTTCCTTGCTCCTGTTACTTTTTTATTTTTAATAATTTCTATTAATACAATTTTAAATTAGTAGTACATGAAATGTATTCTGTTATTCTTGGTTTATACTACTTTACATTACTTCTAAAAAAAATATTAAAAAACAAAATTAAAAACAACGTATTTGATGTTGGAAAACTCTGACCATACTTCATGCCATCGAACTAAAAAACTTCTCCCAATAATCCCAGCAGCAATCCCGCCTCGACTAGGTAATAAATCCCAGCCACATAATTACAGGCAGAAAAAATGTAAAGGCAAATGCCATAATTAATGGACACTCAACATTACGTCAAATGGCCTGCACATCTCACATCGGAGAGTGACCCCATGCTCAATCAAACCCCTGTTTGGAAAATACTGCAGCAGTGTCCCGTTCCGTCCCATGGTGGGAAAGCCCCGACGCGTTGGACACACACAGCCGATTCAGTCACGAAGCGATGGAGTTGGGGTGGGGGGGGGGGGTGTGGGGGGGGGGGGGGGGGGGGGTGGGGGGGGGGTTGGGGGGGGGGGGGGTGGAGTGGTGTCAACGAAGGAATTGGCGGATCGCAGGGGAATCTTCAGGCTGGGATATTGTGGGGGTGCAGGAGCAACGCTGTATATGCCGTGGATGTTTTTTTCCCAATACCCACTCTCCAGACACGACCCCTCCGCATGGCACAAGCACCCCTCCGGCAGACATGTCATCGCCTCAACGAGGCACGCCTGTCATCCAGCCAGACAAATGTCCCCCTCCTCCAGAGACACATTTCCCTCCGCTGGACAACTTCCCCCTCCGACAAACACGTCTCCCCATCCGTCAAACACGTCTCCCCTTCCGCCAAATAAGTCTCCCTCTCCGTCAGACACGTCCGAATCTCCGCCATACATGTCAGCCTCTCCTCCGCGCACGTCTGCCCTTACGCCAGACACATCAGCCTCTCCTCCACGCGCCCATGGCCTTCGGTCAGGCACGGCTGTCCCTCCGCCAGCCACGGCTGGTTCTCTTTCATTGCATCTGCCTCTCATGGCAGACACGCCTGCTCCTCTACACAGATATGTCTGGTCCTCAGCCACTCACACGTGCCACTCTGCGAGACACCGCAGCCCCACCAAGCCGACACGACTCCTCGTCAGAGGCCATTGGAGAGGCAGCTACCGCAGCAACTCTGAAAACACACTACTTCGAAAAGGTAAATGGCGAAATAATGTTCGGACCGATGTAGTTCAAATGCTGGCAAAAGGGCCAAGCTGGCAAATGGGCCAGGCTTTGAAACATAGATACGTAGAAACATAGAAAATAGGCGCAGGTCGACGCTATTCGGCCCTTCCAGTCAGCACCGCCATTCATTGTGATCGTGGCTGATCGTCCCCAATCTCCGAATATCCGTTGATTCCACTAGCCGCTAGAACTCTATCTAGCTCTCTCTTAAATCCATCCAGTGATTTGGCCTGCACTGCCCTCTGTGGGATAACATTAGCTATCCTCCAATCCACAGGAACTGATCCTGAATCTATTGAACAATGGAAAATGATCAGCATTGCGTCCACTATTTCTATTGCCACCTCCCTGAGGACCCTGGGATGCAGACCATCAGGCCCAGGGGATTTATCATCCTTCAGTCCCATAATAAATTCACCCGTGTCTGCCTTCAAGGGACCCACATTTGACTTTGCTACTCTTTTTTTCCTTAACATATCTGAGGAAGCTTTTACTGTCCTTCTTTATGTTCCTGGCCAGCTTCCCCTCCTACTTCATTTTTTCAGCCCGTATTGCCCGTTGTGTTTCCTTCTGTTGTCCTATGAACGTTTCCCAATCCTCTGGCTTCAGGCAACTCTTTGCTGTGTTATACATATTTTCTTCTCGTTTTATTCTATCCCTAACTTCTCTTGCGAGCCACGGTTGCCTCCTACTCCCCTTGGAATCTTTCTTCCTTTTTGGAATGTAATGATCCTGCGTCTTCCGGATTATGACCTGAAATTCCTGCCTTCGCTGTTAAACTGTCATAAGTGATAGCATCCTTTTCCAGTCCTCCTTGGCCAGCTCCTCTCTCATGCCTTCATAGTCCCCTTTGTTCAACTGCATCGACGCCTCTTCCGATTTAACATTCTCGATCTCAAATTGCTGATTAAAACGAATCATATTATGATCACTACCTCCAACCGGTTCCTTTACCTCGAGTTCTCTTGACAAATCTGGTTTATTAGACAACACTACATCCAAAATTCCCTGTTCTCTGTCGGCTCCATTTCAAGCAGCTCTATGGATTCCATCTCGGAGGCACACTACAAACTGTCATTCTTGGGGCCCTGAACCAACTTGATTTTCCAAGTCTACCTGCATATTGAAATCCCCCATCACCCCAGTTGCATTACCTTTGTAACATGCCAGTTGTTACACCTGCTGCAACTGACTCCTACATGCGGGCAACTATTTGGCGGTATGTAGATCACACCAATTAGTGTTTCCTTGCCTTTACAATTCCTCAACCCAATCCTAGAGTGATTCTGCCTCGCCAGTCCGTATGTCTTCCTTCGCAAGGAATGAATGTCATCCCTCACCAGCAGAGCAACGCCCCTCCTCTGCCCACCTGCCTGTCCTTTCTATAGGATGTCAACCCTGAATATTAAGTTTCCTAGGCCCTGTCCTCCTGCAGCCAACTCTCAGTAATCCCCACAATGTCATATCTACCAACCTTCTAAAACTGAGCCTCAAGCTCATCTACTTTACTTCTAATATTTCGCGAAATAATATACAATACTTTAAATTCCTTACGCATCCACCTTTCACACACATCCCTATTACACGTGACATACTCTCCTAGCCCTTGTGAGCTTCCTTTCCCGTTCATTCTGGGGTCATTAACTATCCCTTTACTCTCTTTCCCTTTAAATTCGCCCTTGACTATCCCATTTGACTCCCCCACCTCCTTTAATTTCGCGTGGTTAAATATCGTGTGGTGAATCATAAGTGTAAGTAATGCTGATGCGATGTTGAAATACCATGAAGTAATGTTAATGTTCTTGTTTTCGTTTCCAGATCCCACGGGAAGACTATCTCTAAGAGATATCATGCATTTCTCTAGAACGCGCTGTCAGTTGCATTCCAGCATCGAACACTGAGCTTCTCTCTCGCTGCTCTCCAGGATGAAAGTTATAGTTGACTGATTATCCGTTTTTCTGCTGCCTTCCATTTTCCAGGCATTATGATTTATTACCCGATTATAGTAGTGCTTGGAATTCTTGGTAAGTACTTGGATCTATGTTAAGTATCGTCCTTATGTGCGTTTTTTTTTTTATACTCTATTGTTGGCAGATATGTGACGTTTAGATTTCCCTGTCCTCCAATCCATGAAAGATTTACTATAGCCGTGCTTCTGAAGGGCTGAACTCAGTAATATCACGCTTCGGTCACATGTACGTTTCGAACGGAAAATGCACAGTTGGTTTAAATGATTTAATGTATTTCATTAATGTTCTGTTTGACTGAAAACGTCCTGCGTCTAATAAAATATTTTCGTGTTTACTGTATTACTAAAAGTTCATCAGCTAGACACTCCTCTTATCCGGTGACATCAGGTAACGTCTCGTCGTTTAAAGTTTGCAATTGAGGACGTCGCTTCCTATTGCCTCTGCGCGCACTTATTGTCAATTCTTCCCTTCCCTCCCTCCTCTACCCCTTCCCCGGGCACTTTCCCTTGCAACCGCAAGAAATGCCACACGTGTCATTCACCTCCCCCTATACCTCACTCTTTCCAGGGGACCCAAGTAGTCCTTCCACGTCCGACAGAGGTTCACCTGCACCTCCTCCCACCTCATCTACTGCATCCGTGGCTCCAGATGCAGATGATCTATATCGGTGAGATCAAGCGGAGGCTTGGCGATTGTTTCGCCGAACACCTCCTCGGTCCGCAATAACCAACCCGACCTCCGGTGGCTCAGCACTTTCAACTCCCCCTCCCATTCCGTATCCGACCTGTCGGTCCTGGGCCTCCTCCACGGCCAGAGTGAGGGAACACCGCAAGTTGTAGGAACAGCTCCTTCAATATTCCGCGTGTGGAGTCTGCATCCTCTGGGCTTGAACATTTGAATGTTCTCAATTCTGTTAACGCTTCTTGTCCCCTCCCCTTCCCACCTCTCCTTCAGCCCTCGGGCCTGGCATTCCCTCTCTCCTCTATCTCACTCCCCACCTAGTCGCACTAGCTTCTCATTTTCACACCACAAACAGCTGACAATGGCTTGTTCCCTTTATCATCGATACTTTTTTGCATATCTTTCATTCATTGTTCTTTATCTGTCCACATCCCGGTCTATATCTCTCGGTTCCCTGATCCCTGACCAATCTGAAGAAGGGTCTCGACCGAAACCGTCGCCTATCTCCTTCGCACCTTGATGCTGCTGCACCCGGCCTGAGTTTATCTAGCCTTTGGTGCACCATCGATTCTCAGCATCTGAGGCTAGTTCCTTCTTTAACGATATATCGTGAGCCGTTCGCTTTCATCAAATAAACTTCTGGTTTCTGAGCAAATATGACACTGGCTGCGGTGCCGTTGGCCAGAATTTCTCCACGGCTTTACACCCAGGAGAAGGATATTATTCATCAACAATGACCAACCAGAATTATTGCTAGAATATTCTCCATTTATTGATTTTCTGAAAGGGTAAATTGGTCCGGCCCAGGAGCCTGACTGAAGGCTTGAACCCGGGATTAGATTGGATAGTTTCGTTTTATAATCTACCGATGATCTCCTAGTTGTATTATTGGTAATTTCTTCTATGTTTCTTATCAATTTTTTTCTTTCCTTTCTTTTATCTAAAAATAAATAATATATAGAAGCTGTGGTATAATATGTAATTGATAAACAAGGACCCAAACTATTTTGATAGTTGGGATCCCAACTATTAAACAATATGTAATTGAAGAAACAAAATGTGTTTTGATTATGATATGCATATGTTTCTAATGAAAATATTTCAAAAAAATCAACAAAAAACAAAACATTGCAATGCTGCCATGGGTGGATATTCCACTGTGAGCAGGACCAAACATAGTCTACTCAAGGGGGCGCTAAAACGTTTCATGTTCTCCATATTGGTCTGCCATGACCGTGCGAAGCAGTTGCATTCTGTGGCATCTGTGACAGTAGCCACATCGCGGGACGCAGGAATCCTTGCACCGAGCAAAACTGGGCTGAAGGAATGTCCCGTCTCTGCGTGACACTGCTTCAGAATCTCGGTTGCGTGTGTGGGCGGTTCCGAATCCTCATAATGTGTCTATAAACAGCAATGGGGGAAATGAGGACATTTAGAAACATAGAAACATAGAAAACAAATAGGTGAAAATTGAAAACATAGAACTCAGTATCACGTACCCGCCTTCTCTCCGTACCCCCTGATCCCTTTTGCCAAGAGCCACATCTAACTCGCTCTTAAATACAGCCAATGAACTGGCCTCAACTACTACTTCTGTGTGGCAGAGAATTCCAGAGATTCACCAGTCTCTGTGTGGAAAAATCTTTTTTCATCTCGGTCCAAAAATACTTCCCCGATGTCAAACAATCATCCTGCATCTAGCCTGTCCAAGCCCTTAGATTCTGTAGTTTTCTATAAGACTCCCCCTCAATCCTTCTAAATTCTAGCGAGTAAATGTACACAATTTAGAACTGGCTTGATGTTATCGAGAGTCCCGTATGACAAGAGCGGCGAGTGGGCTGCTGAATTGAAATGAAAAATGGGAAATAATTGTATTTGTTTGATTACTGCAGACCGTTTCAGTCAAACAAGAAAAAATAATGCAAAATTACTGCAGTTAACTGCATCGATACAGTTCGAGGCAATCTTTCAAAACTCTTTAGATTCTGGAGTAGTTCCTGAGGATAGGCGGGTAGCAAGTAACCCTCTTTTAAGAAGGGACGGGATGGAGAGAAACGGGGATTAAGACCAGTTAGTCTAACATCGGTAGTGGGAAACTGCTAAATCAGTATTAAATATTGGGTGGATAGCAGCACATGTGAAAGTGGTGAAATCAATTGGACAAAGTGCATGCTTTACAAAAGGGTAAATCATGTTGACGATCTTGTGGAAATTTTTCGAGGATGTAACTAGTAGCGTTGATAAGGGAGAATAGAACCAGTAGGAGTGTGGTATATCGGACTTCCAGTAAGGCTTTCGACAGGTAATAAGAGATTAGTATTACAAACTTAAAGCATACGGTATTAGGGGTTCATTATTGTGGAATAGAGAACTGCTGGCAAACAGGAAGCAAAGAGTAGGGGCAAGTTGTAAACGGGTCCTTTTCACAATTGGCAGGCAGTAAATAGTGGGGTACCGCAGGGCTCCAGTGTGGACCCCAGCTATTTACAATATATATTAATGATTGGATGAGGGAATTGAAGGCAATATCTCCAAGGTTTGCGGATGACACTAAGCTGGGGGCGTGTTCGCTGTGAGGAAGGATGCTTAGGTGGACTGCAGGGGGTGACTTTGGGATAGCTGGGGTGAGTGGGCAAATGTTTGGCATATGCAGATAATGTGGATAAATGTGAGTTATCAATTTGGTGGCAAAAAAACAGTAAAGCGAGACTAATTATTTAACTTGGGTGGCCCCCGGTTGGGAAAAGGGGAGGAATTGCAGCGAACGAGACCTGGGTGTTCACGGTACACCAGTCATTGAAAGTTGGCATTCAGGATGCAGCAGGGCAGTTGAAAAAAGCGAATGGATGTTAAGTCTTTCATAGCAAAAGGATTTGAGTACAGAGCAGGGAGGTTCTACTTCAGTTGTACAGGGTCTTGTGAGAACCTACACCTGGAGTTATTGCGTGCATTTTGGTCTCTCAAATCTGAGGAAGGACATTATTGCCATAGAGTGGAGTGCAGAAAGGTTCACCAGACTGATTCCTTGGATTGTAGGTCTATGAAGAAAAGACTGGATAGATCGGTTTATACTCTTTGGAATTTAGGAGATTAGAGGGAGAAATCTTATAGGAAAACTTACAACATACTTAAGGGTTTGGTCAAGGCTAGATGCAGGAAGATTGTTCCTGATGTTGGGGAAGTCCAGTACAAGGGTTCACAGCTTAAGGATAAGTGGGAAAACCTTTAAGACCGAGATGAGAAAGACTTTCTTCACACCAGAGAGTGGTGTGTTCTGGAACTCTCTGCACAGAGGGTAGTTGAGGCCAGTGCAATTGGCTATATTTAAGAGTGAGTTGGATTGTGGCCCTTGTTGGACTAAGGGGATCAGAGTATGGAGAGAAGGCAGGTACGGGATACTGAGTTGATGATCAGCATGATTCATATTGAATGGCGGTGCAGGCTCGAAGGGCTGAATGCCTACGCCTGCAACCTAATTTCTATGTTCTATGTTTCTATGTTTCAATTAGCTGCATTTTGTACTGTAGAAATGCACATTTCGAGTAATAAAAGGTAAGCGTAAATGAGTTGTTAAACCAGCCACAAACTCACGGCTAATTTTCCAGTATCATTACATCTTATCAGATGCCACCGATTGCACAATCGGCATACCAGTAAACGCCGTGTGGGGTCGCGCTTCATTTTCAGATCACAGGTTTGCACCTGCCGCGTACATTTTATCCGACTGATAAAAAATACTGTGCTGTGTAAATTCATTGATTTAAATTACCATTATTTTGCATTCACGCATTCAATTGCGATTCATTCGCCCGTTCAAACACTGGCAGACAGTTTTCTAACAGTGGAAATGCCTTTCTTTCCCTTCACCCAACCTTTACACATTTTGTGCGGTGGGCTGTCATGGATGTCTATGCTCAAATCTAATCTTCATGTGAAATTAGCGTGTTAGTGGTACACCCTAAACTTTACCTAAAAAGCTAATGCACGTGTGTCGATTTTTGATTGTTCCGTAAACAAAGCTAATGGATATCGAATTGTCAAATTTTCCTATCCCGGGGAAAGTGCGGTCTCTCCAAATGTGTTTCACGCTATCTTGAGGGCCATGGCTGCGAGCGGATCTGTTGGTTGCTGTAATTGGGACTGTATTACTTTATCGCATCACATGCTCTATATTTCCCCACAACTTTTTCTCTTCTTTACTCAAGTCATGCTCCTTCCTCCGGGCCCTTAACCACACAATCACAGACATCTACCGTGTGGCTCAACACTCTCGTTCACTTTTGATCGTTTATATTGATGATTTGTGACACAAGCGGAGATCCAGATTTTGCACCGAGAACTCTGCAGCCAGGGTTTATAGCTACCGTGTGTACGCTGTTCTGCTGCAAAAACATCCCCTGGTAGCTTTGCATTCGAACGTATTATAACCGCCCACACAATGTAGCATGGGGCTGTTAGTGTAAAACAAGAATTCTACTTTGAACCCACATGGTAGTTTTTCAAACTGGATTAACCGATGGTTTCAGCCTATGACTCCCAATGTTTTTCCTGATTACTGCTCAACGCTTCTAACTGTCGGGCACATATTAATGGCTTAGTCGAATCCGCAAGAATCTGAGAGGCAGCAAGAATGATGCGCGAATCAGAATGAACGCCGAGCTAGAAAGCAGAAGGAAGTCAATCATCTTGCTCTTAACAATTTCCGGAACTTTATTATGCTGGTGGATGACGTATTTTATGGTTTTACTCATGACACATATAACAAAACGGTTTATTTTCTACCGGTTCATAGTGACCCGATGTTTATCGCGGACGAAACCAGCTACATGCTCCTGCTTTTGAGTTGCTGCACAAACACGTGTATTTACGCGGTAACTCAGTCTAAATTCAGGAGGAACAGAAGTGCGGGTTGAAATATTTTTCCGAGAATAATGTGTAAAACTAGTTAATGGTAGGAAACCAATGTAGAAACTAGAGGCATAAGTCACTGCAGAATTGAATTTCCCGTTGCATCTCCGCCCACAATATTCTCATGTTCCTCTGAACTATCTCTATGCAACATCCAACATATCCTGGAGTAAGAATTCTACATTTTGCGTTAGTGAACGGTCCGGCAGGTTTAGGCTGGGTTAGATAATGAGCGAGCTAATGGTGGGCTGGGCTAAATCGTAATCACGCATTACGCACAACTCTGATTTTGGCTTTTGAGTCGAGCACTACTCGTGGATAAAAATGCTTATATGTCTGGCTGTGGCACCCTTTGACAGTCCGGAGTCGCCTTCCAGAGCGAAGTGATTCAAGCATCGTCATAAAAGCATAGTTTAACGGGGAGATCTATGTGGTCCTGGGAAATGTTAGATTGTAGGACATTTGTTTTTAGAAAACACGAGACCAAGTGGAACCTGTCCCCCAACGCTGGGGTTGGGTGGCGGCGTTCACACGGAGAGGGCGGACCCCGCATCCCTGCGTCTCTTGTGCCCTTCTCTCTGCTCTTTCTCCGCTTATTTGTGAGAAGTTTGAGTTATATATCGCTGCGCCTCTTGTGCACTTCTCTTCTTGCCTCTCTCTCTCTCTCTCTCTCTCTCTCTCCTCTTTCTCACTCGCTCTCTCCTCTCTCTCTCTACTCTCGCTTCTCTCTCTCTCTTTCTCTCTCTCTCTCTCCCTCTCTCTCTCTCCCGGTTACCTCTGTGGACATTAAGTTGCGGCGGGTCCTGTTCCCTTCTCTCCTGGTCTGTCTCAGGGTTATCTCTGAGGACGTTTTGAGTTAAAATTTTTTTTTCGTTTTTTTCTTTTGGCGGTGTCTTCTGACCTGATCTCTCTCTCTCTCTCTCTCTCTTCTCTCTCTCTCTCTCTCTCTACATCTCTCTCTTTCTCTCACCTCTCTCCCTCTCTTGCTCTGCTGTCTCTCTCTCTCTCTCTCAGTCTCTCTCCTTCTATCTCTCTCTCTCACAACTCTCTCTCTCTCTACTCTCTCTCTCTCTGCATCTCTCTTTCTATCTCTATCTATCTATAGATATCAATATATATATATATATTTTATATCTTTCCATAACCAAATGATTACGTCAAACACCCAAACACACACTCTCCAGTTGTTACTGAACACAGAATATTGGATGTTGAACATGGAGTCTTTCCTGGGGGGGGGAATTAAAACAATGTGAATGAAACATATTTTAATTGCAATTGTAAATGCAAAATATTTGCTGTTATTTTTGTTAAAATGCAACTGTTAATAAAATACTCTTAATCGATGTAATCGCCAATTCTTTTTAAATATCCAACTTTTTAAATAAATCGTTTTTTAAATGTGAAATAGCCCAAACACAATCTCAGTTATTAATGAACAAATTTATGAAAATTTAGCGTTTCCTGTACAATTAAATTAATGTGAATGAAAAGTTGTTATTTACAACTGTTAGCAATAGTACCGATTGAAGTATGCTTGGAAATTTGCATCCCTGTTGAAATTTAATTTATTCAATCGCGCGTTGTTTAGAAATCTAACTGCATATCTGTTTAAAATAATTGCAACTCGTAAATATAAATCTTAATCAATGTAACGCGCCAAATAACCGCCAAGTAAATACAACTTTTTCAAAATAAAGTGGCAGAATAAAAGTGCCTTTAATTACGACTGTAAATCAATGCAAAAGCGTAGCATTCAATCTGAATCAATGTATTTGGCAGGTGTTTTTAAAAATCCAACTGTGTTTAAAGTAAATGTGTTTAATGCATGGAGACTCTTGCAAAATATGTTTAATCAATTTTAATTGTCAATTTTTTTCTTCAATTAAATGTTAATGAATGAAATCGTCCATTGTCTTTTTTTCAAGCAGTTGTCTTCATTAATCGGTAAAATCGTGAAAGTGATAGTGAAATTGCAAAAATGTCCGTCTTTTATTCAATCGAAAAAGTAAATCAATGTAATATCGATTTTTTTTTGTTTGTTTGGAAATGCAAGTAATATGAAATATATGGAAGCTCATCCTCAAAGAAAGCGAAGTCTCAGAATGATCTGACGTTTACGTGGAAGCCGGACGATGAATCGCTTTTTTTTAACATAAAAAAGGCAACTGTGTGTGGAAAAAAAATAAATGAATGAAATGGGTACTTTTTTGCAATGCTGCTGTCTAATTAAAGTGTGATATCCCGATTAATCAATAACATCGGCATTAAAAAATGTTAAAGCGGCGATTTTTTTAAAAAAAGAAACGTCATAACAGCAATCGGCATTCTTTTTTAAATTTTATTAAAGTATACTTGTAAAATAAAAGCTAATTCATTAAATGGCGAACTTTTTTGCAAGCAGCAGTCTAAATTGCGAATCCTGATCAATCATACAATCGGTAATTTCAAACAATGTTAAAAGCGGCGTTTTTAATTTTAAAATACATTTCATAAATGCAATCGGCAAGTCTTGTTTTATTTTTTTTTTAATTTTTTTAACTACAATTGTAAAATTAAAGCTAATGAAATTAAAATGGCGATTATTTTTTTTGCCAAGCAGGCCGTCTGATAGTTGTGACTCCCGAGAATCAATATCCGTCCGGTAATTTCAAACAATGTAAAAATCGGCGATTTTTTGAAAAAAATAAATTTCAAAAAATGCAATCGTGATAATCAAGTCTTTAATAAATAAAAGCAAAGTGTGTTTAAAGAAAGCCAATTCACGAAATTGAGATTTTTTTGCAAGCAGCCAGTCTGGTTAAAATGTGAAATCCCGAGATCAATGTAATGGGCTCGTCTTTTTTAGTTAAGGCTGCTTGTATTGTAAAATCGAAGCTAAATTAAATTAATGGAGATTTTGTTTTGCAAGCAGCAGTTTAATTAAAGCCTGAAATCCGATATAATAAATGTTAATACATGCGCGGCAAGTATTTATAAGAGTGTAAAATAAAAATCAATCGTTAACCGTTTAATGTCGTAAAAATATATTAAAGTTTATCGTTTAAAGAGAGCGAAGTCGGAGAAGTTAGAAATAATAAAAATCATCAGTTACTGAACTGGATCGTCACTGACTGTTTAAGAAGGACTTGCAGATACTGGAAAATCGAAGGTAGAAAAAGTTTACTGGAGACATTTAGTGGATGTGCAGCAGCATCTATGGAGCGAAGGACATTGGCAAACGGTTCGGCGAAGACCCTTCAGAATAGATGTGGAACCCTTCTTCCACAGATGCTCTATTCGGGAACTCTATTCATTGGGGCGAGGCAGGTGGTTGAGGGGGGATCTCTTAGAGGTTGTATACTATCATGAGAGATTGGTTAGTAGGGACCGGAGTGGGTGAATCGATCGTCCAGAGGTATTGGGTTAAGGAGAAACGGGAAACAGAATTTTTATATGAATATGGAGGGGGAACCGTTTTCAACAAAGGGTGGTGAGGCTGGCATGAACATGCTGATAGAGCAGGTTGTTGAGGCAGTACTATCCCACCCGTTAAGAAAACAGCCCTTTAGGCTACGGGTGGGACTTTAATCGAGACGATTGGGGGATGGACTAAAATGGAGAAAAGGAAAGCCAGCAGCAGGGTCTGGGACAGGAGGCAGCGAGGGAAATGACCCAACATTGCAGGGGGAAAGGAAGAAAAAAAATAAACATATAAATAAATAAAAATTAAATAAAAATAAGAGGGGTCGGGGTTTCAGGGCAAAAATCCAAACGAGGCCACTTGTCAAATAATTGTATAAGGAGCAAGGACTGTTGTAAAAACAAGCCGAAGGGCTATGTGTTCAATGCAAGAACATTCGTAATAAGGTGGACGAGTTGAATGTGCAGATAGCTATTAATGACTGTGTTATAGTTGGGATCAGGTAGACATGGCTCCAGGGGGACCAAGGTGGGATATTCAGGGGGGGGGGGGGGGAATATGTTTGTTTTTCCAATATTCAGGAGGATAGACAGAAATGAAAGGGAGGTGGGGTTGCGTTGCTGATGAGAGAGGAGATTCATGCAATAGAAAGGAAGGACATTAGCTCGGAGGATGCAATAGAAAGGAAGGACATTAGCTCGGAGGATGAGGAATAGATACTGCGAAACACTAAGGGGCAGCAAACGCTAGTTGTTATTTGTGTACAGGCCACCTAACTGCAGTAGATGGAGTGGGGTTGAGCACAAACTGGAAATTAGATATGCGTTGCAAACAAGCGTTAAAAACATTTATAATGGGTGACTTCAATTCTACATATAGAGTGGGCGAATCAAATGGGCAGGGGTGCTGAGGAAGAGGATTTCTTGGAATGTATGCGGGATAGTTTTCTTTACCAACATGTATAGGAAAACCATCGAGAAGAGTCAGTGTATTCTAGACTGGGTATTGTGTAATGAGGAAGGGTTAGTTTAGCAGTTCTTGTGTGCGTTGTGGCCCTGGGGCAAGAGTGACATAATATGGTTGAGTTCTTCATTAGATGGAGAGTGACATAATTAAGTCAGAAACAAGGGTTCTGAACTTAAATAAAGGTAACTTTTAAAGTATGAGACGAGAACTGGCAAGATAGTTGGCTAGTGATTCTTAACGGGTTGACGGGGATGTGCAATGGAAGGCATGTTAAGACCGCGTTGGGGGATGAACTACACACAATTGTGCAACAATGTGTTTCTCCAGCTTTTTTGTGTAACCCTCGATTCCCAGCATCTGAAGTTTTTCGTTACAAACAATTGTTTCATCCAGTTTGGCAAACTAATAAATCAGGATAGGTCTGGTAGTGCATCCATGGATAACAAGGGAAATCCGGGATAGTATAAAAACTCAAATGATTGAAGCATACAAAATTAGCAGAAAAGTAGCCTACCCGAGGACTGGGAGAGGCCAGAGTCAGCAGAGGAGGACAAAAGGCCTAATTAGGAAAGGGAAAATAGATTAGAAGAAAACTGGCAGGCGGACATAATAACTGACTGCAAAGGTTTTATAATAGTGAAAAGAAAGAGGTTTAGTTAAAACAAGTGTTAGGTCCCTTGTCAGTCACAATCGTGAATTGATCATGGGGAAACAAAGGCATTGCAGACCAATGGATAACTTCTATGCTTCTTGTCTTCACTAAGGAAAAGACATAAAAAATAAATCAGCCGGATAATAGCAGTGGACCGGAGGGGTCAAATAAGGTGGAGGAGTGAGTGAAATCCAGGTTAGCGGGAAGTGGTTTGTTGGGTAAATTGAATGGATTAAAGGCGATAAATCCGCAGGGTCTGATAGTCTGCATCCCAGAGTACTCAAGGGAAGTAAGTAAGATATAGCGGATGCATTAGTGACAATGTTTTAAAAACTCTTTAGGTTCTGGATTAGTTCCTGGGGATTGGATTGTAACCCCCACTTTTACAAAAAGGAGGAGAGATAAAAAGGGGAATTACAGACCAATCAGTCTAACATTATTAGTGGGGAAATGCTAGAGTCAGTTACTAAAGATGGGTAGCAGTACATTTGGAAAAAATGGGGAAATCATTGGACAAATTCAGCATGGATTTACGGAAAGGTAAAGCATGTCTGGACGAATCCTTATAGAATGTTTCGAGGTTGTTTTAGCAAAAGTGGATAAGAGAGAACAATGGATGTGTTATATCTAGGCTTTCAGGAAGGCGTTTCGACACCGTCCCACATAAGAGATTAGTATGCAAACTTAAAGCACGCGGTATTGGGGGTTCAGTATATTGATGTGGATAGAGAACCGCCTGGCTGTCAGGATAGCAAATGGTAGGAGGGTAAACGGGTCCTTTTACTCCTACATGTAGTCGCTAGATTGGCAGGGCAGTGATTAGTGCGGTACCGCAAAGGCTTCGTGCAGGGACCCCAGCTCTGTACAATATATTTGTTGATTTTGAAACCAGGGAATGAATGCAACATCTCAAGTTTGCGGGTAGGTGGTGACACTAAGTGGGTGGTAGTGTTAGAGTAAGAGATGATAGGAGTCTGTAGGTGACTTGGATTAGGCTGGGTGAGTGGACAACTGCAGGGCAGGATGCAATATGAAATGTGATAAATGTGTGGTTATCCACTTTGAGTGGCAAAAAACGGAGGGGTTTAAACATATTATTGAATGGCGGCAAATTAGGAAAAGGGGGGATCTCCAACGAGATCTGGGTGTTCTATGGTACCACCAATCATTGAACGTAGGCATGCTGATGCAGCAGGCAGTGCAGAAGCAAATGGTATATTAGCATTCATAGCGAAAGGATTTGAGTATAGGAACAGGGTGGTTCTACTGCAGTTGTACAGGGTTTTGGTGAGACCATACCTGGAGTATTGCGTACAGTTTTCGTCTCCAACATCTGATAAAACACATTATTGCCATAGAGGGGGTACAGAGATGGTTCACCAGACTTTGATTGTTGGGTGTTAGGACTTTCTATGAGGAAAGACTGGATAGACTTGGCTTTTACTCGCTAGAATTTAGAGACTGGGGGGTGATTCTTATAGAAACTTACAGAATTCTTAGTGGCTGGATTAGGCTGGATCAGCAAGATTGTTCCCGCTGCTGCGGGGGTCCAGAACAAGGGGTCACAGTCAAGGATTAAGGGGGAATTCCTTTAGGACCGTAGATGAGGAAAAACAGTTTTCACATCAGAGATTGGTGAGTCTCTGGAATTCTCTGCCACAGAAGTTTGTTGAGGCCAGAGTTCATTTGCTATATTTAACAGCGGAGTTAGATTGGTGGCCCTTGTGATAAAGGGTATCAGGGGGTATGGAGAGAAGGCATGTACAGGGATACTGAGTTGGATGATCAGCCATGATCATATTGAATGGCGGGTGCAGGCTCGAAGGGCCGAATGGCCTCCTCCTGCACTATTTTCCATGTTTATATTCTATGTTTAAGTGTAATAATTATAGCACAAATACAGCGACATGTACATCAATCGTATTAATTACTACTGTCTCACTGTCGCTGCACGAAACCGCGTGATTACCGGAAACATTTAATATAACATTTTTGGAAAAAACCCAACAAACCCCCACAATTAAAGAAGTTGAAGAAGGGTTTCGTCCCGAAACATGGCTATCTCCTCCGCTCCATGATGTGCTTGCAACCCCGCTGAGTTTCTCAAGCATTTTGATTATCAACCCACAATTAAAACGTGATTATGGAGATGTCGGAAACCTTACATATGGAGAAATTAGATTTTTCATTAATTGCAAACCAGAATATTTAGTAGATTATGTTCTCCATTTATAGATTATTTGAAGGGGGTGGTCCAGCGCAAGGAGTTGGCTGAAACTTGAATCCAGGATTAGGATGAATAGTTTACGTTTATACACTACCGGACCCATCTCCTAAGCAGTATTATTGTTAGTTTACTTTTATGTTTTATAAAATTTTCTTTTTTGTTCCTTCCTCTCTTTCTATCTATAAAAAATAAATAAACAATTAGAACAGTTTTAATATGTAATTGATAAATGGGACACAGCTATTTTAATAGCTGGGATCCCGGGACCCCTAATATTGTAATCGTTAATCACAGTCTGTAATTGGTTTTTGAGTATCATATGCATATGCTTCTAACAAATATTTATTACAAATCAATTAAAAAAAGAATATACCCACGTCTGACCATCTAGCCGTTTTGTAGGCGAATATCTACTAAATATGTTCTGATCCTAGGTAATTCTTCGCTCTCTCCTGACCATTTGATCGCTTCTTGACTTCCCAAACTTTGCTCCCTTGAGTGAAGAGTTCCACAACCAACAACTGTTCCATTTAGACCGCGCAGCTTCTTGTTTTACACGTACGTGTTGAGATTAGTGCACTGTGAACTTCCATTGAAGCTAGTTTTTCTGTGATATAGTTTGGAGATCAGGCAAACGAAACACTGATATTCTGTACAGGGCGAGAGGAAAGATATTTTCTCTATAATATTAAACCACTTTGCATTGGTTCATTCTTCCACGCTGCAACTTCGCACTGGCCACTTTCCAATCGCTCTTCTCAACGTTCTTCAAGCCTCACCCAATAGCGAGTCAGGTGTAAGAACCAGTTCGTGCACTATTTTACACCAGGTTCAGCACAGACTTAAAAGGGGTTTTTGGAGCATGAAGGGACGATGTAGAAGCAGTGATCTGGCTTAATTCTGGATTTGAACCTTACGTTCCTGCTCACAGAGTCGTATAAACTGAGTATATGCTACCCACGGCGTCGGCGCTGCAATTAAAAATAGCTACCCTTTGCGGATTTACTGCAAACTTATGCAAATTAATCTTTGCCGCGCACCCCACACAAACATAAAACCTCGACAAATCACCAGCCCACAGCGTTTGTCAATGCAAGTGTAGCAGTGACATCTCGCTTCCATTTTATAACCACTTTGCGCTGGTCTACAGTATCAAATTGCTAATGTTGTGTTTCAAAGTTGGTGTTATTGGGGGTTGATGCTGGCACATGTAATGGGTTGAACTTTATCGCAACGGCAGCAGCCAGTCAGGAGTGGCAGTAGGACATCAAAAACCATAGCTGGAGCATGGCTCGCCCAAGGCTGTGTCCTAATACCCCTGCTGATTAGTCTGCTTACCCACGACTGTGCTGCTAGACTCAACAACAACTCATCAACAAGTCGCTGACGACACATACAGTGGTGGGTCTCTCAGTGACAACGATGAGTCAGCGTACAGGATGGAGGTGGAGCTGTCACAGGATGGTGCAAATACCACAACCTCATTCTTCAAAAACGTCGGGAAAAACGAAGGGAGATGGTGGTTGACTTCAGGAGGGCGGGGATAAACAAACGCATACACCTCTGCACACGATGGAGCTGATGTGGAAAGGGTCAGCAGTGTGAATTTCCGTAGGACCCCACCTGTCAGATGACCTGACGTCCACGACCAACACCACAGCACTGGGGTCAAGAGAGCCCAGCACCGACTAAACCCTTCTCCGTAGACTACGGAAAGCAGGTCTCCCACTGACCACATAGAATTTGTATAGGGGGACAATCGAGGCACATTAACCGTACAGCATCACTTCTGGTTGGGAGCTGCAAGGTGGTACGAACGGCACCAACTGAAACAGGATGGTGAGACCGCCAGCAGGATTATTAGTGATCCACTCCCTTCCTGCTGGAATATAAGGAAGAGATGTTAATCAGCATCAAAGACCCCTTACCAACCACATTCGCATCAAATATTCTACATCCTTGCCATTGGGAAGAGGTACAGGAGCATCAGCTGCAAAACCAGCATGGTATGCTCCTCTGCTTCTTCCGCAGGCTATACGACTGATCACACGGACTTTGCCCCCTGGCCAAAGTATCGCGCACCAAAGTGGAATCACTAAGCTGAGTCATTGTCATGCCGTGCCGATTGGAACTCGTGATATATGTATTTTTATTTTTAAATTTATTTTTTTTTACCGCACACTGAATGGGACACTGGATTGAGCAACGTTTTTTCGTTTCAGCGGGTATGTATATACTCATGAAAAATGATTTAATACAGATATACAATACATACAAAAGTGACATTGTTGATCTGTAATATTTGGAAACTAGTTCACAGACTAAAAAGGTATGGCTCACTGCACCCTGGTTGCCGACTGAAACTTGCCACCTGAAGCTCGTTCATCCACCCGTTTTTCAGTGAATTATGGTTATTGACGATCCGCAATCGCAAAGGGAACACACTATATTGTGGTTACAGGCTGAGAAGGAAGATGTTATCTCTATAATATTAATCTATTCGATTCCTGTTTGTGGCTGTGTGTGCGGCTGTGTATTGTGTGTGTGTGTGTGTGTGTGTGTGTGTGTGTGTGTGTGTTGTTGTGTGTGTGTGGTGTGTGTGTGTGTGTGTTTGTGTTTTGTGTGCTTGTGTGTTTGTGTGTAATGTGTGAATGGTAGCGTGTGTGTGTTTGTGTGTTGTGTATCTGTGTGCGTTCCGTGCGTGCGGATATGTGCGTGTGTTTTGTGCGTCGTGTGCGTGTGTGTGTGTGGTGTATGTGCGCGTGTGTGTTGTGTGACGTGTGTGTGTGTGCGTGCGTGTGTGTGTGTGTGTGTGTGTAATTGTTGTGTGCCTGTGCGCGTTACGTGCGTGGTGTGTGTGTGTGTAGTGTGCGTGTATGTGCGCGTGTGTGTGATGTGCGTGTTGTGTGCGCGTGTGTTGTGTGTGTGTGTGTGTGTGTGTGTGTGTGTGTGTGTGGTGTGTTGTGTGTGTGTTGATGTGTGTGTGGTTGTGTGCGTGTGCGTGTGTGTGTGTGTGTGGGTGTGTGTGTGTGTGTGTGCCTCAATTCTTATTTTCTTCCAAATTCGCGGCCACTGCCTTCCAATTTTCAACATCCATTTCCACATGTTTCCCGTCGACGCGATAACATATACCGTCGCATCCCACCTTATATTTCCGAATATGTATTTGGTTTAATGTTTAATACACAGCTCCCAGACTACCCTATTTTCTGACCGAGGTGGCGTCACAATGAACTCTCCAGCCACTACCACATTTTCAAACCACTTGCATGTGGTCATTGATCCAACGCTGCAACTTCTCCACTGGTCACTCTTCCAATAAGCTCTTTGATACGTTCTCCAGCCCTCAGTTCAAAACAGTCAGGTGAAGATTGATAAAAAGTGCAGGGGGAACTCAGGGGTACAGCAGCATCTATGGGGGAAGGTTCAGCATCTATTCAGTAATGGGTCTCGGCTCGATACGTTGCCAAATTCCCTCGCTCCAAACATGCTGCTGCAACGTTGGTTTCTCCGGCACTTTTGTCTACCTTCGATTTTTTCAGCATCATGCAGTTCTTTTTCAAAGTTTATGATCAAGTGAGTAACCCGAGTTCCCACGGGTATGTCATTGCTGCGATGACTCAACTTCCTCTCCCGAGTTACAAAGTTCCTCTCCCGTTACTCTTGAGCCAACCGTGAATGAAGGTATGTTTTTTAATAAAGCAACAATGTTAAAATACATTCTCCATCCTGTGGGCTTTGAGTTATTTCAGCGCTGGCGCATCTATTGATATGACCTACAAAGGGAAAATGCGCATCCTCCAGTAACCAATAACGTGGTAAGTGCATTTTCTTGTGTTTTATGTTTTTAAATTACTGTCTTTCCCGGGGTGGGGGAGAGCTCAGTTCATCGTATTTGGGGAGTCTGGCGTTGTTGAAGGTAGGGGATTGGGGTCAGTAAACCCACTTGACACGCTCCGGTCTGAGTGCAGGTAGATAGGGACTATGAGATTAGTGTTTCAGCACGGAGTAAGAGGGCAGTGTGGCCTTGTTTCCGTGCTGTCATTGCATATGGTTTTATTGTGGCCGGGGAGTGAATTGCGTTGGGTGGCTGCCGCAGCGCTCCGGGCACGGACAGCAGAACTGGGCCGCCACTTCGAGGAAGGAAGAGCTCGGGTTGCGGTGAACCCGAC
>CM069170.1:4222954-4275542 GCA_035221665.1 Okamejei kenojei | reverse complement strand
CATTAGAAGAGATAGTATTTAAAGGGTTCTGGGACGGAGGTTTTGGATCAAAAAGACGTTGTGGGGCAGGATTCAACAGCGTCCTCGGACAAAATCAAATTGATTAGTAACTAGTAAGTTTATTGGCAATGTTATTCTCATACAAGGTATTTGCCTTGGTTGCTCCGCCCAATGTAACAACTTGACACACAGTGACAGTTACGAATGAGCTCAGAAAACACTAAACATTAATTATAATTAAAAACATTAATTAGATAAAAAACTCCATTGATCAAGACGTGAACAAACAAATAGCTACCAGAATCAGATTTTTGGCTGCTGAGTGGAGCAACTACTCGTGGATAAAAACTGTTTTAACGTCTGTCTTCGCTCGCGTCCTTGGCCCTTGCAGTGTACAGTTATTAATGGTGGGAAAGGTACAATTGGTTGAATCTGGGGGTGCGGATCATAAAAAGTTTTCTGGGCGGAGATTATGCATCAAAAAACTGCGACGGCCTCGGTGGCGCGGATTCACAGCGTCCTCGGGCAATCATATTGATTACATATGGTTATGGATCACACAGTGTTCTGGGTCCGGGATGGGGTAAGAAGAATTCCACAGATGCACGTGGTGGGTGTGTGGATTGAAAGAAAAACATTTGACACTAAACAGTGTCCGCTCTCCTGGCACAGAGTGGATGACTCTGGGGTCCAAGCCGTGGAGTGTGCGGTGTATTAATTACACGGGTCAGGTCTCTGTATCCTGAGATTACAGATGCTCGGTGTTGATTGCACATCGATGGTGTTGTCAATGGTTAGTTTCAAGGATCCTGGGATGTCGATAATGACAGAACCCTGTTTCGAAGGTGATGTGGGACCAGACAGAGGCCGTGCAGGGGGATTTGTGGAATACACATGGTTTGTGTCCCGGGTCGGGCGGGTGTGAGGTCACACAAGGATCCTCATGGACGGGCCGGTGGGTGCGGAAAACACTTGGTGCTGGACGGTGGTTGTAGGATTAAACAGTCCTGGGCGGGTGATGTGGCATTACACAGTGTCGTGGGCGGAGGATGAGGATTACAACATGGTCCTGGGCGGCGGGTGTGGATTAGACCTGTGTTCCCTGGGCGGGGGATGTGGATTACACAGTGTCCTGGGCGCCTGACGTAGGTTCACGAGATTGATCCTGTGTTGGGCGGGACTGTCATATGAGGAAATATGGAAAAGACTAGGCTTGTATTCACTAGAGTTTAGAACGAGGAGGGGGGAATAATTATAGACCACATATAAAAATTGTAAATGGATGGATCAAGGCTAGATGCAGGATAAAAAATTCCAATGTTGGGCGAGTCCAGAACCAGGGGGCCACGGAGTAGAATAAAGGGGACGGTCATTTATGATGCCAAAAAATCGTTTTCACCCAGAGGAGTTGTGAATTTATGGAATTCCCTGTCACAGAGGGCAGTCGGAGGCCCCCCGCCAATCAACTGGATGGATTTAAGACCCCCGGAGAGGTATATAGAGCTCTAGGGGCTAGTGGCAAGTCAATGGATATGGGGAGAAGGCAGGCACGGGTTCATTGAGAGGTGACGATCAGCCATGATCACAATGAATGACGGTGCTGGCTCGAAGGGCCGAACGGCCTCCTCCTTGCACATAAAATTTTCTATGTTTCGATGTTTCTATGTGGGCGGTGGATGTGGATGAAGGACTGTGTGTGGGCGGGCGGAGGAATGTGGATGCACAGTTGTCCTGAGCGGGCAGGATGTGGATTACACAGTATCCTGGGCGGGCGAGGGGATGTGGACTACACATTGTCGTGGGGCGGGGAGATTTGATTTCACAGTGTCCGTGGGCGGGCGGGGATGTGGAATACACGTGTTAGCCGGTTGGCGGGGGGTGGGCGGGGGGATGTGGAATTACACACAGTCTGACAGGAAAGTGGGTCTAAAAATGCCGGAGATTAGCGCCCTCAACGCCCCCGCGGCATCTTCGCGGAGCACTGGTGCAGTGGTTTCTTCCCCTACCCCCTGAAGCCGGAGATGCCATGCCCCAAGTTTCCCTCATATGGAATTGCACACCTATTGTTCACTGCCAGCTCTAATATTATGTAAACGATAAGTCCCTTCGAAGCACTTTTTACATGTGCTTTCATTACGTTTATCTTTATTATTAAACAAACCCTTAGATTTTACGTACTGCGAAGCGATACGAGGAGCGTGTGATTTGAAAATTCAAGATTGGAGGTAATAGGAGCTGTTCCACCTGCCCGGCTGTCGACACGGTCTTTGTCGTTCTATGCGTTAGCAGCTTATTCTTCTTGAAGGTCCCCTTGGCCATCATCTGTCCAAGATTTCACATCTCCTCCCTCAAATATCAACCTGATATGGCCTCCCCATTGCAGTCTTGTCTTAACTATAAATTACCTCCGAATCGTTCCACTCCTCTGCGCTGCATCGGAGTAGCAGCCAAAGAAATAAAGACGATTTCTGATTTCACCAGTTCAAAGTTCATAAGATATATAGGAGTAGTATTAGCATTCGGAATCGTGTTCATTCCGCCATTCAATTCTGGCTGATCTCTGCCTCCTAACGATATGAACCATATAACCCATATACAAATTACAGAACGGAAACAGGCCCTCTCGGCCCTTCCTAGTCCGGCCGACCATTGTTTTCCCCTAGTCCTATCTACCTGCACTCAGACCATACCCTCCATTCCCTTCACGTCCATATAGCTATCCACTTATTACTTTTAAATAGATTTTAAAATAGTCCTGCTCCACCACTCTGTGGAAGCTCATTCACACAGCCACCACCCTCTGAGTAAAGAAGTTCCCCCTTCACGTTACCCCCGGAAACTCTGTCCTCTTTAATTCTCATGTCATGCCCTCTTGTTTGATTGCTTCCCTACCCTCAATGGGAAAAGAATAAAACGTATCCAGTGTCAAACACTCTTTATCCCTTTCATCATTTTAAGACCTCAATCAAGTCCCCCTTAATTTCTGCGCTCCAACAGGAAATAATAGACCTAACTTGTTTCAACTTTCTCTGTAACATAGTTGCTGGAAATCCTGGCAACCATTCTAGTAATCTCCTGGACTCTCTCTATTTTGTTGACATTTCCTTCCTATAGAACAAGGGCGACCAAAATCTGTACACCATACTCCAGAATTGGTCTTACCATATGCCTTGTACAATTTTAACATTACTTCCTACTCCTATATTCAATTGCTCTGATTTATAAAGGCCAGCACACAAAGGCTGTCTTTACCACCCTATTACATTGCGATTCCACCTTTCAGGGACTATGAAAACAGTTGTTATTCCTAGATCCCTCTGTTCCCAGCATTCCTCAATTCCCATACCATTTACCATGTACGTCCCTATTTTTGATTAGTCCTAGCCAAGATTGTGGCATTCACACTTATTACAGCATTAAACTCATCAGCCATCTTTCAGCCCACTTTTTCCAAATGGCCAAATCTCTCTGTTATAGGAATTTGAAAATCTACTTCTTATCCACAACACCACCTATCTTAGTATTCATATGCATACTTACTTATCCAAATTTTCCACCCCATCTCCGATCATTGATGTACATGACAAATAACAGTTGACCCAACACAGATCCCTGGAGGCACCCCACGCGGTCACGGCTTCCAACTGACAAACAGCCATCCACCATTACTCTCTGACAGTGTGTTTCCATTCAGCCACTGTTGAGATCCCATCTTGATACTCTCGCCATTAACACCCAAAGGGATTGAACCTTCACCTTAACCAACCTTCACGTGGTGAAACCTTGTCAAGAGGCCTTACTGGGAAATCCTTATAGACAACATCCATGCTTTACCTCATCAATTCCCTAGTTACCGCCTTCAAAAATTCAGGAGGTTTGTCTAAACAATGCCTTCAGGCACAAATCCATGTTTGACTGTCCTGACTTCAGACCTGTTAATCCAGTGCTTTTATATTATTATCTCTAGTATCCTTTCCATAATTTGCCTACACTGACGTCAAATATAGCGTTTTAATTGCTTCAGGTTTATCGTTGAACCCTTTTTAAACAATGGAAACAACATGCGCAGTACGCCAATTTCCTCGGCACTATTCCCAGTTTCTGATGACATTTGAAATAATTTCTGTCATAGCTCTGCTATTTCTACACTAACTTCCTCAATTGTCCCCTGGGAATATCATGTAGGACCTTTGGAGACTTATCACTTTTATATTTTTCCAAAGATAACGGCTAGCTCATTTTTTTTCAAATGTAAGTGGCTCGCAGTACGTCCTCCTCTTTGAATCTCATAGTTTCCATAAATTACTCTACTTTTTCCCCTTAATTCACTGAGTTCAATATATTCTCCTTGATATGAATACGAGAAAATAAATTGTTCAATATCATCCCCCCATCTCTTTTGGCTCTGCAGATTAGTGGTCATTCTGGTTCATTCTAATGGTCAATTGTATCCCTTGTTATCCTTTTGCTTTAATATAGCTGTCGAAGAAGGGAAAACCTTTGGTTTACTTCACGTTCTGCCACAAGCAACCTCATATCTTCTTTTAAGCCTTCCTAATTTAATTTTAAGATTCTTTTTACATTCTTTATAATCCTCCTTGCACCTCATTTACTCCTGCCTCCTATACATTATTGTAGATATCTCTTTTTTCGAAACTAAGTGTCACAAATTCCATTGAAAACATTGGATCTTGTCACCAATTTTTACTCTTTCCCTTTCAACCTAACAGGGACATTAATATGGGTTCCTGTACTTTACAATTACCCCTTTTAAAATGTCTCCAGTTCTCTTCTACGCATCTTCCCCTGAAAAACAAAGTTGTCCCAATTCCTCTTTAAATTCCTTACACTTTCCCTCAAAGTTTGCCTTCACCAATCAAAAATCTCCACCCCTAGGTCCGTTATGACTCACTCATTATTTTTGCGAAAAATTGAAAATCTCGACAATCACTACCTTCTTTACTACTAATCTGCTATTCCCTACTATTTGTCTTCCAATTCTCGCTCCCATTTGGCGGCCATAATAATGACATCCTCTAAAGTGTTGCTACCCCGTTCTCCAACTTCCCAGTTCCACCCAAATCAGCCTCCATAGACGAGCCCTCTAATCTAATCCTGCTCAAAGCATGCTGTAATATCTTCTCTGACAAGCAATGGCCACTCTCCCCTCTGGTCCCTCCAATTCTACACACCCTGACAGCAACGAAATCCTGAATATTTAGTTTCCTATCACAGCCACTTTTCTGAACCATGTTTCACTGATTGCCACAACATCTCATATTTTCCAAGGTTTGTTCAACTCCACGCCTCTTAGTTCATCCACCTTACTGACAATGCTCTCGATTAAATATTACACTTTTTAGAAACCCACCATCCCTCTATTCTGCTGTCTAGTATCCTTTTTCATCTTCTGCCTACATTTTGGATCCGAGTGCTTCCCTTCTCTGCCTCTTAGCCCCACACCCTGACCCGTAGCCCCCTCTTCACGACTCCCTCCCTCAGCCTTTCTAGTTTAAAGCCTTTGCAACATCTCCCTGCCAGGTTATTCGTTCCCCTCTGGCGGTTGTTTCAAGTGCATCCCGTGCCTTTGTGTTACAGATCATGCTTCCCCCCCCCCCCCCCCCACCCCCCACCCCCCCCCACCCAAGAGGTGATCATGAAACTTGAACCCTGCCCACTGCCACCGGTCCTCAGCCTCGCATTTATCTCATCCTTCATTTATTTACTATCTCTGTCACGCGGCACAGGCAGTAATCTGAAATCCGTTACCCTTTTGAGTCCTTCTCTTAAACTTTCCCCCAACTCCCTAAATTTCTCCCTTCAGGTACCTCGTCACTTTTTCTGCCTTTGTCACCCTGGTACCTATGTGTACCACAAACATCAGGCTCTTCCCTCTTTATCAGAATCTTTTAGACACGTTCTGAAAACATGCGAGACCCTGGCTCCAGGGAGGCAAATTATCTTCGGTCTCCGACTGCGTTAAAGAAATCGCCTATCCTTACCCCCCTAACTATAGAGTCCACCCTATTACAATGCCCTCTCCTTTTTGTACCCTTCTGAGACATCAGGGCCGGTCTCTGAGCCGGAGGACCCGGCCGCTGTTGCTTGCCCCCAGCTAGGCTGTCCCCTCCAATTCGTCCTCAAACCGAGTACCTATTTTTCCAGGTGTACGATCACAGGGGTACTCCTCCTAGCCCTGCCTCTGCCCCTTGCCCTTCTAACCGTTGCTCATTGTCTGCCTCCTGTGGTTTGGGAATGACTCCTCCCATGCAGTCCTTCTATTACCTCCTCAACTCTCCCTGACCAGTCGGAGGTCATCGAGCTGTGCTCTCCGAGGTTCCTAACTACCGTCCTTAGGTAGCCCCATCTCGACACACCTGGCGGATGTGGACGTTCATGGAGAGGCTATCAGATTCCCTACCTCCCACATCTGACATCCAGAACAGTACACCTGCCCTTCCCTTCATACTGCTCCCCTTACACAGGATACCAATAGCAACACAATACAAAGTACACAACAAAACTGCTGGAATCCTGACTGCCAATCAGCTGGTTACCCTAGTCCACTCAATCCCACCAATCAGCTGCTTACACTATCCTAGTCCACTTCCCCACCAATCAGCGGCTTCCTAAAAAAACCCGCACTTCTCCAAATGGAATGTTATGGATTTCGGTAAAACAAGCACCGCGCTTGATGTTTAACCTTACCGGTCGGGTGTCGCTCTTCCCCCTCGTCCTCCTCCTCCAACGGCTCCTATGGGCCTCAGAAAAAAACAAGCCCCCGCGCTTGATTTTTAACCTTACCCGGTCGGGTGTCGCTCCCTCCCCCTCCTCCTCCTCCAACGGCTCATGTGGGCGCCCTCCCTGAAAAAACAAGCCCCGCGCTTGATTTTTAACCCTTACCGGTCGGTGTCGCTCCTCCCCCTCCTCCTCCTCCAACGGCTCCTGTGGGCCTCTGAATAAAAACCAGCCCCGCGCTTATTGATTTTTAACCTTACCGGTCGGGTGTCGCTCCTTCCCTCCTCCTCCTCCAACGGCTCCTGGGGCCTCTGAAAAAACAAGCCCCTGCGCTTGATTTTTAACCTTACCGGTCGGGTGTCGCTCCTTCCCCCTCCTCCTCCTCCAACGGCTTACCCCGTGGGCCTCTGAAAAAACAAGCCCCGCGCTTGATTTTTAACCTTACCGGTCGGGTGTCGCTCCTCCCCCTCCTCCTCTTCCAACGCTCCTGTGGGCCTCTGCAATCCAATTTCCCTGCCCGCTTCCGCATAACACTTGACACCCGTTCTAATCAAGAACATGCCTATCTCCGCCTTTAAAATATCTATTAACTTATACTTTCACATCCCATCTACCTATGTCTTTCATTGATCTGTACGTTTCAATGAGGGTCCCCAATCAACTCAGACGAGTACAGGCCCAGTGCTGTCAAACATAACTCACCTATATCGCTAACACACACTCATTCCCTGCGTCAACCCCCCCCCCACATCTTGGAAAAATCTCCCCAACAATCTGGAACCCCCTCCCCATCCAGGCCAGGACATCCCCCCTCAGATATTCTGCACATCATTTTCTCACAGTACCCAAAAGCGGGCCTGAACCAGGGCCTTATAGAGTCTCGCATTGCAATCACTGTTTTTTTTTCAATTGCAGTCCCTCCCCTTGATATAAATCAATTTGCTTCCTTGCAAATGATTGTCTTGGGAGTCCCGCACCAGCCCTTTCCCCCCCCTCACTGCCAAGTCCCTTTGCACCTCCCATTTCTGGATTATCTCTCCCTTTAGAAAATAATCTGCGCCTTAATATTATTAACCAAAATGCATGACTCCGCACTCAGCTGTACTGAATTTCTTCTGCCCACTGTCCCAACCTGTCCAAGTCCTTCTGCAGAGTCACTTGCTTCACTACACTGCCTGCCCCTCCACCAAGCTTAGCATCATCTGCAAACTTGGCCACAACGATTTCAATCCTCGTAACCAAAATTATTAATGTACAACGTGAAGGAAAGCGACCCCAGCAGCAACTTTGCACAACTCCACTAGACACAGGCTGCCCAACCTGAATAAGCGCTTTTATTGCAACTCTTTGTCCTTCTGCCATCCAGTCAACCCGATATCCTTGCTAGTAATCTTCCTTCAACACCAATGGGCTCTCATCTTCCCTACCTGCCTGACGTGCGCACCTGAAAGAAGGCCTTCTAAAATCTATGAAATCTAGTTTATAGCCTCTCCTCTGTCAGACCTGCTCTTAACTTCCTCAAAGAACTACAGCAGATTGTCAGGCAAGATATTCCCTTCACAAAACCATGCTGATTCGGCATATTTCATCATGAGCTTCGAAGTAACGTCATCCTTTATAATGACTAAAATCTTGTCAACCACACCGAAGTCGGGCTAACCGGCATATAGTTTCTGGTCTTCTGCTCTGCTCTCTTCTTGTAGAGCGGTTTGACATTAGCAATTTCAAGAACAATGACGAGACCTAAGTACAGGTCGGGGATAGGAAGTTGGTTAAATGGCACCAGGGCATAAACGTCGCCCTGAATACAAGCAAGACGAAGGTGTTGGTTATCAACGCCAGAAAGTATACTGGAGTACATGCCCAAAATCAGCATCAATTGAACAGAAGAGAAAATGGTTGAGACCTTCATTGGAGTTAATATTACCAATGATCTTCGTGGACCAACCACACTAATGCAAAATACCCCTTCGCTCTATCTAATGACCCCCCCCCCCCCCCCCCCCCCCCCCCCCCCCCCCCCCCCCGCTTGATTTTGATGTTTTGCATTCATGTATTGTTTATTGTTTCCTTTCAGTAACATGGAAAACATATATTTTCGGTTTAGCATGGGAACATATTATTAATAATAAAAATAAATCTGCATTCTGCACAACTGGTATATTTTTCTTTCCCCTGCCCTGCTCACTTGTAGATAACGTATGGAAATGTACAGCACAGGAAAAGGCATTTCGGCCCATAATGTCTGGGCCTATCATGATGTCAAGTTATATTAATATCATCTGCTTACACATGATCCATATTCCTCAAGTCGTTGCATATCCACGTGCCTATAGAAATGCCTCATAAACTCCATGATACTAACATCCTCCACCACCATTATTGGAAGCGCTGCCAGTCATCTGCCACCCTCTGTTTGAAGAAACGTGCCCCACACATTTCAATTAAACTTAGCTCGCTACGTTAAAGCCATGCCTTCTAGCCTTTACCTTTTTGATCAATCTGCCAAAACGTTAACGCCCTCTCAAATCCTTCGCATCCTGCAGCAGAGAGCAGATCAGGACTCAGTGAGTCAGGAAGCATTTGTGGTGGGAATAGACAGATGTTCTTTCCTGATAGGTCCTTTCCCCAGACCTCTTCATGTCCCGACACAAAACGCCGCCTGTCCATTCCCTGGACAGATGCAGCCCGACAAGCAGATTTCTTCCATCAATTAGTCTTTTCCTCGCATTGTTTATTTCCGCTTCAGATTAACTACGGCAACTGTAACGCTGTCAGACATGGTAAGATATGCAACCGTGCAAATAAGGCATAAGACGGAATAGGAGGGAAAGGTGTTACGACATATGACAATAGACAATAGACAATAGTGCAGGAGTCGAGGCCATTCGGTCCTTCGAGCCAGCACCGTCATTCAATGTGATCACGGCTGATCATCCCCAATCACTACCCCGTTCCTGCCGTCTCCCCATATACCCTGACTCCGCTATCTTTAAGAGCCCTATCTAGCGCTCTCTTGAAAGCATCCAGAGAACCTGCCTCCACCATCTTCTGATGCAGAGAATTCCACAGACTCACCACTCTCTGTGAGAAAACGTGTTTCCTCGTCGCTGTTCTAAATGGCTTATTCCTTATTCTTAAACTGTGGCCCTGGTTCTGGACACCCCCAATATCTGGAACATGTTTCCTGCCTCCAGCGTGTCCAAACCCTTAAAAATCCTATATGTTTCAATGAGATCACTTCTCATCCTAATAAAATCCAGAGTGCACAAGCCCAGCTGCTCCATTCTCTGAGCATATGACAGTCCCGCCATTCCAGGAATTAACCTTGTAAACCTACGCTGCACTCCCTCAATAGCAAGTATGTACTTCCTCAAATTTGGGGACCAAAACTGCACACAATGCTCCTGGTGTGGTCTCACTAGGGCTCGGTACAACTGCAGAAGGACCTATTTGCTGCTATATTCCATTCCTCTTGTTATAGAGGCCAACATGCCATTCGCTTTCTCAACTGCCTGCTGTACCTTCATGCTTACTTTCATCGACTGATGAGCAAGGACCCCGTGATCCCGATGTACTTCCCCTTTTCCAAACTTGACGCCATTTATACAGTAATGACACCGCGGAGTAGTAGAAAAAAGGAAGAACAAGACAGAAAACGATGGATGTACTGTTACAAGTTTCATATGGGATTATATGAATCATAGAATAAGTAAAAAACATTTATGTAAATCAAAGATTAAGGAGGTTTAACTCTACCAAATTTTCTGTTTCATTTTTTGGCAATCCATATTAAAAACATGAATTTTTGGCTGAAGAAATGGATCAACAAACCAGACTGGTTATGGATGGAAAAGGATGACTGTTTACCTTTTAAAATCGGTTCGATTATGTTTGCACCGGCAAAATTGCACAAAACAAATCGATAGGGGAAACCCAATAATACATAGTGGTACACGAATCTAAAAATTAAAAAAAAGGCTTTATAATTGGATACCACTCTGTCTTCCTATTGTAAACAGTCCCTTATTCAAATCTTCCATGCTGGATAAAGGTTTCACACAATGGAAACATTATGGAATTATAAAGATGGAGCATCTTTATAAAGAAAGGCACTTTTCTTTTATTTCAGGATTTACAACAGATTTATGGAATGCACTCAAATATTTTTTTTCGATACCACAACTCCGAGATTATGTTAAATCAAATACACAAGATTATAGGAATAGGGAACCAGAAATCCTTGATGAATGTTTGAATAAGCATCCTAATACAGAAAAACGAACAACTTATATTTGTAATATGCTTTTGGACAGCGAGGTACCATCGACGGAATCACATAGACATACATGGGAAAATGAATTAAGCCAACCCATAACGAAAGATATATGGGACAAAAGTTTACAATATATACATCAATGCTCGTTAAATGCCAGACATGCTTTAATACAATTTAAAGTATTACACAGATTACATTACTCAAAAGTTAAACTGAATAGAATCTGTCCACATGTCTCGCCTATCTGCGATAAATGTCAGCATCTAGAGGCTAACTTAACACATGCTTTTGCAAATTGTATAAAACTTTAAAACTTCTGGATTGAGATTATAGAATAACTTCTGAAGTTATTAATACTAAACTGGATCCGGACACAAAACTAATAATACTTGGAATATCAGAACAAAGTTTAACACCCACACCAAGCCAAATAAATTTCCCAGATTACAGTATAATAATCGGGAAGAAATTAATATTAAAATTTTGGAAAGGCCCTATAACCCCCACAATTAAAATGTGGATTATGGAAATTTCGGAGACCCTACACCTGGAAAGAATCAGATTTGCCTTAATGGACAAACGAGAACTCTTTGTTAGAATATGATCTTCTTTCATCGATTATTTAAAAGGGTAGTTTGGTTCGCCAGGGGGACCTAACTGAAACTTGGAATCAGGAACAGTTGAAAAAGTTATACCCTATAATTCCTTGATCTTATCTCCAACGATGTATTAATGGTAATTTTTTCCATTCCTTATGATTTTATTTTTTGATTTTTTGTTTTTTCTCTTTTTTTTCTCTCTCTTTTTTAATTACTTTTAATCTATTAAAAAAAAACTATTAAAAAAAATAGAAAACGATGGATGGAATATAGCCTAAGGTTTTCTTTAAGGATTTGAACATGCTTTCCTGTCGCTCTCCGTTGAGGCGGCGACAAAGAAATAAGAATTTATGACACTTTCCACTGTGAACTATCAAATGACGGCGCACGCGGCAATTTTATTTTCATTCGTATCAGACTATCATTAATGTATGGAACACCATCCGCTTTTTGATAATTTCGCTACCTCCCATTTAATATTTAATTCCAAAATATTCGTCAGGATGGCGTGTTTCAAATTAGCTCTCAATTCCACACTGTATTATTTATGCTGTCGCGATGGAGCAAGTCGAGGATCCGCAACCACACAGCCCAGTTCCCTTCCCCCCTTTGGAACATGTCCCCCGCTTCTCAGGTTAAGTCCCCCCTCCAGCAGACGTGCGGTACTGAGACAGTCACGATATTAAAAAAAAAAAAAACGATTGTACGGGTGCATTCATAGGAAAGTTTAAAATGTATGTGGAAGAATCGTTCGGGTGAAGAAAACTCGCGTTGACGGGGTATCTCGGTTAGCGGGGATGAGTTGAGCCAAATAACCAGATTCAGTGCTGTAATGCTCTGTGAAATCGAGTGGTGATTTAAATGACCATTATACCCTGTGCTCCAATTCCAATTCCAATTCCAATTCCAATTCCAATCTTTAATTGTCATTGTGCAGTGTGCAGTACAGAGACAACGAAATGCAGTTAGCATCTCCCCAGAAGAGCGACATTAGAATAATGAGCGGTCAAATATATATATTTTGTACAAACAGTATCAGTAGTGCATTATACTGGGGAAGGAGTGTCCAGGGGGGGGGGGGGGGGGGTGACTGGCAATCACCGAGGAGCAGAGTTAAATATTGCAACAGCCGTTGGGAAGAAGCTGTTCCTGAACCTGCTGGTCCGGCAACGGAGGGACCTGTAGAGCCTCCCGGGTGGGAGGAAGGTAAACGGGCTGTGGTGAGACCAGTCCTTGACGATGCTGTGCGCCCCTTCGCCCTTCTATGTAAATATGTGCGCAGTAAAAAATTGAGTGAGAATATTGGGATATCAAATTGGGATGAAATAAAATGTATGTTGAACTATCGGCATGGATCGGCGGATGAAATAGCCTGATTCTGTAATGTATGAACCCACGAACGAACAAATGCACGAATTGCTCTCAGTGGGAATTTAATCCCGTTCATCAGCTCGTCCCTGAATTTACTCTGGGTCACCACGTAAATACACGTGTTGGTGCAGGAACTGAGTTGCAGCTGAACATCGACGTGACTCTCGTGATATAGTAATAACCGGTGGGGGAGCCGTCATCTTCGGCCCTCGCAATACTGGTGAAGATGTAAAAGACAGCTTGTGTTCCCCACAGCAATATGAAAGTGCCCGTGATACTAAAGAGTAAAACAATGGATTTCCTGCGGTTTTCCATCTCCGGGTCCTTGTCATTCTCTCCGTTGCTGCGGCCCCGGAGCCCCCTGCGGACTCTGCTGGGCCGCTACAATCCGTCTGACCGTCAGCGCATTGAGCAGAAGAATCAGAAAGAACGGGAGACAAGGGGTTAGAATGCGATGTGTGGCCTCGTATGCGATCCATGCAGACGACGTATAGAAAGTGGGTTGTACGAAGCACTCCCAGGCAAGATTATCAAATTCGTAGCCAGGCTCCATCGCAAAACACCTGGGGGACATTCTCCAAACAGCTCAGCACACCCACTGCCCCGATAACCACAGCCGCCGTTCTCTCGGTACAATATCTTGTTTTCAGCTTCTCACAACAAATAGCCACAAACCGATCGAAGGTGAAGGCGACCGTCAGCCAGACAGAGACCGCGGTGGATGTAAAGACCAGGAATTCGAGAGTCGTGCACACGGGAGTAATGTTCAGAAAAGAATACGGGAAGTGAACCTCAATAGTCTGACGGAGGAACGGATCAGTGATGCCGACCAGAAGATCAGACACTGCCATGGCCACCAGGTAGAGAGTGATGCATTTGGAGAGACCGCATTTACCTCGACAGAGAATCACAATCGCCAGAAAGTTCACTGTGAAGGAGAGAAGAGATATTACAAGATCCGCAAAATGTATCTGACGAATATTGTCTGCTTGGAAGATTTTCAAACTTGGATGCGTTGACCAGATGAAATTTAGCCGCGACAGAGTGCAGAGACACAGGGCTTCGGACAACGGTGTCCACGCATCAAACACCAATGTACACTACGCTCACAGCTTTTATTTCTCCCCATCTTCTTATCAACTGTCCCGCAGATTGTAGCGTCCACCTAGACAAAGTCCCTTATACAGTAGTTACAGAGACCATTAATAGGCAGCAGCTCATTTGCATGTGGGAGGAAACAAGAGCGCAGCCAGGAGTAGCGCGCAGCGTCGGAGAACGAACGATGACACATTGCTCAGAGAGCACGGGAGGTAGATAATGAACGTGCGTCTCCGCAATTGTGCGACACCGGTAGTACTGACTGTGGCACGGTAGCGAGGATGTACGGATGCATCTTCGGATATTAATTCGAATATACAGATCGTCCAAAGGAGAGGATATCAAGATACATAACTTTAACAGACAGAATATTACGTGACAGCATTTGTTTACAATTGCATTAACGCATAGCAAAGTCATGATACTTTCATAGAGACAGAGCCCAGCTTTATTTAATGAGCAGTAGCATTACAGGTCTAAAACGGGATAATGCTTCATGCAGCGACGGCTGACTGCAGAAAATACATCGATTATATATTCAGTTAAGCAGGGTTGTCCTAGTTGGTAGAGATGTAATTTCACTAACTGGGTTCAGACTAACCACCGGAGAAGCCCAAGGTGCCATTATCGCAGCCCCTGGTCAACATGTTTCCAATCCCAGGGTGTGAATATCTGATTCCCGCTCCCTGGTCAGGGCTCTGGCCAGCGCAGTCAATACTGCGAAACATAGAAACATAGAAACTAGGTGCAGGAGTAAGTCATTCGACCCTTCGAGGCTGCCCCGCCATTCAAAATAATCATGGCTGATCGTCCAACTCAGTATCCTGTACGTGCCTTCTATCCATACCCCCGATCCCTTTAGCCTCAAGGGCCACATCTAACTCCCTCCTAAAAATAGCCAATGAAATGGCCTCAACTGGCAGAGGGTTCCACAGATTCACCACTCTCTGTGTGAAAAATGTTTTTCTCATCTCCGTCCTAAAAAAACTTCCCCCTTATGGTTAAGCTGTTACCCCTTATTCTGGACGTTCCCAACATCGGGAACACTCTTCCTGCATCTAGCCTGGCCAACCCCTTAAGATTTTGTACGTTTCTATAAGATCCCTCTAAATCTTCTCAATTCTAGCGTGTACAAGCCGAGTCTATCCAGTCTTTCTTGATATGAAAGTCTTGTCATCCAAGGAATCACTCTGTTGAACCTTCTCTGTACTCCCTCTATGGCAGAGATTGATCCAGGCCAGGATAAACTCCGGGCATGACGTACACATTGCGGCAGTTACAGTAGGAACATGGATGTCTGACCAAATTAAACAAGCGAATTATTGAAACAGAAAAACATGCTTAATGTCTCCCAGCTAATGCAGGTAGTTAAAAATCAAACACAAAACAAATTACCGAAAACAGCGACAGCCGCTATTACAGGGTAATATATATTTTCAATTCGATAGATCAATGCATATCCCATATCTGGAAGACACAATTAACTCATGTGGCTCCGTCAGTCCGTCATCGCTGCAGCTCTGTGGTGATGCGTTTTGTTGGGCACCGAGATATATAGACAGATAGGTCTCCAGCGACATGACCTCATACCTGCTGATTGTAATTAGCTACACTGACGGTACAAACACCTTGCGCCACAGCCGTTGTATCAAGCAAATAATTGAAGGATCGACTGAAAAAAAAAACACAAAACAAGTCGCTGAAAGTAGTCTAAGTAACGGTCTCTAGCCGAAACGTCACCGATACACGTTCTCCAAAAATGTTCCCTGACCCTCTGTGACAACAGAAATTTGTACATTTTTCAATGAAAATACGAATTCCTGCTTTCCAATGAAAACAATATCCGTCACTGTGTTATTTCATTTAATGTTGGTGTGATTTCCATGGATATCTCCAGTGATCCCATCCAACACCCCGGTTTTCGTATTTTTTCCAAAAACAAATCTTCATTCATACCATGTCATCACTGATATTGCAAGACAGATACAGAAATATTCGTTTGAATTTCGATTCGACATTTCTTACTCACCCGTTGTGTCCCAGGCTCGCACGGGAGGGCTGGTCCCTCAACGCAATATTCCACCTCTCTACAAATTCCAATGTTGGTGGCCAGTGGTGAGGGTGTGCTTTCTGGAGCACTAGCATTGGTGTTGTGGGCCGAATGGACCGGTTTCCAGAGGGCAAGTATGGACATTCTGGGCCGAATGAATTGTTGGGTTGGCAGCTCAGTCACCCAGGCCTGGCGGGCTGGCAGCCCTGTCACTCAGACCTGGCGGGCAGGCAGCTCAGTCACTCAGGCCTTGCGGGTTGTTAATTCAGTCACCCAGGCCTGGCGGGCTGGCAGCTCAGTCACTCAGGGCTGGTGGGCGGGCCGCTCAGTGCTGGTGCGTTACCAGTTCAGAAACCGCCATATTTTCTGCCCAAAACAGGTGAGAGGCTCTGTGAGATTGAAAAAATGGAGAGAATCAATTTAAGACATTTTTCATCTTTCTCTACAGGTCACAGCAATGAAGGACGAAAGTCAATCCAGGCGTGGATCCGACAGGTAGCCAATGAAGTGAGGGAGAAAAATACTGGGATGAGGTGTAATACTTACAGGGTGAATTCTTACGATGGGCCGGAGGGACTCCTGGGCTAGTACACGTCTGATGGGCCGAAGAGACTTAAAAAAGAGGGCGAGATCTCAGTGGAAAGCATTATTTCCGTACATTCCCTGGCCTAGCACGGGCCTTTTGGGCCAAAATGCTCCTCCTCGGCTAATACCGGCATTTTGGGCAAATAGCCTGGTTTCTGGGCTAATGCGGGCCTTGTAGGTTGGCAGTTGGCTCACTCACTCACGGCTGGCGGAATGACAGTTCATTCACTCACGACTGGTGGGCTGGCAGTTCACTCACGGCTGCTCCATCTTTTCTTAAATTGAAAAAGTAAATCAATGCAATATCGATTATTTTTTGAAATGCCAGTAATATATAATATATAAAAGCTCATCGTCAAACAGAGCGAAGTCCGAATGTTCTGAAACGTGAACTCTGCTCCGGTTACCTGGAAGCCGGACGAGTAATCGTATTTTTTTATTTAAAAAGGCAACAGTGGCGGAAAAAAATAAATGAATGATATGGGGATTTTTTTAGTGTGATATCCCGATTAATCAATAGCATCGGCAATTCCCAAAAACTGTTAAAGCGGCGATTTAAAAAAAATCAACAAATGCAATAGGCAAGTCTTTTTTAAATGTTTTAAGTATAATTGTAACATAAAAGCTAATGAACTAAATGGCGATTTTTGTTTTTGCAAGCAGTAGTCTGAAAAAAGGAATCCCGATTAATCAATACTATCGGTAGTTTCAAACAATGTAAAAACGGCGATTTTATAAATAAATGTGAAGAAATGCAATCGGCAAGTCTTTTTTTTAAACAAAAGCAACAGTTGTAAAATAAAAGCCTATTAACGAAATTGCGATTTTTTTTTTTGCAAGCAGCAGTCTAATTAAAATGTGAAATCCCGAGATCAAAGCAATCGGCTCGTCTTTTTTTAATTAAGGCAACTTTTGTAAAATCAAAGCCAATGAATGAAATGCAGATTTTTTTTTGCAAGCAGCAGTTTAATTAAAGCCTGAATTTCCGAGAGAATAAATGTCAAAACATGCGCTGGGCAAGTCTTTTTTAAATAAATGTGACAACGAGTAAAAACGAAAAAGTAACCTGCAACCCCTTTAAAATGACGTTAAAATATTTTTTCATTAAATATAAAATAGTGTCAAAAAAAACAACCCGTAACCCGTTTTATGACGTAAAAATATATGGAAGTTTATCGTTAAAGAGCGAAGTCGGCAAAATCAGAATGAAATCAGTCTGCTCTGAACTCAACCTTCACCTGACTGTTTAAGAAATAACTGCAGATGATGAAAAATCGAAGGTGGACAATAGTGCTGGAGAAACTCAACGGGTGCAGCAGCATTTTTGGAGCGAGGGAATTTGGCAACGTTTCGGGCCGAGACCCTTCTGAACAGATGCTGAAACCTTCCCCATAGATGCTGCTGTACCCGCTGAGTTCCCCCTGCACTTTTATCAATCTTCACCTGACTGTTTTGACTGAGGGCTTGGAGAACGTTGTGAAAGAGCTATTGGAAGAGTGACCAGTGGAGAAGTTGTAGCGTGGATGAATGACCGATGCAAGTGTTTGAAAATGTGGGATGTGGCTGGAGAGTGCATTGTGACGCCACTCGGTCGGAAAATGGGTAGGCCTGAGCTGTGTATTAAACATTAATCAAATACGTGGTCGGAAATATAGGTGGGAATGCGCCGGTAATGTGTTTATCGCCCCGACAGGAAACATGTGAAAAAAGGATGTGTGAAAATTGGAAGGCAGTGGCCGCGCATTTGGAAGAAAATAATAATTGAGACACACGCACACACACGCACGCGCGCACACACACACACACATGCAAACACACGCACACACACACACACACACACACACACACACACACACACACACACACGCACACACACACACACACACACACACACAACACACACACACACGCGCACGCACACACACACACACACACACACACACAGACACACACAGCCACACACACAGCCACAAACAGGACGAATAGATTTAATATTATAGAGATAACATCTTTCCTCTCAACCCTGTACCAAATATAGTGTGTGTCCTTTTGCGGATCCTCAATAACTATAATTCACTGAAAAACGGGTGATGAACGAGCTTCAGTGCAAGTTCAGTCAGCAACCTGGGTGCAGTGAGCCATACCTTTTAGGCTGTGAACTAGTTCCCAATAATACAGATCACAATGTCACTTTGTATTGTATTGTATATCTGTATTATAATTTTTCCTAAGTACTTACATACCCAGAGGAAACGAAAAAAAAACGTTGCTCAACCAGTGTCCATTCAGTGTGCGGAAAAAAATAAATAGAAATAAAAATAAAAATACATATATCATGAGTTCCCATCGGCAGCGGTACGACAATGGCTCTGCTTTAGTGTGTCCAGGTTGGTGCGCGATACTTTGGCAGGGGGAAATGTCCGTTTATCAGTCATATAGCCTGCAGGAAGAAGCTGAGGAGCATCCTGCTGGTTTTGCAGCTGATGCTCCTGTACCTCTTCCCAGATGGCAGGATGGAGAATATGTGATGCGATGGGTGGTAGGGGTCTTTGGATGCTGATACATCTCTTCCTGTATATGTCCAGCAGGAAAGGGAGTGGAGCACCAATAATCCTGCTGGCAGTCTTCACAATCCTGTCCTGTTGGTGCCGTTCGTACACCTTGCAGCTCCCGAACCAAGAAGTGATGCCGTAGGTTAATGTGCTCTCGATTGTCCCCCTATACAAAGTTCGTAGGTGTGCAGTGGGGAGACCTGCTTTCCGTACTCTACGGAGAGGGTGTAGTCGCTGCTGGGCTCTCTTGACCAGTGCTGTGGTGTTGGTCGTGGACGTCAGGTCATCTGACAGTTGGAGTCCTAGGAAATTCACACTGCTGACCCTTTCCACATCAGCTCCATCGATGTGCAGAGGTGTATGGCGTTGTTTTCCCGCCCTCCTGAAGTCAACCACCATCTCCTCCGTTTTTCCCACGTTGAGAATAAGGTTGTGGGATTTGCACCATCATGTGAGCAGCTCCACCTCCATCCTGTACGCCGACTCATCATTGTCACTGATGAGACCCACCACTGTTGTGTCATCAGCGAACTTGTTGATGAAGTTGTTGTTGAGTCTAGCAGTACAGTCGTGTGTAAGCAGACTAAACAGCAGGGGGCTTAGGACACAGCCTTGGGGCGAACCAGTACTCACGACTATGGTTTTTTATGTCCTACTGCCCACCCTGACTGTCTGCTGCCGTTGTGATAGAAAGTTAAGGACCCAGTTACATATGCCAGCATCAACCCCCAATAACTCCAACTTCTCAACCAGCTGCTGCGGAATGATTGTGTTAAAAGCAGAGCTGAGGTCTATGAAGAGGATCCTGGTAAAAGTATTTTTCCGATCAAGGTGTGGCAGTACGAGGTTCAGTGTTGTTGAGACTGCATCCTCTGTGGATCAGTTGGCTCTGTAGGCGAACTGCAGTGGGTCTAGGTCGACAGGTAGGCTATGATGAAGTTCGCACTGTGATCGGCTACGCTGTCATGAGTATAGAGAGAGTACAGCAGGGGGGCGAGCACGCAGCCTTGCGGTCCTCCCGTGCTGATTGTTATCGAGGCTGACGCATTTCCACCAATACGGACAGACTGTGGTCTGTGAATGAGGAAGTCGAGGATCCAATTGCAGAGGGATGCGCAGAGACCCAGTGCTGCGAGTTTGGTAACCAGCTTGGAGGGGATGATAGCATTAAATGCCGAGCTATAATCGATGAATAACAGCCTGACATGAGTTTTTGTTGTCCTAGTGGTCCAGAGCGGAGTGGAGAGCCAGGGAGATCGCATCCACCGTTGATCTGTTGTGGGGGTGAGCGAACTGCAGCGGGTCCAGGTTTTTGTCGAGGTAGGAGTTGATTTGCGCCATGATCAACCTCTCGAAGCACCTCATCACCACAGGCGTTAGTGCCACAGGTCGATAGTCATTGACCCACGTCACCTTGCTCTTCTTGGGCACCGGTATAATTGATGCCATTTTGAAGCAGGTGGGAACCTCAGACCTCAGAAGTGACAGGTTGAAAATGTCCGTAAAAACTCCAGCCAGTTGGTCCGCACAGGTTTTTAGAACACGACCAGGTATGCCATGAGGTCCAGACGCTTTTCGAGGGTTCACCCCTCTGAAGGATTTCCTCACGTCGGCCTCTGTGACTGAGACTGAAATACCATCACAGCGAATGGGGGCTCGGGAAGGCACACCGGTGTTCTCCCTATCAAAGCGTGCGTAAAACGCATTGAGCTCATCAGGGAGTGATGTATCGATGACATCCGAGCTCCCTCCTTGTTTCGCCTTGTAGGAGGTGATTGCATGCAGTCCCCGCCACAGCTGCCGAGCATCTGTCTCATCCTCCAGCTTGGAGCAGAAGTCCCTTTTGGCCTTTTTGATGGCCTTACCAAGGACGTATCTGGACTTCTTGTAGACCACTGTATCATCAGACATGAATGCCCGGTGTCTGGTCTTCAGAAGGGTGCGGATCTCAAAGTTGATCCAAGGTTTCTGGTTGGGAAACACTCGGAAGGGTTTTTGTAGGCATGCAGTCCTCCACACATTTCTTAATGAAGTCTGTAACGATGGTGGCGTACTTGATCAAGTCCGTTGCCGAGTCCTTGAACATTGCCCAGTCTACAGACTCCAAACAGTCCTGAAGTTGTTCCTCTGCCCTCCCCCGACCAGCTCTGCACTGTCCTTGTCAGCCACGGTTGCCTCCTACTCCCCTTAGAATCTTTCTTCCTTTGTGGAATGAAATGATCCTGCATCTTCCGGATTATGCCCAGAAATTCCTGGCATTGCTGGTCCACCGTCATTCCTGCTAGGATCCCTTTCCAGTCTACCTTGGCCAGCTCCTCTCTCATGCCTTCATAGTCCTCGTTGTTCAACTGCATCACTGCCACTTCCAAGTTAACCTTCTCCTTCTCACATTGCAGATGAAAACTAATCATATTATGATCACTACCTCCAAGCGGTTCCTTTACATCGAGAAGGAAGAAGAATGCTGGTTTCACACGCTGATGGACAACTTGGGAGGAAGAACAGCTACATTTGTGAAAATAAACTACATTTGTGATGAATGTGGACACAGTTTCAAACAGCGGAAATACCTGTCAGTTCAACAAATGAGCCATACTAGAGCAAAACCTTTGCAGTGTGAAGTTTGTGGTTTCCAGTGCAGGCAAAGAGTATCCTTGAAATACCATAGACAATAGACAATAGGTGCAGGAGTAGGCCATTTGGCCCTTTCAGCCAGCACCGCCATTCAATGTGATCATGACTGATCATCCCCAATCAGTACCCCGTTCCTGCCTTCTCCCCATATCCCCCGACACCGCTATTTTTAAAAGCCCTATTTAGCACTCTCTTGAAAGCATTCAGAGAACCTGCCTCCACCGCCCTCTGAGGCAGAGAATTCCACAGACTCACCACTCTCTGTGAGAAAAAGTGTTTCCTCATCTTCGTTTTAAATGGCTTACTCATTCTTAAACAGTGGCCCCAGGTTCTGGACTCCCCCAACATCGGGAACATGTTTCCTGCCTCTAGTGTGTCCAAGCCCTTAACAATCTTATATGTTTCAATGAGATTCCCTCTCATCCTTCTAAACTCCAGAGTGTATAAGCCCAGCTGCTCCATTCTCTCAGCATATGACAGTCCCGGCACCCCGGGAATTAACCTTGTAAACATACGCTGCACTCCCTCAATAGCAAGAATGTCCTTTCTCAAATTCTCAAAACTGCACACAATACTCCAGGTGTGGTCTCACTAGGACTCTGTACTACTGCAGAAGGACCTCTTTGCTCCTATATCCGATTCCTCTTGTTATAAAGGCCAACAGGCCAAAACTGCACACAATACTCCAGGTGTGGTCTCACTAGGACTCTGTACCACTGCAGAAGGAACTCTTTGCTCCTATATCCGATTCCTCTTGTTATAAAGGCCAACAGGCCAAAACTGCACACAATACTCCAGGTGTGGTCTCACTAGGAGTCTGTACAACTGCAGAAGGACCTCTTTGCTCCTATATTCGATTCCTCTTGTTATAAAGGCCAACAGGCCAAAACTGCACACAATACTCCAGGTGTGGTCTCACTAGGACTCCGTACAACTGCAGAAGGGCCTCTTTGCTCCTGTATTCAATTCCTTTTGTTATAAAGGCCAACAGGCCAAAACTGCACAAAGTACTCGAAGTGTGGTCTCACTAGGACTCTGTACAACTGCAGAAGGACCTATTTGCTCCTATATTCGATTCCTCTTGTTATTAAGGCCAACAGGCCAAAACTGCACACAATACTCCAGGTGCGGTCTCACTAGGACTCTGTACAATTGCAGAAGGACCTCTTTGCTCCTATATTCGATTCCTCTTGTTGTAAAGGCCAACATTCGCTTTCTTATGACCATATGACCAAGCACGAGACAGAAGTTGAACTTGAATTTGCTTGTGACAAATGTGATAAGCGGTTCGAGAAGGCTCACAATTTGTATGTTCATGTGTCCATGGTTCACCCCTTGACCCTGAATACAGATCAAAACAAACCTATTGAATTTGAATCAAGTCAGCTAAGTTTGGATACATTAATTAAGCAGGAACCCAGTTAATAGCTATTCAACAGCTAAATGATGAGTCCATATAACCATATAACTATATAACAATTACAGCACGGACACAGGCCCTCTCGGCCCTTCCAGTCCGTACCGACCATTTGTTTTCCCCTAGTCCCATCTACCTGCACTCAGACCATACCCCTCCATTCCCTTCACGTCCATATACCTATCCACTTTACTTTTAAATGTTAAAATCGATCCGGCCTCCACCACTTCTCCTGGAAGCTCATTCCACACAGCCACCAACCTCTGAGTAAAGAAGTTCCCCCTCACGTTACCCCTAAACCTCTGTCCCTTAATTCTCATGTCATGCCCTCTTGTTTGAATCTTCCCTACCCTCAATGGGAAAAACGTATCCACGTCAACTCTGTCTATCCCTTTCATCATTTTAAAGACCTCAATCAAGTCCCCCCTTAACCTTCTGCGCTCCAAAGAATAAAGACCTAACTTGTTCAACCTTTCTCTGTAACAAAATTCTTAAGGGGTTGGACAGGCTAGATGCAGGAAGATTGTTCCCGATGTTGGGGAAGTCCAGGACAAGGGGTCACAGCTTAAGGATAAGGGGGAAATCCTTTAAGACCGAGATGAGAAAGACTTTTTTCACACAGAGAGTGGTGAGTCTCTGGAACTCTCTGCCACAGAGGGTAGTTGAGGCCAGTTCATTGGCTATATTTAAGAGTGAGTTGGATGTGGCCCTTGTGGCTAAGGGGATCAGAGGGTATGGAGAGAAGGCAGGTACGGGATACTGAGTTGGATGATCAGCCATGATCATATTGAATGGCGGTGCAGGCTCGAAGGGCTGAATGGCCTACTCCTGCACCTAATTTCTATGTTTCTATGTTTCTAACATAGTTGCTGGAACCCTGGCAACATTCTAGTAAATCTCCTCTGTACTCTATTTTGTTGAATCAAAAGGATCTTGCACCCTTTTTCAATGTCAGCATGTCACTAATGATTAAAGGGCCTGTCCCACCAGCATGCGATTGCATGTGTCTAGCGCGAACTAACGTGGTCGCTTGAGCCGTACGACGGCTGTGTGGGGGCTGGTCCCGAAATCGCGCGGGACTGCAAAGATCTTGCACTGTCCGAAAATCCCGTGCGGCAACGGCCTGTCTGCCCGCAGCCGCATTGAGGGTGTACGCAGCGTCTCGACATCGTACGCAACATTTTTTTGGCGTCATACGCCTAGCGCATGCCGTTGCGTGATGACGTCACCGACCGACACCGTGCGACGTACAAATTCATTCTGCCCGCCTCCTGTCCAGCTGATTGGCGAGTATGATGGTGGGACCAGGCCCGCACAACTCCATACGCCTCCGCGGTTCGAATTGGCCCCGGCCCCGCTAGGCCGTGCGCCTCAAGTGACCACGTTTGGTCATGCTAGATGCATGCAATCGCATGCTGGTGGGACAGGCCCTTAACATGAATAAATGCAATCAAGCCAGGCTCACTTAAAATAGATAGAGCAAAGGAAAGGTTAGTATGGAGAACATAGCTCTGAGCATTATAGCGCACCAGTTCCAGAGACAAAGTCCAATGTGTGCAATGGGGTAGAGGTGAATAAGGCAGAAACCTATCAATTAGAAGGACTGTTCAGAACTCTTTTTTTATTTAAAAAAAAATGTTTATTAGAGGTACAGTAAATGACATCAGTGTACGTCCCGTATATATTATTACAATCATTGCACCCCTTAGTTTTTAAGACTATTAAAAAAAGGAGAAGAAACCGAGAAAGTGAGAGAGAATTGTGAAAGTGAAGAAGCGTGACAAAGGGAAAGAAGAGAGAGCCCTTAGTCGAGGAGTAAGAGAAAGGAGATTAAGAGATAGACCCTAGGAAAAAAAGAAAGAAAGAAGAAAAAAGGAAAAGACAGTTACTTTATTATAAACATCACGCAAAAGGAATTTACCAACTCTGCAATTTTTCATCCCGCTTTACCAAGACCCGACGCCGGTACCTTTTTGAGGTAGCCTCGCACCCTATCCTTGCAGTAGATCTATAAATGCAGACCATGTCTTATAGAAGCGATCTGATTTTCCTGCCAGGCGGAGTCTCATATCTTCACTATGTAGTGTTGCAAACATAGTTGAAATCCACATATTTACTGTTGGTATGGGAGCATTTTTCCAGAATTTTAAGATGAGCTTTTTCCCAGTTATTAACCTGTATTCAAATAGATTCTTTTGAAACACAGGGCTACCTTCCGTTGTTCCAAAAATAATCCATTCTGCTTTTGGTGTCAGTTTTATCTTTTAATAATTTTGTTATTCAGAACTCTGACAACAGAGGGCCACAGTTACATCCTGGACATGCATTCAACTCGCAGCGTTGTTTTGAATGAGGGACAGTGCCCATCCAGTAGAAATAAGGATTCAATGGAGGAAGTCCTGGGTGGTTCTATAACCCTTTCACCTCGGAATGGAACAGTGACTGAAAATGGCGAGGGTGATAATGTCGCAGAGCATCAACCTGTCCCAATGTTAGCAGACTTTCAGTCTTGTACATGGAGTGGAGCCACTTCACGGTCGGTGGATGTCGACAACTGGGAATCCCCATTCTTGCGCAGAGATCTGTCAAAAAGGCACAACAGAGGATGTGCTTCCTGCAGCGGCTGAGGAAGCACAATCTGCCACAGGCAATGATGGTCCAATTCTACACGGCCATCGTAGAGTCTGTCGTCACCTTCTCCATCGTGGTCTGGTTTAGCTCAGCCACCACGCACGACACCCGGAGGCTGCAGAGAATCGTCCGATCAGCAGAGAAGGTTATTGGCTGCAGCCTTCCCTCCATTGATGAACTGTACACTGCAAGGGCCAGGAAGCGAGTGGGCAAGATCACCTCTGACCCCTCTCACCCTGGCCACAAACCCTTTGAATCACTTCCCTCTGGAAGGTGACTCCGGACTGTCAAATCTGCCACAGCCAGACATAAAAACAGTTTTCATATTCCGCTTGGGGAGTCTGCATCCTTTGGGTTTGAACATTGAATTTTCTCAATTCTGTTAACCCTTGCTGTCTCCTCCCCTTCCCACTTCTCCTTCAGCCCTCGGGCCCTGGCATTCCCTCTATCTCTATCTCCCTCCCCCACCGTAGTCGCACTAGCTTCTCATTTTCACACCACAAACAGCTTACAATGGCTTGTTCCCTTTATCATCGATACCTTTTTGCATATCTTTCATTCATTGTTCTTTATCTCTCCACATCACCGTCTATATCTCTCGTTTCCCTGATCCCTGACCAGTCTGAAGAAGGGTCTCGACCCGAAACGTCGCCTACCTCCTTCGCTCCTTAGATGCTGCTGCACCCGCTGAGTTTCTCCAGCTTTTTGTGTAACCCTCGATTCTCCAGCATCTGCAGTTCCTTCTTTAACTCTTTATCCACGAGTAGTTGCTCGACTCAACAGCCAAAAATCTGTAGCCGCCCTTTGATCTGGCATTTTGCTGTTTCACATGCTTGATCAAAGGTGTTTTATCATTAATGTTTTATTATTATTAATGTTTAGTGTTTTCTGAGTCATTCGTAACTGTCACTGTATGTCATGTTGTTACTTGTGGGCGGAGCACCAAGGCAAATTCCTTGTATCTGAATATTTGGCCAATAACCTTACTTACTTACAGAGTGCTCTTGGGAAAAAGTTCAGGTACAAGATGCAACAACCATTCAATGTGAAAAAAACAGTTAACTGCATTGAAGCAACTTGTTCTATAAGAAATGATGTTGTGGATGGATTGCAGTCGAGTGATTTTCCTGAAAGGTATTGATCAAGTGAAGATGACATAGATATAAAAGTTAAGAATGGTTCCTCAGATTTAGTATTTTCTACCATATTGGAAGAAGAAGAGTACGTTGCCAGTTAAGAAGTGCAATTTTAGAGAATATGAAGAAACAATCTGGATAAAAACGTGGCCGGAAACCCAACATAGAAACATAGAAAATAGGTGCAGGAGGAGGCCAGTTGGCCCTGCGAGCCAGCACCGCCATTCATTGTGATCATGGCTGATCGTCTCCAATCAATTACCCGTGCCTGCCTTCTCCCCATATCCCTTGACTCCACTAGCCCATAGAGCTCTATCTAAGTCTCTCTGAAATCTATCCAGTGATTTGGCCTCCACTGCCCTCTGTGGCAGGGAATTCCATGAATTCACAACTCTCTGGGTGGAAAAGTGTTTTCTCACCTCAGTCGGAAATGGCCTCCCCTTTATCCTAAGGCTGTGTGGCCCCTGGTTCTGGACTCGCCCAACAATGGGCACATTTTTCCTGCATCTAACTTGTCCAGTCCTTTTATAATTTCATATGTTTCTACAAGATTGCCCCTCATCCTTCTAAACTCCAGCGAATACAAGCCTAGTCTTTTTCAATCTTTCCTCATATGACAGTCCCGCCATTCCAGGGATCCGTCCCGTGAACTAACGTCAAACTTGGAAAGGGAAGATTCCCTTGCATTCCCTCCTTTTTATCAACATTCACAGTCCTCGGTGAAAGAGTTCCAGACAAGATTAAGTACAAGTTGTTAAAGAAGGAACTGCAGATGCTGGAGAATCGAGGGTACACAAAAGGCTGGAGAAACTCAGCGGGTGCAGCAGCATCTAAGGAGCGAAGGAGATAGGCGACGTTTCGGGTCGAGACCCTTAAGTACAAGTTGCTGTGCTGTTTACAGAGGAGTTGACGGACTTAAGAAACACATACAAGAGCAGCATGAAGAGGTGCGTGAAAGACCTTGCCCCCACCCAGGAGGTACCTGCAGCGCCATGTAAAGGGCCTGTCCCACTGTACAAGCTAATTCAAGAGCTCTCCCGAGTTTCCCGTGATTCAAACTCGGAGAATTACGGTAAAAGCCGCTCGTAGGTACTCGGGGCTCTCGTGGACATTTTTCAACATGTCGAAAACTCTTCGAGTGTTCACGAGCTTAACGCGTTTCCCGAGTACCTGCCGTTACCGTTACGAGCCACTAAGAGACGTCCCCGAGCTCGGACGTACCCGCTACGTACATTCTACATGCTTACCACGAGTTTGATTTTTTTTAAAACTCGGGAGAGCTCTTGAATTACCTCGTACAGTGGGACATCCCCTTAAAGTCACCCCTGTCCCACGATGCGCGTTTACCCAAGAGCTCTCCCGAGTTAGAAAAAAAAAAATCAAATTCATAGTATGTATTCACTGGATTTAGGCTAGTATTCGCTGGAGATTACCAAGATGGGGGAAGGGATCTTATAGAAACATGTACAGTTGTAAAAGGACTGGACAAGCAAGATGCAGGAAAAATGTTCCCAATGTTGGGCGAGTCCAGAACCAGGGGGCACAGTCTTAGAATAAAGGGGAGGTCATTTAAGACTGAGGTGAGAAAAAACGTTATCACCCAGAGTTGTGAATTTATGGAATTCCCTGCCGCAGAGGGCAGTGGAGGCCAAATCATTGGATGGATTTAAGAGAGAGTTAGATAGAGATCTAGTGGCTAGCGGAATCAAGGGATATGGGGAGAAGGCAGGCACGGTTTATTGATAAGGGACGATCAGCCATGATCACAATGAATGGCGGCGCTTGCTCGAAGGGCCGAATGGCCTCCTCCTGCACCTATTTTCTATGTTTCTATTTCATCACACTGATTACCCACCAGGTCTGAATCCTTGTCTTCCTGGATAGGGTTAGGCATAATCTCTTTCAAGAGGTCCATTTGTGATGAATGTCAATACTCTGAGGCTATTTTAACCCATACCTTTGTAAGTTGCATAACACTCAAAACATTTTGGATGGATATTTTTAACATTATTTCCGTAGTGGTTAATACTCCACTGGAGCCCGATCCTAAATTAATAATTTTAGGCATATCATAACAATACCTAAAACGTACAATAAACCAAACACATTTTCTTGATTACCGTATAATAACTGGGAAAAAATTAATATTAAAATTTTGGAAAACCCAGCAACCCCCACAATCAAAATGTGGATTATGGAGATGTGGGAGACCTTAAATCTGGAAAAGATTAGATTTGTCTTCATTGAAAAACCAGAATTATTTACTAGAATATGGTCTCCGTTCATAGGTTATCTGAATGGGACGGCGCGGAAGCCTGGACTAGATGAATAGTTGTGTTCTCTGACCTACGGACCTATCTCCTAAGTTTTATTATTGATAGTTCATTCTATTTTTCTAATTTTCTTTTTTTCTCTCTCTTTATTTTTTCTATCTATTAAAAAATAATAATGATTAGAGTCAATGTTAATATGTAACCGATAAATGAAGACCCCAGCTACACTGGTAGCGGGGTCCCTGGAATCCTGGATATTTAATATGTAACCGTTTAACAAAGTTCGTAGTGGTTTGGAGTATGATATGTACATGCCTCTAATAAAAATGGAACTTTGAAAAAAAAAATAGAGGTCCATCTGTTCCAAAATGTTCACCTTCTCTCTCTCTAGACCCTTGGTCAATACGGTAGAGTTCAAAATGCTTCAAGATTGTTGATCAAATGCGGTTGGTCATTCCAAAGTTGTGACCAAAGGCTTTGCGCTTACCCCTGGTCTGTAAAGATGCTGTTTCTTCTGTATGGATCAGCTTTACTTTTAATCAAGAGACGGTTTCTGTAACATTCAACTTTCGACGGTTTTGAATGTCTCGTGTGGAGCTGGTGGAAAGCGTAGGATTACCTTCAGAACCATGGCCAGCAAATTAGTGACTATCGGGGCCCTGGCTAAAATCTTGACACGTCGTGAAGACTGTCACTACACACCCTTCAACCTATCGAGTTTCAAGCCACCCAGGGAGCGTTTGCAACCCTGCCGGTCAGGATGTGCAAGAAGGAGCCGCACATGGTAGTTTACACCGAAGATAGACACAGCTGGAGTAACTCAGTGAGGCAGGCAGCGACAGAAGGAATGGGCGGCGTTTCGGGTCGAGACCCTTCTTCACGCCGGTTGGAGATAAGGGAAACGAGAGATATAGACGGTGATGTGGAGACATAAAGAAAAAATAAATGGAAGATATGCAACAAAGTAACGATGATAATGGAAGCACGCCGTTGTTAGCTGCTTGTTGGATGAAAATGAGATGCTAGTGCGACTTGGTGGAGTGGGATAGAGAGAGAGGGAATGTCGGGGCTACGTGAAGTTAGAAATATCAATGCATACCACTGGGCTGTATACGTGATACTGTATATAAATAAATTGAACTAAATATTCAACTATGCAACGTCATTGAGGGATAACACATATATACAGTGCCCTTCATAATGTTTGGGACAAAGACGCATCATGTATTTATTTGCCTCTGTACTCCACATTTTGAGATTTGAAATATAAAAAAAAATCACATGAGGTAAAGTGCACATTGTCAGATTTTATTACAGGCCATTTAAACGTGGTGTAACCAAAATGTATACAAAATACAGCGGTGTTGAGAGGGGTAGTGATCACAATATAATTAGTTTTAGTCTGCAATTTGTGAAGGAGAAGATTAAATCGGAAGTGGCAGTGATGCAGGTGAACAAAGGGGACTATGAAGGCATGAGAGAGTAGCTGGCCAAGGTAGACTTGAAAGGGATCCTAGCAGGAATGACGGTGGAACAGCAATGGGAGGAATGTCTGGGCATAATCCGGAAGGTGCAGCATCATTTCATTCCAAAAAGGAAGAAAGATTCTCAGGGGAGTAGGAGGCAACCGTGGCTGAGAAGAAAAGGTGGGAATAGAATAAAACTAAAAGAAAAAATGCATAACACAGCAAAGAGTAGCCGGAAGCCAGAGACTGCGAAACTTTCATATGACAACAGAAGGAAACAAAACGGGCAATACTGACTGAAAGGATGGAGTACGAGGGGAAGCTGTCCAGGAATATAACGAAGGACAGTAAAAGCTTCTTTAGATATGTTTGGGGAAAAGATTAGCAAAATCAAACGTGGATCCCTTGAAGGCAGACACGGGTGAAATTATCATGGGCAACAAGGAAATGGCAGAAGAGTTGAATAGATACTTCGGATCCGTCTTCACTAAGGAAGACACAAATAATCTCCCAGACGTACTAGAGGACAGAGGATCTAAGGGGGTCGAGGAACTGAAATAAATTTTCATTAGGTGAGAAATAGTATTGGGTGGCTAATGGGACTGAAGGATGATAAATCCCCTGGGCCTGTTGGTCTGCATCCCAGGGTCATCAGGGAGGTGGCTCTAGAAATAGTGGACGCATTGGTGATCATTTTCCAATGTTGAATAGATTTAGTTCCTGATTGGAGGAGAGCTAATGTTATCCCACTTTTCAAGAAAGGAGCGAGAAAGAATAATGGGAATTACAGCCCAGTTAGCCTGACTTCGGTGGTGGGAAAGATGCTGGACTCAATTATTAAAGAGGTAATAATGGGGCATTTGGATAGCAGTAAAAGGATTGGTCCAAGTCCGCATGGATTTATGAAAGGGAAATCATGCTTGACTAATCTTCTGGAATTTTTTGAGGATGTGACAAGTAAAATGGATGAAGGGGATCCAGTGGATGTAGTGTACCTAGACTTTCAGGAAACCTTTGATAAGGTCCCGCACGGGAGGCTGGTGACTAAAATTAGAGCACATGGTATTGGGGGTAGGGTGTTGACATGGATAGAAAATTGGTTGGCAGACAGGAAGTAAAGAGTAGGAGTGAACGGGTCCTTTTCAGAATGGCAAGCAGTGGCGAGTGGAGTGCCGCAAGGCTCGGTGTTGGGGCCGCGACTGTTTACCATATATATTAATGATTAGGAAGAGGAAATTAGGAGCAACACTAGCAAGTTTGCAGATGACACAAAGCTGGGTGGCAGTGTGAACTGTGAAGAGGATGTTAGGAGGTTGCAGGGTGACCTGGACTGGCTGAGTGAGTGGTGGCAGATGCAATATAATATAGATAAATGTGAGGTTATCCACTTTGGTGGCAAAAACAAGGGCAGATTATTATCTCAACTGGGTTAGGTTAGATAAAGGGGGGGGGGTACACCGAGACATGGGTGTCCTTATACACCAGTCACCGAACGTTGGCGTGCAGGTACAGCAGGCAGTGAAGAAAGCTAATGGAATGTTGGCCTTCATAACAAGAGGATTTCAGTACAGGTTCTTCTGCAGTTGTACAGGGCTCCGGTGAGACCACATCTGGAGTATTGTGTACAGTTTTGGTCTCCTAATTTGAGGAACAACATCCTTGTAATTGAGGCAGTACAGCGTAGGTTCACAAGATTGATCCCTGGGATGGCGGGACTGTCATATGAGGAAAGATTGAAAAGACTAGGCTTGTATTCAATGGAGTTTAGAAGAATGCGGGCAGATCTTATCTATATCTATATGACTAAAACTAAGATCTTGACCGCTTTTGACTTTCTGTTTCGTTATTTCCGAGAGAAGCCGCCACTTACGGCCGTCATTTTTGAGCCATCTCACTCAGAGTCCCCCTCCGCCGGATTGGACTGGAGGATGTTTCCCATCGATGAAAAATCAGAGAGTTATTAATGTTTTAAAAACTTTCGCCATTCTCTCTGCTGCCCCCGCTGGCTGCAGGGGAGATGGACTATAAAGCCCGGAAGTGTCGTGCCTCACCAGTCTCTGCGAGACGGAGGAAGCGAGAGGGTCACGCTTCCTCCGGGTCTCACTTAGTCTAGTAGAAATTGTAGATTGGTTATTAGATGTGAACCAATCAGAGTAGTGTAGCATCACTAACTGAACCTTACTGTACACTTTATATTAACATCCATGTCCTACATTAGGTTGTCATGTAAGCGGTAGTGATGAACTAACAACCTACTGTACTGCTCTACTATATATTATGATTAATGATGATTTAAACTCCAGACCTGTGTCAGTTAAGTCATTTACATGGTGTCAGAAAGCGTGAAGTGACCCACTGCGTCCGTATATCGGGTTTTATTTGCGTTTAATCAGTTTTATCTGTATCACCATGGCTCACTCGTGCCGCAAGCCAGCTCAGCTCATCTTTGACTCGGACATCGGAGAACGATGGAGGCGCTTCGCGATCGACTACGGACACTATATCGACATCGTCCATCAAAATGACCCAGATGAGGTTAAAGCTTCACTCCTACAAAACCTGGCGGGACCAGGGGCCCTGATGAGAGCGGAAACCTTTGACTTCGCGCAAGCCGTTCTGGACGGAAACGGCCTGGTCTTTGTACAGCTGAGACACTGCGCAACCCCAATGTCCTGCCGCGTCAATTCCGCGAACTGTGTGACCTACCCTCTAACCTCATCTTGGAAAGAGCCACGCTATTCGCGCGGCAACAGCTTCCAGATGAACCTGTTGAAACGATTTATTTCTGATTTAAAATACATGGCTCAGCGAAGTCGCTTCGGGGAAATGTCCAACGAGTTAATACGGGACAAACCTGTCAGTGGCATGTCTGACCAAAAGCTCAAGACAGAACAATTACGTAATGCTGACCTAACTCTTGAACAAGCTGCGCATGCCTGTCGCACGTCTGAAATTGTGGCCCCACTGAGCGACCAGTTTGACACTCAGAAAACGAGTATAGACCTGACAGGCCTTAATAAACGAGCCACACCGACAGCCAACAGAAGATTTATGAATTAACTGCTACGAACGGTTAATCGAGGATTTGTGAATGAACCGCAGCAAATGTGTCTGAACTGTAACTACTTCCACAACAAGGAGCGGCTATTCTGTCCAGCGAACGGCAAGCCATGCAACTACTGCAAGAAGATGCACCATTTCGCCGTTTGCTGCAGGTCCCGTGGGGACAGCAATTCTAGCTCGACTTCTAATCTGCACTTGCTGCAACAAGACCAAACGTTTTCAGGCTCCCAGGACTAGCCCGAATCTTACCAGGAGAATGACCCAATTAGCTCATATGAAGAGTCCACTGTTCACGCCCTCCTCCACACTGCTGGTAAGCTTTTGGGTCCCTCTGTGTCAACGTTAATTAACAACAAGCCTGTGAAGGCCAAATTGGATACTGGGGCTCGTGTGAATGTAATGTCTCTGCATGTCTACAACACGATAAGGAATAATGATACATTGACTAAAAATGACTCTACCTTACATGCTTATGGGGATGAGGTCCTGCATTCTCTTGGAAGAACTAGCTTTAAATGTGTACTGGAAAATACTAAAAACAATCTAACTTTCTATATCCTAAAATCGGACTCTGTGACTTTACTGGGCATCCATGCGTGCCAGGACCTTGGGCTCGTCTGTTTCGATCGCTCCGTTCATAAGTTATTCATATCTGAGGACCCGATTAAAAGTTACCCTGATCTGTTTGATGGCAAGCTGGGCAAGCTTCCAATGACTTACAAAATCGCCATTGACCCCACCGTAGACCCAGCCATCCATGCCCCACACCGTGTGCCACATGCCATGCGTGACAGAATCCAGAATGAACTTAAAAAACATGCAGGATGTGGGCCCAGGCCTTGTACAATTTTAACATTACTTCCCTGCTCCTATATTCAATGCTCTGATTTATAAAGGCCAGTACACCTAAGGCTTTCTTTACCACGCTATCTACATGCGATTCCACCTTCAGAGAACTATGCACAGTTATTCCTAGATCCCTCTGTTCCACAGCTTTGCTTAATTCCCTACCATTTACGTCCTATTTTGATTTGTCCTGCCAAGATGTAGCACCTCACACTTATCAGCATTAAACTCCATCTGCTATCTTTGAGCCCACTCTTCCAAATGGCCCAAATCGCTCTGTAGACTTTGAAAAACTACTTCATTCGGACCCAAAATGTAGGCGAGAAAGATGAAAAAGATAATAGACAGCCAATAAGGGACGGTGGGTTTCTAAAATGTGTATATTTTAATGCTAGGAGCATTGTAAGTAAGGTGGATGAACTTAGAGCCTGGATTGACACCTGGGAAATATGATGTTGTGGCAATCAGTGAAACATGGTTGCAGGAGGGCTGTGATTGGAAACTAAATATTCCAGGATTTCGTTGCTTCAGGTGTGATAGAATTGTAGGGACCAGAGGGGGAGGTGTTGCATTGCTTGTCAGAGAAGATATTACAGCAGTGCTTTGGCAGGATAGATTAGAGGGCTCGTCTAGGGAGGGTATTTGGGTGGAACTGAGAAGTGGGAACGGTGTAGCAACACTTTTAGGGGTGTATTATAGACCGCCAAATGGGGAGCGAGAAATGGAAGAGCAAATATGTAAGGAGATAGCAGATATTAGTAGTAAGCACAAGGTAGTGATTGAGGGAGATTTCAATTTTCCAAAAATCGACTGGGAAACACATTCTGTAAATGGGCTGGATGGTTTGGAGTTTGTAAAATGTGTGCAGGATAGATTTTTGCAGCAGTACATAGAGGTATCGACCAGAGAAGGGGCAGTGCTGGACCTCCTGTTAGGAAATGAGGCAGGACAGGTGACGGAGGTATGCGTTGGTGAGCACTTCGGGACCAGTGATCACAATACCATTAGTTTCAATATAATTATGGAGAGAGTCAGCACTGGACCTAGGGTGCAGATTTTTGATTGGAGAAAGGCTAACTTTGAGGGGATGCGTAAGGATTTTAAAGGAGTGAATTGGGACACTTTGTTTCATGGGAAGGATGTAGAAGAGAAATGGAGGACATTTAAAGGGGAAATTGTAAGAGTACAGAATCTTTATGTCCCTGTTCGGTTGAAAGGAAATAGTAAAAATTGGAAAGAGCCATGGTTTTCAAGGGAAATTGGACACTTGTTTCGAAAAAAGAGAGATATCTACAATAATTATAGGAGGCATGGAGTAAATGAGGTTCTGGAGGAGTATAAAGAATGTAAAAAAAATCTTAAGAAAGAAATTAGGAAGGCTAAAATAAGATATGAGGTTGGTTTGGTAAGGTGAAAGTAAACCCAAAGGGTTTCTACAGCTATATTAATAGCAAAAGGATAACGAGGGATAAAATTGGACCATTAGAGAACCAGAATGGACAGCTATCTGCAGAGCCAAAAGAGATGGGGGAGATATTGAACAATTTCTTTTCTTCTGTATTCACCAAGGAGAAGGATATTGAACTCTGTGAGTTAAGGGGGAAATGTAGGGTAGCTATGGAAACTATGAGATTCAAAGAGGAGGAAGTACTGACACTTTTGAAAAATATAAAAGTGGATCAGTCTCCATATCCTGACAGGATATTCCCTAGGATACTTACTTATCCAATTTTCCACCCCATCATCCAGATCATTGATGTACATGACAAACAACAGTGGGCCCAACACAGATCCCCGAGGCACCCCACTGGTCACCGGCTTCGAAGCTGCCAAACAGCCATCCACCATTACTCTCTGGCATCTCCCATTCAGCCACTGTTGAATCCATCTTGCTATTCCGCCATTAACACCCAAAGATTGATCCTTCTTTACCAACCTTCCATGGGGAACCTTGTCAAAGGCCTTACTGAAATCCATATAGACTACATCCACTGCTTTACCCTCATCAATTTCCCTAGTAACCGCTTCAAAAAATTCAAGAATGTTTGTTGAACATGACCTTCCAGTCACAAATCCATGTTGACTGTTCCTGATCAGACCCTGTTTATCCAGATGCTTATATATATTATCTCTAAGTATCATTTCCATTAATTTACCCACCACTGACGTCAAACTAACAGGTCTATAATTGTTAGGTTTATTCTTTGAACCCTTTTTAAACAATGGAACAACATGCGCAGTACGCCAATCCTCCGGCACTATTCCCATTTCTAATGACATTTGAAATATTTCTGTCATAGCCCCTGCTATTTCTACACTAATTTCCCTCAATATCCTAGGGAATATCCTGTCAGGACCCGGAGACATATCCACTTTTATATTTTTCAAAAGTGTCAGTACTTCCTCCTCTTTGAATCTCATAGTTTCCATAGCTACTCTACATTTTCCCTTACCTCACAAAGTTCAATATCCTTCTCCTTGGTGAATACCGATGAAAGGAAATTGTTCAATATCTCCCCCATCTCTTTTGGCTCTGCAGATAGCTGTCCATTCTGGCTCTTTAATGGTCCAATTTTACCTCTCGTTATCCTTTTGCTATTAATATAGCTGTAGAAATCCTTTCGATTTACTTTCACCTTTCTTGCCAAAGCAACCTCATACCTTCTTTCAGCTTTTCTAATTTCTTTCTTAAGATTCTTTTTACACTCTTTATACTCCTCTAGCACCTCAGTTACTCCATGCCTCCTATAATTATTGTAGATATCTCTCTTTTTCCGAACCAACTGTCCAATTTCCCTTGAAAACCACGGCTCTTTCCAATTTTTTACTATTTCCTTTCAACCGAACAGGGACATAAAGATTCTGTACTCTTACAATTTCCCCTTTAAATGTCCTGCATTTCTCTTCTACATCCTTCCCATAAAACAAAATAACCCAATTCACTCCTTTTAAATCCTTACGCATTCCCTCAAAGTTAGCCTTTCTCCAATCAAAAATCTGCACCCTAGGTCCAGTTCTGGCTCTCTCCATAATTATATTGAAACTAATGGTATTGGGATCACTGGTCCCGAAGTGCTCACCAACGCATACCTCCGTCACCTGACCTGCCTCATTTCCTAACAGGAGGTCCAGCACTGCCCCTTCACTGATACCTCTATGTATTGCTGCAAAAAACTATCCTGCACACATTTTACAAACTCCAAACCATCCAGCCCATTTACAGAATGTGTTTCCCAGTCGATTTTTGGAAAATTGAAATCTCCCACAATCACTACCTTGTGCTTACTACTAATATCTGCTATCTCCTTACATATTTGCTCTTCCAATTCTCGCTCTCCATTTGGCGGTCTATAATACACCCCTAAAAGTGTTGCTACACCGATCCCACTTCTCAGTTCCACCCAAATAGCCTCCCTAGACGAGCCCTCTAATCTATCCTGCCAAAGCACTGCTGTAATATCTTCTCTGACAAGCAATGCAACACCTCCACCTGTGGTCCCTCCAATTCTATCACACCCGAAGCAACGAAAGCATGCAATATTTAGTTAACAAAATGATTTCAGAAAATGTCTTGGTTGTAAAGAGTTTGCAAATTTGTTTCTCTTGGCTGTTTATAAAATGTTTTAGAAAATGTATTGTTTGTAAAGCGTTTGTACATTTGTTTCTCTTGGGTTTAAAAACAATCTTTTCAGAAAATGTATTGGTTTAACTAGCTATAAAAATCTCGAAAGAGAGTTGGGATAAACACTTGCTATTTGTGCACAAATACTCGATCAATGTAAGATGTTTTAATCCAATTAAAAACCTTACACAAACTACATTATTCAAAACCTAAAATAAGTCATTTGTTTCCTAATGTCTCCCCAATTTGTGATAAATGTCTATCCCAAGAAGCAACCATAACACATTCCTTTGTTTTTTTGCACAAAAATCCAAAAATTCTGGAATGAAAATCTTTGACATTTTTACAACATTATTCAAAATAAAACTAAAACCGAACGCAGGAATTATTATTTTTGGAACAATGGAAGCCAGTTTTGAGCTGAATTCGTTCCAAAAGAGCTTCCTTAATTATGGCTTAATAATAGCAAAAGAAACTTAGACTTAAATTCCGGAAAAACGCTCCCACTCCAACGATAAAAATGTGCATTTCAAATACGTCCGAAATGTTACACCTCGAAGATATGAGATTCCTCCTAGCAGGCAAATCAGACCATTTCCAAAAGATTTGGTCTCCATTGGTCGACTTATTACAAGCATAGGGTGCAACACAACTTTGAAAAGAATGGTATCAGGACCAACTGAGGTGCGTGTAAAGATACGAAGCAGGTACATCCCTTTTATCTTGTCTTATTTTACTTTCTTATATTTTCTGTCTTCTATTTTCTTCTTTCTTTTCCTTTGGTTTTCTTTTTTATTCTTTCTTGTGTTTTACGCTTCTACGGGTCCTTCCTGCACTCTCTCACGCACTTACTATCTTATCTAACTTTCTCTGTACTTCTTCTTCTTAAAGGTTAACATAAGAACTGTTACAGAAAATGTATTATGTTATTTTTGGCGTGTTATTGGGTGTTTTTGGTCGGCGGCTTTTGCATTTTTCAGGATGAAATTGTGCAATCTGGTGCATCTTGTTGCGAGTCTTTTAACTTATGAGCTTCAAATTGGATTAGGTATGAATAAGGTCAGACTAAATTACATTCCTAACTACATTCCACAGTAGTCTCAGGCTCTGATCAACAGATGCAGTACATGCATGACCTTAGTATATTCATGTATGGAAATCAGATTATAATTCATGCTATTATGCATATATATAGAGAAGCAAAAACCTAGAAACAAGGCTAGAGGAGTTGGACTTCCATCATTGTTCTGCACAAATACATCATTCAACCTTACCCTTTGACTATAGAACCAAGACGAAAATAATGCCACATATTCAACCGTATATGGTTCAATGAAATTAAGATATATATGTACAACATATATATGGAAACAGGCCGTTTGGCCCACCAAGTCCACACCAACCAGCAATCTACCTTACACCAGATCTATCCTACACGCCACAGACAATTTACAGAAGCCAATTAACCTACAAAGTTGCACTTCTTTCGTATGTGGGAGAAACCAGATTATCCAGAGAAAACCAATGTGGTCATAAGGATAATGTACAAATACTGAACAGACAGCGCCCGTACATGGTAAATGGTAGGGAATTGAGGAATGCTGTGGAACAGAGGGATCTAGGAATAACTGTGCATAGTTCCCTGAAGGTGGAATCGCATGTAGATAGGGTGGTAAAGAAAGCCTTTGGTGTGCTGGCCTTTATAAATCAGAGCATTGAATATAGGAGTAGGGAATTAATGTTAAAATTGTACAAGGCATTGGTAAGACCAATTCTGGAGTATGGTGTACAATTTTGGTCGCCTAGTTATAGGAAGGATGTCAACAAATTAGAGAGAGTACAGAGGAGATTTACTAGAATGTTGCCAGGGTTCGAGCAACTATGTTACAGAGAAAGGTTGAACAAGTTAGGTATTTATTCTTTGGAGCGCAGAAGGTTAAGGGGGGACCTGATTGAGGTATATAAAATGATGAAAGGGATAGACAGAGTTGACGTGGATACGTTTTTCCCATTGAGGGTAGGGAAGATTCAAACAAGAGGGCATGACATGAGAATTAAGGGACAGAAGTTTCGGGGTAACGTGAGGGGGAACTTCTTTACTCAGAGGGTGGTGGCTGTGTGGAATGAGCTTCCAGCAGAAGTGGTGGAGGCAGGATCGATTTTAACATTTAAGAGTAAAGTGGATAGGTATATGGACGTGAAGGGAATGGAGGGGTATGGTCTGAGTGCAGGTAGATGGGACTAGGGGAAAACAAATGGTCGGCACGGACTGGAAGGGCCGAGAGGGCCTGTTTCCGTGCTGTAATTGTTATATGTTATATGGTTATATGGTAGTCAGGATCACATCTAGGTCTGTGGTGCTGCAAGGCAGCAACTCTACCGCTGCGCCACCGTGCCACCCTATTAAATTATTTTTTCTGTAATATATTTATTATTGTGTCACGTCAATAAAGATGAACACATGATTATAATTTGTGCCCTTAGTTGGATAACACACATCTCCAGTCATTGTGTTTTATGGCTGGTTTTCAACCTCTTCAGTCTGAAGGTCTCGACCCGAATCATCACCTATTCTTTCTCTCCAGAGATGCCGCATGTCCTGCTGAGTTATTCCAGCTTTTAGTGTCTAACTTCAGTTTAAACCACTATCTGCAGTTCCTTCTTACACTCTTTGTTAAGCGAAAACAGGTCCTATTCTCGTAATATTATTCACCTCAACTGAGCATTTTCTTCACCTCCGTTGCTACAGAGAATACAATCCCAGTTATCAAATCTTTCTTCAAAGTGTAAAAAGAATCAAGCCCACCAAAATGTTCATAAATCGCCCTGGATCCTCTCCAGAGCAAATACACCCTTTCTACAGTGTTTCATAGTCTTATAGCATGGAAACAGGCCCTTCATCCCAACTTGTCCATGCAGATCAAGATGCCCCAGCTAAACTAATCCCATTCATCCGGATTTGGCCCATATCCCTTTAAACCTTGTGTGTGTGTGTAAGGGTATGTGTTAGGTTGTGTGTGAGAGTGTGTGTTAGGATGTGTGTGTGGTTCTCCACAAAAACCCTTTCTGGCTTAAGTCCTCCCTCCACCACCTCCAGTTTAAATTCCATTTGGAATATTTTGGAGGACCAATAAAACCAAGAACCAAGAGTGTGGGTCCGTGAAGCGGCGACAACACCCGGAGTGAGCGGAGACTTGGCGATGTCCACGGAGCATTTCCCTCTCGACCCCCCCCCCCCTCCCCGGGAATGCGGGCCGGCCCAGGTGTTCTGTGTCCAGCTGTGTGTGAGACGTATTTCGGTGCCCACAATCACGATGCCAGAGACAAAGTGGAAACAACATATGCGTTTATTTACGAGTCTGCAGAGCCGGGCGCCTCTCCAAACCGAGACACACTAAGGTGAAGGAAATACCCCACCTTATACAACACAATTTCACTGAATTAGCCTCCCCTTCTGGCTCCTTGCAATCGGAACGCTGAGATGCACAATCTTCCTGTACCGACCAAGAGTACCTCCCAGATCATACATCGCACGTTCATGGTAATTGAATATTTTGAATAAGTTACTAGGGAAATTGATGAAGGTAAAGCAGTGGATGTTGTCTATATGGATTTCAGTAAGGCCTTTGACAAGGTTCCCCATGGAAGGTTGGTTAAGAAGGTTCAATCTTTGGGTGTTAATAGCGGAGTAGCAAGATGGATTCAACAGTGGCCGAATGGGAGATGCCAGAGAGTAATGGTGGATGGCTGTTTGTCAGGTTGGAAGCCGGTGACCAGTGGGGTGCCTCAGGGATCTGTGTTGGGTCCACTGTTGTTTGTCATGTATATCAATGATCTGGATGATGGGGTGGAAAATTGGATATGTAAGTATGCAGATGCTACTAAGGTAGGTGGTGTTGTGGATATTGAAGTAGATTTTCAAAGTCTACAGAGAGATTTGGGCCATTTGGAAGAGTGGGCTGAAAGATGGCAGATGGAGTTTAATGCTGATAAGTGTGAGGTGCTACATCTTGGCAGGACAAATCAAAATAGGACGCACATGGTAAATGGTAGGGAAATGGGGAATGCTGTGGAACAGAGGGATCTAGGAATAACTGTGCATAGTTCCCTGAAGGTGGAATCGCATGTAGATAGGGTGGTAAAGAAAGCTTTTGGTGTGCTGGCCTTTATAAATCAGAGCATTGAATATAGGAGTAGGGAAGTAATGTTAAAATTGTACAAGGCATTGGTGAGACCAATTCTGGAGGATGGTGTACAATTTTGGTCGCCTAATTATAGGAAGGAAGTCAACAAAATAGAGAGAGTACAGAGGAGATTTAATGGAATGTTGCCTGGGTTCCAGCAACTAAGTTACAGAGAAAGGCTGAACAAGTTAGGTCTTTATTCTTTGGAGCGCAGAAGGTTAAGGGGGGATTTGATTGAGGTCTTTAAAATGATGAAAGGGAGAGACAGAGTTGACGTGGATAAGCTTTTCACATTGAGGGTAGGGAAGATTCAAACAAGAGGGCATGACATGAGAATTAAGGGACAGAAGTTTAGGGGTAACATGAGGGGGAACTTCTTTACTCAGAGAGTGGTGGCTGTGTGGAATGGGCTTCCAGCAGAAGTGGTGGAGGCAGGATCGATTTTAACATTTAAATGTAAAGTGGATAGGTATATGGACGGGAAGGGAATGGAGGGGTATGATCTGAGAGCAGGTAGATGGGACTAGAGGAAAACATATGTTCGGCATGGACTGGAAGGGCCGCGAGGGCCTGTTTCCGTGCTGTAATTGTTATATGGTTGTATGGTAAATAGCAGTTTCCCGATCAGGGGCGTTTAAGCAAAATTCATTTACCTCATTAAGCAATCGCAGTATCCCATTTAATCCCCTCTAGCCTAGTAGCCAGTTTCTTGCGGTTACAGCTGCATCAGCAATCTTCTCGTGTTTTTCATACAATGTTCCCTTCTCATGGACAGTGGTGGTTGAATCATCCTGTCCCTCAAATGTGGTCCGGGGAGGTGAGGGTCAGTGACCCGGGTGTCCGGGGGAGGTGAGGGAAGAGACCCGGAGATCGGGCATCGGAGCGGAGTTATAGCCCGAGATTCATCCCCGTGGCACCAGTGACGGCACGGACGCCCCCACTCATCCGGCTCGCTCCTGGCAACTCCATCTGGTGTGGACAGAGTGGCCGACGGCCACAGAGACGCCGCAGGTGAGGGTGGGAGGTGTGAGCTGTGCCTGGGGGGGGGGGGGGAGGGTGTCGGTGCTTGGACCACCGCCGCCTCTCACCTCGCACACCATCTGCACGGGCATGTGAATGCAGGTGAGGCAGCATCTATAGAGCGGTAAACAAAAATGCTGGAGAAATGCTTGAGTCTGAAGAAGGGTCAATCTCAGACGTAGATGCTGCCTCACCCGCTGAGTTTCTCCACCATTTTAGTCTACATTGTCATTTAAAATAGTGTGCGATGGGCTAAAGCGAATTAAATAGCTCGTTCTTTACGGAGAACCCGCCGACAAAAAAACTATTCTCATTGGTGAGTGTGGAGGAGTGCGACTTTATTTATTTATTCATATATTTTTTTTTAATATTGTTTTAAGCGTGAGAACTTCTGTCATCAGCGTGAGAGCGTGTGAATTTCCTCAAATGCGTTAGTCTCACGCTCAATGCGTGAGAGTTGGCAGCCCTGTGTTAACCACGTTCTGAAGTTACTTGGCATTTTACTATTGGTTGTGAGTGTGTGAGTGAGTGTGTGTGTCTGTGTTTTTTTTTCAGAAAATGTATTGGTTGTAAATAGTTTGCAAATCTGTATCTCTTGGCTTTAAACAAATGTTTTAAGAAAGCGTATTGTTTGTAAAGTATTTGCAAATGTGTTTGTCTTGGCATTTAAGACGATTGCAACAGTTTTCGGATGGATGAAACGTGAATAGATATTTTTATTAGATCAGAACTGTGTTTAATTTTAAAATTGCCGCTCATTCTGTGATTTTCCCTTGGTTGCAAGATGGCGCCGATGATGCCATTTCCGGATAGCGGCATGCTGGCGCTGTGTGCGTCATTTCCGGTTCATGGCAAGCAGCGAGAGGGTGACGTCAACATGTCGGCGAGTGCAGGCGCTGTTAAATAATTCATGAGATCACTGCGCTGCCTATGGTGAGTGTGTTTTTTGGACGTTATTTAAAGCACCCAGCCTGGCACTGCCCCAGTCCCACTATCGCCGTTACCCCCCACTCTCCCCACTATGGCAGTCAGTGGGGTCCAGTAAACGGGGGAACCCAAAGGATATGTCCTGATCCTTTATTAGGCAGGTTCATGAGCTCTTACAACCTGGGATCTCTGTTGTAATTTCATTAAATTTACTATTAAAGCAACTGGAAAATGCCTTGCAGGACTGTCTCCCAGCCTGGCACTGCCCCAGTCCCACTATGGCCGTGACTCCGCTCTGCATACTGGCAATCAATGGGGTTCAGTGAAGGGAGGAAACCACAAGAACTGCCCTCATCCATTAATTAGGCTGGTTCAGGAGCAGGACCTCTGCGACAGTCTTATTAAAACACACACTCACAAGTATATTCTTCATATTATTTTTATATAATATATTTATCCTTAATATATAAGGATATATTATCCTTAATATATATAAGTATCTATATTACTAAAAAACTCATCTTGACCGCTTTTTGGCCGCTGTGCTGCGATTTCCGAGAGAACGCCGCAACCTATGGCCGTCATTTTTGGCCACCTCGCTCAGAGACCCCTCCGCCTGCCTCGCGCAGAGAATTTTACCCATCGATGAAAAGTGAGAGCGATATTAATGTTTTTAACAAATTCCCCATTCTCTCTGCTGCCCCCGATGGAGGCAGGGGGAGGGACTATAAAACCCGGAAGTGTCGCGCCTCACTCACTCTGCCAGACCCAGGAAGCCAGAGGGTCACGGCTCATGGCTCGCGGCTCACGGCTCTCTGAGCTGCGAACAAGACTGAACTTATTGGTTGTAAATTGTTTGCAAATTTGTTTCTCTTGGGTTTAAAAAACATGTTTACACAAATTGTATTATATTGGTTGTAAAGCGTTTGCAAATTTGTTTCTCTTGGATTTAAAACAAATGTTTACACATTGTATTATATTGGATGTAAAGTGTTTGCAAATGTGTTTCTCTTGGGTTTTTAAAGATGTTTACACATTGTATTATATTGGTTGTAAAGTGTTTGCAAATGTGTGTCTCTTGGGTTTGAAAATGGTTGCAACAGTTTTGGGATGAATAAAGCGTGAATAAACATTTTATTAGATCAGAAGTGTGTTTACTCTTGAAATTGACGCTCATTCTGTAATTTTCGGTTGGTTGCAAGATGGTGCCGATGACGTCATTTCTTGTTAGCGGCATGCTTTTTTTTTGTTTGTTTATTTTATTAGAAGTTAACGCAGTACAAAACAATACAGTGGCACCTAATTTTAGCTGCCAATTATATCATAACGAAATACATTCGATGTACAACTTCTAGTTTTATGCTTTTGAAAAAGATGTATATAGAACAAAAAATAGAGAGAAGAAAAGAGGAACAATAGATAGCGGGAAATTGAAAAACGTGAAGTTTGCATCTAGGAAAAGAAAAAGTAGAAAGTAGAAATAGGAGAAAAAGACCCTTAAAAATACATTTTTAAATCTTTGTTCGGAGATGTAAATCTATCCACGACCTGTCCTGAAATCAGTCATCTTTACTGGACTGCTGCATCACATGATTCCAAAAAGTTGATGAAAGGGGACCAACTCCTTAAGAATTGGTCATATTTGTCTATTAGGCGGAGTCTCATTTCTTCAAGGTGAGCTATGTCCGTCATATTCCTAATCCACATTTTAATGGTTGGTATAGCTGTATTTTTCCAAAATTTGTCTCAATTTCTTTCCAATTATTAACCCATAATTAAAGAATACTTTTTGGTCTTTGTTTAACTTGATATCTTCTACTATTATTCCAAACATAATCCATTCCGTATTAGGTTCTATTCTTGACTTGAAGAGCTTTGTAAAAATATCAAATTATATCGCTCCAAAATGTATTCAACAATACATCCTACAAATGAATGTGTTATATTGGCATTTAGAAACAAACATTTATCGCATCTAGGAGAGACGTTTGAGTAGAATTTATTCAACCTCATTTTTGAATAATATAGTCTATGTAATCATTTAAATTGAATTAAATTATGTCTTGCATTAATGGAACAATTATGTGTGTTCATCAGATACTTTCCCCATCTATCTTTCGGGATCTTTATCATTAGTTCATGTTCCCAATCTTCTCTTAGTGCCTCTGTTGATGGTAATTCTATATTTAATATACTATTATAAAAATATGATATTAGTTTTTGTGAATCAGCCTTAATATTCATTGCTTCTTCTAATGGGTCTAAAAATATAGTTTGAAATCTATGTATATATTCCTCAATAGTCACATATCTGTATACATTTAAAATATTGATTATCATTCAATTGAAATTTTGATTTTAATTGTTGAAATGATAACAATTTGCCCAATTCATACATATCTCCTACTTTCCTAATCCCCAGTCAACCCCATTGTTTATATGTTTTGTCGATAAGAGATGGTTTGAATGCAGGATTGTTCAATATTGGGGTTAGTGCTGATAGATTATTTCATTTCAATGATAATTTTATTTGTTTCCAAATTCTTATTGTATTGTGAATAATTGGGTTCTTCTTATATATTATACTATTCAATTTTATCGGTGAGAACAAGATCATTCCTATATCGTACGGGAAACACTCCTCTTTCTCCATTCGTATTCACTCCGACTGGTGAGTGGAACTATCCAACCAGTACATTATGTTCTTAATATGCACTGCCCAGTAGTAAGACGTAAATATTAAAAAATGTTTTCAGAAAATGTAATGGTTGTAAAGTGCTTGCAAATTTGTTTCTCTAGGCTATTAAAACATGTTTTCAGAAAATGTATCGGTTATAAAGTGTTTGCAAAATAGTTTCTCTTGGATGTTAAAAAATGTTTTCAGAAAATGTATTGGTTATAAAGAGTTTGCAAATTTAACCATATAACCATATAACAATTACAGCACGGAAACAGGCCCTCTCGGCCCTTCCAGTCCGTGCCGACCATTTGTTTTCCCCTAGTCCCATCTACCTGCACTCAGACCATACCCCTCCATCCCCTTCAGTCCATATACCTATCCACTTTACTTTTAAATGTTAAAATCGATCCTGCCTCCACCACTTCTGCTGGAAGCTGATTCCACACAGCCACCACCCTCTGAGTAAAGAAGTTCCCCCTCACGTTACCCCGAAACCTCTGTCCCTTAATTCTCATGTCATGCCCTCTTGTTTGAATCTTCCCTACCCTCAATGGGAAAAACGTATCCACGTCAACTCTGTCTATCCCTTTCATCATTTTAAAGACCTCAATCAAGTCCCCCCTTAAGCTTCTGCGCTCCAACGAATAAAGACCTAACTTGTTCAACCTTTCTCTGTAACATAGTTGCTGGAACCCTGGCAACATTCTAGTAAATCTCCTCTGTACTCTCTCTATTTTGTTGACATCCTTCCTATAACTAGGCGACCAAAATTGTACACCATACTCCAGAATTGGTCTTACCAATGCCTTGTACAATTTAAACATTACTTCCCTACACCTATATTCAATGCTCTGATTTATAAAGGCCAGCACACCAAAGGCTTTCATTACCACCCTATCTACATGCGATTCCACCTTCAGGAACTATGCACAGTTATTCCTAGATCCCTCTGTTCCACAGCATTCCTCAATTCCCTACCATTTACCATGTACGTCCTATTTTGATTTGTCCTGCCAAGATGTAGCACTTCACACTTATCAGCATTAAACTCCATCTGCCATCTTTCAGCCCACTTTTCCAAATGGCCCAAATCTCTCTGTAGACTTTGAAAATCTACTTCATTATCCACAACACCACCTATCTTAGTATCATCTGCATACTTACTTATCCAATTTTCCACCCCATCATCCAGATCATTGATGTACATGACAAACAACAGTGGACCCAACACATATCCCTGAGGCACCCCACTGGTCACCGGCTTCCAACCTGAGAAACAGCCATCCACCATTACTCTCTGACATCTCCCATTCAGCCACTGTTGAATCCATCTTGCTACTCCGCCATTAACACCCAAAGATTGAACCTTCTTAACCAACCTTCCATGGGGAACCTTGTCAAAGGCCTTACTGAAATCCATATAAATTTGTTTCTCTTGGGTTTAAAAAAATGTTTTTAGAAAATGTATTGGTTATAAAACGTTTGCAAATTTGTTTCTCTTAGGTTTTAAAACAATGTTTTCAGAAATGGATTGGGTGTAAAGAGTTTGCAAATTTGTTTCTCTTGGGTTTAAAACAATGTTTTTACAAAATATATTGGTTGTAAAGAGTGTGCAAATGTGTTTATCTTGGGTTTAAAAAAATGTTTTCAGAAAATGTTTTGGGAAAAAGTGTTTGCAAATGTGTTTCTCTTGGCTGTTAAAAAATGTTTTCAGAAAATTGCAGGACAGTATCCCAGCCTGGTATCCCAGTCCCACTATGGCCTTGACCCCCGCTCTGCACACTGGCTTCAGTAAAGGGAGGAACCCACAAGAACTGCCCTCATACATTAATTAGGCTGGTTCAGGAGCAGTGTCTTATTAAAAGCACACTCACAAGTATATTCATCATATTATTTTTATATAATATAATTATCCTTAATTAAATATGATTACAGCCATATTTACGTCATATATATACATAGCTATATATATATATATATGCACACGCACACACACACATATATATATATAAGTATAATAATATTGAGTTTAAATGGGCTGCAACACGGAAATAGACTGCCCATGGTGTAATATGGGCATTGGCCACCAGATGTCGCTTACTTTTCCGATCTAATTTTCTAATTAGTTTACTTAATTTATGTGCAAATGTTGGCACTGACGAGTTATGACATCCTTCTCAATTATATTCCATCTAAATCTGTGGACATTTTCCTGTAGTTCTGTGGCGTGGGTCTCGAAAATGGATTTCTAGACATTTTTGATGCTTGGCCCACAGCCTATCTATGAGGTGGAAGATTGAAACCTTCACGTGGTCCGCCCTGTTTGGACTAATGCAATCAACTCGACGTGCACAAACAGAAGATCAAATAGAACAAGTTGTCCAACAACTTTAGGCTGCTCTGTGTGTGTGAGTGTGTGTGAGTGTGTGTGTGTGTGTGTGTGTGTGTGTGTGTGTGTGTGTGTGTGTGTGTGTGTGTGCGTGTGCGTGTGCGTGTGCGTGTGCGTGTGCGTGTGCGTGTGCGTGTGCGTGTGCGTGTGCGTGTGCGTGTGCGTGTGTGTGTGTGTGTGTGTGTGTGTGTATTTGTCAATTCTTATGTTCTTATTTTCTGCTGAACACTCGACCACAGCGTTCCAAAGTTCACACATCTATTTCACATTTTCCCCGTCGAGGCGATAAACATATTCCCGTCGCATTCCCACCTTTATAAGTAAGTAAGCAAGTAAGTAAGTACGCTTATTGGCCAAGTGTTCACATACAAGGAATTTGCCTTGGTGCTCCGCCCACAAGTAACAACATGGCATACAGTGACAGTTACGAATGACTCAGAAAAAACGAAACAATAATAAAAATAAAACATTAACGATAAAACACCACTGATGAAGCATGCGAACCAACAAAATACCAGATCCAAGGGAGGTTACAGATTTTTGGCTGTTGAGTAGAGCAACTGCTCGTGGATAAAAACTGTTTTTATGTCTGGCTGTGGCAGTCTTGACAGTCCGGAGTCGCCTTCCAGAGAGAAGGGATTCAAAGAGTTTGTGGCCAGGGTGAGAGGTTTCAGAAATGATCTTGCCCGCTCGCTTCCTGGCCCTTGCAGTGTACAGTTCATCAATGGAGGGAAGTAGCAGACAATAACCTTCTCTGCTGATCGGACGTATCGCTGCAGCCTCCAGGTGTCGTGCTTGATGGCTGAGCCAAACCAGACCATGATGGAGAAGGTGAGAACAGACTCTACGATGGCCGTGTAGAATTGGACCATCATTACCTGTGGCAGATTGTGCTTCCTCAGCTGCTGTACATTCTCTGTTTCTCAAACAGGAAATTAGATATGCGTGCAACAAGGGTAAAACAGTTATAATGGGCGACTTAAATCTATAAATAGTTGGGTGAATCAAATGGGCAGGGGTGCTAAGGAAGAGGATTTCTTCGAATGTATGTGGGATAGTTATCTAAACCAACATGTAGAGGACCAACGAGAGAGCAGGCTATTGTAGACTGGGTATTGACTAATGAGGAAGGGTTAGTTAGCAGTCTTGTTGTGCGTGGCCCCTTGGGCAAGAGTGACCATAATATGGTTGAGTTCTTCATTAGGATGGAGAGTGACATAACTAAATCAGAAACAAGGGTTCTGAACTTCAACAAAGGTAACTTTGAAGGTATGAGACGTGAATTGGCCAAGATAGACTGGAAAGTGATTCCTAAAGGGTTGACAGTTGATGTGCATTGGAAGGTATTTAAAGACTGCATGGATGAACTACAACAATTGTTCATCCCAGTTTGGCAAAATAATAAATCAGTGAAGGTTGTGCATCCATGAATTACAAGGGAAATCAGCGATAGTATAAAAACAAAACATGAAACATACACATTAGCCAGAAAAAGCAGCCTACCAGAGGACTGGGAGAAATTCAGAGTCCAGCAGAGGAGGACAAAGGGCTTAATATGGAAAGGGAATATTGATTACGAAAGAAAACTGGCAGGGAACATAAAAACTACCTGCAAAGATTTTTATAGATATGTGAAGACAAATAGATTAGTTAAAACAAATGTAGGTCCCTTGCAGTCAGAAACAGGTGAATTGATCATGGGGAACAAGGACATTGCAGACCAAATGAATAACTACTTTGGTTCTGTCTTCACTAAGGAAGACATCAATAATCTGCCGGAAATAGCAGGGGACCGGCGGTCAAATAAGTTGGAGGAACTGAGTGAAATCCAGGTTAGCCGGGAAGTGGTGTTGGGTAAATTGAATGGATAAAAGGCAGATAAAACTCCAGGGCCAGATAGTCTGCATCCCAGAGTACTCAAGGAAGCAGCCACAGAATAGTGGATGCATTAGTGATAATTTTTCAAAACTCCTTAGATTCTCGAGTAGTTCCTGAGGATTGGATGGTAACTAATGTAACCCCACTTTAAAAAAAAGAAGAGGAGAGAAAACGGGGAATTACAGACCAGTTAGTCTAACATCGGTAGTGGCGAAACTGCTAGAGTCAGTTATTAAAAATGGGATAGCAGTACATTTGGAAAGTGGTGAAATCATTGGACAGTCAGCATGGATTTACGAAAGGTAAATCATGTCTGACGAATGTTATAGAATTTTTCGACGATGTAACTAGTACAGTGGATAAGGGAGAACCAGTGGATGTGTTATATATGGACTTTCAGTAGGCTTTCGACAAGGTCCCACATAAGAGATTAGTATGCAAACTTAAAGCACACGGTATTGGCGGTTCAGTATTGATGTGGATAGAGAACTGGCTGGCAGACAGGAAGCAAAGGGTAGGAGTAAACGGGTCCTTTTCAGAATGGCAGGCAGTGACTAGTGGGGTACCACGAGGCTCAGTGCTGGGACCCCAGCTATTTACAATATATATTAATGATTTGGACGAGGGAATTGAATGCAACATCTCCAGGTTTGCGGATGATACTAAGCTGGGGGGCAGTGTTAGCTGTGAGGAGGATGCTAGGAGGCTGCAAGGTGACTTGGATAGACTGGGTGAGTGGGCAAATGCATGGCCGATGCAGTATAATGTGGATACATGTGAGGTTATCCACTTTGGTGGCAAAAACAGGAGGGTAGACTATTATCTGAATGGTGGCAAATTAGGAAAAGGGAAGATGCAACGAGACCTGGGTGACATGGTACACCAATCATTCAAAGCATTGAAATCATTGCAGGTGCAGCAGGCAGCGAAGAAAGCAAATGGTATGTTAGCATTCATAGCGAAAGGATTTGAGTATAGGAACAGGGAGGTTCTATTGCAGTTGTACAGAGTTTTGGTGAGACCACATCTGGAGTATTGCGTAAAGTTTTGATCTCCAAATCTGAGGAAATATATTCTTGCCATAGAGGGGTACAGATAAGGTTCACCAGACTGATTCCTGGGATGTCAGGACTTTCATATGAGGAAAGAT
>CM069170.1:4117954-4217954 GCA_035221665.1 Okamejei kenojei | reverse complement strand
TAACGGGGAAGTCTTTTTGGACCGAGATTAGAACAATATTTTTCACGCAGAGACTGGTGAATGTCTGGAATTCTCTGCCACAGAAGGTAGTTGAGGCCAGTTCATTGGCTGTATTTAAGAGCGCGTTAGATGTGGCTCTTTCCCTTGCAACCGCAAGAAATGCAAAACGTGTCCCTTCACCTCCCCCCTCCACTCCTTTCAGGGACCCAAGCAGTCCTTCCAGGTCCGACAGAGGTTCACCTTCACCTCCTCCAACCTCATCTACTGCATCCGCTGCTCCAGATGCCAGATGATCTCTATCGGTGAGACCAAGCGGAGGCTTGGCGATCGTTTCGCCGAACACCTCCGCTCGGTCCGCAAAAACCAACCCGACCTCCCGGTCGCACAGCACTTCAACTCCCCCTCCCATTCCGTATCCAACCTCTCGGTCCTGGGCCTCCTCCATGGCCAGAGTGAGCAACACCGCAAGTTGGAGGAACAGCACCTCATATTCCGCTTGGGGAGTCTGCATCCTTTTGGCTTGAACATTGAATTTTCTCAATTCTGTTAACCCCTGCTGTCTCCTCCCCTTCCCACCTCTCCCTCAGCCCTCGGGCCCTGGGATTCCCTCTATCTCTATCTCCCTCCCCCACCCTAGTCGCACTAGCTTCTCATTTTCACACCACAAACAGCTTACAATGGCTTGTTCCCTTTATCATCGATACTTTTTTGCATATCTTTCATTCATTGTTCTTTATCTCTCCACATCACCGTCCATATCTCTCGTTTCCCTGATCCCTGACCAGTCTGAAGAAGGGTCTCGACCCGAAACGTCGCCTATCTCCTTCGCTCCTTAGATGCTGCTGCACCCGCTGAGTTTCTCCAGCTTTTTGTGTAACCCTCGATTCTCCAGCATCTGCAGTTTCTTCGTGAACACTAGATGTGGCTCTTGTGACTAAAGGGATCAGGGGGTACGGAGAGAAGGCGGATACGTGATACTGAGTTCTATATTTTCAATTTTCACCTATTTTCTATGTTTCTATGTTTCTAAATGTCTCACTTCCCCTATTGCTGTTTATAGACACATTATGAGGATATCGGAACCGCCACACACGCACCTGAGATTCTGAGCAGTGTCACGCAGAGACGGGACATTCCTTCAGCCGTTTGCTCGGTGCAATGGATTCCCTGCGTCCGCGATGTGGCTACTGTCACAGATGCCACAGAATGCAACTGCTTCGCACGGGCATGGGCAGACCAATATGGAGAACATGAAACGTTTAGCGCCCTCTTGAGTAGACTATGTTTGGTCCTGCTCACAGTGGGTATCCACCCATGGCAGGCGTTGCAATGATTTGTTTTTTGTTGTTTTTTTGAAATATTTTCATTAGAAGCATATGCATATCATAATCAAAACACATTTTGTTTCTCAATTACATATTGTTAATAGTTGGGATCCCAACTATCAAAATAGTTGGGGTCCTCGTTTATCAATTACATATTAACACAGCTTCTATATATTTATTTATTTTTAGATAGAAAGAAAGGAAAGAAAAAATGATAAGAAACATAGAATAAATTACCAATAATACAACTATGGAGATACATCGGTAGATTATAAAACGAAACTATTCATCTAATCCTGGGTTCAGGCTCCTGGGCCGGACCAATTTACCCTTTCAGAAAATCAATAAATGGAGACATATTCTAGCAAATAATTCTGGTTGGTCATTGTTGATGAATAATATCCTTCACCTGGGTGTAAAGCAGTGGAGAAATTCTGGCCAACGGCACCGCAGCCGGTGTCATATTTGCTCAGAAACCAGAGTGTATTTGATGAAACCGAACGGCTCACGATATATGTGTGCGCAGAGGCGATGTGGAAGCGACGTCTATTGCACCTTTAAATGACGGGGCGTTACCTGATGGCACCGGATAAGAGGGGTGTCTAGCTGATGAATTTAAACAATACAGTAAACACAAAAATTCGTATTGACTGCAGGAAGTTTCAGTCAAACAGAACATTAATGAAATACATTAAATCATTTCAACCAACTGCAGCATTTTCCGTTCAAAATGTACATGTGACCGAAAGGTGAAATGTGACCGAAGCTCGGCTATAGTCATCCTTCAATGGATTGGGGAACAGGGAAATCTAAACGTCACATATCTGCCAACAATGGAGTATATTAAATAAAAAAGCGCATAGACACAATTACTTACCAAGAATTCCAAGCACTGCTACAATCGGGTAATAAATCATTTCTACCTGTACTATGTAAGGCAGCAGAAAAAAACGGATAATCGGAAAATACAATTTTCATCCTGGAGAGCAGCGGGAGAGAAGCTCAATGTTCGATGCTGGAATGGAACTGACAGCGCGATCTAGAGAAAGGCTTGATATATCTTCGAGATAGTCTTCCCATGGGATCTGGAAGACGAAAACAAGAACATTTAACATTACTTCATGGTATTTGAACATCGCATTAGCAATACTCACAATTATGATTCAACCACACGATATTTAACCACTAAATATGGAGGGGTTGTCAAATGGGATAGTCACGGACGGATTTGAAGGGAACGAGAGTAAAGGGATAGTTAATGACCCCAGAATTAACAAGAAAGAAAGCTCACAAAGGGATAGGAGATTATGGCAAACTGGAATAGGGATCGATGTGAAAGGCGAGATGCGTAAGGAATTAAAAGTATTGTATATGAATTCGCGAAGTATAAGAAGTAAAGTAGATGAGCTTGAGGCTCAGTTAGTGGTTGATGGATTTGATATCGTGGGGATTACTGAGACGTGGCTGCAGGAGGATCGGGCCTGGGAACTTAATATTCAGGGTTGTACACCCTATAGAAAGGACAGGCAGGTGGGAAGAGGACGGGGGGTAGCTCTGCTGGTGAGGGATGTAATTCAGTGTGTATTCAGTGTGGATTCAGAGTCACTGTGGATTGAGTTGAGGAATTGGAAAGGCAAGAAGACACTAATTGGTGTTATCTACAGACCCCCAAATAGTAGCCCTGATGGAGGGTGTTAGTTGCAGCAGGAGTTAAAAATGGCATGTAACAAAGGTAATGCCACTGTGGTGATGGGGGATTTCAATATGCAGGAAGACTGGGAAAATCAGGTTGGTTCAAGACCACAAGTAAGAGAGTTTGTAGAGTGCGTCCTTGCTGAATTCTTAGAGCAGCGTGTAATGGAGCCAACCAGAGAAAAGGCAATTCTGGATTTAGTGTTGTCCAATGAACCAGATATGATAAGAGAACTCAAGGTGAAGGAACCGCTTGGGGGTAGTGATCATAATATGATTAGTTTTAATCTGCAATTTGAGAAGGAGAAGGTTAAATCGGAAGTGGCAGTGATGCAGTTGAACAAAGGGGACTATGAAGGCATGGGAGCTGTTGCGTATATTAATCACATGGGTGGAGTCAGATCGGTATCATGTGATTGTCTGGTCAATCAGATATGGCAGTGGTGCATTAAGCACCAAATTTGGATTTCGGCAAATTACATTCCAGGTAAAGATAATGTGGTGGCAGACAATAGATCAAGGGTGTTTAAAGACAACACAGAATGGATGTTGTACCCAGTAATTTTCAGTAAAATTGTGATTCAATATGGGTTACCAGACATTGATCTGTTTGCATCAAGATTAAATCATCAATTGTCTCAATATGTGTCTTGGGGAACCAGATCCATATGCAGTAGCAGTAGATGCTTTTTTCACTACATTGGGGGAATATGTTCTTTTATGCCTTTCCGCCATTTGCTCTGGTTCAGCAATGTCTGAAGAAAATAGAACAAGATTCTGCCACAGGATTATTGGTGATTCCAAATTGGCCGACACAACCATGGTTCCCATTGATGTTAAACATGATTAAAGAACCATATATGTCAATTCCTAGCAGCAGTGATTTATTGGATATAACCAGTAACCAAAGAAATTCATCCATTACATGCTTATATGAATTTGTTAATCTGCAGGTTTTGACCAGACCACTACAAGAGCTTGCATTGTCGGATAGAACTATGGATATTATAGTCACATCATGGCGAGATAGCACTCAGAGACAATATATGACACATATAAAGAAATGGGAAAAATGTTGTAGACAATCAAATATATCCTATCATACTGTGAACATTGCAAACATATTGGAGTTCTTTGCCGAGTTGCATTTTGAACAGCACTTAAGTTATAGTGCCATTAATAGTGCACGTAGTGCCTTATCATCTTATTTAGGACAAATCTCTGTCCACAAATCAATTGGATCACATCCATTAATATCCAGATTTATGAAAGGAATCTTTAACAAAAATCCACCCAAACGAAGATATACAGACATTTGGGATGTCAGCATTGTACTTACTTTACTTAGGCATGGACTCCAATCGAAGTTTTGACTTTGGAAAAGTTAACATTTAAATTAGTAATGTTAATGGCATTGGTTTCAGCTCAAAGGGTGAAAACATTACAAATGCTACGTTTAGACTGTATGCATGTGGCTGCAGATAACATTGTGTTCTATGTTGACGATCTGATCAAACAAAGCAGACCAGGGAGAACTGGAGCAAAGGTAATGTTTCAAGCTTACCCTATTGATCCAACGTTGTGTGTAGTTAAACATTTGAATCAATATGTAAAAGTTACCAAAACTCTTCGAGGTGATGAAAAAACATTAATGATTACGCATAAGAAACCACACACAAAAGCGTCAGTGCAAACAATCTCAAGGTGGTTAAAACAGGTGTTACTTTTAGCAGGAGTAGACACTGATGTGTTGAAATCTCACTCCACCAGGGCAGCAGCTACATCCGCGGCGAAGTTACAGGACGTACCACTCGAACACATTTTAGAAACCGCAGGGTGGTGTAAAGAAGAAACTTTTTCAAAGTTCTACAATAAACCTGTTCACACAATGACAGGCTTTGGACACGCGGTGTTGGGTTCACTATAATCACCTGCTTTGTTTTCACTATCGATTGATATTATCAATTATGTTATCACTTATATCTTTTATCACTTTGTAATGGTTTCCCTCAGATGTAAAAGGGGGTTATTATATGTTCTTTTATCATTAAAAGATTTATGGAAAGAACTAAAATTAGTCTGGTAAAAGGTTTTTACTCATGTATGTGTTGACCAAGCCGGACTGTCGTATGGAAGAATTCTACGACATGGAAAACACAGAAGCTTCAAAATCTTCACGTAGTCACTCACGTGACTCCGAAGTAAAATAGTAAGATTAAACGAGAACTTACCGTTCGAAGTTTGATCGTCATTTTATGAGGAGTAACGATGAGGGATTACGTGCCCTCCACTCCACACCCTCTAAAATAAATGATCATCTGGTAGTTCTAAAATCTATGATGAGCCTTACTATCTTACTCCGGCTATTGTGTTCTGTGTTTTTCATGCCGCTGCTTTGAAGTGTGCTGTTCTAGCGCCAGGCGGGGCTTCTTCACGTAATCCCTCATCGTTACTCCTCATAAAATAACGATCAAACTTCGAACTGGTAAGTTCTCGTTTAATCTTACTATTTTAAAACCCTCACGCACCACTGCTATTTGTATGCTCAAATTGGATGTTTTGCCCTGTCCACCCGCAGACTCCATCATTGGCATATCCTTATTTATAAGACTATCCTCGGTGTTCTTCCTTCATACCTGCAAAAGTATGTAATTCGAAAAAGCACAGGAACTTATCAGCTCCGCTCCGAGGACTTGTCCTTACTATCTGCACCTAATGTCCGCACTGAACTGGGGAAAAGGGCATTTAGTTATGCTGCTCCCTTCGCATGGAACCAGCTGCAGAAAAAACTGAAACTTAAGGAGCTGGTTTCTATAAACAGATGTAAATCTCTTCTTATTGATGTTCAAGCGGGCTCTTCTGTCTGTACATGCTTTGTTTGATGATGTTATGACTGTGACTCTATTTATATGTTCTCTGTTGTTTTTAAATTATTGTCTGTAACTGGGGAACTGTGCTGCTGCCTGTCTTGGCCAGGAGTCTCTTGTAAAAGAGATTTTTAATTTTAATGAGACTTCTCCTGGTTAAATAAAGGTCAAATAAAAAAAAATTAAAAATCACTTCTGAGACTTTTTAGATACCAAAGGAATCAGGAAAAACACAAATAATGCCTTACTGTTGATCGAAACATAGAAACATAGGAAATAGGTGCAGGAGGAGCCAATTCGGACCTTCGAGCCAGCACCGCCATTCAATATGATCATGGCTGATCATTCAACTCAGTACCCTGTGCCTGCCTTTTCTCCATACCCCCGATCCCTTTACCCACAAGGGCCACATCTAACAAATATAGCCAATGAACTGGCCTCAACTACCTTCTGTGGCAGAGAATTCCAGAGACTTACCACTCTCTGTGTGAAAAATGTTTTCCTCATCTCGGTCCTAAAGGAATTCCCCCGTATTATTAAACTGTGAACCTCACCAACATTGGGAACAACTCTTCCTGCATCTAACCTGTTCCAACCCCTTCAGAATGTTTTAACGTTTCTATGAGAACCCCCCCCCCCCCCCCCCAATGTTCTAAAATACTAGCGAGTACAAGCCGAGTCCATCCAGTCTTTCCTCATATGAGAGTCCTGACATCCCAGGAATCAGTCTGGTGAACCTTCTCTGTACCCCCTCTATGGCAAGAATGTATTTCTTCAGATTTGGAGACCAAAACTGTACGCAATACTCCAGATGTGGTCTCACCAAAACCCTGTACAACTGCAGTAGAACCTCTCTGCTCCCATACGCAAATCCTTTTGCTATGAATGCTAACATACCATTCGCTTTCTCTAGTGCCTGCTGCACCTGCATGCCTACTTTCAATGACTGGTGTACCATGACACCCAGGTCTCGTTGCATCTCCGCTTTTCCTAATCGGCCACCATTCGGATAATAGTCTACCCTCCTATTTTTGACACCAAAGTTGAAAACCTCACAGTAATCCACATTATACAGCATCGGCCATGCATTTGCCCACTCACCCAGCATATCCAAGTCACCTTGCAGTCTCCTAGCATCCTCCTGACACCTAACGTGCCCACCAGCTTCGTGTCATCGGCAAACTTGAAGATGTTGCATTCAATTCCGGCGGCCAAATCATTAATATACATTTTCCCAGCACTGAGCCTTGCGGCACCGCACCAGCCACTGCCTGCCATTCCGAAAAGGACCCGTTTACTCCTACCCTTTGCTTCCTGTCTGCCAGCCAGTTCTCTATCCACATCAATACTGAACCACCAATACCGTGTGCTTTAAGTTTGTATACTAACCTCTTATGTTGAACCTTGTCGAAAGCCTTCTGAAAGTCCAAATATAAAACATCCACTGCTTCTCCCTTATCCACTTACATCCTCGAAAAAATCTATAAGGTTCGTCGGACATGATTTACCTTTCCTAAATCCATGCTGACTTTGTCCAATGATTTCACCACTTTCCAAATGTGCTGCTATCCCATCTTTAAAAACTGACTCTAGCAGTTTCACCACTACCGATGTTACACTAACTGGTCTGTAATTCACAGTTTTCACTCTCCCTCTTTTTAAAAAAAATGGGATTACATTAGCTACCCTCCAATCTTCAGGAACTATCCAGAATCTAAAGAATTTTGAATAATTATCACGAATGCATCGACAATCTCTGTGTCTACGTCCTTGAGTATGATGAAATGCAGTGAGCAAACGCATTATACTGCAGCTGTCATGCATTTTCCCACTCACCCAACATATCCAAGTCACCTTGCAGCCTCCTAGCATGCTCCTCACAGCTAACACTGCCCTCCAGTTTCGTGTCATCCGCAAACCTGGAGATGTTGCATTCAATTCCCTCGTCCGAATCATTAATATATATTGAAATATATATATATATATATATATATATATATATATATATATATATATATATATATATATATATATATATATATATTATATAGTGAAGGTTGCAATCTCCCACCCCACACCTCACTGTGATGGAGGGCGAATACATTTTACCTACTTACTCTTTCAAATGCGGTTGATAAATAATATATTTACCCACAAATTGTTGCAGCAAGCATTTCCAGCACCACACAGCTAGAACATTACTGAACACCTCCCTGAACAATAGTTGCAGGTTATGCGCTTTTCAGATTAGTGTTTGGATAAATCAATAATTCAGGATTAAGCATCACGTGCGGTCAGAGAGGACCATGGCGGCCCAGTGCCACAGCCGTAAGAACTGCTGCCTCACCGAGTCAGAAACGTGCAATCGACCCCGATCACGGATGCTTCTGTGTGTGGCGTTTGCAAGTTCTCATATTGACCGTGTACATTTCGTCCGAATGCTCCGGTTTACCCCGATATTCCATAGATATAAGGATGTATCTGTCAATTGTGCTCTGTAAATTACCCCTAGTGTACCGGATGTGGGTTGGTAAAGTAGGATAACATAACTCTAACGAATGGGTGACCGATGGCCGGCGTGGATCCGGTCGACAAAAGGGCCCGTATAAGGAGTGATATGTCCATAGAGGGATACAGCATAGAAACAGGGCATTCCACCCAAGCTTCCCCAACGTCTAACATGTCCCAGCTGCACTAGTCCCATCTGCACGCATTTGGCCCACATCGCACGAAACCAAACATCCATGTACATGTCTAACTGTTTCTTAACCGGTGGGATAGTTACGGCCTCAACCACCTCCTCTGGCAGCTTGTTCCATGCAGCCACCACCCTCTGTGTGAAAATGATCCCCCTCATATTCATATAAAATCGTTTCCCGTTCGCCTTAAGCCAATATCGTCTGGACGTCGATTCACCCACTCCGGTCCGACCTTACTATTCCTCTCATGATTGTATACACCTCTATGAGATCACCCCTCAACCTCCTGCATGCCAATGAAAAGAGTCCCGGCCAGTCCAAGCTGTCCCTATACCGCAGATGGTCCTTGCACGAATCTCGTAAAACGTTTCCTTAAATCATATCCTTTCGAGCTTGACAACATATTTCCATTAACATGGTACCCATCATGATATCCATGATGTATAATTCATTTACGTCAAATGAAAAGGTATGACGACTTCACAGTTTCTGCTTCACAGAGTCGTATAGTACTGAAATGTATGCTACCCACGGTGTCTGCGTCTGCCACTAAAATCGCTACCTTTGCGGATTTACTTTCAACCATATGGCACGAAGCGTATTGTGATCTGAAATATTCGGAACTAGTTCACAGTGTGTGTGTGTGTGTGTGTGTGTGTGTGTGTGTGTGTGTGTGTGTGTGTGTGTGTGTGTGTGTGTGTGTGTGTGTGTGTGTGTGTGTGTGTGTGTGTGTGTGTGTGTGTGAATTATTATTTTCTTCCAAACGCTCGGCCACTGCCTTCCAACTTTCACACATCATTTTCACATTTTTTCCGTCGAGGCGATAAACATATTCCCGTCGCATTCCCACCTATATTTCCGAACGTATCGGTTTAATGTTTAATACACAGCTCAGACTCACCCATTTTAAGACCGAGTTCCGTCACAAAACACTCTCCAGCGCTCCTGCGCCGCTTCCCACATGTTCAAACAGTTGCATTGGCCACTCTTCCACCCTACAACTTCGCTTATGGTCACTCTTCCAATTGCTCACCCACAACGTTCTTCAAGCCCCCACCAAAAACAGTCAGGTGAAAATCCAGTTCAGAGCTGACTGCTTCCGTGACTTCGCTCTATTTAACGATAAACGTTTATATACTTTTACGACATTAAACGGGTTGCGGGATCCTTTTTTATTTTTACACGTTTTTACGTGTATTTAGAAAAACTTTTATCATCATTTTAAACGGGTAGCGGGTTGCTTTTTCATGTTTACACGTTGTCACAATTATTAAAAAACACATGCTTGCCCAGTGCATGTATTCGTATTTATTATATCGGAATTTCAGGCTTAAATTAAACTGCTACTTGCAAAAAAAATCTCAATTTCATTCATTAGCATTAATTTTTCATGCAGTTGCCTTAATTTAAAAAAAGACGAGCCGAATGCATTGATCTCGGGATTTCACATTTTTTAATTAGACTACTGCTTGCAAAAAAAAAAAAAATCGCAATTTCGTTAATTGGCTTTTCTTTTACAACTGTTGCTTTTATTTATAAAAAAAAACTTGCCGTTGGCATTTATTGCCTTTTTTTTAATCGCCGCTTTTACATTGTTTGAAATTACCGATTGTATTGATTCATCGGGATTCCACATGTTTCGAATGCTGCTTTAAAAAAAAATCGCCATTTAATTAATTAGCTTTTATTTTACAAATATACTTTAAAAAAAATTTAAAAACGACTTGCCGATTGCACTTATTGACATTTTTTTTTTTTTAAATCGCCGCTTTAACGTTTTTTTTTAATTGCCGATGTTATTGATTAATCGGGATATCACACTTTCATTAGACTGAAGCATTGCAAAAAGGTACCCATTGCATTCATTTATTTTTTTCCACCACAGTTGCCTTTTTTAAATTTTAAAAAAAAGCGATTCATCGTCCGGCTTCCACGTAAACGGAGCAGAGTTTACGTTCCAGATCGTTCTGACTTCGCTTTCTTTGAGGATGAACTTTCATATATTTTATATTGCTTGCATTTTTTGCAAAAAAATGATATTGCATTGATTTACTTTTTTAATTGATAAAAAGACGGACATTTTGTATTTTCAGTATCACTTCACGATTTTAAACTTTAATCAGACAACTGCTTGATAAAAGACAACGATTTCATTGATTAACATTTATTGAAGAAAACCTTGGCAATTAAATTGAGTTCCATGCATTAAACACATTTACTTAAACACAGTTGGTTTTATGAAAAAACTTGCCAAATGCAATGATTGAGATAGAAACATAGAAACATAGAAAATTAGGTGCAGGAGCAGGTCATTCGGCCCTTCGAGCCTGCACCGCGATTCAATATGATCATGGCTGATCATCCAACTCAGTATCCTGTTCCTCTTCTCTCCATACCCCCTGGTCCCTTCAGCCACAAGGGCCACATCCAACTCCCTCTTAAATATGGCCAACGAACTAGTATCAACTAGCTCCTGTGGCAGAGAATTCCACAGATTCCCCACTCTGTGTGAAAAACGATTTTCTCATCTCGGTCCTAAAAGACTTCCCCCTCATCCTTAAACGGTGACCCCTTGTCCTGGACTTCCCCAACATCGGGAACAATCTTCCTGCATCTAGCCTGTCCAACCCCTTAAGAATTTTGTAAGTCTCTATGAGATCACCCCTCAATCTTCTAAATTCAAGCGAGTACAAGCCGAGTCTATCCAGTCTTTCTTCATATGGAAGTCGTGCCATCCCAGGACTCAGTCTGGTGAACCTTCTCTGTACTCCCTCCATGGCAAGAATATCTTTCCTCAGATCAGGAGACCAAAACTGTACGCAATACTCCAGGTGTTGTCTCACCAAGACCCTGTACAACTGCAGTAGAACCTCCCTGCTCCTATACTCAAATCCTTTTGCTATGAATGCCAACACAATTCGCTTCTTCACAGCCTGCTGCACCTGCATGCCTGCTTTCAATGACTGGTGCACCATTTCACCCAAGTCTCGCTGCATCTCCCCTTTTCCTAATCTATCACCATTCAAATAATAGTCTATCTTCCTGTTTTTGCCACCAAAGTGGATGGCCTCACATTTATCCACATTATACTGCACCTGCCATGCATTTGCCCACTCACCCTGTCTATCCAAGTCATCCTGCAGCCTCCTAGCATCCTCCTCACAGCTAACCCTGCCCCCCGCTTCGTGTCATCCGCAAACTTCGAGATGCTGCATTTAATTCCCTCGTCCAAATCATTAATGTATATTGTAAATAGCTGGGGTCCCAGCACTGAGCCTTGCGGCACCCCACTAGGCACTGTCTGCCATCCTGAAAAGGATCGTTCACTCCTACATTTTGCTTCCTGTCTGCCAGCCAGTTCTCTATCCACATCAATACTGAACCACCAATACCGTGTGCTCTAAGTTTGTATACCAATCTCTTGTGTGGGACCCTTGTCGAAAGCTTTCTGAAAGTCCAGATATAACACATTCCACTGCTTCTCCCTTATCCACTCTACTAGTTACATCCTCGAAAAAATTCAATACGATTCGTCAGACATGATTTACCCTTCGTAAATCCATGCTGATTTTGTCCAATGATTTCACCACTTTCCAAATGCGCTGCTATCCCATCTTTAAAAACTGACTCTAGCAGTTTCCCCACTACCGATGTTAGACTAACTGGTCTGTAATTCCCCGTTTTCTCTCTCCCTCCCTTTAAAAAAAAGTGGGGTTACATTAGCTACCCTCCAATCCTCAGGAACTACTCCAGAATCTAAAGAGTTTTGAAAAATTATCACTAAGGCATCTGCTATTTCTGGGGCTACTTCCTTAAGTACCCTGGGATGCAGCCTATCTGGCCCTGGGGATTTATCGGCCTTTAATGCATTCAATTTACCTAACACCACTTTCCGGCTACCTGGATTTCACTCATTCCCCCCATCTCATTTGACCCGCGATCCCCTGCTATTTCCGGCAAATTATTTATGTCTTCCTTAGTGAAGACAGAACCAAAGTAGTTATTCAATTGGTCTGCCATGTCCTTGTTCCCCATGATGAATTCACCCGTTTCTGACTGCAAGGGACCTACATTTGTTTTAACTAATCTTTTGCGCTTCACATATCAAATAAAACTTTTGCAGTCAGTTTTTATGTTTCCTGCCAGTTTTCTTTCATACTCCATTTCCCTTTCCTAATTAAGCCCTTTGCCCTCCTCTGTTGGTCTCTGAATTTCTCCCAGTCCCCTGGTAGGCTGCTTTTTCTGGCTAATTTGTATGCTTCATCTTTTTCTTTCATACTATCCCTGATTTCCCTCGTTATCCACGGATGCGCCACCTTCCTTGATTTATTCTTTTCCCATGCTGGGATGAACAATTGTTGTAGTTCATCCCAGCTATCTTTAAATGCTTTCCATTGCATATCCACCGTCAACCCTTCAAGAATCAATTGCCAGTCCATCTTGGCCAATTCACGTCTCATACCCATCAAAGTTACCTTTCTTTAAGTTCAGGATCCGTGTTTCTGAATTAACAATGTCACTCTCCATCCTAATGAAGAACTCAACCATATTATGGTCACTCTTGCCCAAGGGGCCACGTACAACAAGGCTGCTAACTAACCCTTCCTCATTACTCAATATCCAGTCTAGAATAGCCTGCTCTTCTCGTTGGTTCCTCCACATGTTGGTTTTAGAAAACTAACCCGCATACATTTCAATAAATCCTCTTCCTCAGCACCCCTGCCAATTTGATTCACCCAATCTATATGTAGATTGACGTCACCCATTTATAACGGTATTACCTTCGTTGCACACATTTCTAATTTCCTGTTTGATGCATCCCCAACTCCACTACTACTGTTAGGTGGCCTGTACACAACACCCACTAGCGTTTTCTGCCCCTTAGTGTTTCGCAGCTCCACCCATATCGATTCCACATCCTCCAAGCTAATGTCATTCCCTTCTATTGCGTTAATCTCCTCTCTAAAACCAGCAAACACTACCCCACCTCCTTTTCCTCACTGTTTATCCTTCCTGAATATTGAATATCCCTGGATGTTCAGCTCCCAGCCTTGGTCACCCTGGAGCCATGTCTCCGTGATCCCAACTATATCATATGGACGTGAAGGGAATGGAGGGGTATGGTCTGAGTGCAGGTAGATGGGACTAGGGGAAAACAAATGGTCGGCACGGGCTGGAAGGGCCGAGAGGGCCTGTCTCCGTGCTGTAATTGTTATATGGTTATAATTATTATAGCTATCTGCACATTTCAACTCATTCACCTTATTACGAATGCTCCTCGCATTGAGACACAAAGCCTTCAGGCTTGTTTTTACAACACTCTTGGCCCTTTTACAATTATGTTGAAAAGTGGCCCTTTTTGATTTTTGCCCTGGATTTGTTTTCCTGGCACTTTTCACCTTGCTACCTATTGCTCCTATCCTCATTTTACACCCCTCTGTCTCTCTGCTTCTCTTCTCTGCCTCCTGTGTCACAAACGGACTACTTGACTTCTCTATTTGAGTCCCTCCTCCAACCGATCTAGTTTAAAGTCTCCCCAGTAGCCTTTGCAAATCTCCCCGCCAGGATATTGGTTCCCCTCGGGTTCAAGTGCAACCCGTCCTTTTTGTACAGGTCACACCTTCCCCAAAAGAGGTCCCAATGATCCAGAACTTGAATCTCTGCGCTATGCACCAGTCCTTTAGCCACGCATTTATCCTCCACCTTGCTCCATTCCTACTCTCACTGTCGCGTGGCACAGACAGTAATCCTGAGATTGTTACCTTTGCGGTCCTTCTCCTTAACACTCTTCCTAACTCCCTAAATTCTCCTTTCAGGACCTCCTCTCTTTTTCCACCTATGTCATTGGTACCTATATGTACCACGACCTCTGGCTCCTCTCCCTCCCATTTCAAGATATCTTGGACACGTTCAGTCACATCCCGGACCCTGGCACCAGGGAGGCAAACTACCATCCGGGTCTCCTGTCCACAGAATCGCCTATCTGACCCCCTAACTACAGAGTCCCCTATTACTGCTGCCCTCCTCTTCTTTTCCTTACCCTTCTGAGCAACAGGGCCGGTCTTTGTACCGGAGGCCCAGTCGCTGTTGCTACCCCCAGGTAGGCTGTGCCCCCCAACAGTACTCAAACAGGAGTATTTATTGCCAAGGTATACAGGCACCAGGGTACTCTCTCGTCCCTGCCTCTGCCCCTTGCCTCTCCTAACCGTGATCTACTTTTCTGCCTCCTTTGGTTTTGGAGTGACCACTTGTCTGTAGCTCCTCTCTATGGCTTCCTCACTCTCCCTGACCAGACGGAGGTCATCGAGCTGCTGCTCCAGGTACCGAATACGGTCCATTTGGAGCGCCATCTTGACGCACCTGGCGCAGATGTGGACGTCTGGAAAGCTATCTGACTGCATGACCTCCCACATCTGACATCCAGAACAGTAAACTGCCCTGGCACAATACAATGCAAGGATTTTAGCTGAATGAAATCAGCAGGGAACTGACTGCCAATCTGCTGCTTCCTCAAGCCCACTTGTTGCGAGCTGCGAATGGAACGTTACGGATTTAGGCTCCTCCCACTGCACCGCTCCTGGGCCTCTGTGGAAACAAGCCCCGCGACAGAGTTTTTAAACTTACAGATCGGAACGTCGCTCCTCCCATTGCACCCGCTTCTGGGCCTGAGATCCAAATGCTTCGCTATTGCTTTGATTTACAGTCGCAATTAAAGGCTCTTTTACTCTGATCATTTATTACAAAAAGTTGTATTTACTTGGTGGTTACTTGGCGGTTACATTGGTTAAGATTTATTTTACGTGTTGCATTCATTTTAAACAGATATACAGTTGGATTTTCATAACAACTTCGCGATTGAATGAGTTATATTTCAACAGAGGTGCATTTGCAAACATACATCGCGATTTATTTCAATAACATTTTTAGCAACAGTTGCAATTAAAATAAATTTTCATTCATATTAATTTAATTATACAGGAAAACGCTAAATTTTCATCCATTAATCTGTGTTCATTAACAACTGAGATTGTGTTTGGGGCTATTTCACTTATTTAAAAACGGGTTTATTTAAACAGTTGGATTTTTTAAAAGGAATTGTCGATTACACCGATTAGAAGTATTTTACAACAGTTGCATTTTTAACAAATATAAATAAATATTTTCATTTACAAATGCAATTAAAATATGTTTCATTCACATTATTTTAATTCCACAAGAAAAACTCCATGTTCATCCCATTATTCTGTGTTCAGTAACAACTGATATTGTGTTTGGGGCATTTTTTAACGTAATCATTAGGTTATTTAAAAGAAGAACACTCTTTTCATTTACAGTTCCAATATTCTAAAATCATGCAAAGAAGACGGAGAAAAAGAGGTGCAGAATGGTCAAGGAAAGTCAAAAATCGACAGCGAGAAGTAGTGAGGAACAGTAGGCACAGAAGATGCAACAAGAACGAACTCACTGTCTCAGGGGTAATCGAGAGAGATAGAGAGCGAGAGAGAGAGAGAGAGAGAGAGAGAGAGAGAGAGAGAGAGAGAGAGAGAGAGAGAGAGAGAGAGAGAGGGAGAGAGATCAGGTCAGAATGCACAAGAGGAGTCGCAAAAAAGAACTCAACGTCTCAGAGATATTCCAAGGACAGACCAGGAGTGAAGGTAACAGGACCCGCCGCAACTCAATGTCACAGAGATAACGGGAGATAGAGAGAGAGAGAGAGAGTGAGAGAGAGAGAGAGAGAGAGAGAGAGAGAGGAGGGGGGGGGAGGGGCGGAGCAGGAGAGAATGGGCACAAGAGGCGCAGCGATATTAACTCAACGTCTCACAAATAAGCGAGGAGAAAGAGCGGGAGAGAAGGGCACAAGAGACGCAGGTAAGTTTCGGGGTCCGGCCCTCCCGTGTGACGCCGCCACCCAACCCAGCGTTGGGGGACGGGTTCCACTTGGTCTTGTGTTTTCTAAAACAAATGTCCTACCATCTATTTCCCAGGACCACATAGATCTCCAGTTAAACAATGCTTTTTATGACAATGTTTGAATCACTTCGCTCTGGAAGGCGACTCGGACTGTCGAAAGGTGCCACAGCCAGACATAAAAACAGTTTTTATCCACGAGCAGTTGCTCTACTCAACAGCCAAAAATCAGAGTTGTGCGCATGCATGATTCCGATCTAGCCCATTGACCATTAGCTCGCTCATTATCTAAACCCAGCCTAAACCTGCCGACTCGTTCACTAACGTAAAATGTAGAATTCTCCAGGATATGTTGGATGATTGCATAGAGATAGGTCAGAGGTACATGAGAATATTGCTGGCGGAGATGCAACGGGAAATTCAATTCTGCAGTGACTTATTGCCTCTAGTTTCTACATTGGTTTCCTTCCTTAACTAGTTTAAACATTATTCTCGGCAAATATTTCATCCCGTTCTTCAGTTCCTCTCTGAATTTAGGCTGAGTTACCGCGTAAATACACGTGTTTGTGCAGCAACTCAAAAGCAGGAGCATGTAGCTGTTTCGTCCGCGATAAACAACGGGTCACTGAAACCGGTAGAAATAATACCGTTTTGTTATCTGTGTCCAGAGGAAACATATAAAATACGTCATCCACAGCATAATAAAGTTGCCGGAAATTGCAAAGAGCAAGATGATTGACTTTCTTCTGCTTTCTAGCTCGGCGTCATTCTGATTCGCACCATTCTTGCTGCCTCTCAGATTCTTACGGATTCGACTAGCCATTAAAATGTGCCCGACTGTTAGAGCGTTGAGCAGTAATATCAGGAACATTGGGAGCAGAGGGCTGAAACATCGGTGAATCCAGGTGAAAAATATCCATGTAGGTTCAAAGTAGAATTCTTGTTTTACATTACAGCCCAATGCTACATTGTGTACGGATATAATAAGTTCGAATGCAAAGTACCAGGGTATGTTTTTGCAGCAGAAACAGCAGACACACGGTTGCTATAACTGGCTGCTGTTTTCTCGGTGCAAAATCTGGATCTCAGCTTGTGGCAACAAATCATCAAATATCGATCAAATGTGAACGAGAGTGTTAGCCACACGGAGATATCTGTGATTGCGTGGTTAAGAGCGCGGTGGAAGGAGCAGACTTGAGTAATGAAGAGAAAAGTTGTGGGGAAATATAGATGATTGATCCGATAAAGTAATACGTCAATTAAAGCAACCAACAGGTCCGCCGCAGCCATGGCCACAAGATAGCGTGAAACACATCTGGAGAGACCGCACTTTCCCCGGGATAGGATGACAATCGATATCACATTAGCTGTGTTACGGGAAGAATCAGAAATCGACAACGTGCATTAGCAGTGTAGGGTACAGGGTGTCCCACGTAACACGCGATTTCACATGAAGATTAGAGTTGAGTATAGACATTCACGACAGGCCACGGGACAAAATGGGCGACGGGAAAAGAAACGCATTTGCCACTGTTAGGACTATCGCTAGTGTTGACGGGCGAATGGAATCGCAATAGATGTGTGAATGAAAATAATCGTAATTTACAATGAATTTACACGGCAGAGTACTTTATCAGGTCGGATACATGTGGTGGACGCATCAGGTGCAAATCTGTGATCTGAAAATGAAGCGCGACGCCAAGGCATTTACTGGTGACCGATAGTGAAATCAAATGCCATCTACAGATAAGATGTAATGATGACTGAAAATTGAGACGTGGTGAGGATATCGGAACCGCCACAGACGCCACCTGAGATTTTGACCAGTGTCATGCAGAGCCGGGTTCCTTCAGCCGCTTGCTCGATACAATGGATTCCCTGCGGCAGCGATGTGGCTACTGAATCACATATGCCACAGAAGGCAACTGCTTCTCACGCGCAAAGACAGACCAATGCATAAAAATGAAACATTGAGCGCCCCCTTGAGTAGACTATGTTTGGTCCTGCTAACAGTGGATATCCTCCCATGGCAGTCATTGCAATGTTTTTGGGTTTTTTTTAAATAATATTTTTCTTAGAAGCATATACATGTCATAATCAAAACACATTTTGTTCATCAATTACATAATGTTAATAGTTGGGATCCCAACTATCAAAATAGTTGGGGCCCTCGTTAATCAATTACATATTAACACGGCTTCTATTTGTTTTGGTTTTTTTTATAGATAGAAATAATGGAAAGAAAAAACGATTAAAAAAAATAGAATAAATTACCAATAATACAGCTTTGGAGATCCGTAGATTATAAAACGACTATTCATCTAATCCAGGGTACACGCTTCAGTCAGGCTCCCGGCGGACCAATTTACCCTTTCAGAACATCAATAAATGGAGACCATATTCTAGCAAATAATTCCGGTTTGGTCAATGTTGATGAATAATAAATATTCCTTCACCTGGGTGTAAAGCAGTGGAGACATTCTGGCCAACGTCAACGCAGCCGGTGTCATATTTGCTGAGAAACTAGAGGGTATTTGTTGAAACCGAACGGCTCACCGTACATGTGTGCGCAGAGGCGATGTGGTCTTGGTGAGACCACACCTGGAGCATTGCGTACAGTTTTGGTTTCCAAATCTGAGGAAATACATTATTGCCATAGAGGGAGTACAGAGAAGGTTCACCAGACTGATTGCTGGGATGTCAGGACTTTCAAATGAAGAAACTGGATAGACTCGGTTGTACTCGCTAGAATTTAGAAGATTGCAGTGGGGATCTTATAGAAACTTACACAATTCTTAAGGGGTTGGATAGGCTAGATGCAGGAAGGATTGTTCCCGATGTTGGGGAAGTCCAGAACAGGGGGTCACAGTTTAAGGATAAGGGGGAATCTTTTAGGACCGAGATGAGAAGCACAATTTTCACACAGAGAGTGGTGAACCTGTGGAATTCTCTGCCACAGAAGGTAGTTGAGGCCGGTCGGATAAATTGGCTATATTTAAGAGGGAGTTAGACATGGTCCTTGTGGCTAAGGGGATCAGGGTTGGTATGGGAGAGAGGGCACGTACGGGATACTGAGCCTTTGGATGATAAGCCATGGCATCATATTGAATGGCGCCTGCAGGCTCAAAGAGCCGACTGGGCTAATCCAGCACCTATTTTCTATATTTATATGTAGAGCTTGACAAGTGTGGAAGCGAAGTGTATTACACCTTTAAATGACGAGACGTTGCCTGATGTCACCGGACGGGAGGTGGTGTCTAGCTAATAATTTAAATCAATAAAATAAGCACAACATATTTTATTGACTGCAGGAAGTTTCAGTCAAACAGAACATTAATGAAATACATTACATTTTAACAACTGCTGCATTTGCTGTTTTAAAGATACGTTTCACGTGACCGTAACGTGGTATTACTGGGGTCAGCCCTTCAGAAACACGGGTAAAGTCGTCTTTCAATGGATTGGAGAACAGGGAAATCTAAACGCCACATATCTGCCAACAATGGGGTATAAAAAAGCTCATGCGAACTATTCTTAACATAGATCCAATTACTCACCAGGAATTCCAAGCACTGCTACAATCGGGTAATAAATCATTTCTACCTGGAGTATTGAAGGCAGCAGAAAAAACGGATAATCGGAGAATATAATTTTCATCCTGGAGAGCAGCGAGAGAGAAGCTCAGTGTTCGATGCTGGAATGGAACTGACAGCGCGTTCTAGAGAAATGCTTGATATCTCTTAGAGATAGTCTTCCCGTGGGATCTGGAAGACGAAAACAAGAACATTAACATTACTTCATGGTATTTCAACATCGCATCAGCATTACTTACACTGAGATTTCACCACACGATATTTACCACGAAATAAGGAGGTGGGGGAGTCAAATGGGATCGTCAAGGACGAATTTAAAGGAAAGAGAGTAAAGGGATAGTTAATGACCCCAGAATGAACGGGAAAGGAAGCTCACAAGGGATAGGAGAGTATGGCCACGTGTAATAGGGATGTGTGTGAAAGGTGGGATGCGTAAGGAATTACAAAGTATTGTATATTAATTCGCGAAATATTAGAAGTAAAGTAGATGAGCTTGAGGCTCAGTTAGAGGTTGGTAGATATGACATTGTGGGGATTACTGAGGGTTGGCTGCAGGAGGACCGTGCCTGAAAACTTAATATTCAGGGTTGGACATCCTATAGAAAGGACAGGCAGGTGGGCAGAGGAGGGGCGGTTGCTCTGCTGGTGAGGGATGAAATTCAGTTCCTTGCGAAGGAAGACATACAGGAGTGGCGAGGCAGAATCACTCTGGATTGAGTTGAGGAATTGTAAAGGCAAGGAAACACTAATTGGTGTGATTACATACCGCAAATAGTTGCCCGCATGTAGGGTGTCAGTTGCAGCAGGTGTAAAAACTGTCATGTTACAAAGGTAATGCAACTGGTCTGATGGGGGATTTCAATATGCAGGTAGACTTGGAAAATCAAGTGTTCAGTGAGTTTCTAGTGTGCCTCCGAGATGGATTCATAGAGCAGCTTGTAATGGAGCCGACCAGAGAACAGGGAATTCTGGATGTAGTGTTGTCTAATAAACCAGATTTGTCAAGAGAACTCGAGGTAAAGGAACCGGTTGGAGGTAGTGATCATAATATGATTCGTTTTAATCAGCAATTTAATGTAAAATCGGAAGTGGCCGTGATGCAGTTGAACAAAGGGGACTATGAAGGCATGAGAGTGGAGCTGGCCAAGGAGGACTGGAAAAGGATGCTATCACTTATGACAGTGGAACAGCGAAGGCAGGAACTTCAGGGCATAATCCGGAAGACGCAGGATAATTTCATTCCAAAAAGAAAGAAAGATTATAAGGGGAGTAGGAGGCACGCGTGGCTGGCAAGAGAAGTTGGGGATAGAATAAAACGAAAAGAAAATATGTATAACACAGCAAAGAGTTGCCTGAAGCCAGGGGATTGGGAAACGTTCATAGGACAGCAGAAGGAAAACACAACGGGCAATACGGGCTGAAAAAATGAAGTAGGAGGGGAAGCTGGCCAGGAACATAAAGAAGGACAGTAAAAGCTTCCTCAGATATGTTAAGGAAAAAAGAGTAGCAAAGTCAAATGTGGGTCCCTTGAAGGCAGACACGGGTGAATTTATTATGGGACTGAAGGATGATAAATCCCCTGGGCCTGATGGTCTGCATCCCAGGGTCCTCAGGGAGGTGGCAATAGAAATAGTGGACGCATTGCTGATCATTTTCCAATGTTCAATAGATTCAGGATCAGTTCCTGTGGATTGGAGGATAGCTAATGTTATCCCACAGAGGGCAGTGGAGGCCAAATCACTGGATGGATTTAAGAGAAAGCTAGATAGAGTTCTAGCGGCTAGTGGAATCAACGGATATTCGGAGAAGGCAGGCAATGATTATTGATTGGGGACGATCAGCCACGATCACAATGAATGGTGGTGCTGACTGGAAGGGCCGAATAGCGTCGAGCTGCGCCTATTTTTCTATGTTTCTACGTATCTATGTTTCAAAGACTGGGCCCATTTGCCAGCTTGGCCCTTTTGCCAGCATTTGAACTACATCGGTCCGAAAATTATTTCGCCATTTACCTTTCCGAAGTAGTATGTTTTCGGAGTTGCTGCGGTAGCTGCCTCTCCAATGGCCTCTGACGAGGAGTCGTGTCTGCTTGGTGGGGCTGCGGTGTCTAGCGGAGTTGGCACGTGTGTGTGGCTGAGGACCAGTATCTGTGTAGAGGAGCAGGGTGTTGTGGCATGAGAGGCAGATGCAATGAAAGAGAACCAGCCGTGTCTGGCGGAGGGACAGCCGTGCCTGACCGAAGGCCAGGGGTGTGTGGAGGAGAGGCAGATGTGTCTGGCGTAAGGGCAGACGTGTGTGGAGGAGAGGCTGACATGTCTGGCGGAGATTCGGGCGTGTCTGACGGAGAGGGAGACTTATTTGGCGGAAGGGGAGCGTGTTTGATGGGAGACGGTGTTTGTCGAAGGGGAAAGTTTGTCCAGCGGAAGGGAAATATGTGTCTGGATGAGGGGGACACTTGTCTGGCTGGATGACAGGCGTGCCTCGTTGAGGCGATGACATGTCTGCCGGAGGGGTGCTTGTGCCATGCGGAGGGGTCGTGCCTGGAGAGTGGGTATTGGAAAAAAAACATCCACGGTATATACAGCGTTGCTCCTGCACCCCCACAATATCCCAGCAATCTGAAGGTTCCCCTGCGATCCGCCAATTCCTTCGTGGACACCACTCGCACCCACCCACCACCCCCCACCCCCCTCCACCCCAACTCCATCGCTTCATGACTGAATCGGCTGTGTGTCCAACGCGTCGGGGCTTCCCCACCATGGGACGGAACGGGACGCTGCTGCAGTATTTTCCAAACAGGGGTTTGATTGAGCATGGGTTCACTCTCCCGATGTGAGATGTGCTGGCCATTTGGCTTAATGTTGTGTGTCATTAATTATGGCATTTGCCTTTACATTTTGTCTGCCTGTAATTATGTGGCTGGGATTTATTACCTAGTCGGAGGCGGGATTGCTGCTGGGATTATTGGGAGAAGTTTTTTAGTTAGATCGCATGATGCATGGTCAGAGTTTTCCAACATCAAATACGTTTTTTTTAAATTTTGTTTTTAAATATTATTTTTAGAAGTAGTACAGTAGTGTCAACAAGAATAACAAATACATTTCATGTACTACTTATTTAAAATTGTATTAATAGAAAATAATAAAAATAAAAAAGTAACAGGAGCAAGAAAAAAAAGAAAGAGATAAGATTGTGATATTAATAGTTCGTGAATACGTAGACAGAGAGAGCCCATAAAGATGAAAAGCACCAGAAAGAGAAAAAGGAAAAAAAAAAACGAAAATATAAAGAGAATAAAATTAAAGGGATGTGCCTGCTTCATATCTTTACACACCCCTCACCCGGTTCTGAAACAGTTTATTTCGAGAGTTATGTTGCACCAAATGCTTGAAATAAGTCGATAAATGGAGACCAAATCTTTAAGAATTGGTCTGATTTGCCTGCGAGGACGAATCTCATTCTTCGCGGTGTAACGTTTCGTACATATTTGAAATCCACATTTTAAGCGTTGGTATGGATGCATTTTTCCAGAATTTTAGTATAAGTTATTTTGCCGTTATTAAACCATAGTTAAGTAAACTCTTTTGGAACGAAGTCCGCTCAAAGCCGACTTCTACTGTTCCAAAGATAATCATTCCGCCTTGGGTTTCAGTTTAATTTTAAATAACTTTATAAACATTTCAAACATTTAATTCCAACATATTTGGAGTTTTATGCAAAAGAAAAAGGAGTGTGATATGGTTGCCTCTTGAGATAAGCATTTATCACAGATGGGAGAGAATCTAAAAAAGTTTTCTAACGTTTCTGAGCCACATGCTGGAGTTTGACTAATATTAAAATGTACTTATCAAGAAGACGTTTGGATGAATATCTTACCGTTTTACTTCGACAATAAAGAATCTATTAATCAAAAGACTGTGAATTTGAAGAATTATCTTTCAACGGATTTGAATGCCTCGTGGAGATCTCCCACGCGTAAAACGACGCTATCTCCTTACCCCGTACCTTCTGCTAGTGGCTAGAGGGAGCAATTCCTTGAACGATATAATAATCTGCCATTATAGGAGCTGCTCGGGGACTGGCGATTGGGTACTGCTGAGTCCTGCAGTGTATCAGAGTGGGCGTTGTATACACACAGTGTTCCGTGTCCGGGGGGTTGAAATACCGTGGCTTGGTTTGGATTACACTGGTTCCCGGGTGCTGGGAAGGGAATGTGGATTGCACATGGTCCTGGACCTACGGTGCAGGTTACACAAATAACCAGGTCCCGATACGGATGTCGATTACACAGGGTATCGGGTGCAGGAAAGGTGGTGTGGATCTCCTCTGGTCCAGGACCTGGGATGCTGATTAAACAAGGAGCCGTGTCCTGGGACGGGATTGTGTATTACACAGGGCCCTGGGTGCTGGGGCGGGTGTGTTATTACACAGGGTCTCGGGTAAATGGAGGTGTGGTTACACATGTCCTGGATATGCGTGTAGATTTCACACCTAACCATGTCCAGGGACGGGATTTTGAATTACAAAGGTCCCGGGTACTAAAACAGGGTGCGGATTACACTGTTTCGTCGATCTGTGATGCTGATGGCGTGAAGCTGTGATGCTGATGTCTTGGTAGCGCGACCGACGTTGCAGCGACCTCTGCAGTCCGTCTTTTGCGTTGACCCCGTTGAATGTATAGTTTTGCTGTGGGTTTTTTATATTGTTCTTAGCTGTGTATATGTGGGGGGGGGGGGGGGGGGGGGGGGCATTTAAATCTCTTCCCTGTCACGGGTGACCAGACCTTTTCTCCGTCGGGTCTCCGTTGTCGTTGGGGGCCCTAGCACCGTGGAGGCCGGGGGCCCAACATTCAAGACCCGGAGCAGGACCTTACATCGCTCGGCGCGGCCTCACTGGCCACGGGACTTGCCATCGCCCATCGGAGGCTTTCACATCGGGGGAAGAAAAGGAACACAGGGGAGAGACAAACGTTGCCTTCCATCACAGTGAGAAGGGGATTCGCTGTGATGGATGTTTGTGTAAATTGTGTTGGCTGTGTGGCTTGGTTATTTTCTAGATGTATGACTACAGAAACCACATTTCGTTTGAACTTCTTTTGAGGTTCAAATGACAATACATTTGTATTGTATTCTATTGATTACGCAAGGACCGGATCCCGGATCCCGGTGTCATGTATCCCGGGACGGTGGTTTGGAATAAACATAGTTCCAGGCCAGTCTATGATGTTTGTACCGTGTCCCAGGACGAGGTTTATTCAGTACCCATGTCCCTGTCCTGCCCAGCGTCCTGGAATCTGAGGTGGGATCATAAAGGGTTCTGGACGGAGGTGTTGGATCAAAAAGCAGGGGCGACTCGGTGGGGCGGATTCACAGCGTCCTCGGACAAATCATATTGATTAGTAAGTAAGTAAGTTTATTGGCCAAGTATTCACATACAACGAATTTGCCTTGGTGCTCCGCCCACAAGTAACAACATGACATACAGTGACAGTTACGAATGACTCAGAAAACACGAAACATTAATAATAATAAAACATTAATGATGAAACACCATTGGTCAAGCATGTGAACCAACAAAATACCAGATCAAAGGGAGGCTACAGATTTTTGGCTGTTGAGTGGAGTAACTACTCGTGGATAAAAACTGTTTTCATGTCTGACTGTGGCAGCTTTGACAGTCCGGAGTCGCCTTCCAGAGGGAAGAGATTGAAAGAGTTTGTGGCCAGGGTGAGAGGGGTCAGAGATTATCTTGCCAGCTCGCTTCCTGGCCCTTGCAGTGACTGCGCAGCGATGCGACTGGAGGAAAAATTCAAGATTGTAGGTAAATAGGAGCTGCTACACCCTGCCCGCCTGTCCACACGGTCTTTGTCGTTCTATGCAGTTATCAGCAATTCTTCTTGACAGATCCCCCTTGGCCATCATCTGTCCAATATTCCACAATTTACACCCTCAATTTATCAAACGAAATGGCTTCCCCCATGCATAGTCATGTCTCAAATTAAAATGACCTCCAGATCGAATCAATCTCCATCTGCGTTGCCTCGGGTAAGCAGCCACCAGAATAAAGGACTATTTTCATCTCACCAGTTCTCGTTCATAAGTTAGAGGAGTAGAATTATGTCATTCAGCTCATCGGAGTCTATTACGCCATTACGTCATCATACGTGGCTGATATCTGTCTACTAATCCCATTTTCCTGCCTCCTCCCTATAACTCTGGACACTCGCTCTAATCAAGAGGGTATCTATTTCGGCCTTTAAAATATACATGAACTTCCTTTCCACATCCCCTCTACCTTTGCCTCTCATTGTTCCGCAAGTTTCAATGAGGTCCCCTCCTGCACCTTCTAATCTCAGACGAGTACAGGCCCAGTGCTGTCAAACGCTCACCATATGCAAACCCACTCATTCATGGGATCATTCTTGTAAACCTCCTCTGGACCCTCTCCAGAGCCAGGACATCCTTCCTCAGATATTCTACACCCATTTTCTCACAGTACTCCAAATGCGGGCCTGACCAGGGCCTTATGGAGCCTCAGCATTACATCTCTGTTTTTGTAGTCCAGTCCTCTTGATGTAAATGAATTTGCTTCCTTGCAAATGAACTTTTTGAGAGTCCCGCACCAGCACAGCTAAGTCCCTTTGCACCTCCGATCTCTCGATTTTCTCTCCATTTAGAAAGTAAATTGGATTATGCACTATGGTATATTTGTATTTGCACTACTTGCTGCGCTTGTACATAACGTATAGAAATGTACAGCACAGGAAAAGGCATTTCGGCCCATAATGTCTGGGCCGATCGTGACGTCAAGTTAAATTAATGACATCTGGTTACTCATGATCCATATCCCTCAGGTATTTGCATATCTACGTGCCCCTGAAACTCCATGATACTAACAGCCTCCACCACCAACATTGGAAGCGCGGCCAGGCATCTGCCACCCTCTGTGTGAAGAAACGTACCCCGCACATTTCAATTGATCTTTGCTCGCTTACGTTAAAGCCATGCCTTCGAGCCTCTACCTTTTTGATCAATCTGCTAAAACTTTAACTCCCTGTCCAAATCCTTCACATCGTGCAGCGAAAAGCACATCAGAACTCAGTGGGCCAGGCAGCATTTGTAGTGGGGATAGACAGGCGTTGTTTCCTGATATGTCCATTCCCCAAACCTCTTCATGGTCCCGACACAAAACGCCGTCTGTCCATTCCGTGCACAGATGCAGCCCGACCCGCGGATTTCCTCCATCGATTTGCGTTTTTCCTCGCATTGTTTATTCCGTTTCAGATTATCTACCGCAACTATAATGCAGTCAGATATGGTGAGATATGCAACCGTGCAAATGAAGCATAAGGCGGGATAGGAGGGAAAGGTATACGACATTTGACACAGCGCAGTCGTTGAATAAATGAAGAACAGGACAGAACACGATGGAAGGAATATAGTCTTAATCTTAATTTCATATATTGATTTCAAACTGCTTCTCCTGTCGCTCTCCGTTTGCGGAGACAAGCCCACAAGAGTTTATGACACTTTCCACCGTGAACTTTCAAATGACGGAACACGCGGATATTTACTTTGATTCGTTCATGCGTTCGTGATTGCCACACAGTTCTGTTGCCTGCGGTCAATAACAGTAAGCAGATCAAAGTATCACTAAGGTATAGAACACCATCCGGTTTTTGATAATTTAGCTATCTCCCATTTAATATATAATTCCAACATATTCGTCAGGATGGCGTGCTTCAAATTAGCTGTTAATTCCACACTTATTTATGGCGTTTAAAGTTAAAGTTCATTAGAAGACAACAGAGTACATCAGACAAAATATAATTAAAAGCATCAAGCTTTATTACGGTACGGGAGTGGGGGAGTTACATCAGTATGGTTGCATAGTACTTGCCTCTGGGAAACCCACTCACTGAAAAAGTGGATGAAGCAGCATAATTATACGCGTAAAAAGGAGAAACATTCAAAGGCGATGATGAGTTCAATTACATTATACGTATGATCTTACAGTTGGTCAAGAATCAAGTTATTCCTATCTTATGCCAACAGACGGACAGATGGCAATGAGGTCAGTTACTGGTTTAACCACATGTTTCCACATAATCAGCATACTCAGCGCTAACAACCCAATTTCCAGACATGTTCACCTTCTGCACGTCTCCATTCTCCAGTTACTTCCCCTATCATCGGTGTAACTATACGGACGTTTCCTCCCGTAACCTAACGGTACCATTCAGTTAATCCTAAATTAGCCGAGTGTCCGTAGCCCGCACTATGTAGTGATCTTCGCTTAAGCCTTGCTAGTCTAATTTAATTCCTCACTTTTAATTAGCCAATGCCGCTATGCTCAGCTCCTAATCTAGAACATTGGTTAGGTAAAATATTTTAATGTGCAGCATTTAATTCAGCTTACATGCGAAACATTTAAAAGGTCTCATTCACAGTGTCGCCCTGGAGCAAGTCCAGGATCCGCAACCTCACGCCCCAGTTCCCTTCCCTCCCTTTGGACCATGCCCCCCGTTTCTCAGGTTAAGTCCCACATCCAGCATACGCGCGGCAGTGAAGCAGTCACGATATTTAAAAAAAAACGATTTTACCGGTGCATTTATTGGAAAGGTTAAAATGTATGTTGAAGAATCGCGGGGAAAAAAAACTCGCGTTGACGGGTCATCTCGGTTAGCGGGGATGATTTGAGGTTAATAACTTTATTCAGTGCAGTAAGGCTCTGTGACTTCGATTGGTGATTTAAATGGCTATTTAAATTTGGGCAGTTGAGTGAAGATATTGGAAGATCAAACTGGATTGAGATAAAATGTGTATTGGACGATCGGCATGGATCGGTGGATCAAATAGCCCGCTTCTGTAATGTATGGGACCACGAACAAACAAGTGAACGGATTGCTCTCATTGGGAATGTAATCCCGTTAATCAGCTCGTCCCTGAATTTACTCTGTGTCACCACGTAAATACAAGTGTTGGTGCAGGTACTGAGCAGCTGTAAGAACGACGCAGTGACAAGCGTGATATAGTAATAACCGGTGGGGGAGCCATCATATTCAATCTTCCTTATTCTGGTAAAGACGATAAAGACAGCTTGTGTTCCCCACAGCAACATGAAAGTGCCCGTGATACTAAAGAGTAAAACTATTGATTTCCTGCGGTTTTCCATCTCCGGGTCCTTGTCATTCTCTCCGTTGCTGCGGCCCCGGAGCCCCCTGCGGGCTCTGCTGGCCGCTACAATCCGTCTGACCGTCAGCGCATTGAGCAGAAGAATGAGAAAGAACGGGACAAAAGGGGTTAGAACGCGGTGTGTGATATCATATGCGATCCACGCAGACGACGTATAGAAAGTGAGTTTTTCTTGGCAACCCCATGGAAGATTATCAAACACGTAGGCAGGCTCAATCGTAAAACACCGGGGGATATTCTCCAAACAGCTCAGCACACTCACTGCCCCGATAACCACAGCCGCCGTTCTCACGGTGCAATATCTTGTTTTCAGCTTCTCACAACAAATAGCCACAAACCGATCGAAGGTGAAGGCGACCGTCAGCCACACCGAGACCGTGGTGGTTGTAAAGACGAGGAAATAGATGATCGTGCACACGGGAGTAAGGTTCAGAAAAGAATACCGGAGGATAATTCCAATAGTTTGACGTAGAAACGGATCAGTGATGCCGACCAGGAGATCAGACGCTGCCATGGCCACCAGGTAGCTCGTGATGCATTTGGAGAGACCGCATTTACCTCGACAGAGAATCACAATCGCCAGCACGTTTACTGTGAGAGAGAGAGAGAGAGAGAGAGAGATATTACCGACACAAGCCCGCAAAATGTATCTGAGGAACATTGTCTGATTGGAAGGTTTACAAACATGGATGCGTTGACCAAATGACCTTTAGCTCCGACACACTGCGGTGTCCACGAAACTCATCACACACCAATGCATATTACGTTCACAGCTTTTAAATATCCGCACATTATTATCAGCTGTCCCCCAGATTGCAGTATCCATCTACACAAAGTCCCATATACAGTAGTTACAGAAACCATTAATAGGCATTGCACGTGGTAGGAACCAAGAGCGCAGCAAGGAGTAGCGCCCGGCGTCGGAGGACGAACGATGAAACATTGCTGAGAGAGCAGGGGAGGTAGAGAATGAACCCGCGTCACCGGGAGTGTGTGACACCGGCAGTAGTGACTGTGGCACGGTAGCGAAGATGTACAGATACATCTGCGGACATTAATTCGAATTTACAGATCGTCCAAAGGAGAGGATATCATGATACATAACTTTAACAGACATAATATTACGTGACAGCATTTGTTTGCAAATGAGTTAACGCATAGCAAAGTCGGAACACTTTCATTATCTCTGTGTGAAACATATTTTTCTCATCTCGGTCCTAAAAGATTTCCCACTTATCGATAAACTATGACGCCTTGCTCTGGACTTCCCCAACATCGGGAACAATCTTCCTGAATATAGCCTGTCCAACCCCTTAAAAATGGTGTACGTTTCCATAAGATCCCCCCTCAATCGTCTAAATTCTAGCGAGTACAAGCCGAGTCTATCCAGTCTTTCTTCATATGAAAATCCTGCCATCCCAGGAATCAGTCTGGTGAACCTTCTCTGTACTCCTTCTATGGCAGAGATTGAACCAGGCAAGGAAAAACTACGGACATGACGTACACATTGCGGCAGTTACAGTCGGAAAATGGATGTCTGACCAAATGAAACAAGTGAATTATTGAAACAGAAAAAAATGCTTAACGCCGCCAGCGCCGGAGTAGACGGAATATCTGCCAGCTAATTCACGTAGTTTAAAATCAAAGAGAAAACAAATTACCGAAAACAGCGACAGCCGCTATTGTTGGGTTATATATATATTTAATTCGATAGATCAAAGCATGTCCCATAGCTGGAAGACACAATTAATTCATGTGGCTCCGTCAGTCCGTCCTCGCTGTAGCTCTGTGGCGATGCGTTTTGGTGGTCACTGAGATATATAGAACGATGGGTCTCCAGCGACATGACCTCATACCTCCTGATTGTCACTTGTGACAGTCACGGAACAAACACCTTGCATCACAGCCGTGGAATCCATCACGGGAGATTACAAGCAAATAATTGAAGGATCGACTGAAAAAAAACCCACAAATCGAGGCGCTGAAAAGGTATTCTAAGTTAATATCTCTATCCGAAACGTCACAGATACGCGTGCTCCAAAAATGTTCCCTGACCCTCTGTGACACCAGAACTTCGTACATTTTTCAATGAAAATAAGAATTCATGCTTTCCAGTGAAAACACTATCTGTCACTGTGTTATTTCATTTAATGTTGGTCTGATTTCCATGGATATCTCCAGTGATCCCATGTAGCACTCCAGTTTTCGTGTTTTTTTTTCCAAAAACGAATCTTCATTTACACCATGTCATCACTGATATTCCACGACAGATACTGAAATATTCGTTTAAATGTCAATTCGACATTTCTTCCTCACCTGTTGGCTCTCAGGCTCACACGGGAGGGCTGCTCCCTGAAAGCAATATTCCACCTCTCCACCAATTCCAATTTTGGTGGCCAGTGGGAAGCGTGGGCTTTCTGGAGCACTAGCATGGGTGTTGCGGGCCGAATGGACTGGTATCCACAGGGCTAGTATGGACATTGTGGGCCGAATGCTTTGTTGGGCAGGCAGCTCAGTCACTCAGGAACGGCGGGCTGGCAGCTCAGTCTCTCAGGCCTGGTGGGTTGGCAGCTCAGGGCTGGTGTGCTGGCAGCTCAGAAACTGCCAGGATTTCTGCCCAAAAGAGACTCTGTGAGAGAGAGAAGGGGAGAGGGTGGAGAATCAATTTTAGATATTTTTCATATTTTTCTACAGATCAAAGCAATGAAGGAGGAACTATCCAGGCCAGGATCTCAGAGGGAGCCACTGAAGGGAGGGTGAAAAATACTGGGGTGAGGTTCAATACTTATAGGGGGGATTCTTCCTGCTGGGCCGGAGGGACTCCTCCTAGGATCGTACAGGGCTGATGGGCCGAAGGGACTATTTGAAAAAAAGTATGAAATCTCAGCGAAAGGCACTATTTCCGGACTTTTCCTGGCCTAGCACGGGCGTTTTGGGCCAGAATGCTCCTCCTGGGCTAACACGGGCATTTTGGGCAGTTTATTTGGCTAATGAGTGGGCCGAAATGAGTGTTTGTACGTAGGCCAAAGGTGGGCTGGCAGTTGACTCACTCACTCAAGGCTGGTGGGCTGGCAGTTGATTCACGGCTGGTGGGCAGGCAGTTAACTCACGGCAGGTGGGCTCAACGCCACACACCCTCCATCAGACACACACCCTCCATCACACCCACACATCTCCCATCACGCACCCTCCATCACACACACACACACACACACACACACACTCCATCTCACACGCACGCAATCCATTACACACACACTCACAGCCACAAACACACAAACATCCTCCATCACACACACACCATCACACACACACAGCATCACACACACAGCCACACACACAGACACTGGCCATCTCACACACACAATGCATCACACTCTCATAGCCACACACAGACACCCTCCATCTCTCACACACACACTCACTGACACACATACAACCTATATATAACAGAAAAACTCCCTTGAATCTACTCTCGGGGCCGAGCGCGGCCTCTCCACTGAGCGGTACCTCATGGTGTGAGCGGGACTTCCGAAATGAACGGGACTTCCGGAGTGAGGGGAACATTTGGACCAAGCACAGTGCAGAGCCAACAATTCTTTCATTCTTGCTTTTAAAATCTTTTTATTGGTTTTCCTTTCCAAAAAACAAAGACAAAACATAAAAAACAGAGCAAAAATAATAATGATAAACATATCACTGATATTGATACACAGGGATCAGGGTTACATTAATAACAGGTATAAACTAATATGAGACCAGTGTCAAAATACACAGTGAGTGTAGACCTCCCGGTCTCCATGTAAATATAGTTAAGTCTTTAAAAGAAAACATAAATTTAGAAAAAAAAAACAAGATAAAAAGACAAAAAGAAAAGGAAAAAAGGAAAAAACAAACCCCCCTAAACTAAATAAAAAAGAAAGGGATTTTTGAAAAAATAAATAAATAAAAACAAAAATAAAAACTAAATAAATAAAAACAAAGAAAAGCAAAACAGAATGTGAACTGAGAATGTCACCAATTTAATTCTGTTTGACGTCAAGTCCGTTCCACCATATAAAGGTAAAATAGTTTTTATAACGTTTAAAGAGGGAGCAATATATGTTGTGTGAAAGTGTTGAATACATTTTCCCCAAGTCTTATCCAATTTAACCAAGGGTTCAACAATGTCACTCCTGATGTTTTCTAAATTTAAACATGATATCGTTTCAGAATACCACTGGAGTGTGGTCTGAGGGTTGGAGTCTTTCCATTTAAATAAAATAGATCGTCAGGCAATTAATGTGGTAAAAGCAATCAACCGGTGTGCGGAGCGGGACAAATGAGTAAAATCTAGCATTGGTAACCCCAAAATTGCAGTAATAGTATGAGGTTGTAAATCAATACTTAAAACTACAGAAATAGTATCAAAATGTTATGTCCAATATTTTTACATATGTCGACAGGACCATAACATATGGGTCAATGAGGCCACTTCAGAGTTACATCTGTCACAGGTAGGGTTTACATGACCATAAAAACGAGCCAACTTATCGTTTGACATATGAACTCTGTGAACCACGTTGAATTGTATCAGAGCGTGCCTTGCACACAATGATGATGTATTGAAACCCAAACCACCATATATTTTGATTTGTGTAAGTATGTTTTACTTAGCCTGGAATGTTTATTCTGCCATATTTATGAAGACAATTTAGAATCTATAATATTAAAGAAAGATTTGGCAATAACATTTGGTATCATCTGAAATAAATACAGAAATTTAGGTAAACTGAACAGCATTGATTCGGCCGATTAAAGATAAGGACATTGGTGACAATTTAGTAAAGTGATGGTCAATTAAAGGCATAAAATAAAAGGCATAATTGAAGAATCCTCTCCCATTTCTCTATAGACATTTGGAGTTCTCTTTCCCAGTCATGCTTAATTTTATCAAATATATATATTTAAATTTGCAAAAGCAGCTCATAAATAGTCGTTATTAATCCTTTCTGATATGGGTTAAAATGTTTTTTTCCCAAATGTCGGTTTGATGTGGTAGCAGAAAAAGGGTTAGAAAAATTGTCTCATTTGTAAATATCTAAAAAAGTGCGAATTAGGTCAATTATATTTTTTGTAGTTGTTCGAAAGACATAGAACAACCCTCCCAAAACAAATCACGAAAAACTACTAGTCCCTTCCCCTTCCACAACAAAAATACTTGATCAGTACTAGAAGGTTTGAAGAGAAAATTGGATAAGATAGGATTCGATGAGATAAAACCATTTAGTCCGAAAAACGTACGAAATTGAAACCATATTCGGAACGTATGTCGTACTATTGGGTTAGTCGCATATTTATTTAATCTCATAATTGTTAAATGTAACGAGGCCCCTAGAATAGATGCCAACGATAGCCCTTGTAAGGAATCACGTTCAATATGTATCCATCCTGGGCATTGGGTATCTTCTAAATCTTTTGTCCAAATTATTAGATAACGAACATTGTTTGCCCTATAGTAGAATCTAAGGTTCGGTAATGCCAAACCACCATCATTTTTGATTTGTGTAAGTATTTTTTACTTAGCCTGGAATATTTATTCTGTCATATATATGAAGACAATTTGGAATCTATAATATCAAAGAAAGATTTGGCAATAAAATTTGGTATCGTCTGAAATAAATACAGAAATTTAGGTAAACTGAACAGCATTGATTCGGCCGATTAAAGGTAAGGACATTGGTGACCACTTAGTAAACTGATGTTTAATATGGTCAATTAAAGGCATAATATTAAATGTAAATAAATCCTTGTGTTTCTTGGTGATCTTAATACCTAAATAAGTAAAATTTTCGGTAGTCAATCTATGTGGAAACTGTCCATAATTCGAAACATGATTATTTAATGGAAAAAGCTCACTCTTACTATGATTTAGTTTATAACCAGAAATACTACTAAATTGATTGAGTAATGTTACTATTGCCGGAATAGATTTCTCAGGGTTAGAAATGAATAAAAACAGATCATCTGCATCAAGAGAGAGCTTATGTGTCGTATTCCCGCGGACAATACCAAAAATGTTAGGGGATTCCCGAATTGCGGTGGCTAAAGCTTCAAAAGCAATGTCAAATAGTAAAGGACTTAAGGGACTCCTGTGTAGTACCTCGAAAGGGCCTTAAAAAGGGGATCTCTGATTATTAGTAAATGCAGAAGCCTGGGGTATATAATGTATCAGCGATCATATAATGATCATATAATAATCCAAGAAATAATTTTTGGTCCAATCTTACGTTTTTCAAGTGTATTGAATAGGTATTCCCATCTACTCTATCAAACACCTTCTCGGCATCGTGAGATGACACATTCAGGCGTTTTATTTGACGCTGTATATACAATATTCATTAATTTCCAAACGTTAAAGTATGAGTAACGATTTTTAATAAAACCTCTCTGATTTTCAAAGATAATTTGCGGTAAAATATTTTCCAATCTCAAAGCTAATATTTTGGAAATAATTTTGAAATCCACATTTAACATTGATATTGGTCTATATGATGTCACTTCAGTAGGGTCTTTATCTTTTTTAAGAATTAAGGAAATAGATGCTACATAAAAAGATTGTGGTAATCTATTCCTTAAAAAATACTTCTTTAAATACCTTGCATAGCCAGGGAGACAATAAATTTGAAAAATACGTTAAAAATTCTACTGCAAACCCATCTAAACCGGGAGCTTTAGAAAATTCATTGAAATAATTGTTTCTGTATATTTTCTTCCGTGATGGGTTAATCTAACAACTGAGGTTCATTATATGGTAAATTCGGTAAGTTCAGTTTCTTTAAAGACCAATGCATTATATTGGAATCAGTTGGACATTCTGATTGGTATAGGGAGGTATAAAATTCCTGAAATTATTTATTAGTTTCGTCATGGTCTACAGTTAATGTAGCATCCCGTTTACTCACTTTGGTAATCTGACGCTTGGCCGACACCGCTTTCAACTGATTAGCGAGTAATTTAAGTTTTTTTTTAAATCCCGCGGTGTATGAAATAATTTGTCCACGAAATATTCCCTAAATCCCTCCCAGACTATACCATTGGATATTTCTTCAGTAGAGTTTGTCAAGAAGTAAAAAGCAATCAGATCTGTCATATAATTAATACAATTTAAGTCTTGAAGCAAAGTACCATTAAATCGCCATTGTTTAACACTAAACTTGGAATCAGGTAGATTGATTGATAGTTTCAATGGTGAGTGATCAGAAATAGCAATTGCATCATACTCGCATGCAGTGACCGATGAAACTAGCCGATAATCTATTATAAAGTATTCAATCCTTAAATAACTATGATATACATGAGGAAAAAAGAAACTCCGTCGTCATTTGGGTTTAAGAATCTCCAAACTTCTAACATTCCAGAGTCATGTATAACATAATTAAATTAGCGGATCTATTTGGATGCACATGATCAGATGTAGACCTGTCATTGAAGGGATTCAGACAGCAGTTGAAATCTCCACCCATTGTTAGAAAGTGATCATGTAATTTAGGAAAGGGTGCAATTAACTGTTTCAAAAACTCAGGGTGATCAATATTTGGTTCGTAGACATTCCCCATAGCAACTTTTTGCTTCCAAAGAACACCGGCAATCTCCAAAAATCTGCCATATGGATCAGAAATGGTTTCATAGTGAACAAACGGAATTGAGGAGTCAATAAAAAGAGAGACTCCGTTCACCTTAGCCTGTGAATTTGAATGAAATGCTGTCCTCTCCAAAACCTGAAGAATCGTAAATTGTTATCTTGCCTTACATGAGTTTCCTGAACAAAGATAATCTGAGCATTTAGTCTGCGTCGAACTTGAATAGTTTTTCCTCTTAATGGGATGGTTCAAGCCATTCATATTCCATGAAAGGAAGTTAAAAACTGTATCCATATAGCTTGTAAACATCATGTGCGATGTGAAAGGTTAATTCCTTAAAGGCTAATTGTTCATGATACTGGAAAGAGAAGAAAAAATGGGCGGAGCCAGAAGTTATGACGTTTCAGACATTTTGTCGTTCAGAAATTGGACAAATGCAGGACACGAAATAAGGAACAAAAAAGTCCCCCCCCCCTTCCCACTCCTGCGAAGCCCCGAACGGACCAATAGACAGTCAGTAAGCTACCTAATCCCATCCCTGAACCCATATCTCCTAGCGACCGCACTCGACATGGAGAAGATCATGTTTACCCACTCCCCAGCCGTAACACGGGTCAATGTTACCGTTTGTAAGAGAGAGAAATAAATCCAGGCCGGCAATGGAGTTAAAGAGCGAAAGCTACATATTATTATCCAAGGTGAAGATATGAAAAACAAGAACAGCGTTCTCTTAGTTTGTGTAACAACAGTGGAACACGAATTAACAAAGACATTCTTAAAAGATAGTATATACAAAATAAAAACAAACTCGTACAGTTCAATTCTTAATCAGTGGAACACGAATTAACATTCTAAAAAGTTAGTATAAATAAAAGAAAAACTCGTCCAGTTAAATTCTTAATCATTATCAAACGAAATGTTGTCAAAATAGAAACAGTGAATCTCCAATTATAACATAATCAGCTATCAATTATTTCCCTTCCTCGTCGTAACTCTCCAAAAAGCTGTAAGCGTCTTGCGGATTGTTCAAAAATCGAGTATTACGGTTGAAAATTCAAATACGCAATCTAGCTGGGTATAATAGGACTGGGCGCAGCTTTTTCTTGAATAAATCAGACATTACATTATGAAAGGACGTTATTATTTCCAAAAACTCGTAACAATAATCAGGAACAAACCGAAACTTGCATCCTTCATATTCAACCACGCCCAACTTTTTTGCTGCCTGGAGAACATTCTCCTTCATTTGCAAAAAGTGAAACCGAATAATCAAGTGTCTCGGTTTATGACCGGATTTCTTCCCAATCCTGTGTGCGTTATTCAAAAACGGAAGGTTTTCATTGTGCTCAATGTTGAATGTTTCCTTTTTCATTTTAGAAGCATATTTTATCACCTTATCTCCTTCGTGATCTTCCGGCAAACCAACAGTTCGTAAATTCAAACGACGGCTTCGCTTTTCTATGTCTATATTTTTAGACTTGTATTGCTGAAGTGCTCGATTATTATCATTCATTGTCCGTTCCAGTTTTTCAACCTTCAAATCTCTCTCCTGGCCCAGGGTTCGCAAGTTATCAATTTGTTCTTTTTGTCCACGAAGTTCATCCTGTAGCATAGACAGTTTTCCTTGGACTTCCTAGAGTTTGGTCGAAACTCCTTTCACCATTTCTTCCAAACTGCCAAATCTTGTTTTTTTTTAAATAATATTTTTATTAGAAGTAATCCATCATAACAACGGTATAACAACTGTTCAAATACACAACCAACTTATTTAAATAAGTATACGGATGTTACAAATAATTCTAATAAACTTCTATTTTTTAGAGAGTAGAAAAAGAAAAGAATAGATTTTAATCAATAAGAATGGTGATTAAATAATAATTTTGATTATATACAAAGAGAAAGAGAAGAGAAAAAAAAAAAAAAAGAAAAGAAAAGATTATAGTATATATTATTCATCTGAATAGTGAATAACACAATTTCAAATAATGATATCAATAGAGACATGCATACGAATCCAAATTAAAAAAAATACTATTTTCATCTAATCCTGCCGGGTACCCATTGAGTTGTGATGCCAAGAACAGCTACCCCTTCAAATATTCTGTATATGGAGACCATATCTGTTCAAAGAGTTCGTATTTGTCCATTACGACAAATCTGATTCTTTCCAAATGCAATGTCTCCAACATTTCCACTGTGCACATTTTAATTGTGGGGGATAATGTTCCCTTCCAAAATGTTCAATATTAATTTTGTCCCTATTATCAAACAGTAATCCAAGAAATGTCTTTGGTTTACTGTTAATATTAGATTTGAATCCGGAACTCCTAATATTATTAATTTTGGATCTGGGTCCAGTTTAATTTTAAGAACTTCAGAGATAACTCTAAATATTTCAGTCCAATAATAGTTGAGTTTTATACATGTTGCAAAACTATGCGTTAAGTTAGCTTCCAAGTTCTGACATTTATCACAAATAGAAATATTAGGATAAATTATATTTAATTTCGTTTTTGAATAATGTAATCTGTGTAATACCTTAAATTGTATCAATATATGTCTAGCATTTAATGAGCAACGATGTATACGTTGTAGGCTTTCTTCCCAAGTTTCCTTCGTTATAGATACACCTATTTCATTTTCCCATGCTTGTCGATATATTTCCGAAGTTGGGATTTCCCTCCCCAAGATAGTATTGTATATATACGCTATTAATTTTTCTGTATTTGGGTGTTTATTAAACAATTCATCTAATAATCCTGGTTTTCTATTTTTATAGTCTTGCGTATTTGACTTAATATAGTTTCTAATTTGTAAATACCTAAATATGTTATTTGACTGCAATCCATAGATATCCTGTAACTCTTGAAATAAAATAAATGTTCCTTTCTTGTAAAGGTGTTTTATCCTTTTAATTCCTAAATCATTCCAGTGTCTAAACTCCTTGTCCAATACAGAGGTCTTAAACAAAGGATTATTCATAATTGGCTAACAAAGTGACAAATTATCCATATGTAGGGTCTGAAGTATTTGTTTCCAAATACGTCTATTGCTATGAATTATAGGGTTATCACCATGCGTTTTGTTTGTACTTCCCTTGGTGCAAAAAGAATCGAACCTACATCAAAAGGCAAACAGTCTTCCTTTTCCATCTTTAGCCAGTTTGGCTCATAATCTAAATTTACCAACCAAAAAATCATGTTTTTAATCTGAACTGCTCAGAAATAATATAAGCAATTTGGTAGTGCTGGTCCACCATTTATTTCAGATTTATATAGATGTTTTTTACTTATTCGATGATTTTTGTAGTCCCAAATAAAACTATTAACCAAAGTATCTATGTTTTTAAACATTTTAGGGGGATATAAAGAGATGGCTTGAAATAAATATAACAATTGTGTTAAAAAAAATCATTTTTATAGTATTTATTCTACCGATCATTGAAATAGGTAGTGTTTTGCAATATATATATATATATATATATATATATAGTTTATTTAAAAATTGAGGGTAATTATATTTAAATAGACAGTTATAGGATTTAGATACATTAAATCCTAGATATTTAAATTTGTCCGTGACTATTTTAAGTGGGAATTGTTCTAGTATACTTAATTTTATTCCAGTTATAGGCATAATTTCACTTTTCTTCCAGTTAATTCTATACCCAGAAAATGTGCCAAACTTAGTTATAACATTAAGTAGATTGGAAATACTAATCTCCGGTTTTGTGATATAAATTAAGATGTCATGTGCGTATAGCGATATTTTATTCGTTGTAGTTTTTGTATTATAGCCATATATTTCTGGTTCTGATCCAATCATTTCGGCTAATGGTTCTATTACCGGAGCAAATAGTAATGGTGATAACGGGCATCCTTGTCTACAACCCCTATAGAGATTAAATTTTGCTGATAACATTTGATTTGATAATATTCTTGCAGTTGGATTCGAGTATATGATTTTTACCCATTTGGAAAATCTATCCCCTACTGAAAATTCTGCACTATTTTAAATAAATATGGCCATATAACCTGGTCAAATGCTTTTTCAGCATCTAAGGATATAACAGCTAGTTCAATATCATTCACTATTTTTGAGTATATGATATTGAATAAACGTCTCAGATTATAAGATGAGTATCGTTTTGGGATGAAACCTGTTTGGTCATGATGTATTAAGTTATTAATCACTAAACTTAGCCTCCGAGATAAAATTTTAGTTAGTATTTTTTGATCAGTGTTAAAAAGAGCTATAGCTCTGTATGACCCAGGGTCTTCCAAATCTTCATCGGCTTTAGGGATAAGTGTAATTGTAGATTCATTTAATGATTCTGGTAACTTTCCTTGTTCATAAGCATATTTATATATTATATGTAAACGTGGAGAGATCAGATCATAAAACGTCTTATAAAATTCAACACTTAAGCCATCAGGGCCTGCGGCTTTTCCGTTATTTAATGATCCAATTGATTCTTCAATATCTTTTACTGATATATCAGCATTTAACAAGTCGCTACCTTCCTGATCCAAACTATATCACATTCTTGTAGCAGTGTTTCCATTCCATCTGGTTGTCCTGCTAGTTTAAATGAGTAAAGATTTTGATATTATTGTAAAAATGTATCATTGATATCTTTTGGTAAAGTCAATATTTCTCCTTGTCCAGATCTAATTTTATGTATCATTTTCTCCTCATCGAATGTTCTAAGCTGACATGCCAGTAGTTTTTGTGGTTTATCCCCAAATTCAAAGTGTACTTGTTTAGTCTGTTGAAAAAGTTTAGTAATCTGATTTGAATATATTTTATTTAGTTTATATTTTGATGATGCAATTTTATTACCAGCCCTTTGAAGGGGATATTGCATTTTCAATATCTAATTGTTTTATTTCATTTTCCAACTTTTGTTGAGTCTTTCGATTTTCCATATTAAAGTATGCGTATGCTGATATTATCACACCACGCATACATGCTTTAAATGTATCCCAAAGCAGTGATGGTGAAATTCCAGGTTTGTCATTAGTTTCAAAAAATAATTTAATCTGTTTTACCAAGTAATCATAACAAGCCCTATCCATTAATATTTGGGGATTGAATCTCCAGTTAGAGGGTTTAATAGTTATGTATTTTAATTTTATCTTAAATGTTGATGGAGCATGATCCGAGATAATAATATTATGATATTTTAAGTCATACATAAATGGGATTAGTTTTGAATCTATTAAAACATAGTCTATCCTTGAATAGGTTCCAAATACAGGGGAAAAGATGAGTATTCTCGACCAGATGGGTTATCTGTTCTCCAGATATCGTTAACATGTTCTGTGTTAATAAAATAATTTATAAGTGTACTTGACTTAGAAGTGGTTTTCCTTTTCTCTGATGAACTATCTAAATAATTACCTAAGGTACAATTAAATTTATTAGATTATGTTGAGTGGATATAGGGATATTGTTAAATATTTTATTGAAGAATAATGGGTTATCAAAATTAGGACGATATATATTCATAAGGATTACTTTCTAAGAATGTAATTCACCTGTAATTATTATATAGCTACCTTCAATATCTTCTATTATTGAGCTTTGTTTAAAAGGTATACCTTTACGAATAATTATTGCTACCCCTCTAGACTTATGTGTAAATGAAGAGTGGTATACTTTGGAAATCCATTTTGCTCTTAATCTATGCTGCGCGTCTTTTGTAAGGTGTGTCTCTTGGAGAAAAATAATATCAAATTTCAATCTATTTAATTGAGCTAAAACCTTACCTATTTAATTGGTTCATTAATTCCCTTAACATTCCAACTACAGAAGGTGATTCCATCACCCCCAATCCTAGTATTTATGTCATACATGTTATTATTAAGGTGGTTTATAATGGAGTAGATGTCTCAGCTCATCTAACCCAATCCTATACCCAAACATCAGATCGATGAAATTTAATCTCTGTATCATTGTCTTATATCCACGTCTCTTTGAACTAACGATATAATAACAATCATATTTAAATCCATATAATATATAATATGAAATAAAATACATAATATAAAAGTAATAATAAAAAATGTGAGTAAAGTAAGTGATGTTAGTAAAGTGTAAGGGGAAAAAAGTGACTACAACTATAATTAGTGTAGTTAGTATTAGTGTAAGCCACGTGTGGCTATTAATCTACGGACTTCCGTGAAAAAAAAAGATGTCAACAATTCCAGCTCCGTTTTTGCCTTAAGGGCTATATATGTCGGGGTGAGGTATTACATTTATACACTTAATAATTAATTAATAATACTACTAATATCAAATATAGTTAGTGTCATAGCACTATATTATGAGAGTTAACGTACATTTTTAAGGGGTAGGTAATACAAAACTATAATTATTAATAATCCATCCATCCCTCCTTAACCCCAACATAAAGTCCATGTCCAGTGTTCCTCCACCTTCCATGCGGATCCTCCTTCAGTGTGAATCTTCCTCCTTTTCTGTGGATGAGCAGTATCATCAGGTAAGTAATCAATAATATTCAGTGTTGTTCATCTTCATCTACTTCTTTCTCTACTTCTTCTGAATGTTTCGAGCGAATTCAAGAGCTTCTATATGTTTGGTGAAGTGGTGCTCCTTGTTATCATAAGTTACTCTCAATGTTGCCGGGTACATCAGGCCATATCTCAGCTTCTTTATGTTCCTCAGGATACCTCTTGTTTCTGTAAATAAAGATCTTCTCTTTGCCACTTCCGCAGGGTAATCTCTGAAGATACTGATGTCGTCTCCCTCATATTTGAGATTTTTCTTACGTATTATTATCTTCATCATATCTTCAAAAACATGATCGTAAGCCACCTTCACAATCATCTGTCTTGGGGGAGCATCCCTCCTAGGGGTACGTCTCAATGCCCTGTGTGCTCTGCCCAGCAGAGGTTCTTGGTCCAAGTTCAGAATATCTTTCAGGAGTTTTGCAGCAAATTTTCGAGGGTCTTGATCTCCCTCTCGGCCTGCACTCAATCCAACAATACGCAAATTCTGACGCCTTTGATGTCCCTCCAAGTCAATGCATTTCTCAGTTATTGTGTGTAATAATTCTGATAAACGCATGTTCTCAGCAAGACTCTTCTCGGCTGATTCAGTCAACTCTTTTATTACGTCATTTTGTTGGTTAAGTGAGGTTTTAATAGGTTCTAATTTGGTATCCAGCAGCAACTCCATCTCACCAGTTTTACGGTTTACGTCATCCAACTGTTGTTGCAAATCAGTACCCGCTGTATCTTTCCATTCGTCCATCATAGTCTTTACAGTAGTTGTAACTTCTTTTTTGAACTCTTCTTTCAAATTTTCGTGATACACCAAAATATCATTTCATAAAGTCTTTATTCCTTCTTTATATTCTTTTTTCATATCCTTAAGCATTTTTTTTAGCTCATCCATAATAATTTTTTTGTGGTCATCCATCTTTAAAATATCTTCCTGGGAGGCGCTCAAACTCGAGCCCGAGGCTCCAGTGAGGCCTACTTCCTTTTTCACAGGCTTTTTCACTTGGTGGTGGGGGGGGGGGGGGGGCGATGCATCGACATTTTCTTGTTAAAGTCGCGCGCCTGATGACGTCACGCAACTTTTTAACGCTACCGGAGCTGTTCACACCCGTTCTCCTCTGGTAGCTTCAGTTAACCCCTTTTACCCCCGTTTTTCATGCAATTTTTAGCGGAGCTGAATGGCGCGAGTTCCACTCCATAGCGCCACCGGAAGTCCTTTCACCATTTCTTCCAAACTGCCAAATCTTGTTTTCATGTCACATTTCAGTTCATTTTTCAATTCATCGTTCATTTTCTATATTGCTTCTATGATACTGGAGTCAGAAGCTATAGCTGTGGTTGTGGCTTTCCCCTGTTCCTTCCTTGGGGAGCCTCCTTTCCTTCTTCTCTCCATCCGTTTCACGATTAAGGCGTGTAAAAGTGTTATCAACACTCAATGAAAAGGTTAGACTGTGTCTTGAAGTCAAATAGTCACAAGTATCATTGAAAGAGTGGTAAGTAGAAGTTAAAAGTTAAGGGAGCAAACAAGTTTGCAGCCTGTACAGCATGCCGCCACGAGGAGTGTCCCAGCAATTCAATCCATAACACTTCAAGTCAATCACAGTGATTGCAGGGCCAACAGTGCAATCCATTCCATTTCAAGTCAAGCACAGAGAGTGCAGGGCCAACAGTCAAATCTATTCCATATCAATTCAAGCACTGGGATTGGAGGGCCAACAGTCCAATCCAGTCCATTTTAAGCAATCAAGTCAATCACAGTGAGAGCAGGGCCAATAATCCAATCCATTCCATTTCAAGTCAAGTCAAGCACATTGCGGGGGTATCAAATCATTTAGTGCAAGGATATTTCGGGCTAAGAAGTCATTTATTGCAAGCACATTGCGTGGTAATAAATCATCATTTATTGCAAGCACATTGCGACGTAACAAATCATTTATTGCAAGCAAATTGCGGGCTGAGAAATCATCATTTATTGCAAGCACATTGCGGGGTAACACATCATTTATTTCAAGTACGTTGCGGGCTAACAACTCGTCATTTATTGCAAGCACTCTGCGGGCTAACAACTCATTCATTGCAAACACATTGCGGACTAACAAATCATGTATTGCAAACACATTGCCGGAAAACGAATCATCATTTATTACAAGCACATTGCAGGGTAACAAATAATTTATTGCAAACACATTGCGGGCTAACAAATCATCATTTATTGCAAGCACAGTGGGGGCTAAAAAATCATATATTCCTTGCAAGCACAGTGGGGGCTAACAAACTATTTATTCCTTCCAAACACAGTAGGGGTTAACAACTCATTTATTCTTTGCCAGCACATTGCGGGTTAACAAATCATCACTTATTTTAAGCACATTGCGGGCTAACAAATCATTTATTGCAAGCACATTGCAGACTCACACTTCAGTTGACTCACACCGTAGAATCACAGTTGTGGATTCTCACTCACGATCTTCCAGAATGACGGACTCACGTCCGGAACAAGCTGCTCCTGAAACTGGACGTTACAGATTTCAGGCTCACGTGTTTTTTTCCTAATGGCAATGGTGAGTGTGTGGCCAGGATGGTGTGGGTCCTTGATGATTTTTGCTGCCTTTTTGAGGCAGCGACTACGATCGATCCAATTGACGGTGGGGATGCAAGCCGGTCATGAACTGGGCTGTGGTCACAACATTTTGTAGTCTTTTTCGCTCCTGGACGTTCAAGTTGCCGAACCGGGCCACGATGCAACCAGTCAGAATGCCCTCTACCGTAAACCTGTAGAGGTTTAGGTGAATCCTCTTCGACATGCCGAATCACCTTCGCCGAGCTGTTTAGGGCTTTTAACAATAGCGGAGTCAGGGGATATGGGGAGAAGTCAGTACCTTTATAGCTGTTTCTTAAACGTTGGGCTTGTCATAGCCTTAACTGCCTCATCTGGCAGCTTGTTCCATACACCCACCACCCTTTGTGTGAAATCGTTACTCCTAGATTCCTATTAAATATTTTCTACTTCGCCTTGCATGACCTCCTCAATCAACATACCTAGTGCGTGTGTGAGTGTAGGTGTGTGAGTGTGAGTCTGAGTGTGTGTGTGTGAGATGGACGGTGTGTGTGTGAGTCTGTGTGTGTATGAGTGTATGTGACGGTGTGTGTGACTGTATGTGTGTGTGTGATTGTGTGTCTGTGTGTATGTGAGTCTGTGTGTGTATGTGTGAGTGTATGTGTGAGTGAGAGTATGTATGTGTGTGTGAGAGTGTGTGTAAAGGTGGAGGGTGTGTGTATATGTCTGCCTGTGTGTGTATGAGTGTGTGCGTGTATGTGTGTGAGTGTTTATGTGTGTATGTGTGTGTGAATTTGCTGGTCTGCAATCTGTTTTAAATGCTGTGAGATTGCGTTTGCTGACTAGCCCTCTGCTTGAATTGATGTGAGATTGTATATGCAGGCCTGCACACACCTTGAAATGGTATGAGATTATATTTGCTAGGGTCTGCACTCTGCTTGAAATGCTGCGTGATTGTATTTGCTGGCCTGCACTGCCATTGAAATGTTGTGAGATTGGATTTGACGGCCTGCACTCTGCTTGAAATGCTGTGGGATATGATTTGCTGGCCTGCACTTTGCTTGAAATGCAGTGAGATTGGTTTTGCTGGCCTGCACTGCCATTGAAATGTTGTGAGATTGGATTTTCTGGCCTGCACTTCGCTTGAAATGCTGTGAGATGGGATTTGCTGGCCTGCACTCCGCTTGAAATGCTGTGAGATTGGATTTGCTGGTCTGCACTCCGCTTGAAATGCTGTGAGATTGGATTTGCTGCCCTGCACTCCGCTTGAAATGCAGTGACATTTGATTTGCAGGCCTGCACTCCGCATGAAGTGCTTTGTGATTGCAATTGCTGGCCTGCACTCCACTTGAAATGCTGTGAGATTGGATTTGCTGCCCTGCATTCTGCTTGAAATGCTGTGAGATCTGATTTGCTGACCTGCACTCCGCTGGAAATGCTGTGATATTGGATTTTCAGGCCTGCACTCCGTTTCAAATGTTGTGAGATTGGATTTGCTGGCCTGCACTTTGCTTGAAATGCTGTGAAATATGATTTGCTGGCCTGCCCTCTGCTTGAAATGCCGTGGGATTGGATTTGATGGCCTGCACATCACTTCAAATGCTATGAGATTGGATTTGCTGGCCTGAACTCCTCTTGAAATGCGGTTAGATTGGATTTGCTGGCTCACAGTCCGCTTGAAATGCTGTGATATTGGATTTGCTTGCCTGCATTCCGCTTTAAATGCTGTGAGATTGGATCTGCTGGCCTGCATTCCGTTGAAATGCTGTGAGATTGGATCTGCTGGCCTGCACTCCGGTTGAAATTCAGACAGATTGGATTTACTGGCCTGCACTCTGATTGAAATGCTGTGAAATTTGATTTTCTGGCCTGCACTCTGAAACGCTGTGAGATTTAATTTGCTGCCCTGCACTCTGCTTAAAATGCTATTAAATTGAATTTGCTGGCCTGCACTGAATTATCTCAGATATCAGATTTTCTTTGTTAAAATTTGAACGTTCAATCTCCCTATATTAAAATCGTCTCTTTTTTTATCAACCGCACAGAGAGCAAGAGGCATTAAGCAGGAGAACACAACAAGAGACAAAACAAGAAAAATCTCATCGTTAACATTTAAATTGTTGTTATCATTTAAGAGTCATTCACATTTTCAAATTAAGTAAATATTTTTTCCACTTGCCATTTTTCCACTTGTCTTCTTCATCACAATAGGGACCTAACCGGCAGGAATGGCTGCGCTGTCGGAATGCCGCTAATAGTACTTCTGGGGGAGGTTGAGTGGAGATGGACTGAATGCGTGGGGGAGGGAATGGCACGGGGCAGAGTGGGGAGAGGGGGGAGGGTGATGGGAGTATTTGTGACTGACTGAACTGCCACCACACAGCCGTGAGTGACTGGAATGCCAGCCCACCAGCCATAAGTAAATGAACTGCCAGTCCACCAGCTGTAAGTGACTGAAGTGCCAGCCCACCAGCCATGACTTAATGAATGGTCAGCCCACAAGTGATGACTCACTGAACTGTGAGTCCAAGAATCCATTCAGTCCACAATGTGCATACTAGCCCTCTGGAAACATGTCCCTTCAGCCCACAACACCCATGCTAGCGATCCAGTGACCTTCCTCCTTCATTGTTAAGATCTGTAAAAAAAAAAACATTTCTAAAATTGATTCCCTGCCCCCCCCCCCCCCCCCCCCCCCCCCCACAAAGATTGAGCTGCCAGCCCAAGAATCCATTCGGCGCACAATGTCCGTACTAGCGCTCTGTAAGTTAGCCCCTTTGGCCCACTGCACTCATCCAAGCGCTCCAGAAAGCGCCCCAGCCCACTGCCCAGCAATATTGGAATTGGTGGAGAGGTGGAATATTACGTCAGATGACCCGCCCTCCCGTGTGAAGATGGGACCCCACGGGTCCCACTTAATCTAGTTAATTCTTATTTTCATCGAAGAAAAGTGCTGGGGTAACTCAAAGGATCGTGCATCGTTTTTTGTGAACATGTACAGGTGATCGAGACCGTTATTTAGGGTTCAGAGTTCAGCGACACGTTTTGTGTTTTTTTTAGTCGGTCCCGCAATTATTTGCTTGTCGTGTCCCATCGTGGATTCAATGGCTGTGATGCAAGGTGTTTGTCCCGTGAGTGCAACTAATGACAATCAGCAGGTATGAGGTCATGCCGCTGGAGACCTATCTATCGCTCTATGTATCTCGGTGCCCACCAAAACGCATCGCCACAGAGCTGCGGCGATGACGGACTGACGGAGTCACTGGAGTTCATTGTGTCTTCCAGCTATGGAATATCCATTGATCTATCGAATTCAAGATATATATTTCCCTGTAATAGCGGCTGTCGCTGTTTTCGGTAATTTATTTGTCTTTGATTTTTATCTACGTGCATTAGCTGGGAGACATTCCGTCTACTCCAGCGCTGCCGGCGTTAAGCATTTTTTTCTGTTTCAATAATTCACCTGTTTAATTTGCTCAGACATCCATTTTCCTACTGTAACTACCGCAATGTGTACGTCATGCCCGTTGTTTATCCTGGCCTGGATCAATCTCTGCCATAGAGGGAGTACAGAGAAGGTTCACCACACCGATTCCTGGGATGGCAGGACTTTCATATGAAAAAAGATTGGATAGACTCGGCTTGTACTCGCTAGAATTTAGAAGATTGAGGGGGATCTTATAGAAACCCACAAAATTCTTAAGGGATTGGGCAGGATAGATGCAGGAAGATTGTTCCTGATGTTGGGGATGTCCAGAGCAAGGGGTCACAGTTTAACGATAAGGGGGGAGTCTTTTAGGACCGAGATGAGAACACATTTTTCACTCAGAGAGCGGTGAATCTGTGGAATTCTCTGCAAGTGGTGGCCAGTTCATTGGCTATATTTAAGAGGGAGTTAGATGTGGCCCTTGTGGCTAAAGGGATCGGGGGGGTATATAGAGAAGGCAGGTACATATACTGAGTTGGATGATCAGCAATGATAATATTGAATGGCGGTGCAGGCTCGAACGGCCGAATGGCCTACTCCTGCACTATTTTTTATGTTTCTATGTTTCTTTGTATTATTGCGCTGGCCAGACCCCTGACCAGGGAGCGGGTATCAGATAATCACACCCTGGGATTGGAAATATGTTGACCAGGAGCTGAGATAATGGCACCTTGGGCTCCTTCCGTGAATAGTCTGAACCCAGTTAGTGAAATGACATCTCTACCCGCTCGGACAACCATGTTTAACGCAATATATAATCGATGTATTTTCTGCAGTCAGCCGTCGCTGCGTGAAGCATTATCCCGTTTTAGACCTGTAATGCTACTGCTCATTAGATAAAGCTGGACTCTGACTCTATGAAAGTGTCACTACTTAGCTATGCGTTAATTCAATTGTAAACAAATGCTGTCGCGTAATATTATGTCTGTTGAAGTTATGTATCTTGATATCCTCTCCTTCGGACGGTCTGTATATTCGAATTAATATCCGAAGATATATCCGTTCATCCTCGCTGCCGTGCCACAGTCGCTACTGCCGGTGTCACACAATTGCGGAGACGCACGTTCATTATCTACCTCCCGTGCTCTCTGAGCAATGTGTCATCGTTCGTTCTCCGACGCTGCGCGCTACTCCTGGCTGCGCTCTTGTTTCCTCCCACATGCAATTTACCCACTGCCTAGTAATGGTTTCTGTAACTACTGTATAAGGGACTTTGTCTAGGTGGATGCTACAATCTGCGGGACAGTTGATAAGAATATGGGGAGAAATAAAAGCTGTGAGCGTAGTGTACATTGGTGTTTGATGCGTGGACACCGTTGTCCAAAGCCCGGTGGCTCTGCATTCTGTCGGGGATAAAATTTATTTGGCTAAAGCATCCAAGTTTGAAAATCTTCCAAGCAGACAATAGTCCTCAGATACATTTAGCGGGTCTTGTAATATCTCTTCTCTCCTTCACAGTGAACCTCCTGGCGATAGTGATTCTCTGTCGAAGTAAATGCGGTCTCTCCAAATGCATCACTCTCTACCTGGTGGCCATGGCAGTGTCTGATCTTCTGGTCGGCATCACTGATCCGTTCCTCCGTCAGACTATTCAAATTCACTTCCCGTATTCTTTTCTGAACATTACTCCCGTGTGCACGATTCTCGAATTCCTGGTCAAAGCAACCACCGCGGTCTCTGTCTGGCTGACGGTCGCCTTCACCTTCGATCGGTTTGTGGCTATTTGTTGTGAGAAGCTGAAAACAAGATATTGTACCGAGAGAACGGCGGCTGTGGTTATCGGGGCAGTGGGTGTGCTGACCTGTTTGGAGAATGTCCCCAGGTGTTTTACGATAAAGTCTGGCTACGAATTTGATAATGTTGCCTGGGGGTGCGTCGTACAACCCACTTTCTATACGTCGTCTGCGTGGATCGCATACGAGGCCACACACCGCGTTCTAACCCCTTTTGTCCCGTTCTTTCTGATTCTTCTGCTCAATGCGCTGACGGTCAGACGGATTGTAGCGGCCAGCAGAGTCCGCAGGGGGCTCCGGGGCCGCAGCAACGGAGAGAATGACAAGGACCCGGAGATGGAAAACCGCAGGAAATCTATTGTTTTACTCTTTAGTATCACCGGCACTTTCATATTGCTGTGGGGAACACAAGCTGTCTTTTACATCTTTACCAGAATTGCGAAGATCGAAGATGACGTTTCCCCCACCGGTTATTACTATATCACGATTGTAACGTCTACGTTTTTACAGCTGCTCAGTACCTGCACCAACACGTGTATTTACGTGGTGACACAGAGTAAATTCAGGGACCAGCTGATGAACGGGATTACATTCCCAATGAGAGCAATCCGTTCACTTGTTTGTTCCTGGGTCCACACATCACAGAAGCGGGCTATTTGATCCACCGATCCATGCCGATAGACCAATATGCATTTTATCTCATCCCAGTTTGATCTCTCAATATTTTCACTCAACTGCCCACATTTAAATAGCCATATAAATCACCAACCGAAGTCACAGAGCATTACTGCACGGAATCTAGTTATTTAGCTCAAATCATCCCCGCTAACCGAGATGCCCCGTCAACGTGAGTTTTTTCCCCCGCGATTCTTCAACATACATTTTAACCTTTCATAGAAATGCACCCGTGCAATTGTTTTTTTTTAATATCGTGACTGCTTCACTTTTTTCTAGCCGCGCGTCTGCTGGATGTGGGACTTAATCAGAGAAACGGGGGATATGGTCCAAAGGAGGGGAAGGGAAGTGGGGCATGAGGTTGCGGATCCTGGACTTGCTCCAGGGCGACACTGTGAATGAGACCTTTTAAATGTTTCGCATGTAAGCTGAATTAAATGCTGCATATTAAAATATTTTACCTAACCAATGTTCTAGATTAGGAGCTGAGCATAGCGGCATTGGCTAATTAAAAGTGAGGAATTAAATTGGACTAGCAAGGCTTAAGCGAAGCTCACTTCATAGTGCGGGCTACGGACACTCGGCTAATTTAGGATTAACTGAATGGTACCGTTAGGTTACGGGAGGAAACGTCTCTATAGTTACACCGATGATAGGGGAAGTAACTGGAGAATGGAGACGTGCAGAAGGTGAACATGTCTGGAAATTGGGTTGTTAGCGCTGAGTATGCTGATTATGTGGAAACATGTGGTTAAACCAGTAACTGACCTCATTGCCATCTGTCCGTCTGTTGGCATAAGACAGGAATAACTTGATTCTTGACCAACTGTAAGATCATACGTATAATGTAATTGAACTCATCATCGCCTTTGAATGTTTCTCCTTTTTACGCGTATAATTATGCTGCTTATCCACTTTTTCAGTGAGTGGGTTTCCCAGAGGCAAGTACTATGCGACCATACTGATTGTAACTCCCCCACTCCCGGTACCGTAATAAAGCTTGATGCTTTTAATTGTATTTTGTCTGGTGTACTCTGTTGTCTTCTAATGAACTTTAACGTTAAACGCCATAAATAAGTGCGGAATTAACAGCTAATTTGAAGCACGCCATCCTGACGAATATGTTGGAATTATATATTAAATGGGAGATAGCTAAATTATCAAAAACCGAATGGTGTTCTATACCTTAGTGATACTTTGATCTGCTTACTGTTATTGACCGCAGGCAACAGAACTGGGTGGCAATCACGAACGCATGAACGAATCAAAGTAAATATCCGCGTGTTCCGTCATTTGAAAGTTCACGGTGGAAAGTGTCATAAACTCTTGTGGGCTTGTCTCCGCAAACGGAGAGCGACAGGAGAAGCAGGTTGAAATCATTATATGAAATTAAGATTAAGACTATATTCCTTCCATCGTTTTCTGTCCTGTTCTTCATTTATTCAACGACTGCGCTGTGTCAAATGTCGTATACCTTTCCCTCCTATCCCGCCTTATGCTTCATTTGCACGGTTGCATATCTCACCATATCTGACTGCATTATAGTTGCGGTAGATAATCTGAAACGGAATAAACAATGCGAGGAAAACGCAAATCGATGGAGGGAATCCGCGGGTCGGGCTGCATCTGTGCACGGAATGGACAGACGGCGTTTTGTGTCGGGACCATGAAGAGGTTTGGGGAATGGACATATCAGGAAACCAACGCCTGTCTATCCCCACTACAAATGCTGCCTGGCCCACTGAGTTCTGATGTGCTTTTCGCTGCACGATGTGAAGGATTTGGACGGGGAGTTAAAGTTTTAGCAGATTGATCAAAAAGGTAGAGGCTCGAAGGCATGGCTTTAACGTAAGCGAGCAAAGATCTATTGAAATATGTGGGGCACGTTTCTTCACACAGAGGGTGGCAGATGCCTGGCCGCGCTTCCAATGTTGGTGGTGGAAGCTGTTAGTATCATGGAGTTTCAGGGGCACGTAGATATGCAAATACCTGAGGGATATGGATCATGAGTAACCAGATGACATTAATTTAACTTGACGTCACGATCGGCCCAGACATTATGGGCCGAAATGCCTTTTCCTGTGCTGTACATTTCTATACGTTATGTACAAGTGCAGCAAGTAGTGCAAATACAAATATACCATAGTGCAGAATCCAATTTACTTTCTAAATGGAGAGAAAATCGAGAGATCGGAGGTGCAAAGGGACTTAGCTGTGCTGGTGCGGGACTCTCAAAAAGTTCATTTGCAAGGAAGCAAATTCATTTACATCAAGAGGACTGGACTACAAAAACAGAGATGTAATGCTGAGGCTCCATAAGGCCCTGGTCAGGCCCCCATTTGGAGTACTGTGAGAAAATGGGTGTAGAATATCTGAGGAAGGATGTCCTGGCTCTGGGGAGAGTCCAGATGAGGTTTAGAACAATGATCCCATGAATGAGTGGGTTTGCATATGGTGAGCGTTTCACAGCACTGGGCCTGTACTGGTCTGAGATTAGATGGTGGAGGAGGGGACCTCATTGAAACTTGCGGAACAATGAGAGGCAAAGGTAGAGGGGATGTGGAAAGGAAGTTCATGTATATTTTGAAGGCCGAAATAGATACCTTCTTGATTAGAGCGAGTGTCCAGGGTTATAGGGAGGAGGCAGGAAAATGGGATCAGTAGACAGATATCAGCCACGTATGATGACGTAATGGCGTAATAGACTCGATGAGCTGAATGACATAATTCTACTCCTCTAACTTATGAACGAGAACTGGTGAGATGAAAATGGTCCTTTGTTCTGGTGGCTGCTTACCCGAGGCAACGCAGATGGAGATTGATTCGATCTGGAGGTCATTTTAATTTGAGACATGACTATGCATGGGGGAAGCCATTTCGTTTGATAAATTGAGGGTGTAAATTGTGGAATATTGGACAGATGATGGCCAAGGGGGATCTGTCAAAAAGAATTGCTGATAACTGCATAGAACGACAAAGACCGTGTGGACAGGCGGGCAGGGTGTAGCAGCTCCTATTTACCTACAATCTTGAATTTTTCCTCCAGTCGCATCGCTGCGCAGTCACTGCAAGGGCCAGGAAGCGAGCTGGCAAGATAATCTCTGACCCCTCTCACCCTGGCCACAAACTATTTCAATCTCTTCCCTCTGGAAGGCGACTCCGGACTGTCAAAGCTGCCACAGTCAGACATGAAAACAGTTTTTATCCACGAGTATTTGCTCCACTCAACAGCCAAAAATCTGCAGCCTCCCTTTGATCTGGTATTTTGTTGGTTCACATGCTTGATCAATGGTGTTTCATCATTAATGTTTTAGTATTATTAATGTTTCGTGTTTTCCGAGTCATTCGTAACTGTCACTGTATGTCATGTCGTTACATGTGGGCGGAGCACCAAGGCAAATTCGTTGTATGTGAATACTTGGCCAATAAACTTACTTACTTACTAATCAATATGATTTGTCCGAGGACGCTGTGAATCCGCCCCACCGAGTCGCCACTGCTTTTTGATCCAAAACCTCCGTCCAGAACCCTTTATGATCCCACCTCAGATTCCAGGACGCTGGGCAGGACAGGGACATGGGTACTGAATTAACCTTGTCCTGGGACACGGTACAAACATCATAGACTGGCCTGGAACTATGTTTATTCCAAACCACCGTCCCGGGATCCATGACACTATTTAATCCGGTCCTTGCGTAATCAATACAATACAATACAAATGTATTGTCATTTGAACCTCAAAATTAGTTCAGACGAAATGTGTTTTCTGTAGTCATACAACAAGAAAAGAAACAAGACACACAGCCAACACAATTTACACTAACATCCATCTCAGCGAATCTCCTTCTCACTGTGATGGAAGGCAAAGTTTTGTCTCTCCCCTGTGTTCCTTTTCTTCTCCCGATGTGAATGCCTCCGATGGGCGATGGCAAGACCCGTGGCCAGTGAGGCCGCGCCGAGCGATGTAAGGTCCTGCTCCGGGTCTTAATTTTGGAGCCCCCGGCTCCACGGTGCTAGGCCCCAACGGCAACGGAGACCCGACGGAGAAAAGGCTTGGTCACCCGTGACGGAAGAGATTTAAATGCCCCCCCCCCCCCCAACAGCCCCCCCCGCCACATATACACAGCTAAGAACAATATAAAAACCACAACAAAACTATACATTCAACGGGACAAAAAGAAGACGGACTGCAGAGGTCGCTGCAACGTCGGTCGCGCTACCAAGACATCAGCATCACAGCATCACGCCATCAGCATCGCAGATCGACGAACATGTGTAATCCGCACCCTGTTTTAGTACCCGGGACCTTTGCAATTCAAAATCCCGTCCCTGGACATGGTTAGGTGTGAAATCTACACGCCATATCCAGGACCATGTGTAATCCACACCTCCATCCCTGCACCCCAGACCCTGTGTAATACACACACCAACCCCAGCACCCAGGGCCCTGTATAATACACACATACACACACACACCTGCACCCGGGACCCTGTGCAATCCACAATCCCGTCCCAGGACACGGCTCCTTGTTTAATCAGCATCCCAGGTCCTGGACCAGAGGTAATCCACACCACCTTTCCTGCACCCGATACCCTGTGTAATCGACATCCGTATCGGGACCTGGTTATTTGTGTAACCTGCACCGTAGGTCCAGGACCATGTGCAATCCACATTCCCTTCCCAGCACCCGGGAACCAGTGTAATCCAAACCAAGCCACGGTATTTCAACCCCCCTGACCCGGAACACTGTGTGTACACAAAGCCCACTCTGATACACTGCAGGACTCAGCAGTACCCAATCGCCAGTCCCAGAGCAGCTCCGATAGTGGCAGATTATTATATCGTTCAAGGAATTGCTCCCTCTAGCCACTAGCAGAAGGCACAGGGTAAGGAGGTACCGTCGTTTTACGCATGGGAGATCTCCACGAGGCATTCAAATCCGTTGAAAGATAATTCTTCAAATTCAAATTCTTTTGATTAATACATTCCTTATTGTCGAAGTAAAACGGTAAGATATTCATCCAAACGTCTTCTTGATAAATACATTTTAATATTAGTCAAACTCCAGCATGTGGGTCAGAAACGTTAGAAAACTTTTTAGATTCTCTCCCATCTGTGATAAATGCTTATCTCAAGAGGCAACCATATCACACTCCTTTTTCTTTTGCATAAAACTCCAAATATGTTGGAATTAAATTTTTGAAATGTTTATAAAGTTATTTGAAATTAAAGTGAAACCCAACGCCGAATCATTATCTTTGGAACAATAGAAGTCGGCTTTGAGCTGACTTCGTTCCAAAAGAGTTTACTTAACTATGGCTTAATGACGGCAAAATAACTTATACTAAAATTCTGGAAAAAGGCATCCATATCAACGCTTAAAATGTGGATTTCAAATATGTACGAAACGTTACACCGCGAAGAATGAGATTCGTCCTCGCAGGCAAATCAGACCAATTCTTAAAGATTTGGTCTCCATTTATCGACTTATTACAAGCATATGGTGCAACATAACTCTGGAAATCAACTGTTTCAGAACCGGGTGAGGGGTGTGTAAAGATATGAAGCAGGCACATCCCTTTAATTTTACTTCGGAGTCACGTGAGTGACTACGTGAAGAAGGCCCGCCTGGCGCTGGAACGACATTACGTCGACGCTGACGGCAGAAGGAAGAGCTGCAGAGGCTAGCTCGTCGACAGCGGTAGGTACGGAACCGGCAGGTAAGTGCAGTTGAAAAACTTTTAGGGTCTGGAAAACTCCGTGCCTGGTGTATTGAACCAGGATTTTAAAATGAATTTAAAAACAAAAGTAAAATAAAAAGATTAAAATAGAACAGAAATACTCTGTATAAAACAACGGAGTTTAAAAAAGAACGTCCCGGGGGAATACCCAGCGATCGGGACGGGAGATGAATTACGGAGCCGGTTCCGATATTGGTGACCGTTAAAATTACGTTAGGAATTTGATGCTCGACAAACTATTTGGCAGGGGGGGGGGGGGGGGGGGGGGATTTTAAATAAGTCAGAAATGCCATAATTTAAAAAAAAAAAAAAAGTTAATAAAGGCCTTCAGACGGAAAATAATGGAAGTATTCCGTAACCTACCCTAAGGGGGTTTCACATATAAAGAGAGAGAAAAAAAAATGATGAAGTATGGTGGGAATATCTACCTCAGATTTTTATGAAGGTAGTCTCCTTGAGGAAAAAAACTCAGGAGAAACAAGGGCAGTGAAAAATAAAATGGAAAAACTGACCCTAAGAAATGCACTGATAGTGGTGGCTGGTCATGAAGTACCCACCACAGCACCAATATATATATATATATATATATATATATATATATATATATATATATATATATATATATATATATAGACACAGGTGAATGCACAACACCTGAATAAGAAATGAGGCCATGGAAAATTACCATTGAGAACCAAAATTTGTTGGTTTCTCACTACAAGCTGTTATGGTTAAAACAGCTGAACAAATAATGAGTGAGGCCATGAAAAGTAAACATGGAAACTAAAAACCCACCAAAGCTGTAATGATTGAAACAGCGGAATATGATAAAACTTTATGTTTTATAAAATATCAACGGTGAATCCCTTTATGATATCCATGGCTCAAATTATATGAGATATAAGGAAATACAATTTCAAAGTATTTCAAACTGGTGCATGGCATTACTATTCAAAAGGAAAAAAAAAAGGAAAATAAAATTAAATCTGTAGTTGGAATGTTAAGGGAATTAACGAAGCAATTAAAAGAGGTAAGGTTTTAGCTCAATTAAATAGATTGAAATCTGATATTATTTTTCTCCAAGAGACACACCTTAAAAAAAGACGCGCAGCATAGATTAACAGCAAAATGGATTTCCAAAGTATATCACTCTTCATTCACACATAAGTCCAGAGGGGTAGCAATAATCATTCGTAAAGGTATACCTTTTAAACAAAGCTCAATAATAGAAGATGTTGAGGTAGATATATAATAATTACAGGTGAATTATATTTCTAAATAAGTAACCCTTATGAATATATATGGTCCTAATTTTGATAATCCATTATTCTTCAAGAAAATATTTAACAATATCCCTATATCCACTCAACATAATCTAATAATTGGAGGAGACTTTAATTGTACCTTAGATAATTATTTAGATAGATCATCAACGAAAAGGAAAACCACTTCTAAGTCAAGTACATTTATAAATTATTTTATTAACACAGCAAACGTTAAGGATATCTGGAGAACAGATAACCCATCTGGTCGAGAATATTCTTTTTTTTTTTCAACTGTATTTGGAACCTATTCGCGGATAGACTATTTTTTAATAGACTCAAAACTAATTCCATTTACATATGATTCAAAATATCATAATATTATTATCTCGGATCATGCTCCATTAACATTTAAGATAAAATTAAAAGATATAATTATTAAAACCTGTAACTGGAGACTCAACCCCCAAATATTAAAGGATAGGGCTTGTTATGATTACTTGGTAAAACAGATTAAACTATTTTTTGAAACTAATGACAAACCTGGAATTTCACCATCATTGCTCTGGATACATTTAAAGCATTATGCGTGGTGCGATAATATCAGCTCAAGCATATTTTAATAAAGAAAATCGAAAGACTCAACAAAAGTTGGAAAATGAAATAAAACTATTAGATATTGAAAATGCAATATCCCCTTCTAAGGGATTAAGTAATAAAATTGTATCATTAAAATACAAGCTAAATAAAATATACTCAAATCAGATTATTAAACTTTTTCAACAGACTAAACAAGTACATTTTGAATTTGGGGACAAACCACAAAAATTACTGGCACGACAGCTTAGGAAATTAGATGAGGAGAAAATGATACATAAAATTAGATCTGATCAAGGAGAAATATTGACTTTAACCAAAAGATATTAATGATACATTTTTTACAAAATTATCAAAATCTTTGCTTATCTAAACTAGCAGGACAATCAGATGGAATGGAAACATTCCTACAGGAATGTCAGGTTAATAGTTTGGATCAGGAAGGTAGAGACATGTTAAACGCTGATATATCAGTAAAAGATATTGAAGAATCAATTGGATCATTAAATAACGGAAAAGCGGCAGGCCCTGATGGCTTAGGTGTTGAATTTTATAAGAAGTTTCATGATCTGATCTCTCCACGTTTACATACAATATATAAATATGCTTATGAACAAGGAAAGTTACCAGAATCATTAAACGAGTCTACAATTACACTTATCCCTAAAGCTGATAAAGATTTGGAGGACCCTGGATCATATTAGAGCAATAGCTCTTTTAAATACAGATCAAAAAATACTAACTAAAATTTTATCTCGGAGGCTAAGTTTAGTGATAATAAATTAATACATCATGACCAAACAGGTTTTATTCCAAAACGCTATTCATCCTATAATCTGAGACGTCCTATTCAATGTCATGTACTCAAAAAGAGTGAATGATGCTGAACTAGCTGTCATATTCCTTAGATGCTGAAAAAAGCATTTGAGCAGTTGAATGGCCATATTTATTTAAAATAATGCAGAAATTTCAACTGGGGGATATATTCTCCAAATGGGTAAAAAATCATATACTCGAATCCAACTGCAAGAATATTAACAAAATCAAATGCTATCAGCAAAATTTTAAACTCTTTAGGGGTTGTAGACAAGGATGCCCGTTTATCACCATTATTATTTGCTCTGGTAATAGAACCATTAGCTGAAAGGATTAGATCAGAACCAGAAATATATGGATATAATACCAAAACTACAACGAATAAAATATCTCTATACGCAGAACGACATCTTAATTTATATTACAAAACCGGAGATTAGTATTCCTAATCTATTTAATGTTATAACTAAGTTTAGTACATTTTCTGGGTATAGAATTAATTGGAATAAAAGTGAAATTATGCCTATAACTGGAATAAAATTAAATATATTAGAACAATTCCCACTTAAAATAGTTACAGACAAACTCAAATATTTGGGAATCAATGTACCTAAATCGTATAACTGTCTATTTAAATATAATTACCCGCAAATTATTAAATAAACTTAAGAAATATATTTTATATTGGAAAACACTACCTATATCAATGATCGGTAGAATAAATGCTATAAAAATGTTTTTTTTACCACAATTGTTATATTTATTTGAAGCAATCCCCTTATATCTCCCTAAAAATGTTTTTAAAAAAATATAGATACTTTGGTTAATAGTTTTATTTGGGACTATAAAAAAACCATCGAATAAGTAAAAAACATCTATGTAAATCTAAAATAAAATGGTGGACTAGCACTACCAAATTTCCTATATAATTTTCTGGGCAGTTCAGATTAAGAATATGAATTTTTGGTTGGTAAATTTAGATCATGACCCAAGCTGGCTAAAGATGGAAAAGGAAGACTGTTTGCCTTTTGATGTAGGTTCAATTCTTTTTGCACCAAGGGAAGTACAAAAAAAAATGTAAGGTAACAACCCTATAATTCATAGTTATAGACGTATTTGGAAACAAATAGTTAAGACCCTACATATGGATAATTTTGTCACTTTGTTTGCCAATTATGAATAATCCTTTGTTTAAGCCCTCTGTATTGGACAAGGGGTTTAAACATTGGAATGATTTAGGAATTAAAAAGGATAGAACACCTTTATAAGGAAGGAAAATTTCTCTCATTTCAAGAGTTACAGGATATCTATGGATTGCAGTCAAATAACATATTTAGGTATTTACAAATTAGAAATTATATTAAGTCAAATATGCAAGACTATAAAAATAGAAAACCAGGATTATTAGATGAATTGTTTTAATAAACACCCAAATACAGAAAAATTAATAGCGTATATATATAATACTATTTTTGGATAAGGAAATCCCAACTTCGGAAATATATCGACAAACATGGGAAAATGAAATGGGTTTATCTATAACGAAGGAAAGTTGGGAAGAAAGTCTACAATGTATACATCGTTGCTCATTAAATGCTAGACATATATTGATACAATTTAAGGTATTACACAGATTACATTACTCAAAAACGAAATTAAATAGAATTTATTTTAACATTTCTCCTATTTGTGATAAATGTCAGAACTTGGAAGCTAATTTAACGCATAGTTTTGTAAACATGTATAAAACTTAATTATTATTGGATAGAAATCTTTAGAGTTATTTCTGAAGTTCTTAAAATTAAACTAGACCCAGAACCAAAATTAATAATATTAGGAGTTCCGGATTCAAATCTAACATTAACAGTAAACCAAATAAATTTCTTGGATTACTGTTTGATAAAAGGGAAAAAATTAATATTGAAATTTTGAAGGGAACATTATCCCCCACAATTAAAATGTGGACAGTGGAAATGTTGGAGACGTTGCATTTGGAAAGAATCAGATTTGTCCTAATGGACAAACTCGAACTCTTTGAACAGATATGGTCTCCATATACAGAATATTTGAAGCGGTAGCTGTTCTTTAGGCATCACAACTCAATGGATACCCGGCAAGGATTAGATGAAAATAACTCTTTGTTTCTCTTTTTTGATTTGTATACCGTGTCTCCATTAATATTGTATTTGAAATAGTTATTTACTATTAAGATGTATAGTATAATCTCTCTCTTTTTCTATATAATACTTTATTTTAATTAAATATAAATAACAAGAATATATACATATACATATATATTTTTTCTCCTTTTTTTTTCTTTTCCACTTTTTTTATAATCAAAATTATTATTTAATCACCACTTTTATTGATTAAAATCTATTCTTTTCTTTTTCTACTTAAAAAAAATAGAAGTTTATAAGTACTATTCGTAACATTCGTATACTTATTGAAATAAGTTGGTTGTGTATTGTAAAAGTTGTAATACCGTTGTTATGATGGATTCCTTTTAATAAAAATATTATTACACATAAAATTAAATAAAATAAAACATTGTGCAAATAACTAATATTTTAAAAATAAAATAAATTGCCATCAGTTTGTGGAGCTCAATGGGAAGAAATATATAATATTAATTACCAAATCTGCACTCTAGATTCGCAGATTAATACAAATCAGGTTATGTTAAACTCCTGATTATTATGGAATAAACCTGCCTTATGATAAATCAAAGATATTGATTACAAAAGAACAGACTACTGATCTTTAAACTTTGGGGGAGAAAAACTATGATCCAATGAAAGATTTGATAAAGGATCAAAACAAAGGCAAAGATCTTTAAACTTTGGTGGAAAAACTATGATCCAAAGAATGATTTGATAATGGATCAAAACCAAGGCAAAAGTGGTATAATCCAACATAGCCTTATCCAAACCCATATAATGGGGAAAGAAGGCTTGAAGTACGTTGAAGAGGTGCAAACATCTTGTTACAAAATAAATTCATGAAATCTCCAATTGTGGGGGATTACAGGTGTATTATGATCATTAATTTAATATAACTAAGAAAGGATTGGTTCACCTGTATAAGCAAACCTTAAAAATTGCTTTTAGGTTTGCACTCAAAAGTAACTTCAATAAAGAAGGGGTACGTACATATATATTATAAAATTACATCAGTGTAAATATTTGATAGTATAAACCATACAAAACATCATTTTATATACACTTTCACAGTGTAAGAACATTTTATTAAAATGGAAACATCTTGAACATTGAAATACAATTGCTATTAACAAATTGTTAATCAATATTACAGGTGCTTGAAATTAATTAAAATGGGTCAAGCTGTGCAAGTTAAAACATTGTCCAAAGGATTAAACCAGTTCAAGGCTGTTAAACAGAATACTGGAAGAACAATTATGCTGATAAAAGATCAGCACTTGCACTAATGAGGTCATGATCATGGGATATCTTGATTACATTTAAATTGGAAGGTTATAAGAATCAGCTGCAAATTAGTGCTGCAATTACAAATCTGTTGGAAGGCAAGGGCCTGACCCATTACACAAAGCGTATGCTTAGGCATTAATAAAATATTCATAAATTACTATTCTGAATTTAGGAGTAATTCAGCACCATAAGAGGGGGACATTGTTCCATGATACAAATATGTCTCATTGTTGTTGACATACTTTGTCCCTCCATTAGGTTAGGTAAAGAGTAAATAAAGCTCCAAAAGAAGGAATACAGAAGCTTATAAGAATATGTATGCCTTTGTGAGAGGCTTATGCAAATATCAAATGAGACGTTATCATTATTAAAGTAATGTAAAAAAGGTTCACAAGCTGCTTCAACTATAAGCTTAACAGCTGTTGCAAACTGAAGCAAGTGTTACAGATGATGTACAGCTTCTGTAAATGTTTGGTGATACGTCTCTTGTTGGGACTGCGGACAATAATACCAGGTGAGCATAAACGGATTGTCCTAAACAATTTCCAAACATTTGTATTAATTATTGAAGTATAAGGAGTTATGGATTAAATATCGATTGTTTTATTATGGAAGTGCCCATGTCATATCAAGGTGAACAATTCCACGGCTGTAGCATATGTTAAAACACACAAGATAAGTCAAATAATAATCATGGGATTATCTGAGTAAACAGATGTGGCATATTCTAAAAGTTTTAGTCCAGCCGTTTATCTCTAAGGAAGAGACAATGGTATCGGAGATAATAAATTTAGGGAGGAAAACACATTGTCATTAATAGGGATTACTTACGATTAATCTGGTTGCATACAGATTAAATCACCGATCTTTCAAATGTTCTTGTGGGTAAACCAAGTACAGGAAAGGTGGATGTTTTCCCTCAATTACATGAGGAAAAGATGTTCTTTTGTGTTCCTCATTTTGTTGATAGGGCAGTGTCTGATGAAAATGTAGCAGGACACTGCCTGAGGCATTTTGGTGGCCCAATACGGATCCTTCATGGTTTCATTAATATTGAGTGATGTTGAACCATTTGTGATGATTCATAGTTGCAGTAATTTATTGAAGTCTGAGGAGGGTCTCGACCCGAGGCGTTGCCAGTCTCCTTTCGCTCCTTGGATGCTGCTGCACCCGCTGGGTTCTCCAGCTTTATGTAACCCTGCAGTAATTTATTGTTGTACAAAGGCATCCATGACATGAAAATATGAATTTGACTATCCACAGGTTGACCAAACAATTACAACAGTTTTAAAGAAGGAACTGCAGATGCTGGAGAATCGAGGGTTACACAAAAAGCTGGAGAAACTCAGCGGGTGCAGCAGCATCTAAGGAGCGAAGGAGATAGGCGACGTTTCGGGTCGAGACCCTTCTTCAGACTCTTCAGAATTACAACAGTTTGATGGTCAAAGAAGTCTAGGAATGTTTAACTAATATAACAACATAACAATAAAATAATTATGTATAAAATAAGTGTTATACCTGCAATTTGCAGAAATAAGTTTAAAAAAACAATATTTTGTTATAAGAAATTGGAAGTATGTGTATACAGTAAAGTTATTTTATCATATTAGATATATGTGACTTCCTTGTGGATTGCATTTTTCTGAGTATCTATTTGATAGAGTGTTACCGTCCTATTAACGGACAATATACTAACCAAGAAGTTATCAGGTGCATTAATAATATCCCAATATGGAAAGGGATATATATGTGGATATTAATATAAATATATATATATATATGTGTGTGTATGTATATATATATATATATATATATATATATATATATATATATATATATATATATATATATATATATATATATATATATATATAATCTGTCCAAAAACTGTAATATATAAGTCGGGAGATAAATAGTACTGAATTGCCTTAGGCAATGGACTCTAATTCTATCAATGATTTAAAAAAAAGAGTTAACATTGAAAATAATAATGCTGATGACTTTAGTATCAATATAAGAGTGCAAACATTGCAAATATATTACGTTATAATTGCATGTGGATACAGATTACATTATCATATATGTTTATGAATTTACCAAACAAAGCACAGCAAGAGGAGCTGAAACCAAGGTAAACCTATAAGCATATCCTGTCGGCCTTAAGTTATGTGTGTGTGTGTGAACATTGATGAAATATGTTGAAGTAGGTAAGAGTCTCTGTGGTAATGAGATAGCACTACTTATTACACAAAAACCACATTAGGTTCAGTAAGAACTGATGGTTCTAGAGGAATGCATTCTAGATGGTTAGAAATTGGATACATTCAGTGGAACTAGACACTGAAAGGTGGAAAATCACTCTGTTAATGAGGTAGATACATTCACAGGAATGGCACGGGATGAGCCGCTCGAGCAAAGATGCAAGGCCGCAGGAGGGTGTAAATTAATGTTAAAGTAAAAGTAACCAGTCATGGTGTCAGGTTTGGACACGCAGTGTTGGGTTCTCTATAATTGTTGCTTTGTCATGCCATCAAAATATATATATATCAATTGGTATTTTGTGATAAACTTGCCTTTCAATGGAAAGGGCATTACTTTTATTATTTATAATGTGAAATAATTTATCACATAACTTGAGGCAATGTTTGGGGAAAAATGGGTTATTCGCTCGTTACTGTGTTAAATGAACTGGTAAGTTCTCGTTTAATCTTACTATTTTATTCTCTTTATATTTTCGTTCTTTTTTCCCTTTTCACTTTCTGGTGCTTTTCATCTTTATGGGCTCTCTCAGTCTACGTTTTCATGAACTATTAATATCACAATCTTATCTCTCTTTTTTTTCTTGCTCCTGTTACTTTTTTATTTTTATTATTTTATATTAATACCATTTTTAAATAAATTGTACATGAAATGTATTCTGTTATTCTTGGTTTATACTACTGTACATTACTTCTAAAAATAATATTTAAAAACAAAATTAAACAAAAACGTATTTGATGTTGGAAAACTATGACCCATGCCTCATGCGATCTAACTAAAAAACATGTCCCAATAATCCCAGCAGCAATCCCGCCTCCGACTAGGTAATAAATCCCAGCCACATAATTACAGGCAGAAAAAATGTAAAGGCAAATGCCATAATTAATGACACTCAACATTACGTCAAATGGCCTGCACATCTCACATCGGGAGAGTGACCCCATGCTCAACCAAACCCCTGTATGGAAAATACTGCAGCAGCGTCCCGTTCCGTCCCATGGTGGGGAAGCCCCGACGCGTTGGACACACAGCCGATTCAGTCACGAAGCGATGGAGTTGGGGTGGGGGGGGGGGGGTGAGGGGGGGGGGGGGGGGGGGGGGGGGGGGGTGGGTCGAGTGGTGTCAACGAAGGAATTGGCGGATCGCAGGGGAATCTTCAGGCTGGGATATTGTGGGGGTGCAGGAGCAACGCTGTATATGCCGTGGATGTTTTTTTCCCAATACCCACTCTCCAGGAACGACCCCTCCGCATGGCACAAGCACCCCTCCGGCAGACATGTCATCGCCTCAACGAGGCACGCCCGTCATCCAGCCAGACAAGTGTCCCCCTCCTCCAGAGACATATTTCCCTCCGCTGGACAACTTCCCCCTCCGACAAACACGTCTCCCCATCCGTCAAACACGTCTCCCCTTCCGCCAAATTAGTCTCCCTCTCCGTCAGACACGTCCGAATCTCCGCCATACATGTCAGCCTCTCCTCCAGACACGTCTGCCCTTACGCCAGACACATCAGCCTCTCTTCCACGCGCCCATGGCCTTCGGTCAGGCACGGCTGTCCCTCCGCCAGCCACGGCTGGTTCTCTTTCATTGCATCTGCCTCTCATGGCAGACACGCCTGCTCCTCTACACAGATAGGTCTGGTCCTCAGCCACACACACGTGCCACTCCGCTAGACACCGCAGCCCCACCAAGCCGACACGACTCCTCGTCAGAGGCCATTGGAGAGGCAGCTACCGCAGCAACTCTGAAAACACACTACTTCGAAAAGGTAAATGGCGAAATAATGTTCGGACCGATGTTGTTCAAATGCTGGCAAAAGGGCCAAGCTGGCAAATGGGCCAGGCTTTGAAACATAGATACGTAGAAACATAGAAAATAGGCGAAGGTCGACGCTATTCGGCCCTTCCTGTGAGCACCGCCAATCATTGTGATCGTGGCTGATCGTCCCCAATCTCCGAATATCCGTTGATTCCACTAGCCGCTAGAATATCTAGCTTTCTCTTAAATCCATCCAGTGATTTGGCATCCACTGCCCTCTGTGGGATAACATTAGCTATCCTCCAATCCACAGGAACTGATCCTGAATCTATTGAACAATGGAAAATGATCAGCATTGCGTCCACTATTTCTATTGCCACCTCCCTGGGGATCCTGGGATGCAGACCATCAGGCCCAGGGGATTTATCATCCTTCAGTCCCATAATAAATTCACCCGTGTCTGCCTTCAAGGGACCCACATTTGACTTTGCTACTCTTTTTTCCTTAACATATCTGAGGAAACTTTTACTGTCCTTCTCTATGTTCCTGGCCAGCTTCCCATCCTACTTCATTTTTTCAGCCCTTATTGTCCGTTGTGTTTCCTTCTGTTGTCCAATGAACGTTTCCCAATCATCTGGCTTCAGGCAACTCTTTGCTGTGTTATACATATTTTCTTTTCGTTTTATTCTATCCCTAACTTCTTTTGCCAGCCACGGTTGCCTCCTATTCCCCTTAGAATCGTTCGTCATTTTTGGAAGGAAATGATCCTGCGTCTTCCGGATTATGCCCTGAAATTCCTGCCTTCGCTGTTCCACTGTCATAAGTGATAACATCCCTTCCCAGTCCTCCTTGGCCAGCTCCTCTCTCATGCCTTCATAGTTCCCTTTGTTCAACTGCATCACTTCCACTTCCGATTTAACATTCTCGATCTCAAATTGCAGATTAAAACGAATCATATTATGATCACTACCTCCAACCGGTTCCTTTACCTCGAGTTCTCTTGACGAATCTGCTTTATTAGACAACACTACATCCAGAATTCCCTGTTCTCTGGTCGGCTCCATTACAAGCTGCTCTATGAATCCATCTCGGAGGCACACTACAAACTGTCATTCTTGGGGCCCTGAATCAACTTGATTTTCCAAGTCTACCTGCATATTGAAATCCCCCATCACACCAGTTGCATTACCTTTGTAACATGCCAGTTTTTACACCTGCTGCAACTAACTCCCTACATGCGTCAACTATTTGGCGGTATGTAGATCACACCAATTAGTGTTTCCTTGCCTTTACAATTCCTCAACTCAATCCAGAGTAATTCTGCCTCGCCAGTCCGTACGTCTTCCTTCGCAAGGAACTGAATTTCATCCCTCACCAGCAGAGCAACCGCCCCTCCTCTGCCCACCTGCCTGTCCTTTCTATAGGATGTCCAACCCTGAATATTAAGTTTCCAGGCCCTGTCCTCCTGCAGCCAACTCTCAGTAATCCCCACAATGTCATATCTACCAACCTCTAACTGAGCCTCAAGCTCATCTACTTTACTTCTAATATTTTGCGAATTCATATACAATACTTTTAATTCCTTACGCATCCCACCTTTCACACACACCCCTATTACACGTGGCCATACTCTCCTATCCCTTGTGAGCTTCCGTTCTCGTTCATTCTGGGGTCATTAACTATCCCTTTACTCTCTTTCCCTTTAAATTCGTCCTTGACTATCCCATTTGACTCTCCCACCTCCTTATTTCGTGGTTAAATATCGTGTGGTGAAATCATCAGTGTACGTAATGCTGATGCGATGTTGAAATACTATGAAGTAATGTTAATGTTCTTGTTTTCGTCTTCCAGATCCCACGGGAAGACTATCTCTAAGAGATATCAAGCATTTCTCTAGAACGCGCTGTCAGTTGTATTCCAGCATCGAACATTGAGCTTCTCTCTCGCTGCTCTCCAGGATGAAAGTTAAGTTCACTGATTACCCGTTTTTTCTGCTGCCTTCCCTTGTCCAGGCAGTAATGATTTATTACCCGATTATAGTCGTGCTTGGAATTCTTGGTAAGTAATTGGATCTATGTTAAGAATCGTCCTTATGTGCGTTTTCTATACTGTATTGTTGGCAGATATGTGGCGTTTAGGTTTCCCTGTCCTCCAATCCATTGAAAGATTACTATAACCGTGCTTCTGAAGGGCTGAACTCAGTAATATCACGCTTCGGTCACATGTACGTTTCGAACGGAAAATGCTGCAGTTGGTTTAAATGATTTAATGTATTTCATTAATGTTCTGTTTAACTGAAACTTCCTACGGTCAATAATATATTTTGTGTTTACTGTATTGTTTAAATTCATCAGCTAGACACTGCTCTTATCCGGTGACATCAGGTAACGTCTCGTCGTTTAAAGGCGTAATAGACGTCGCTTCCTATTCGCCTCTGCGCGCACTTGTCAATTCTTCCCTTCCCTCCCGCTCTACACCTTCCCCGGGCACTTTCCCTTGCAACCGCAAGAAATGCCACACTTGTCCCTTCACCTCCCCCCTCCACTCCTTTCAGGGACCCAAGTAGTCCTTCCAGGTCCGACAGAGGTTCACCTGCACCTCCTCCAACATCATCTACTGCATCCGCTGCTCCAGATGCCAGATGATCTATATCGGTGAGACGAAGCGGAGGCTTGGCCATCGTTTCGCCGAACACCTCCGCTCGGTCCGCAATAACCAACCCGACCTTCCGGTGGCTCAGCACTTCAACTCCCCCTCCCATTCCGTATCCGACCTCTCGGTCCTGGGCCTCCTTCACGGCCAGAGTGAGCAACACCGCAAGTTGGAGGAACAGCTCCTCATATTCCGCTTGTGGAGTCTGCATCATCTGGGCTTGAACATTGAATGTTCTCAATTCTCTTTACGCTTGCAGTCCCCTCCCCTTCCCACCTCTCCCTCAGCCCTCGGGCCCTGGCATTCCCTCTCTCTCTATCTCTCTCCCCCACCCTAGTCGCACCAGCCTCTCATTTACACATCACAAACATCTTACAATGGCTTGTTCCCTTTATCATCGATACTTTTTTGCATATCTTTCATTCATAGTTCTTTATCTCTCCACATCACCGTCTATATCTCTCGTTTCCCTGATCCCTGACCAGTCTGAAGAAGGGTCTCGACCCGAAACATCGCCTATCTCCTTCGCTCCTTAGATGCTGCTGCACCCGCTGAGTTTATCCGGCCTTTTGTGTACCCTCGATTCTCCAGCATCTGCAGTTCCTTCTTTAACAATATGTCGTGAGCCGTTCGGTTTCATCAAATACACTCTGGTTTCTGAGCAAATATGACACCGGCTGCGGTGCTGTTGGCCAGAATTTCTCCACTGCTTTACACCCAGGTGAAGGATATTATTCATCAACAATGACCAACCATTATTATTTGCTAGAATATGTCTCCATTTATTGATTTTCTGAAAGGGTAAATTGGTCCGGCCCGGGAGCCTGACTGAAGCTTGAACCCAGGATTAGATGAATAGTTTCGTTTTATAATCTACGGATCTCCAAAGTTGTATTATTGGTAATTTATTCTATTTTTCTTATCGTTTTTTTCTTTCCTTTCTTTCTATGTATAGTAAATAATAAACAAATATAAGCTGTGTTAATATATAATTGATAAACGAAGATCCCAACTATCTTGATAGTTGGCATCCCAACTATTAACAATACGTAATTGAGAAACAAAATGTCTTTCGATTATGATGTGTGTATGCTTCTAATACAAATATTATTTAAACAAGCAAAACATTGCAATGCCTGCCATGGGTGGGTATCCACTGTTAGCAGGACCAAACATAGTCTGCTCAAGGGCAAGCTCAATGTTTCATTTTCTACGCATTGGTCTGTCCATGCGCGTGAGAATCAGTTGCATTCTGAGGCATCTGTGACATCTGTGTCAGTAACAACATCGCTGCCGCAGGGAATCCATTGCACCGAGCAAACGGCTGAAGGAATGTCCCGTCTCTGCGTGACACCACTCAGAATCTCATGTGCGTGTGTGGCGGTTCCGATATCCTCACATCGTGTCTGTAAACAGCAATAGGGAAAATGAGACATTTAGAAACATAGAAACATAGGGAATAGGTCCAGGAGTAGGCCATTCGGCCCTTCGAGCCTGCACCGCCATTCAATATGATCATGGCTGATCTCCCAATTCAGTATCCCGTACCTTCCTTCTCTCCATACCCCCTGATCCCTTTAGTCACAAGGGCCACATCTAACTCCCTCTTCAATATAGCCAATGAAATGGCCTCAACTACCTTCTGTATGCAGAGAATTCCACAGATTCACCGCCATCTGTGCGAGAAATGTTTTTCTCATCTCGGTCCTAAAAGAATTCCCCTTTATCCTTAATCAGTCTGGTCAACCTTCTCTGTACTCCCTCTATGGCAAGAATCTTCTAAATTTTAGCGAGTAAATGTATACAATCTATAACTGGCTTGATGTTACCGAGAGTCATAGGACAAGAGCGGCGAATGTCTGATGAATTGCAATGTTAAAGTGAAAATAATTGATTTTATTAATATATTTGGGGACGTTCCAGACTACCAGAAAATGACGAAAATAACTGCAGTTAGCTGTATCAATACAATTTCAATCATCATTACATCTTATCAGATGGCATTTGATTTCACAATCGGCTACCAGTAAATGCCGTGGCGTCACGCTTCGTTTTCAGATCACAGGTTTGAACCTGCCGCGTCCACCATATTTATCCGACCTGATAAAATACTGTGCTGTGTAAATTCATTGAAAAATCACCATTATTTACATTCACGCATCTATTGCGATTCCATTCGCCCGTCAACACTGGCGATAGTCCGACCAGTGGGAATGCGTTTCTTTCCCGTCGCCCAACCTTTAAAAAAATTGTGCGGTGGGCTGTCATGAATGTCTATGCTCAACTCTAATCTTCATGTGAAATCGCGTGTTACGTGGGACACCCTGTAACCTACATTGCTAATGCAAGTTGTCGATTTCTGATTGTTCCCGTAACACAGCTAATGTGATATCGATTGTCATCCTGTCCCGGGGAAAGTGCGGTCTGTCCAAATGTGTTTCACGCTATCTTGTAGCCATGGCTGCGGCGGATCTGTTGGTTGCTGCAATTGACGTATTACTTTTTCGCATCAATGATCTATATTTCCCCACAACTTTTCTCGTCATTGCTCAAGTGTGCTACTTCCACCATGCCCTTAAGCACGCAATCACAGACATCTCCGTGTGGCTAACACTCTCGTTCACATTTGATCGATATTTGATGATTTGTTGCCACAAGCTGAGATCCAGATTCTGCACCGAGAAAACTGCAGCCAGGGTTATAGCAACCGTGTGTACGCTGTTCTGCTGCAAAAACATCCCCTGGTACTTTGCATTGGAACCTATTATATCAGTACACAAAGTAGCATGGGGCTGTAATGCAAAACAAGAATTCTACTTTGAACCCGCATGGATATTTTTCAACTGGATTAACCGATGTTTCAACCCTCTGCTCCCAATGTTCCTGATATTACTGCTCAACGCTCTAACAGTCGGGCACATTTTAATGGCTAGTCGAATCCGCAAGAATCTGAGAGGCAGCAAGAATGGTGCGAATCAGAATGACGCCGAGCTAGAAAGCAGAAGGAAGTCAATCATCTTGCTCTTTGCAATTTCCGGCAACTTTATTATGCTGTGGATGACGTATTTTATAGTTTTCCTCATGTCACAGATAACAAAGCGGTATTATTCTACCGGTTTCAGTGACCCGATGTTTATCGCGGACCAAACCAGCTACATGCTCCTGCTTTTGAGTTGCTGCACAAACACGTGTATTTACGCGGTAACTCAGTTTAAATTCAGAGAGGAACTGAAGAGCGGGTTGAATTATTTGCCGAGAATAATGTTTAAACTAGTTAAGGAAGGAAAGCAATGTAGAAACTAGAGGCAATAAGTCACTGCAGAATTGAATCTCCCGTTGCATCTCCGCCAGCAATATTCGCATGTACCTCTGACCTATCTCTATGCAACATCCAATATATCCTGAAGAATTCTACATTTTGCGATAATGAACGAGTTGGAAGGTTTAGGCTGGGTTAGATAATGAGCGAGCTAATGGTCATGGGCTAAATCGGAATCATGCATGCGCACAACTCTGATTTTTGGCTGTTGAGTAGAGCAACTACTTGTGGATAAAAACTGCTTATATGTCTGGCTGTGGCACCTTTGGCAGTCCGGAGTCGCCTTCCAGAGCGAAGTGATTCAAACATTGTCATAAAAGCATTGTTTAACGGGAGATCTACGTGGTCCTGAGAGATACATGGTAGGACATTTGTTTTAGAAAACACGAGACCAAGTGGGACACGTCCCCCAACGCGGGGTAGGTTGGCGGCGTCACACGGGAGGGCACGACCCCGAATACCTGCGTCTCTTGTGCCCTTCTCTCCCGCTCTTTCTCCCGCTTATTTGTGAGGTTGAGTTATATATCGCTGCGCCTCTTGTGCCCTTCTCTCCTGCTCTCCCTCTCTCTCTCTCTCTCTCTCTCTCTCTCTCTCTCTCTCTCTCTCTCTCTCTCTCTCTCTCTCTCTCTCTCTCTCTCTCTCTCTCTCTCTCTCTCTCTCGGTTATCGCTGTGAAATTGAGTTGCGGCGGGTCCTGTTCCCTTCTCTCCTGGTCTGTCTCTGGATTATCTCTGAGACGTTGAGTTTTTTCTTGCGACTCCTCTTGTGCTCTTTTGACCTGCTCTCTCTCTCTCTCTCTCTCTCTTTCTCTCTCTCCCTCTCTCTCTCTCTCTCTCTCTCTCTCTCTCTCTCTCTCTCTCTCTTCTCTCTCTCTCTTTCTTTCTCTCTCTCTCTCTCTCTCTCTCTCTCTCTCTTTCTCTCTCTCTCTTTCTTTCTTTCTCTCTCTCTCGTTATCTCTCTCTCTCTCTCTCTCTCTCTCTCTCTCTCTCTCTCTCTCTCTTTCTCTTGCTCTCTCTCTATCTCACGATCTCAGTTGTTACTGAACACAGAATAATTGGATGAACACGGAGTCTTTCCTGTGGAATTAAAACAATGTGAATGAAACATATTGTAATTGCAATTGCAAATGAAAATATTGCTGTATTTTTGTTAAAAATGCATCTTAATCGGTGTAATCGCAAAGTCTTCTTAAAAATCCAACTTTTTAAATACACCGTTTTTAAATAAGTGAAATAGCCCAAACACAATCTCAGTTGTTAATGAACACAGATTATTGGATGGAAATTTAGCGTTTCCTGTACAATTAACTTAATGTGAATGAAAAGTTTGTTTAATTGCAACTGTAGCAAAACATGTTATGGAAGTGAATCGCGAAGTATGCTTGGAAATGCACCTCTGTTGGAATATAATTTATTCAATCGCGCGTTGTTTAGAAATGTAACTGCATATTTGTTAAAAAGAATGCAACTCGTTAAATAAATCTTAATCAATGTAACCGCCAAGTAAATACAACTTATTAAAATAAAGGAGCAGAGTAAAAGTGCCTTTAATTGCGACTGTAAATCAATGCAAAAGCGTAGCATTTGAATCTGAATCAATGTATTTTGCAGGTGTTTTTAAAAATTCAACTGTGTTTAAGTAAATGTGTTTTAATGCATGGAACTCTTGCAAAATAATGTTAATCAATTTAATTGCCTACATTTTTCTTCACTAAATGTTAATGAATGAAATCGTTGTCTTTTTTCAAGCAGTTTTCTCATTAAAGAGTAAAATCGTGAAGTGATAGTGAAAATGCAAAATGTCCGTCTTTTATCAATTGAAAAAGTAAATCAATGGAATGTCGATTTTTTTTGGAAATGCAAGTAATATAAAATATATGAAAGCTCATCCTCATAGAAAGCGAAGTCAGAATGATCTGGAACGTAAACTCTGCTCCGTTTACGTGGAAGCCGGACGAATCGCGTTTTTTTTAAATTAAAAACAGGCAACGGTTGTGGAAAAAAAGAAATGAATGAAATGGGTACTTTTTTGCAATGCAGCAGTGTAATAACAGTGTGATATCCCGATTAATCAATAACATCGGCAATTCAAAAAAAATGTTAAAGCGGCGATTTAAAAAAAAATGTCAATAACAGCAATCGGCAAGTCTTTTTAAATTTTATTAAAGTATAATTGTAAAATAAAGGCTAATTCATTAAATGGCGAAGTTTCTTGCAAGCAGCAGTCGGAACATGCGGAATCCTGATCAATCAATACAATCGGTAATTTCAAACAATGTAAAAGCGGCGTTAATTTTAAGATACATTTCAATAAATGCAATCGGCAAGTCTTGTTTTAATTGTTTTTTAATGTTTTTAACTACAATTGTAAAATAAAAGCTAATGAATTAAACGATTTTTTTGTTTGCAAGCAGCAGTCTGATAGTGTGGACTCCCGATGAATCAATATCGTCGGTAATTTCAAACAATGTAAAAACGGCGAATGAAAAAAATAAATGTCAATAAATGCAATCGGCAAGTCTTTTTTTGAATAAAAGCAAAAGTTGTAAAAGAAAATTAACGAAATTGCGATTTTTTTTGCAAGCAGCAGTCTAATTAAAATGTGAAATCCCGAGATCAATGCAATCGGCTCGTCTTTTTTTAAATTAAGGCAACTGTATGTAAAATCGAAGCTAATGAATTAAATGGAGATTTTTTTACAAGCAGTAGTTTAATTAAAGCCTGAAATTCCGATATAATAAATGTCTATACATGCGCAGGGCAAGTATTTTTTTTTAAATACATGTGACAACGTGTAAAAATGAAAAAGCAATCTGCAACCCCTTCAAAATGACGTTAAAAGTATTTTTTAAATTAATATAAAAGAGTGTAAAAAAAAAGCAATCCGTAACCCGTTTAATGTCGTAACAATATATAAAAGTTTATCGTTAAAGAGAGCGAAGTCGGCGCAGTTAGAAGGAAGTCACTCAGTTCTGAACTGGATCTTCACCTGACTGTTTAAGAAGGGACTGCAGATACTGGAAAATCGAAGGTAGTCAAAAGTGCTGGAGAAATTCAGCGGGTGCAGCAGCATCTATGGAGCGAACACATTGGCAACGGTTCCGCCGAGACCCTTCAGAATAGATGCTGAACCCTTCTCCGCAGATGCTGCTGCACCCGCTGAGTTTCCCCAGCACTTTTGTCTACCTTCACCTGACTGTTTTGGGTGAGGGATTGAAGAAGGTTGTGGAAGAGAAATTGGAAGAGTGACCAGTGGCGAAGTTGCCGCGTGGAAGAGTGACCAATGCAAGTGTTTGCACATGTGGGGAGTGGCATTGGAAGTGGCTGGATTGCCCCTCCCGGCCGGATTGTCCGGTCCTGCTTTGCGAGGTGGCGTTGGAAGTGGCTGGAGAGTGCATTGCGACGTCACTCTGTCGGAAAATGGGTGAGTCTCAGCTGTGTATTAAAAACTAAATGAATACAAGTTGGAAAATATAGGTGGGAATGCGACGGGAATATGTTTATCGCCTCGACGGAAAACATGTGAAAAGGATGTGTTAAAATTGGAAGGCAGTGGCCGAGCGTTTGCATCAAAATAAGAATTGACACACACACATATCTACACACACACACACACACACACACACACACACACACACACACACACACACACACACACACACACACACACACATACACACACACACACACACACACACACACACACACACACACACACACACACACACACACACACACAAAGTGTAAATATAGTTAAGTCTTTAAAAGAAAACTTATAAAGGTAGAAAAAAAAACACCAAGATAAAAATACATAAAGAAAAGAAAAAAAGGAACAAACTAAACCCCCTAAACTAAAGGAAAAAAATGTGAATTAGTTTCCAATAATACACATCACAATGCGCGGAAAAGCTTCGTGCCATATGAATGAAAGTAAATCTGCAAAGGTTGCGATTTTAATGGCAGACGCAGACACCGTGGATAGCATATGTTTCAGTATTATACGAGTCTCTGAAGCAGAAACTGTAAAGTCAAATCATACCATTTCATTTGATGTAAATTAAATATACATCGTGGATATCATGATGGGTACCATGTTAATGGACATATGTTGTCAAGCTGGAAAGGATATGATTTAAGGAAAGGTTTTACGAGATTTGTGCAAGGACCTGAGGGTCTGAGGTATCGGGAGAGCTTGGACTGGCTGGGACTCTATTCATTGCAGTGCAGGAGGTCGAGGAGTGAACTCATAGAGGTGAATACAATAATGAAAGGAATAGTTTGGGTAGGGCTAGAGTAGGTGAACCGTGGTCCAGAGGATATTGGGTTAAGGCGAAGGGGAAACGATGTGATATGAATATGATGGGGATCTTTTTCACACAACGGTTGGTGGGTGAATGGAACAAGCTGCCAGAGGAGGTCGTTGAGGCAGTAACTATCCCACCCTTTAAGAAACAGTTAGACATGTACATGGAGGTTTGGTTTCGTGGAATATGGGCCAAACGCGTGCAGATGGGACTAGTGTAGCAGGGACATGTTGGTCGTTGGGGAGAGATTAGGCCGAATGCCCTGTTTCTATGTTGTATCCCTCCGTGATTCAAGCACTCCATGTTGTCGACCGGGTCCACGCCGGCCATCGGTCACCCGTTTGTAAGAGTTATATTATCCTACATTCGCCACCCACGTCCGGTACGCCAGGGGCAATTTACAGAGCTTCATTGACAGATAAATCCTTATGTCTGTGGAATGTCGGGGTAAACCGGAGCATTCGGACGAAATGTACACGGTCAAAATCAGAACGTGCAGACGCCACACACAGAAACATCCGGGATCGGGTTCGAGTGCATGTTTCTGGCTCGGTGAGGCAGCAGCTCTTCCGGCTGCGGCACTGGGTCGCCATGGTCTTCTCTGACTGCAGGTGATTCTTAATCCTGCATTATTTATTTATCCATACACTAATCTAAAAACACTTAACATGTAACTATCGTTCAGGGAAGTGTTGAGTGATTTTCAGGTTCATTCTCTGTTTTAAGTAATAATATAGCAAATGCAACGACAGATACATGAATCGAATTCATTTCAACTGTCTCACTGTCCTGCAGGAAACCGCGTGATTACCTGAAAAATTAATATAACATTTTTGGAAAAACCCAAAACCCCCCACAATTAAATAATTCTGAAGAAGGGTTTCGGCCCGAAACGTTGCCTATCTCCTTCGCTCCATTGATGCTGCTGCACCCGCTGAGTTTCTCAAGCATTTTGTGTATCCCCCACAATTAAAACGTGGATTATGGAGATGTCGGAAACCTCACATATGGAGAAAATTAGATTTGACTTAATTGACAAACCAGAATTATTTACTAGAATATGGTCTCCATTTATAGAATATTTGAAGGGGTAGGTCCAGTGCAAGAGTCTGGCTGAAACTTGAATCCAGGATTAGATGAATAGTTACATTTTATAACCTGCGGACCCATCCCCTAAGCTGTATTATTGATAGTTTACTGTATGTTTTATTACATTTTCTTTTTGATTCTTTCCTCTCTTTCTATCTATAAAACTAAATAAACAATTAGAAGCATTGTTAATATATAATTGATAAATGAGGACACCAGCTATTTTAATAGCTGGGATCCCGGGACCCCAATATGTAATCGTTAAACAAAGTCTGTATAGGTTTTGAGTGTCATATGCATATGCTTCTAATAATAAAAAAATAAAAAATACAATGATAAAAAGAATATCCCCAACGTCTTACCCTCAGCCGGTTTGTAGGCGAATATCTACTACAATGTTCCTGCATCCTAGGAAATTCTTCGCTCTCTCCTGACCATTTGAACGCTGACTCCCAAACTTTGCTCCCTTGAGTGAAGAGGTTCCACAACCAACCACAGTTCCATAGACCGCGCAGCTTCTGTATTACACGTACGTGTTGAGATAGTGCACTGAACTTCCACTGAAGCTAGTTTTTCTGTGAATTATAGTTATTGGAGATCAGCAAACGAAACACACCATATTCAGTACAGGGCGAGAGGAAAGTTATTATGTCTATAATATTAAACACTTGCATTGGTCATTCTTCCACGCTGCAACTTCGCCACTGGCCACTCTTCCAATCGCTCTTCCTCAACGTTCTTCAAGCCCTCACCCAAAGCAGTCAGGTGAAGATCCAGTTCGTGCACTATTTTACACCGGTACAGCACAGACCTTAGTGGTGCATGAAGGACGATGTAGAAGCAGTGATCTGGCTCTAATTCTGGATTTGACCTTACAGTTCCTGCTCCACAGAGTCGTATAAAACTGAAGTATATGCTACCCACGGCGTCGGCGCCTGCAATTAAAATAGCTACCTTTGCGGATTTACTGTCAAACATATGGCATTAATCTTTGCCGCGCACCCCACACAAACCAATAAAACCCTCGACAAATCCACCAGCCACCACGTTTGTCAATGCCAAGAGTAGCAGTGACATCTCGCTTCCATTATAAACACTTTGCGCTGGTCAACAGTATCAAATTGCTAATGTAGCGTTCAAAGTTGGAGTTATTGGGGGTTGATGCTGGCACATGTAACTGGGTCCTGAACTTTCTATCGCAACGGCAGCAGACAGTCAGGGTGGGCAGTACGACATCAAAACCATAGATGTGAGCACTGGCTCGCCCCAAGGCTGTGTCCTAACCCCCTGCTGTTTAGTCTGCTTACACACGACTGTACTGCTAGACTCAACAACAACTTCATCAACAAGTTCGCTGACGACACAACAGTGGTGGGTCTCATCAGTGGCAATGATGAGTCGGCGTACAGGATGGAGGTGGAGCTGCTCACAGTATGGTGCAAATCCCACAACCTCATTCTCAACGTGGGTAAAACGAAGGAGATGGTGGTTGACTTCAGGAGGGCGGGAAAACAAAGCCATACACCTCTGCACTTCCATGGAGCTGATGTGGAAAGGGTCAGCAGTGTGAAGTTCCTAGACTCCACCTGTCAGATGACCTGACGTCCACGACCAACACCACAGCACTGGTCAAGAGGGCCCAACAGCGACTAAACCCTCTCCGTAGGCTACGGAAAGCAGGTCTCCCCACTGCACACCTCCGAACATTTCATAGGGGGACAATCGAGAGCACATTAACCTATGGCATCACTTCCTAGTTCGGGAGCTGCAAGGTGTACGAACGGCACCAACAGGACAGGATTGTGAAGACCGCCAGCAGGATTATTGGTGCTCCACTCCCTTTCCTGCTGGACATATACAGGAAGAGATGTATCAGCATCCAAAGACCCCTACCACACATCGCATCACATATTCTCCATCCTGCCATCTGGGAAGATGTGCAGGAGCATCAGCTGCAAAACCAGCAGGATGCTCCTCAGCTTCTTCCCGCAGGCTATAAGACTGATAAACGGACTTTGCCCCCTGCCAAAGTATCGCGCACCAACCTGGACACACTAAAGCAGAGTCATTGTCGTGCCGCTGCCGATTGGAACTCATGATATATGTATTTTTATTTTTATTTCTATTTATTTTTTACCGCACACTGAATGGACACTGGTTGAGCAACGTTTTTTCGTTTTCTCTGGGTATGTAAGTACTCATGAAAAATGATAATACAGATATACAATACAATACAAAGTGACATTGTGATCTGTATTATTGGGAACTAGTTCGCCGCCTAAAATAGGTCTTTAAAATGATGAAAGGGATAGACAGAGTTAACGTGGATACGTTTTTCCCATTGAGGGTAGGGAAGATTCAAACAAGAGGGCATGATATGAGAATTAAGGGACAGAAGTTTCGGGGTAACGTGAGGGGGAACTTCTTTACTCAGAGGGTGGTGGCTGTGTGGAAAGAGCTTCCAGCAGAAGTGGTGGAGGCAGGATCGATTTTAACATTTAAGAGTAAAGTGGATAGGTATGTGGACGTGAAGGGAATGGAGGGGTATGGTCTGAGTGCAGGTAGATGGGACTAGGGGAATACAAATGGTCGGCATGGACTGGAAGGGCCGAGAGGGCCTGTTTCCGTGCTGTAATTGTTATATGGTTATATGGTTATATGGTTAAAAGGTATGGCTCACTGCACCCAGGTTGTTGACTGAACTTGCACTGAAGCTCGTTCATCACCCGTTTTTCAGTGAATTATAGTTATTGGGGATCCGCAAAGGGAACACACTATATTTTGTACAGGCTTGAGAGGAAAGATGCTATCTCTATAATATTAAATCTATTCGTCCTGTTTGTGGCTGTGTGTGTGGCTGTGTGTGTGTGTGTGTGTGTGTGTGTGTGTGTGTGTGTGTGTGTGTGTGTGTGTGTGTGTGTGTGCTTGTGTGTTTGTGTGTATGTGTGCATGTGTGCGAGTGTTTGTGTGTCTGTGTGCGTCCGTGTGTGTGCGTGTGTTTGTGTGTGTGTGCGTGTGTTTGTGTGTGTGTGCGTGTGTGTGCGTGCGTGTGTGTGTGTGTGTATGTGTGTGTGTGCGTGCGTGTGTGTGCGTGTGACTCAATTATTGTTTTCATCCAAATGCGCGGCCACTGCCTTCCAATTTTCACACATCCTTTTTTCACATGTTTCCCGTCGAGGCGATAAACATATTACCGTCGCATTCCCACCTATACTTCCGAGTATGTATTTGTTTAATGTTTAATACACAGCTCAGACTCACCCATTTTCCGACCGAGTGGCGTCACAATGCACTCTCCAGCCATCTCCCACATTTTCAAACACTTGCATCGGTCATTCATCCACGCTGCAACTTCTCCACTGGTCACTCTTCCAATAGCTCTTTCACAACGTTCTCCAAGCCCTCAGTAAAAACAGTCAGGTGAAGATTGATAAATTGCAGGGGGAACTCAGCGGGTACAGGAGCATATATGGGGAAGGTTTCACCATCTATTCCGCTTTTCTTCACGTTGTATATTAATGATTTAGATAAGAGGATTGCAATCTTTGTGGCCAGGTTTGCAGATCATGCTGAGCTTGGTGGAGGGGCCGGCAGAGTAGCGGAAGCAAGTACACCGCTGGAGGACTTGGGAAGGGTGGGACAGTGGGGAAAATAAATTCAATACAGCTAAGTGCTGAGTCATGCTTTTTGCTAATAAGAATAAGGCGTAGATTACTTTCTAAATGTAGAGATAATCCAGAAATCGGAGGTGCAAAGTGACTTGGCAGTGCTGGTGCGCTTCTCTCAATAAGTTCTTTTGAAAATAAGCAAATTCATTTATAGAAATAGGACTGTGATACAAAAACCGAGATGTGATGCTAAGGCTCTATAAGGCCCTGGTCAATCCCAGATTTGGACCACTGTGAGAAAATGTGTGTAGAATATCTGAGGAACGATGTCCTGGCTCTGGAGTGGGTCCAGAGGAGGTTTACAAGAATGATCCCATGAATGAGTGGGTTAGCATATGGTGAGCGTTTGACAGCACTGGGTCTACTCGTCTGAGATTAGAAGGCGGAGGGGGGGACCTCATTGAAACATGCAGAACAATGGGAGGGAAACGTAGAGGGGATGTGGAAAGGAAGTTCAGGTATATTTTCAAGGCCGAAATGGATACATTCTTGATTAGAACGAATGTCAAGGGTTACGGGGAGGAGGCAGGAAAATGGGATTAGGAGGCAGATATCAGCCACGATTGAATGGCGGAATAGACTCGATGAACTGAATGACCTAATTCTACTCCTGTAACTTATGAACTTGAGAACTGGTGAATTGAAAGTAGTCCTTTATTCTGCTGGTTGCGGCTGCTTACCCTAGGCTGGGCAGATGGAGTTGGATTCGATCCTGAGGTAATTTTACTTTGAGAAATGACTATGCATGGAGCAGGCCATATCATTTGATTCATTGTGGAATATTGGACAGATGATGGCAAAGGAGGATCTGTCAAGAAGAATAGCTGATAACTGCATAGAACGACAAAGACCGTGTGGACAGGCGGGCAGGATGGAGCAGCTCCTACTTACCTCCAATCATGAATTTTCGCTCTACTCGCATCGCTTCGCACACGGAAATCTAATATTTTGTTTAATAGCAAAGATTAAAGTATGAAACAAGTGTAAAAAGTGCCCGGAGGGACATCTCACTCATTACATTGATATTAGAACTGGGCGGTGAATAATATGGTGCATTCTCATAAGGGAGCTTGGGGCAAGGCATCCCGGCATCACGGGGCAGGAGTGAACCAAATGTACCAGTGCTTCGCAGGAAGGATCCCGCAGGGGGCGATTGAGGCGCTAATTCCGGCTTTGGTTCGCCCTAACCCAAAACAGTCAGGTGAAGATCCAGTTCAGAGCTGACTGCTTCATTCTGACTTCGGTGACTTTGCTCTCTTTAACGATAAGCGTTTATATATTGTTACGACATTAAACGTGTTGCGGGATCCTTTTTTATTTTTGCAATTTTTTACGTATTTAGAAAAACTTTTATCATCACTTTAAACGGGTAGCGGGTTGCTTTTCATTGTTACGCGTTGTCACTTTTATTTAAAAAATGCTTGCCCATTGCATGTATTCGTATTTATTATATCGGAATTTCAGGCTTTAATTAAACTGCTGCTTGCAAAAAAAATCTCAATTTCATGTATTAGTTTTAATTTTACAACAGTTGCCTTAATTTAAAAAAGACGAGCCGATTGCATTGATCTCGGGATTTCACGTTTTAATTAGACTGCTGCTTGCAAAATACATTCGCAATTTCGTTAATTGGCTTTTCTTTTACAACTGTTGCTTTTAATGAATAAAAAGACTTGCCGATTGCATTTATTGACAATTATTTTTAAAAATCGCCGTTTTTACATTGTTTGAAATTACCGACGGTATTGATTCATCGGGATTCCACACTTTCAGACTGCTGCTTGCAAAAAAATTATCGCCATTTAATTAATTAGCTTTTATTTTACAACTGTAGTTAGAAACATTAGAAATAATTAAAACAAGACTTGCCGATTGCATTTATTGACATTTATTGTAAACTTATCGCCGCTTTTACATTGTTTGAAATTACCAATTGTATTGATTCATCGGGATTCCACATGTTTAGACTGCTGCTTGCAAAAAAAAAATCACCATTTAATAAGCTTTTATTTTACAATTATACTTTAAAAAAATTAAAAAAGACTTGCCGATTACAGTTTCGACGTTTATTTTTAAAACATCGCCCGCTTTAAACATTTTTTTTGGAATTGCCGATGTTATTGATTAATCGGGCTATCACACTTTAATTAGACTGCAGCATTGCAAAAAAGCACCCATTTCATTCATGCCACCACAGTTGCCTTTTTTATATTTAAAGAAAAGCGATTCATCGTCCGGCTTCCACGTAAACGGAGCAGAGTTTACGTTCCAGATCATTCTGACTTCGCTTTCTTTGAGGATGAGCTTTCATATATTTTATATTACTTGCATTTCAAAAAATCGATATTGTATTGATTTACTTTTTCAATTGATAAAAGACGGACATTTTGCATTTTCAGTATCACTTCACGATTTTACACTCTTAAACAACTGCTTGAAAAAAGACAACGATTTCATTCATTAACATTTAACGATATAACCATATAACAATTACAGCACGGAAACAGGCCCTCTCAGCCCTTCCAGTCCGTGCCGACCATTTGTTTTCCCCTAGTCCCATCTACCTGCACTCAGACCATACCCCTCCATTCCCTTCACGTCCATATACCTATACACTTTACTCTTAAATGTTAAAATCGATCCTACCTCCACCACTTCTGCTGGAAGCTGATTCCACACAGCCACCACCCTCTCAGTAAAGAAGTTCCCCCTCACGTTATCCAGAAACCTCTGTCCCTTAATTCTCATTCATGCCCTCTTGTTTGAAAACTTCCCTACCCTCAATGGGAAAAACGTATCCACGTCAACTCTGTCTATCCCTTTCATCATTTAAAGACCTCAATCAAGTCCCCCCTTAACATTCTGCGATCCAAAGAATAAAGACCTAAACTTGTTCAACCTTTCTCTGTAACATAGTTGCTGGACACCTGGCAACATTCTAGTAAATTCCTCTGACTCTCTCTATTTTGTTGACATCCGTCCCTATAACCTTGTCGACCAAAATTGTACACATACTCCAGAATTGGTCTTACATGCCTTGTACAATTTTAACATTACTTCCCTACTCCTATATTCAATGCTCTGATTTATAAAGGCCAGCACACCAAAGGCTTTCTTTACCACCCTATCTACATGCGATTTCACCTTCAGGGAACTATGCACAGTTATTCCTAGATCCCTTTGTTCTACAGCATTCCTCAATTCCCTACCATTTACCATGTACGTCCTATTTTGATTTGTCCTGCCAAGATGTAGCACTTCACACTTATCAGCATTAAACTCCATCTGCCATCTTTCAGCCCACTTTTCTAATAGGTCTATAATTGCTAGGTTCATTCTTGAACCCTTTTAAACATGCGCAGTACGCCAATCCTCCGGCACTATTCCCGTTTCTAATGACATTTGAAATATTTATGTCATAGCTCCTGCTATTTCTACACTAACTTCCCTCAATGTCCTAGGGAATATCCTGTCAGGACCTGGAGACTTATCCACTTTTATATTTTTCAAAAGTGTCAGTACTTCCTCCTCGTTGAATCTCATAGTTTCCATAGCTACTCTACTCTTTCCCCTTACCTCACCGAGTTCAATATCCTTCTCCTTGGTGAATACTGAAGAAAAGAAATTGTTCAATATCTGCCCCCATCTATTTTGGCTCTGCAGATAGCTTGTCCATTCTGGTTTCTCTAATGGTCCAATTTTATCCCTCGTTATCCTTTGCTATTAATATAGCTGCAGAAAACCCCCCCTTTGGGTTTATTTCATCTTTCTTGCCAAAGCAACCTCATATCTGCTTTTAGCCTTCTCCTAATTTCTTTCTTAAGATTCTTTTATTTTTACATTCTTTATACTCCTCTAGCACCATTTACTCCATGCCTCCTATAATTATTGTAGATATCTCTCTTTTTTCGAAACAAGTGTCCCCCCTTTCCTAGAAAACCATGGCTCTTTCCAATTTTTACTATTTCCTTTCAACTAACAGGGACATAAAGAATTCTGTACTCTTACAATTTCCCCTTTAAATGTCCTCCATTTCTCTTCTACATCCTTCCATGAAACAAAGTGTCCCAATTCACTCCTTTAAAATCCTTACGCATTCCCTCAAAGTTAGCCTTTCTCCATCAAAAATATCTACCCTAGGTCCTGTTCTGACTCTCTCCATAATTATATTGAAAACTAATGGTATTGTGATCACTGGTCCCGAAGTGCTCACAACGCATACCTCCATCACCTGACCTGCTCATTTCCTAACAGGAGGTCCAGCACTGCCCCTTCTCTGGTCGCTGCCTTTATGTACTGCTGCAAAAAACTATCCTGCACACATTTTTGCAAACTCCAAACCATCCAGCCCATTTACAGAATGTGTTTCCCAGTCTATTTTGGAAAATTGAAATCTCCCACAATCACTACCTTGTGCTTACTACTAATATCTGCTATCTCCTTACATATTTGCTCTTCCTATTCACGCTCTCCATTTGGCGGTCTATAATACACCCGCTAAAGTGTTGCTACACCGTTCCCAATTCTCAGTTCCACCCAAATAGCCTCCCTAGACGAGCCCTCTAATCTATCATGCCAAAGCACTGCTGTAATATCTTCTCTGACAAGCAATGCAACAACCTCCCCCCTCTGGTCCCTCCATTCTATCACACCTGAAAGCAACGAAATCCTGGAATATTTAGTTTCCAATCAAGCCCCCTGCAACCATGTTTCACTGATTGCCATAACATCATATTCCAGTGTCAATCCAGGGCTCTAAGTTCGTCCACATTATTACAATGCTCCTAGCATTAAAATATAACATTTTTAGAAACCCCCCCCCATCACTTATTCTCGGTCTATTATCTATTATTTATGAAGAAAAACCTTGGAAATTAAATTGTTTAACAATATTTTGAAGAGTTCCCTGCATTAAACACATTTACTAAACACAGTTGGATTTATGAAAAGACTTGCCAACTTATTGATTCAGATTCAAATGCTTCGCTATTGCATTGATTTACAGTCGCAATTAAAGTCCCTTTTACTCTAATCCTTTATTACAAAAGTTGTATTTACTTGGTGGTTACTTGGCGGTTACATTGGTTAAGATTTATTTTACGAGTTGCATTCATTTTAACAGATATTACAGTTGGATTTCTAAACAACTTTTGCGATTGAATGAGTTATATTTCAGCAGAGGTGCATTTGCAAACATACATCGCGATTCTCTTCAATAACATTTTTAGTAAAATTTAAATGAAACTTTTCATTCACATTAATTTAATTGTATAGGAAACGATAAATGTTCATCCAATTAATTTGTGTTCAGTAAGAACACTGAGATTAAGTGTTTTGGGCTATTTTCTTATTTAAAAAACAATGGTTTATTTAAACAGTTGGATTTTTAAAAAGAATTGCCGATTACACCGATTAGGATGTATTTTTACAAGAGTTGCATTTTTAAAAAACCATAATTATAGGAGGCACGGATAAATGAGTGCAATATTTTAAATTACAATTGCAAGAAAGGTATAAACCCAAAGGTACAATAGTATATAATGGGGGGACCATTGGACACTCAGAGCAAAAGAGATGGGGGAGATATTGAAACACTGTTTCACCAAGGAGAAGGATAATTCCAAAGAGGGAGGAAGTACAGGAAAGACTCCATGTTCATTGAGGGAAGTTAGTGAAGAAATACAGGAGCAACAGAAATTATTCTGTGTTGCGCATGGTGTTCCATTGTTTTAAAAAGGGTCAAAGAATAAACCAGTAACAACTGAGGAAAGGATATTCAACATGTGTTTGGGGTTTTTTTTTACTATTGGATTTCATTAGGTTATGGTTAAAGATCTTTGGTGTAATGAACAGTTCAGGGAGTAATGTGGGATGGCAATTGGAACATCAATGTCAGGATGATGTGGTGGAAACTTGGATAAGTAAGTATGGCAATATTCTAAAATCATGAAGAGATTTGGCAAAGTGGGCTGATGAAGATGGAGTTTAATGCGAAAAAAAGGGGACAAAACAAAATGCAGAATGGTATCAAGGAAAACTCAAAAAAAGAAAGCCTCGGCAAAATCAGCGAGATTAGTTAGTGAGACCAATTCCTGTACACTTGGCAGTATATAAGGATACAGGAGATCAAGAAAGGTTTGAACAAGAAATCTTTGAGCGCAGAAGGTCTCATGAGAATTAAGGGACTGTCTAGAGGTGGTGGCTGTTTGATAGCTTCCAGCAGAAGTGGTGGAGGCGAGAGAGATTAGAGCGAGGGAGGGAGAGAGAGAGAGAGAGTGTTATTATGGGTTTATATGGTTATATGGAAATTCTAGAGAGAGAATGGTCCAGATGAGAGAGAGAAAGAGAGAAGAGAGAGAGAGAGAGAGAGAAGAGAGAGAGAAGAGAGAGAGAGAGAAAGATGAGAGAGCAGAAAAACTCAACGAGAGAACGGCGCAAGAGAGCAGCGGCGCAAGAGGCGCAGCGGTAAATAACTCAACGTCTCACAAATAAACGGGAGAAAGAGCGGGAGAAAGGGCACAAGAGACGCAGGTATTCGGGGCCCGGCCCTCCCGTGTGACGCCACCAACCTACCCAGCGTTGGTGGGACGGTTCCACTTGGTCTCGTGTTTTCTAAAACAAATGCCCTACCATCTATTTCCCAGGACCACATAGATCTACCGTTAAACTATGCTTTTATGACAATGTTTGAATCACTTCGCTGTGGAAGGTGACTCCGGACTGCCAAAGGTGCCACAGCCAGACATATAAGTATTCGGTATTAGCGGGTGCAGGCAGCATCCACGAGTAGTTTTCGGTCCGACACCCTTCTTCAATCCACAGCTCTACTCAACAGCCACAAATCTGAGTTGTGCGCATGAATGATTCCGATTTAGCCCATGACCATTAGCTCGCTCATTATCTAACCCAGCCTAAACCTGCCGACTCGTTCACTAACGCAGAATGTGGAATGCTTCAGGATATATTGGATGTTGCATTAAGATAGGTCAGAGGTACATGAAAATATTCCGCGGGAATATAACATTCCGCGGGAACTTATTGCCTCTAGTTTCTACATTCGTTTCCTTCCTTAACTAGTTTAAACATTATTCTAGGCAAATAATTCAACCCGCTTTTCAGTTCCTCTCTGAATTTAGACTGAGTTACCGCGTAAATACACGTGTTTGTGCAGCAACTCAAAAGCAGGAGCATGTAGCTGGTTTCGTCCGCGATAAACATCGGGTCACTGAAACCGGTAGAATAATACCGCTTTGTTATCTGTGATATGAGGAAAAATATAAAATACGTCATCCACAGCATAATAAAATTGCCGGAAATTGCAAAGGTGCAAGATGATTGACTTCCTTCTGCTTTCTAAAGCTCGACGTCATTCTGATAGCAACCATTCTTGCTGCCTCTCAGATTCTTCGCGGATTCGACTGGCCATTAAAATGTGCCCGACTGTTAGTGCGTTGAGCAGTAATATCAGGAACATTGGGAGCAGAGGCTGAAACATCGTGAATCGAGGTTGAAAAATATCCATGTGGTTCAAAGTAGAATTCTTGTTTTGTATGACAGCCCCATGCTACTTTGTGTACTAATATTAATAGGTTCAAAGCAAAGTACCAGGGGATGTTTTTTGCAGCAGAAACAGCAGACACACTGTTGCTATCACCCTGGGCTGCTATTTTCTCGTGCAAAATCTGGATCTCAGCTTGTGGCAAACAAATCATCAAATATCGATCAAATGTGAACGAGAGTGTTAGCCACACGGAGATGTCTGTGATTGGCGTGGTTAAGGGCCCGGTGGAAGGAGCACACTTGAGTATGAAGAGAAAATTGTGGGGAAATATAGATGATTGATACCGATAAAGCAATACATCAATTACAGCAACCAACAGATCCGCCGCAGCTATGGCCACAAGATAGCGTGATACACATTTGGAGAGACCGCACTTTCCCCGGGACTGGATTGACAACCGATATCACATTAGCTGTGTTATGGGAACAATCAGAAATCGACAACGTGCATTAGCAGTGTACGTTATCAGGGTGTCCCACGTAACACGCGATTTCACATGAAGATTAGAGTTGAGCATAGACATTAATAACAGCCCACCGCACAAAATATTTAAAAGGTTGGGCGACGTGGAAAGAAACGCATTCCCACTGGTCGGACTATCGCCAGTGTTGACGGGCGAATGGAATCGCAATTGATGCGTGAATCTAAATAATTGGTAATTTTACAATTAATTTACACGGCACAGTACTTTATTAGGTCGGATAAATATGGTGACGCGGCAGGTGCAAACCTTGATCTGAAAATGAAGCACGACGCAAAATCATTTACTGGTCGCCGATAATGAAATCGAATGCCATCTGATAAGATGTATTGAGGAGTGAAAATGTCGCCGTGAATTTGTGTCTTTAACGCATTTACGCTTCCTTTTATTAACATGAAATTTTCATTTCTAACAGTACAAAATTTTATCGATGCAGTTAACTGCAGTTATTTTCATCATATTCTGTTTTGACTGAAGCGTCCCGCAGTTACATCAATAAAATCAGTTTTTTTCACTTTATAATTACAATTCTGCAGACATTAACCGCTCTAGTCCTTTAAACTCTCGGTAACATCTCCTCAGTTATAAATTGTATATATATGTCTCATTTTCCCCATTGCTGTTTACAGACAACATTGTGAGGATATCAAAATATAACACCCGCACCTGACATTTTGACCAGTGTCACGCAGGGACGGGGCATTCCTTCAGCCGTTTGCTCGGTGACGCAATGGATTCTCTGTGGCAGCGATGTGTGCTACTGACACATATGCCATAGAAGGCAACTGATTCTCACGCCCAAGGGGCAGACATCTGCGTATACATCTCACTATAATTTTAGAACATTAAGGGGGGATGTTATAGAAATTTACAAAATTCTTAAGGGGTTGGACAGGCTGGATTTGCAGGAAGATTGATTCCGATGTTTGGGAAGTCCAGAACAAGGGTCACCGTTTAAGGATAAGGGGGGAAGTCTTTACGACCGAGATGAGAAAAAATATTTTTTACACATGAGTTGTGAATCTGTGGAATTCTCTGCCACAGAAGGTATTTAAGGCCATTCACAGAAACATAGAAACAGAGAAAATAGGTGCAGGAGTAGCCTGTACCGCCATTCAATATTATCATGGTTGATCATTCAACTCATATCCTTGTGCGTCCATTGGCTATATTTAAGAGGGATTCAAGGGTATGGGAGAAGGCACGTGCGGGATACTGAGTAGGATGATCAGCCATGATCATATTCAATGGCGGTGAAGGCTCGAAAAAGGGCCGAATAGCCTACTCCTGCACCCTATTTTCTATGTTTCTATGTTTCTATTTGGAAGAGATATTTATTACACCAGTAACTGACGAGGCGGTTACCTGATTTAACAGGATAGGAGGGGCGTCGAGCTAATAAATTGCAACAATAAATGAAACACAAAATTATTTATATTGACTGCAGAAGTTTTAGTCAAACAGAACATGAATGAAATACATTAAGTAATTTCAACCAACAGCAGCATGTGCTGTTGAAAAGCTAAATTTCACATGACCGAAACATGGTATTTCTCAGTCCAGTCCTTCAGAAACCCACAGCTATAGTCGTCTTGCAATGATCGGAGGACTGGGAAATCTAAACGCCACATATCTGCCAACAATGGAGTATAATAAATCCATATGGACGATTCTTAACAAAAATCCAATTTACTTACCAATACTTCCATTCCAAGCAATGCTACAATCGGGTAATAAATCATTTCTACCTGGAATATGGAAGGCAGCAGAAAAAACGGATAATCGGTGAATATAATTTTCATCCTGGAGAGCAGGGAGAGAGAAGCTCGATGTTCGATGCTGGAATGGAACTGACAGCGCGTTCCGGAGGAATGGCTTGATATCTCTTATTTTTTTTTTTTTTAAGAGATAGTCTTCCCATGGGATCAGGAAGACGAAAACAAGAACATTAACATTACTTCATTGTATTTCAACATCGCATCAGCATTACTTACAATTATGATTCCATCACACGATATTTAAGCACTAAATAAGTGGGTGGGAGGTGTCATAATTGGGACAGTCAAGACGATTTAAAGGGAAAGAGAGTAAAGGGATAGTTAATGACCCCAGAATTAAAGGGAATGAAAGCTCACAAGGTATAGGAAGATCATGGCCAAGTGTAATAGGGAGTGTGTGTGAAAGGTGAGATGCGTAAGGAATTAAAAAGTATTGTAATGCATGCGCGAAGTATAAGTAGTCAATTAGATGAGCTTGAGGCTCAGTTAGAGGTTGGTAGATATGACATTGTTTGGATTACTGAGACGATGGCTGCAGGAGGATTTGGGCCTGGCTACATAATAATTCAGGGTCGGATATCCAATAGAAAGGACATAGGCTGGTGGACAGAGATGGGGCGGTAGCTCTACTGGTGAGGGATAGAATTGAGTTCCTTGCGAAGGAAGGCATAAAACGGACTGACAAGGTAGATTCACTGTGGATGGCGTTGAGGAACTGTAAAGGCAAGAAGACACTAATTGTGTGATCTACGTACCCTCCAAATAGTTGCCCGCATGTTGCAGCAGGAGTAAAAACTGGCATGTAACAAAGGTAATGCCACTGTGGTGATGGGGATTCAAAATGCAGGATGACTAGGAAAAATCGGGTTGGTTCAGGACCACAACAAAGATAGTTTGTAGAGTGCCTCCGAGATGGAATCTTAGAGTAGCTTGTAATGGAGCAGACCAGCGAACAGGCAATTCTGGATTTAGTGTTTGCCTAATAAACCAGATTTGATAAGAGTACGGGAGGTAAGGAACCGCTTGGTAGTGATCATAATATGATTCGTTTTTGAGAAAGGGATGCGTAAATCGGAAGTGGCCGTGATGCAGTTGAACCAAAGGGGACTATGAAGGCATGAGAGAGGAGCTGGCCAAGGAGGACTGGAAAGGTTTATGCCAGCAGGAATGACAGTGGAACAGCAATGGCAGGAATTTCTGGGATAATCCGGAAGTCGCAGGATCATTTAATTCCAAAAAGGGTAAGAAAGAATTCTAAGGGGAGTAGGGAGGCAACCGTGGCTTGGCAACAGAAGTTAGGGATAGAATAAAACGAAAAGAAAATATGTATAACACTAGCAAAGAGTTGCCTGAAGCCAGAGGATTGGGAAACGTTCATAGGACACAGAAGGAAACACAACGGGCAATACGGGCTGAAAAAATGAAGTAGGAGGGGAAGCTGGCCAGGAACATAAAGGACAGTAAAACCTTCCTCAGATATGTTAAGGAAAAAAGAGTAGCAAAGTCAAATGTGGGTCCTTGACGGCAGACATGGTGGAATTTATTATGGGACTGAAGGATGATAAACCCCCTGGGCCTGATGGTCTGTATCCAGGGTCTCTCAGGGAGGTGGCAATAGTGGGACGCATTGCTGATCATTTTCCAATGTTCAATAGATTCAGGATACGTTCCCTGTGGATTGGAGGATAGCTAATGTTATCCCATAGAGGGCAGTGGAGGCCAAATCACTGGATGGATTAAGAGAAAGCTAGATAGAGTTTCTAGCGGCTAGTGGAATCAACGGATATTCGGAGAAGGCAGGCAATGATTATTGATTGGGACGATCAGCCACGATCACAATGAAATAGCGGTGCTGACTGGAAGGGCCGAATACGACGAACTGCGCCTATTTTCTATGTTTTCTACGTATCTATGTTTCAAAGCCCTGGCCCATTTTCCAACTGGGCCCTTTTATGCCAGCATTTGAACTACATCGGTCCGAAAATTATTTCGTCATTTACCTTTCCGAAGTAGTATGTTTTCGGAGTTGCTGCGGTAGCTGCCTCTCCAATGGCCTCTGCCGAGGAGTCGTGTCTGCTTGGTGGGGGCTGCGGTGTCTCGCGGAAGTGGGCACGTGTGTGTGGCTGAGGACGACACTTATCTGTGTAGAGGAGCAGGCGTGTCTGGCGAGAGAGGCAGATGTAATGAAAGAGAACCAGCCGTGCCTGGCGGAGGGACAGCCGTGCCTGACCGAAGGCCAGGGGTGTGTGGAGGAGAGGCAGATGTGTCTGGCGTAAGGGCAGACGTGTGTGGAGAAGAGGCTGACATGTCTGGCGGAGATTCGGACGTGTCTGACGGAGACGGAGAATTATTTGGCGGAAGAGGAGACGTGTTTGACGGATGGAGAGACGTGTTTGTCGGAGGGGGAAGTTGTACAGCGGAGGGAAATATGTCTCTGGAGGAGGGGGACACTTATCTGGCTGGATGACAGGCGTGCCTCGTTGAGGCGATGACATGTCTGCCGGAGGGGTGCTTGTGCCATGCGGAGGGGTCGTGTCTGGAGAGTGGGTATTGGCAAAAAAACATCCACGGCATATACAGCGTTGCTCCTGCACCCCCACAATATCCCAGCCTGAAGGTTCCCCTGCGATCCGCCAATTTCCTTCGTGTACACCACTCCACCACTCGCACCACCCCCCCCCCACCCCCCCCCCCCCACCCCATCATCCGGTTCTGAAACAGTTTATTTCCAGAGTTATGTTGCACCAAATGCTTGAAATAAGTCGATAAATGGAGACCAAATCTTTAAAAATTGGTCTGATTTGCCTGCAGGCCGAATTCTCATTCTTCGAGTGTAAACGTTCGTACATATTTGAAATCCACATTTAAGCTTTGGTAAGGATGCATTTTTCCAGAATTTTACTATATTTTTGCCGTTATTAACCATATTTAAGTAAACTCTTTTGGAAAGAAGTTCCGCTCAAAGCGACTTATAATTGTTCAAAAGATAATCATTCCGCGTTGGGATTCAGTTTAATTTTAAATAACTTTATAACCATTTCAAAAAATGTAACTTCCAACATATTTGGAGTTTTATTGCAAAAGACAAATGAGTGTGATATGGTTGCCTCTTGAGATCAGCAAGGATCACAGGATGGGAGAGAATCTAAAAAAGTTTTTTACTAACGTTTCTGAGCCACATGCTGGAGTTTGACTAATATTCAATGTACTTATCAAGAAGACGTTTGGATGGATATCTTAACCGTTTTACTTCGACAATAAAGAATCTATTAATCCAAAAGACTCTGAATTAGAGAGATTTTATCTTTCAACGGATTTGAATGCTCGTGAGATCTCCCACCGTAAAACGAAACGCTATCTCCTTTACCCCCCGTACTTCTGCTAGTGGCTAGAGGAGCAATTCCTTGAACGATATAATAATCTTCCATTATAGGAGCTGCTCGGACTGGCGATTGGGTACTGCTTGATCCCTGCAGGTGTAATCAGAGTGGGCGTTGTATACACAGTGATCCGTGTCCGGGGGTTGAAATACCGTGGGCTTGGTTTGGATTACACTGGTTCACGGGTGCTGGGAAGGGAAATTGGATTGCACATGTCCTGGACCTACGGTTGCAGGTGACTCACAAATAACCATGGGTGGTCCCGATACGAGTATGTCGAATTACACAGGGTATCAGGGCAGGAAAGGAGTGTGGATTACCTCTGGTCCAGGACCTGGGATGACTGATTAAACAAGTGAGCCTTGTGGCTGGGACGGGATTGTGTATTACACAGGGCCCTGGTTGCTGGGGCGGGTGTGTATGTATTACACAGGTCTCGGGTGCTAGAATGGAGGTGCGGATTACACCATGGTCCTGGAATATGGGCGTGTAGATTTCACACCTACCATGTCAGAGGACGGATTGTGGAATTACACAGTGTTCCGGTGCTGCGATGGGTGTGTGTAATATACAGGGTCAAGGTTGCTGCGGTTGTGTGTGTATTACACAGGGTCCAGGTGCTGGAATGGTGGTGTGGATTACACATGTCCTGGATATGGCGTGAAGATTTCACACCTAACCATGTCCAGGACGGGATTTTGAATTACAAAGGTCCCCGGGTACTAAAACAGGTGCGGATTAAACATGTTCGTCGATCTGTTTGATGCTGATGGCGTGGAAGCTGTGATGCTGATGTCTAGCAGGTAGCGCGAACCGACGTTGCAGCGGCCTCTGCAGTCCTTTTTTTTGTCCGTTTGAATGTATAGTTTTGTTGTGGTTTTTATATTGTTCTCACTGTGTAGTATGTGGGGGCAAGTGGGGGGGGGGGGCATTTAAAGCTCTTCCCCTGTATGGGTGACCAGAACCTTTCTTCCGTCGGGAACCTCCGTTGTAGTTGGGGCCAACACCGTGGAGGGGCCACCAACCGGAACGACCTGGGGCTCCAATCGCGGAGCCTGCGGACTCACCATCTTGGGCTGGCCCGCTTGGCTTCTGAAGCGCCGAGCGCTGTTGAGGCGCGCTATTGCGGACCCCAATCAGGAAGCTTCAGAAGGCTCCACCGCATGTCCGGTGGACGGTGACATCGGAGACCTCGCGGGTCCCTGGTGGGTGCTGCTTTCGGGAGGCAACGACAACTTCTCCCCGCCCGAGTTGCAGGGTTTGAAGGCGACCCGACGCGGGGCCTTATAACGGCCGCGGGACTTCATCGTACTGCCGGGGGCTCCAACATTAAGACCCTGAGAAGGACCTTACATCGGCCGGCGCGGCCTCACTGGCACGGGACGTGCCATCGCCCATCGGAGGCTTTCACATCGGGAAAAAAAAGGAAACACAGGGGAGAGACACAACATTGCCTTCCAATCACAGTGAGAAGGAGATTCGCTGTGATGATGTTTGTGTAAAATGTGTTGGCTGTGTGTCCCTTGTTCATTTCCTTGTTTATGAACTACACAAACCAACATTTCGTCTGAACTTCTTTTGAGGTTCAAATGGTAATAACATTTGTAATGCATTGGATTGATTACGCAAGGACCGATTAAATAGTGAGTCAACTCGGACGGTGTTGGAATAAACATAGTTTCCAGGCCAGTCTATGATGTTTGTACCGTGTCCCAGGGCGGGGGGAAAAAAAGGGGTTTTTTTATATCAGTACCCAAGTCCCTGCCTTGCCCAGCGTCCTGGAATCTGATGCGTATCATAAAGGGTTCTGGGACGGAGTTTTGGATCAAAAACCCGGGGCGACCTCGGTGGGGGCGAATTCACAACGTCCTCGGACAAATCCATATTGATTAGTAAGTAAGTAAGTTTATTGCCAAGTATTCACATACAACAGAATTTGCCTTGGTGCTCCGCCCACAAGTAACAACATGACATACAGTGACAGTTACGATGACTCGGAAAACACGAAACAATAAATAATAATAAAACATTAATGATAAAACACCATAGATCAAGCATTTGAACCAACACAATACCATATCCAAGGAGGGCTACAGATTTTTTGGTGCTGTTGATGGGGTAACGACTCGTGGATAAAAAACTGTTTCCATGTCTTGACTGTGGCATGCTTTGACAGTCCGGATCCGCCTTCCAGAGGGAAGAGATTGAGAAAGAGTTTTGTTGGCCAGGTGTGAGGGGTCAGAGATTACTGCCCGCTCACATTCCTGGCCCTTGCAGAGTGACTGTGCAGCGGAAGCGACAGGATACATTCCAAGATTGTAGTATAATAGGAGCGGCTACACCCTGCCCGCTCTGTCCACAACGGTCTTTGTCGTATCTATGCAGTTATCAGTAATTCTTCTTGACAGATCCCCCTGGGCCACCATCTGTTCAATAATACCACAATTTACACCCCTCAATTTATCAAACGAAATGGCTCCCCCATGCAGAGTCATGTCCTCAAATTTAAAATGACTCCAGATCGAATCACCCAGCCTGCTTGCCTCGGTAAGCAGCCCACCAGAAAAAAGACTAATTTTCATCTCACCGTTCTCGTATCATAAGTTAAGGAGTAGAATTATGTCATTCAGCTCATCGAGTCTATAACGGCATTACGTCCCTCATACGTGCCTGATATCTGCCTACTCAACCCATTTCCTGCACTCCTCCCTTAACCCGGGACACTCGTGTCTAATCAAGAAGGTATCTATTTCGACCTTCAAAATATACATGAAACTGAATGCCAAACTCCTTTCCACATCCCCTCTACTTGCCTCTCATTGTTCCCGCAAGTTTCATGAGGTCCCTCCTGCACCTTCTAATCAAGACGAGTACAGGCTCAGAGCTGTCCAAACGCTCACCTTATGCTACCCACTCATCTCATAGGCATCATCTTGCAAACCTCACTCTGGACCACTCAGAGCCAGGAAACAATCCTTCCTCAGAATATTTCTACACCCATTTTTCCCAACATACTCCAAATGCGGTGCCTGACCAGGGCCTATGGAACCTCAGCATTACATCTCTGGTTTGTAGTCCAGTCCTCTTGAGTAAATGAATTGCTTCCTTGCAATGAATTTTTGAGAGTCCCGTACGCACCAGCACAGCTAAGTCCCCTTTGCACCTCCGATCTCTAGATTTTCCCCAATTTAGAAGTAAATTGGATTCTGCACTATGGTATAGGGTGTGTGTGTGGTTATGTATTTGCACTACTTGCTGCGCTTGTACATAACTATAGAGATGTAACAGCAGCAGGAAACAGGCATTTCGGCCCATAAAGTCTGGGCCGATCGTGAACGTCAAGTTAAAATTAATGTCATCTGGTTACTCCATGATCCATATCCCTCAGGTATTGCATATTACGGTCTATGAGGCAATGCCCCGAAACTCCATGTAATACAAACAGCCCTCCACCACCAACATTGGAAGCGGGCCAGACGGCCAGGTATCGGCCACCCTCTGGTAAGAAGCGTGCCCCGGCATATTTGCAATTGAACATTAGCTCGCTTACGTTAAAGCCATGCCTCGAGCCTCCTACCTTTTTGATCAATCAGCTAAGACTTAACTCCCTGTCCAAATCCTTCAGCATCGTGCAGCGAAAAGCACATCATAACTCAGTGTGCCAGGCAGCATTTGTAAGGGGGATAGACAGGCGTTTGGTTCCTGATATGTTCCATTTCCCCAACACCTCTTCATGGTCCCCGACACAAAACGCCGTCTGTCCATTCCGTTGCACAGATGCAGCCCGACCCGCGGATTTCCTCATCGATTTTGCGTTTTTTCCACGCATTGTATAATCCTTCAGATTATCTTAACCGCAACCTATAATGCGTCAGATAAGGTGAGATTGCAAACCGTGCAAATAAGCAAAAGCTAGATAGAAGAAAGGTATACGATATCCTGAGGTATATGATATCCAAAGGTATATGTTATCCATGAGGTATAATGCATTTACATCAAATTAAAAGG
>CM069170.1:4058606-4117454 GCA_035221665.1 Okamejei kenojei | reverse complement strand
CTGGGATAGACTCCTGGCCTGCCAGTCACGCTAGGACTGGCGATTAGGACTATTAAGATTTATTTATGCAGGAGTTGCATTTTTTAACAAATATACAGCAATAAAGTCATTTACAATTGCAATTAAAATATTTGTTTTCATTCACATTGTTTAGTTCCACATAAAATACCCAATTTTCCATCCCATTATTCTGTGTTCAGTAACAAAATGAGAATGTGTTTGGGGTATTTTTTTTTAGGTGAGTCTAGTTGGTGGCCGATTAGGAAAAAGGGAGTTGCAACAAGACCTGGGTGTGATGTGATGGTACTCAGTCATTGAAAAGTAGGCATGCAGGTGCAGCAGGCAGTGAGAAAGCGAATTGTATGTTATCATTCATAGCAAAAGGATTTGAGTATAGGAGCAGGGAGGTTCTACTGCGTTGTACTGGGTCTTGGTAGACCACAACCTGGAGTATTGCATACAGTTTTGTTTCCCTGATCTGAGGAAAGACATTTTGCATGGAGGGAGTACAGAGAAGGTTTACCAGATGATTCCTGGATGGCACGACTTCCATATGAAAGAAAGTGGATAGACTCGGCTTGTACTCGCTGGGAATTTAGAAGATTAGGGGTGATCTCATAGAGACGTACACAATTCTTAAGGAGGTTGGACAGGCGGCTTCCCCCCTGAATGCTGGGTAAGATTGTACCCGATGTTGGGGCGGGAAAGTACAGGACAAGGGGGGTCACAGTTTAAGGATAAGGGGGAAGTTTTTAGGGTCCGAGATGAGGAAAATCGTTTTTCCACAAGAGAGTGCGGGAATCTGTGGAATTCTCTGCCACAGAAGTTAGTTGAGGCCAGTCGTTGGCCATCTTTAAGAGGGGAGTTGGGTGTTGCCCTTGTGCTGAAGGACCGGGGGGGGGTATGGAGAAAGGCAGGTTACGGGATACTGAGTTGGATGATCAACCATGAATCATATTGAATGGCTGTGTAGGCTTCGAAGGGGCCCGAATGGCCTGCTCCTGCCACCTAATTTCTATGTTTCTTTGTTTCTATCTCATATTGCATTTGGCAAGTTTTTTCATAATTCCAACTGTGGGTTTAAGTAAATGTGTTTAATGCATGGAACTCAATTTATTGCCAAAGTTTTTTCTGCAATAAATGTTAATCAATGAAAATCGTTGTATTTTATCAAGCAGTTGTCTCATTAAAGTGTTAAAATCGTGAAGTGATACTGAAAATGCAAGAATGTCGTTTCTTTTATCAATTGAAAAAGTAAAATCATTGCAATCTCGATTTTTTTAAAAATGCAAGCAATATAAAATACATGAAAGTTCATCCTCAAAGAAAGCGAAAGTCAGAACGATCTGGAACGTAACTCTGCTCCGTTTATACGTGGAAGCCGGACGATGAATCGCTTTTCTTTTTATAATTTAATGAAGGCAACTGTGGTGGAAAAAAATAAATGAATGAAATGGGTATTTTTATGCAATGCTGCAGTCTAATTAAAGTGTGATATCCCGAATTAATCAATAACAATCGGCAATTCCAAAAAAAATGTTTTTAAAGCGGCGTTTATTTAAAATTAAGGTAATGTTGCAATCGGCAGTCTTTTTTTTGTAAAGTATAATTGTAAAATAAAAGCTAATTAATAAACATTGTCCGATTTTTTTTTTTAAGTAGCAGTCTAAACATGTGGAATTCCGATGAATTTCAATACAATCGGTAATTTCAAACAATGTAAAAAGCGGTGATTTAAAGAGTCAATAAATGCCATCGGCAAGTTCTTTTTATAAATAAAGCATCAGTTGTAAAATAAAAGCCAATTAACGAAATTGCGATTTTTTTTTTTTGCCAAGCAGTAGTTTAAATAAAAACGTGAAATCCGAGATCAATGCATCGGCTCGTCTTTTTTTTTAAAATTAAGGCAATTGTAAAATCGAAAACTTATGAATAAATGGAGATTTTTTTTACAAGCAGCAGTTTATTAAAGGCCTGAAATTCCGATAGAATAAATGTCAACATGCACTGGCCCCCCCCCCCCCCGGGCAAGTATATTTTTAAATATTGTGGAACCGTGTAAAAAGAAAAAGCAACCCGCTAGCCGTTTCAAATGATGATAAAAGTTTTTCTAAATACATTGTAAAAATGTGTTAAAAAAAATGAAAAAGGATCCCGCAAACCCATTTAATGTCGGTTAAAAGTATATAAAAGTTTTATCCGTTAAAGAGAGCAAAGTCACGAAGCAGTCGTTCTGAATGGATTCTCACTGACTGTTTTTGGTGGGGGCTTGAAGAGCGTTGTGGATGGAGCAATTGGAAGAAGGACCAGTAGCGAAGTTGCAGGGTGGAAGCAGAGTGGCCATGCAACTGTTTGATTGTTGGTAGGAAGCGGGCGCAGGTGCGCTGGGAGTGTTTTGGTGACGGAAAAACTCGGTCTTAAAAATGGTGGGTCTGAGCTTTATGTATTAAACATTTTAAACGATACGTCGGAAATATAGTGGGAATGCGACGGGAATATGTTTATCGCCTCGACGGAAAAAATGTGAAAAGGTTGTTGATGAAAGATTGGAAGGGCGTGGCCAAGCGTTTGGAAGAAAAAAGAAAAATATTATTCACACACACAGACCACACACAACACACACACACACACACCTCACACACACACACACAGTGAACTGTTCCGAATATTTTCAGATCACAATGCGCGGAAAAAGGCTTCGTGCCATATGGTGGAAAGTAAATTCGCAAGGTGCGATTTTTAGAGTGGCAGACGCAGATACCGTGGGTGATATATTTCCAGTATTGTAGACTCTATGGAAGCAGAAACTGTAAGTCAAGTCATACTTTTCATTTGATGTAAATGATTATACATCATGGATATCATATCCTTTGGATTCCATTATACGCTCATGGATATCGTATACCTTTCTTCTCCTATCCGCGCTTATGCTTCATTTTGGCACGGTTGGCATTATCTCACATTTCTGGACTGCCTTATAGTTGCTGAATGTCAATCTGAACGGAGATACAATGCGTGGAAAACGCAAATCGATGGAGGAAATCCGGGGTCGCTGATCTGTGCACGGAAGGGAAGCCAGCCCCAGACCCCCCACAGCAGACCACCACCACACCCACCTGGCACCCACAGAACCACCACCCCCCCCCCCCACCCACCTACACCCCCCAAGACAGACCCCCCCAGGCACCCCCCACCACCACCACCCACCACATCCCCACCGCAGCCCACCCTACTCCCCCCCAGACCCCCACCAACACCCAACAGCCCAACAGACACCCCAACCCCCCCCAGCACAGAACACCACACCAGCCAGAACCAGACACCCCAAGTCACACAGCACAAACACACCAGACCAACCCCCCCCACCACACACACACCAGGACCCAGACCCAGCCCAGGCACCTACAGACCCCACCAGACAGCCAACAGCCCCCCCCCACCCAACCCCCCCAGACCCAGCCCCCCCACAGACACACCCCAGCCCCCCCCAGGACCCCCCACCCGACCCACCCACCCCCCCCACGCCAGCCACACCCAGCACTACCCAGACCCAGCCCACCAGACACCACCCCACACCCCCAGGCCACACCCACCCCCACGGCGTCCCAACCAGGGAGACCCCCGCCCCACCCCCCTCCCCCCCCAGCCCCACACCCCCCACCAGCAGACCACCCCCAGCCCAGGCCCCCCCCCCCCAAACAGGACCCCACCCTCCAGCCCCCCACACCCCCACCACCCCCCCATGGCCCCCCCCACACAGCACCACAGCCAGCCCCCCCACCAGCCCCAGCCTCAGAACCCCCCAACCCCCACCCCCCCCCCCCCCCCCCCCCACCCCCACCAGACCCCACCCACCCAACCCAGCCCACACAGGACACCCCAGACCAGCAGCCCAGGACAGCCCCACACCCAGACACCCAGCAGGCCCAGAACCCACACATCCACCACTCAGACCCCCAACCACACCCCTCCCACCCACACCAGTGCACCAGCCAGCCCCAGACCACTCCACCCACCACCCCACACCCCAGCAGCACCACCCCCCCAGCACAAGCCACCCCCCCCAACCCCCCGCACAGACAGCAGCCCCCCCCCCCCCACCCCCCCCAGGAACCAACCACCCCACAGATCAGACCACCCCACACAACCCAGGCGCAGGCCCCCCCAGACCCCCCCACCAGGACCCCCCCCACAGCACACCATCCCAGCACACCACACCCTCCCACCCCGACCCCCAGCCCCACCCCACCCCCACCCCACAGTGCCCCCCCCAGACCACCCCCCCAGACACAACACATCACCCAGCACCCCACACCCAGACAGTGGGGAGTGGGGTGGCGGGTGGAACCCCCCCCAGACACAGCCACACCCCCACCCCCACAGACGCGAGTTTTGTGTAGGGACCATGAAGAGGTTTGGGGAATGGACATATCAGGAACCAAGCCTGGTCTATCCCCACTACAATGCTGCCTGACCACTGAGTTCTGATGTGCTTTTTCCGCTGCACGATGTGAAGGATTGGACTGGGAGTTTAAAGTTTTAGCAGATGATCAAAAAGGTAGAGGCTCGAGGCATGGCTTTACGTAAAGCTAGCAAAGTCAAATTGAAAATTGCGGGGCACGTTTCTTCACACGGAGGGTGGAGATGCCTGGCCGCGTTCCAATGTTGGTGGTGGAAGCTGTTTGTTTATCATGGAGTTTCAGGGGCACGTAGATATGAAATACCTGAGGGTTGGATCATGAGTAACAGATGACATTAATTTAACTTGACCGTCACGGATCGGCCAGACATTTTGGGCCGAAATGACTTTTCCTGTGACTGTACATTTTCTATTACGTTATGTACAAGCGCAGCAGTAGTGCAAATACAAATATACCATAGTGCAGAATCCAATTTACTTTTCTAAGATGGGAGAAAATCGAGAGATCGGAGGTGCAAAGGGGACTTAGCTGTGCTGGTGCGGGACTCTCAAAAAGTTCATTTTGCAAGGAAAAAAAAAAAAATGCAAATTCATTTACATCAAGAGGACTGCGGACTACAAAAACAGAGATGTAATGATGAGGTTTCCATAAGGCCCTGTCGGCCCGCATTTGATACTGTGAGAAAATGGAGTGTAGAATATCTGGGAAGCATGTCCCTTGGCTCTGGGGAGTGTCCAGATGAGGGTTTTACAAGAATGATCCCATGAATGAGTGGGTTAGCATCTGGAGGAGCGTTTGTCAGCACGGGCCTGTACTCGTCTGAGTTTAGATGGTGCAGGAGGGGACCTCATTGAAACTTGCGGAACAATGAGAGGCAAGGTAGAGGGGATGTGGAAAGGAAGTTCATGTATATTTTGAAGGCCGAAATAGATACCTTCTTGATTATGAACGAGTGTCCCGGGGTTATAGGGAGGAGGGCAGGGAAAATGGGATTTAGTAGGCAGACAGCAGCTGCAGCAGCCGACGATATCAGCCACGTATGATGAGTAATGGCGTAATAGACTTTTCCGATGAGCTGAATGACATTAATTCTATCCTCTAACATATGAACGAGAACTGGTGAGAATGAATAGTCCTTTTATTCTGGTGGCTGCTTACCCGAGGCAAACGCAGATGGAGATTGATTCGATCTGGAGGTCATTTTAATTTGAGACATGACTCTGCATGGGGGGAAGCATTTCGTTGATAAATGAGGGTTGTAAATTGTGAGGAATATTGGACAGATGGTGGCCCAGGGGGATCTGTCAAAGAAGAATTACGATAACTGCATAGACCGACAAAGACGATGTGGACAAGGCGGGCAGGGGGTTAGCAGCTCCTATTTACCTTACAATCTTGAATGTTTCCTCCAGTCGCTTCGCTGCACAGTCACTGCAAGGGCCAGGAAGTGAGCGGGCAAGATATTCTCTGACCCCTCTCACCCTGGCCACAAACTCTTTCAATCTTCTTCCTTCTGGGAAGGCGACTCCGTACTGTCAAAGCTGCACAGTAGACATGGAAACAGTTTTTATCCACGAGTCTAGTTACCCCACTCAAACAAGCCAAAATCTGTAGCCTCCCTTGGATTGTATTGTGTTGGTTTTACATGCATTGAATCTATGGTGGTTTATCATTAATGTTTTATTATATCATGTTTCGTTGTTTTCTGAGTCATTCGTAACTGTCACTGTATGTTTCATGTTGTTACCTGTGGGCGGAGCACCAAGGCAAATTTCGTGTTTGGTGTATACTTGGCAATAAACTTACTTACTTACTAATCAATATGATTTGTCCGAGGACGTTGTGAATCCGCCCACCGAGTCGCCCCTGGTTTTTGATCCAAAACCTCCGTCCAGAACCCTTTATGATTCGCAGCCCTCAGATTCCAGGGACGCTGGGGCAGGACAGGGACATGGGTACTGAATAAAACCCTCGCCCTGGGCACGTACAAACATTATAGACTGACCTGGAACTATGTTTATTCCAAACCACCGTCCCGGTTGCATATTAATCCGGTCCTTGCGTAATCAATACAATACAATACAAATGTATTGTCATTTGAACCTCAAAAGAAGTTTCAGGGAGAAATGTGGGTTTGTGTAGTCATACACAGGAAAAGAACCCATGACACACAGCCAACACAATTACAACAAACATCCATAAGCGAAATCTCCTTCTCACTGTGATGGAAGAGGCAAAGTAGTGTCTTCCCCTGTGTTCCTTTTTTCCCCCGTTGTGAAAGCCCCGATGGGCGATGCAGTCCGTGGCCAGTTGAGGCGCGCCGGCCGATGTCGGTCCTTCTCCGGGTCTTAAATGTTGGAGCCCCCGGCAGGCGATGCCAAGTTTCGCCGCGGCCCGTTATAAGGTTCCCGCGTGGGTCCACCGGACCTTGCGGCTGAGCCTCTGAAGCTCTGATTCGGGCCGCAATAGCGCGCCTAAAAGCGCTCGGCGCTTCGAAGCCGGCTAGCCCCACGATGGTGAGGTCGCAGGCTCGCGAATTGGAGCCCCCAGGTGGTCCGGTTGGTGGCCGCTCCACGGTGCTAGGCCCAACTACAACGGAGACCCGACGGGAAATGGTATTCTGGTCACCAATACAGGCGAGAGCTTTAAATGCCCCCACTGCGCCCCCCACATATACACAGTGAGAACAATTAAAAACCACAACAAAACTATACATTCAACGGGACAAAAAAAAGGACTGCAGAGGCCGCTGCAACGTTCGGTGCGCTACCTTGACATCAGCATCACTGCAAGCACGCATCAGCATCACAGATCGTACGACATGTTGTAATCCGCACCCTGTTTAGTACCCGGGGACCTTTGGTAATTCAAAATCCCGTCCGCGGACATGGTTAGGTGTGAAATTCTCACGCCATATCCAGTACCATGTGTAATCCTCACCCACCATTCCAGCACCCTGGACCCTGTGCTAATACACCACACCAACCGCAGCACCCTTGACTGTATAATACACACACCCATCGCGAGCACCCGGACCACTGTTGTAATTCCACATCCCGTCCCTGGACATGGTTAGGTGTGAAATCACACGCCATATCCAGGGACCATGTGTAATCCGCAACTCCATTCTAGCACCGAGACCTGTGTAATACACCCACACCCGCCCAGCACCCAGAGGCCCCGTTGTAATACACAATCCGTCCCAGCACACGGCTCCTTGTTTAATCAGCATCCCAGTCCTGGACCAGAGGTAATCCACACCACCTTTCCTGCACCGGATACCCTGTGTAATCGACATCCGATCGGGACCTGGTTATTTGTGTCACCTGCACCGTGGTCCAGGTCCATGGTGCAATCCACATTCCCTTCCCAGCACCGGGGAACCAGTTGTAATCCAAACCAAGCCACGGTATTTCAACCCCCCGGGACAGGAACCACTGTAGTGTATACAAACGACCACTCTGAATACACTGCAGGACTCAGCAGTACCAATCGCCACTCCCGAGCAGCTCCTATAATGGCTGATTATTATATCGTTCAAGGAATTGCTCCCTCAGCCTTAGCAAGAAGTACGGGGGTAAGGAGGCTTAGCGTCGTTTTCGCGTGGGAGCTCTCACGAGGCATTCAAATCCGTTGAAAGATAAATCTTCAAAATTCAGAGTCTTTTGATAATAGATTCTTTATTGTCTTGAAAGTAAAAACGGGTAAGATAACCCATCCAAACGTCTTCTTGATAAGTACAATTAATATTAGTCAAACTCCAGCTGTGGCTCAGAATCGTTAGAAAACTTTTTAGATTCTCTCCCATCTGTGTAAATGCTTATCTCAAGAGGCAACCATATTCACACTCCTTTGTCTTTTGGCATAAAAACTCCAAATATGTTGGAATTACATTTTTGAAATGGTTATAAAAATTATTTAAAAAAAAAATAAAAAAAACAAAAAATTTTTTAAAACTGAATCCCACCGCGGAATGATTATCTTTGAACAATATAAGTCGGCTTTGAGCTGACTTCTTTCCAAAAGAGTTTAACTTAACTATGGCTTAATAACGGCCCCAAATAACTTATGGTAAAAATTCTGGAAAAATGAATCCATACAAAGCTTAAAAATGTGGATTTCAAATATTACGAAAACGTTACACCTCGAAGATGAGATTTCGGCCCCCGCAGGCAAATCAGACCAAATTCTTAAAGATTTGGTCTCCATTATCGACTTATTTTCAAGCATTTGGTGCAACTAACTTGAATAAAACTGTTTCAGAACCGGATGATGATGGGTGGGGGGGGGGGGGGGGGGTGGGTGCGAGTGGTGTACACGAAGGAATTGGCGGATCGCAGGGGGAACCATTCAGGCTGGGATATTGTGGGGGTGCAGGAGCAACGCTGTATATGCCGTGGATTGTTTTTTTGCCAATACCCACTCTCCAGACACGACCCCTCCGCATGGCACAAGCACCCCTCCGGCAGACATGTCATCGCCTCAACGAGGCACGCCTGTCATCCAGCCAGATAAGTGTCCCCCTCCTCCAGAGACATATTTCCCTCCGCTGTACACCCACTTCCCCCTCGACAAACACGCTCTCCATCCCACCCCCGTCAAACACGTCTCCTCTTCCGCCAAATAATTCTCCGTCTCCGTCAGACACGTCCGAATCTCCGCCAGACATGTCAGCCTCTTCTCCACACACGTCTGCCCTTACGCCAGACACATCTGCCTCTCCTCCACACACCCCTGGCCTTCGGTCAGGCACGGCTGTCCCTCCGCCAGGCACGGCTGGTTCTCTTTCATTACATCTGCCTCTCTCGCCAGACACGCCTGCTCCTCTACACAGATAAGTGTCGTCCTCAGCCACACACACGTGCCACTCCGCGAGACACCGCAGCCCCACCAAGCAGACACGACTCCTCGGCAGAGGCCATTGGAGAGGCAGCTACCGCAGCAACTCCGAAAACATACTACTTCGGAAAGGTAAATGACGAAATAATTTTCGGACCGATGTAGTTCAAATGCTGGCAAAAGGGCCAAGTTGGAAAATGGGCCAGGCTTTGAAACATAGATACGTAGAAACATAGAAAATAGGCGCAGTTCGTCGCTATTCGGCCCTTCCAGTCAGCACCGCTATTCATTGTGATCGTGGCTGATCGTCCCCAATCAATAATCATTGCCTGCCTTCTCCGAATATCCGTTGATTCCACTAGCCGCTAGAACTCTATCTAGCTTTCTCTTAAATCCATCCAGTGATTTGGCCTCCACTGCCCTCTATGGGATAACATTAGCTATCCTCCAATCCACAGGAACGTATCCTGAATCTATTGAACATTGGAAAATGATCAGCAATGCGTCCACTATTGCCACCTCCCTGAGGACCCTGGGATACAGACCATCAGGCCCAGGGGGTTTATCATCCTTCAGTCCCATAATAAATTCACCCATGTCTGCCGTCAAGGGACCCACATTTGACTTTGCTACTCTTTTTTCCTTAACATATCTGAGGAAGGTTTTACTGTCCTTTATGTTCCTGGCCAGCCTCCCCTCCTACTTCATTTTTTCAGCCCGTATTGCCCGTTGTGTTTCCTTCTGTCGTCCTATGAACGTTTCCCAATCCTCTGGCTTCAGGCAACTCTTTGCAGTGTTATACATATTTTCTTTTCGTTTTATTCTATCCCTAACTTCTGTTGCCAGCCACGGTTGCCTCCTACTCCCCTTAGATTCTTTCTTCCTTTTTGGAATTAAATGATCCTGCGACTTCCGGATTATGCCCAGAAATTCCTGCCATTGCTGTTCCACTGTCATTCCTGCTGGCATACCTTTCCAGTCCTCCTTGGCCAGCTCCTCTCTCATGCCTTCATAGTCCCCTTTGTTCAACTGCATCACGGCCACTTCCGATTTACGCATCCCTTTCTCAAAAACGAATCATATTATGATCACTACCAAGCGGTTCCTTTACCTCCCGTACTCTTATCAAATCTGGTTTATTAGGCAACACTAAATCCAGAATTGCCTGTTCGCTGGTCTGCTCCATTACAAGCTACTCTAAGATTCCATCTCGGAGGCACTCTACAAACTATCTTTGTTGTGGTCCTGAACCAACCCGATTTTCCTAGTCATCCTGCATATTGAATCCCCATCACCACAGTGGCATTACCTTTGTTACATGCCAGTTTTTACTCCTGCTGCAACATGCGGGCAACTATTTGGAGGGTACGTAGATCACACAATTAGTGTCTTCTTGCCTTTACAGTTCCTCAACGCCATCCACAGTGAATCTACCTTGTCAGTCCGTATGCCTTCCTTCGCAAGGAACTCAATTCTATCCCTCACCAGTAGAGCTACCGCCCCATCTCTGTCCACCAGCCTGTCCTTTCTATTGGATATCCGACCCTGAATATTATGTAGCCAGGCCCGATCCTCCTGCAGCCACGTCTCAGTAATCCAAACAATGTCATATCTACCAACCTCTAACTGAGCCTCAAGCTCATCTAATTGACTACTTATACTTCGCGCATGCATATACAATACTTTTAATTCCTTACGCATCTCACCTTTCACACACATCCCTATTACACTTGGCCATGATCTCCTATACCTTGTGAGCTTTCCTTCCCTTTAATTCTGGGGTCATTAACTATCCCTTTACTCTCTTTCCCTTTAAATCCGTCTTGACTGTCCCATATGACACCTCCCACCCCCTTATTTAGTGCTTAAATATCGTGTGATGGAATCATAATTGTAAGTAATGCTGATGCGATGTTGAAATACCATGAAGTAATGTTAATGTTCTTGTTTTCGTCTTCCTGATCCCATGGGAAGACTATCTCTAAGAGATATCAAGCCTTCCTCCGGAACGCGCTGTCAGTTCCATTCCAGCATCGAACATCGAGCTTCTCTCTCCCTGCTCTCCAGGATGAAAATTATATTCACCGATTATCCGTTTTTTCTGCTGCCTTCCATATTCCAGGTAGAAATGATTTATTACCCGATTGTAGCATTGCTTGGAATTATTGGTAAGTAATTGGATTTTTGTTAAGAATCGTCCATATGGGATTTATTATACTCCATTGTTGGCAGATATGTGGCGTTTAGATTTCCCAGTCCTCCGATCCATTGCAAGACGACTATAGCTGTGTTTCTGAAGGACTGGACTGAGAAATACCATGTTTCGGTCATGTGAAATTTAGCTTTTCAACAGCACATGCTGCTGTTGGTTGAAATTACTTAATGTATTTCATTCATGTTCTGTTTGACTAAAACTTCCTGCAGTCAATATAATATTTTGTGTTTCATTTATTGTTGCAATTTATTAGCTCGACGCCCCTCCTATCCTGTTAAATCAGGTAACGCCTCGTCAGTTACTGGTGTAATAAATATCTCTTCCAAATAGAACATAGAAACATAGAAAATAGGTGCAGGAGTAGGCTATTCGGCCCTTCGAGCCTTCACCGCCATTGAATATGATCATGGCTGATCATCCTACTCAGTATCCCGCACGTGCCTTCTCTCCATACCCCTTGATCCCTCTTAAATATAGCCAATGGACGCACAGGATACTGAGTTGAATGATCAACCATGATAATATTGAATGGCGGTACAGGCCTACTCCTGCACCTATTTTCTCTGTTTCTATGTTTCTGTGAACTGGCCTCAAATACCTTCTGTGGCAGAGAATTCCACAGATTCACAACTCACTGTGTAAAAAATATTTTTTTCTCATCTCGGTCGTAAAAGACTTCCCCCTTATCCTTAAACGGTGACCCCTTGTTCTGGACTTCCCCAACATCGGAATCAATCTTCCTGCATCCAGCCTGTCCAACCCCTTAAGAATTTTGTAAATTTCTATAACATCCCCCCTTAATGTTCTAAATTATAGTGAGATGTATACGCAGATGCCTGCCCCTTGGGCGTGAGAATCAGTTGCCTTCTATGGCATATGTGTCAGTAGCCACATCGCTGCCACAGAGAATCCATTGCACCGAGCAAACGGCTGAAGGAATGCCCCGTCCCTGCGTGACACTGGTCAAAATGTCAGGTGCGTGTGTTATATTTTGATATCCTCACAATGTGTCTGTAAACAGCAATGGGGAAAATGAGACATATATATACAATTTATAACTGAGGAGATGTTACCGAGAGTTAAAGGACTAGAGCGGTAATGTCTGCAGAATTGTAATTATAAAGTGAAAATAACTGATTTTATTGATGTACTGCGGGACGCTTCAGTCAAACAGAATATGATGAAAATAACTGCAGTTAACTGCATCGATAAAATTTTGTACTGTTAGAAATGAAAATTTCATGTTAATAAAAGGAAGCGTAAATGCGTTAAAGACACAAATTCACGGCTACATTTTCACTCCTCAATACATCTTATCAGATGGCATTCGATTTCATTATCGGCGACCAGTAAATGATTTTGCGTCGTGCTTCATTTTCAGATCACAGGTTTGCACCTGCCGCGTCCACCATATTTATCCGACCTAATAAAGTACTGTGCCGTGTAAATTAATTGTAAAATTACCATTATTTAGATTCACGCATCAATTGCGATTCCATTCGCCCGTCAACACTGGCGATAGTCCGACCAGTGGGAATGCGTTTCTTTCCCGTCGCCCAACCTTTAAACATTTTGTGCGGTGGGCTGTCGTGAATGTGTATGCTCAACTCTAATCTTCATGTGAAATCGCGCGTTACGTGGGACACCCTGTAACCTACACTGCTAATGCACGTTGTCGATTTCTGATTGTTCCCATAACACAGCTAATGTGATATCGGTTGTCATCCTGTCCCGGGGAAAGTGCGGTCTCTCCAAATGTGTATCACGCTATCTTGTGGCCATAGCTGCGGCGGATCTGTTGGTTGCTGTAATTGACGTATTACTTTATCGGATCAATCATCTATATTTCCCCACAAATTTTCTCTTCATAACTCAAGTGTGCTCCTTCCACCGGGCCCTTAACCACGCAATCACAGACATCTCCGTGTGGCTAACACTCTCGTTCACATTTGATCGATATTTGATGATTTGTTGCCACAAGCTGAGATCCAGATTTTGCACCGAGAAAACAGCAGCCAGGGTTATAGCAACCGTGTGTCTGCTGTTCTGCTGCAAAAACATCCCCTGGTACTTTGCATTCGAACCTATTATATCAGTACACAAAGTAGCATGGGGCTGTCATATAAAACAAGAATTCTACTTTGAACCCACATGGATATTTTTCACCTCGATTCACCGATATTTCAGCCCTGTGCTCCCAATGTTCCTGATATTACTGCTCAACACTCTAACAGTCGGGCACATTTTAATGGCTAGTCGAATCCGCAAGAATCTGAGAGGCAGCAAGAATGGTGCGAATCAGAATGACGTCGAGCTAGAAAGCAGAAGGAAGTCAATCATCTTGCTCTTTGCAATTTCCGGCAACTTTATTATGCTGTGGATGACGTATTTTATATTTTTCCTCATATCACAGATAACAAAGCGGTATTATTCTACCGGTTTCAGTGACCCGATGTTTATCGCGGACGAAACCAGCTACATGCTCCTGCTTTTGAGTTGCTGCACAAACACGTGTATTTACGCGGTAACTCAGTCTAAATTCAGAGAGGAACTGAAAAGCGGGTTGAATTATTTGCCTAGAATAATGTTTAAACTAGTTAAGGAAGGAAACGAATGTAGAAACTAGAGGCAATAAGTTCCCGCGGAATGTTATCTCCCGTTTCATCTCCGCCAGCAATATTTTCATGTACCTCTGACCAACATCCAACATATCCTGAAGCATTCCACATTTTGCGTTAGTGAACGAGTCGGCAGGTTTAGGCTGGGTTAGATAATGAGCGAGCTAATGGTCATGGGCTAAATCGGAATCATGCATGCGCACAACTCAGATTTTTGGCTGTTGAGTAGAGCAACTACTCGTGGATTAATACCGCTTATATGTCTGGCTGTGGCACCTTTGGCAGTCCGGAGTCGCCTTCCAGAGCGAAGTGATTCAAACATTGTCATAAAAGCATAGTTTAACGGGTAGATCTATGTGGTCCTGGGAAATAGATGGTAGGGCATTTGTTTTAGAAAACACGAGACCAAGTGGAACCCGTCCACCAACGCTGGGTAGGTTGGCGGCGTCACACGGGAGGGCCGGGCCCCGAATACCTGCGTCTCTTGTGCCCTTTCTCCCGCTCTTTCTCCCGTTTATTTGTGAGACGTTGAGTTATTTATCGCTGCGCCTCTTGCGCCCCTTCTCCGCTCTCTCTCTCTCTCTCTGCTCTCTCACTCTCTTTCTCTCTCTCTCTTCTCTCTCTCTCTGTCTCTCTCTCTCTCCTCTCTCTCTCTCTCTCTCTCTCTCTCTTCTCTCTCTCTCTCTCTCTCTCTCTCTCTCTCTCTCTCTCTCTCCCTCGCTCTCTATCTCTCTCGATTATCTCTGAGACAGTGAGTTCGTTCTTGTTGCATCTCCTGTGCCAAGTGTTCCTCACTACTTCTCGCTGCCGATTTTTGAGTTTCCTTGACCATTCTGCACCCCTTTTTTTCGTCATCTTTGCATGATTTTAGAATATTGGAACTGTAAATATTGGAACTGTTCTTCTTTTAAATAACCTAATGAATACGTAAAAAAAATACCCCAAACACAATCTCAGTTGTTACTGAACACAGAATAATTGGATGAACATGGAGTCTTTCCTGTGGAATTAAAACAGTGAATGAAACATATTGTAATTGCAATTGTAATTTAAAATATTGCTGTATGTTTGTTAAAAATGCAACTCTTGTAAAATACATCCTAATCGGTGTAATCGGCCAATTCTTTTTAAAAATCCAACTGTTTAAATAAACCGTTTTTAAATAAGAAAATAGCCCAAAACACAATCTCAGTGTTACTTAACACAGATTAATTGGATGAACATTTATCGTTTCCTATACAATTAAATTAATGTGAATGAAAAGTTTTTTAAATTGCAACTGTAGCTAAAAATGTTATTGAAGAGAATCGCGATGTATGTTTGCAAATGCACCTCTGCTGAAATATAACTCATTCAATCGCAAAGTTGTTTAGAAATCCAACTGTATATCTGTTAAAATGAATGCAACTCGTAAAATAAATCTTAACCAATGTAACCGCCAAGTAACCACCAAGTAAATACAACTTTTTGTAATAAAGGATCAGAGTAAAAGGGCCTTTAATTGCGACTGTAAATCAATGCAATAGCGAAGCATTTGAATCTGAATCAATATAGTTGGCAAGTCTTTTCATAAATCCAACTGTGTTTAAGTAAATGTGTTTAATGCATGGAACTCTTGCAAAATATTGTTAATCAATTTAATTTCCAAGGTTTTCTTCAATAAATAATAGATAATAGACCGAGAATAAGTGATGGGGGGTTTCTAAAATGTGTATATTTTAATGCTAGGAGCATTGTAAGTAATGTGGACGAACTTAGAGCCTGGATTGACACCTGGAAATATGATGTTGTGGCAATCAGTGAAACATGGTTGCAGGAGGGCTGTGATTGGAAACTAAATATTCCAGGATTTCGTTGCTTCAGGTGTGATAGAATTGGAGGGACCAGAGGGGGAGGTGTTGCATTGCTTGTCAGAGAAGATATTACAGCAGTGCTTTGGCATGATAGATTAGAGGGCTCGTCTAGGGAGGCTATTTGGGTGGAACTAAGAAGTGGGAACGTGTAGCAACACTTTAGGGGTGTATTATAGACCGCCAAATGGGGAGCGTGAATTGGAAGAGCAAATATGTAAGGAGATAGCAGATATTAGTAGTAAGCACAAGGTAGTGATTGTGGGAGATTTCAATTTTCCAAAAATAGACTGGGAAACACATTCTGTAAATGGGCTGGATGGTTTGGAGTTTGCAAAAATGTGTGCAGGATAGTTTTTGCTACATAGAGGCAGCGACCAGAGAATGGGCAGTGCTGGACCTCCTGTTAGGAAATGAGGCAGGTCAGGTGATGTATGCGTTGGTGAGCACTTCGGGACCAGTGATCACAATACCATTAGTTTCAATATAATTATGGAGAGATCAGAACTGGACCTAGGTAGAGATTTTTGATTGGAGAAAGGCTAACTTTGAGGGAATGCGTAAGGATTTTAAAGGAGTGAATTGGGACACTTTGTTTCATGGGAAGGATGTAGAAGAGAAATGGAGGACATTTAAAGGGGAAATTGTAAGAGTACAGAATCTTTATGTCCCTGTTAGGTTGAAAGGAAATAGTAAAAATTGGAAAGAGCCATGGTTTTTTCAAGGGAAATTGGACACTTGTTTCGAAAAAAGAGAGATATCTACAATAATTATAGGAGGCATGGAGTAAATGAGGTGCTAGAGGAGTATAAAGAATGTAAAAAGAATCAAGAAATTAGGAAGGCGCCTAAACCCCTTGCAGTAAGGATAACTAAAATTATTAGAAAGGGGGAATAGTGCTGGTCTAAGGTTTCAAATGTCATTAGAAACGGGAATAGTGTACTGCGCTTTAAAAGGGTTCAAGAAAGAACCTAGGTACCTCTGAAAGATGGCAAATGGAGTTTAATGCTGATAAGTGTGAAGTGCTACATCTTGGCAGGACAAATCAAAATAGGAGTACATGGTAAATGTTAGGGAATTGAGGAATGCTGTAGAACAAAGGGATCTAGGAATAAACTGTGGCATAGTTCCCTGAAGGTGAAATCGCATGTAGATAGGGTGTAAAGAAAGCCTTTGGTGTGCTGGCCTTTATAAATCAGAGCATTGAATATAGGAGTAGGGAAGTAATGTTAAAATTGTACAAGGCATTGGTAAGAATTTTGGTCGACTGAGAGTACAGAGGAGAGAATCCAGGAGAAAGGTTGAACAAGTTAGGTCTTTATTCTTTGGAGCGCAGAAGGTTAAGGGGGGACTTGATTGAGGTCTTTAAAATGATGAAAGGGATAGACAGAGTTGACGTGGATACGTTTTTCCCATTGAGGGTAGGGAAGTTTCAAACAAGAGGGCATGACATGAGAATTAAGGGACAGAGGTTTCGGGATAACGTGAGGGGAACGTCTTTACTCAGAGGGTGGTGGCTGTGTGGAATCAGCTTCCAGCAGAAGTGGTGGAGGTAGGATCGATTTAACATTTAAGAGTAAAGAGGATAGGTATTTGGACGTGAAGGGAATGGAGGGTATGGTCTGAGTGCAGGTAGTTGGGACTAGGGAAAACAAATGGTCGGCACGGACTGGAAGGGCTGAGAGGGCCTGTTTCCGTGCTGTAATTGTTATATGGTTATATCGTTAAATGTTAATGAATGAAATCGTTGTCTTTTTTCAAGCAGTTGTTTAAGAGTGTAAAATCGTGAAGTGATACTGAAAATGCAAAATGTCCGTCTTTTATCAATTGAAAAAGTAAATCAATACAATATCGATTTTTTGAAATGCAAGTAATATAAAATATATGAACCCTCATCCTGAAAGAAAGTGAAGTCAGAAAGATCTGGAACGTAAACTCTGCTCCTTTTCGTGGAAGCCGGACGATGAATCGCTTTTTTTTTAATATAAAAAAGGCAACTCTGGTGGAAAAAAATAAATGAATGAAATGGGTACTTTTTTGCAATGCTGCAGTCTAATTAAAGTGGGATAACCCGATTAATCAATAACATCGGCAATTCCAAAAAAAATGTTAAAGCGGCGATGTTTTAAAAATAAACGTCGATAACTGTAATCGGCAAGTCTTTTTTAATTTTTTTAAAGTATAATTGTAAAATAAAAGCTTATTAAATGGTGATTTTTTTTTTGCAAGCAGCAGTCTAAACATGTGGAATCCCGATGAATCAATACAATTGGTAATTTCAAACAATGTAAAAGCGGCGATAATTTTACAATAAATGTCAATAAATGCAATCGGCAAGTCTTGTTTTAATTATTCCTAATGTTTCTAACTACAATTGTAAAATAAAAGCTGATGAATTAAATGGCGATAATTTTTTTGCAAGCAGCAGTCTGGAAAGTGTGGAATCCCGATGAATCAATACCGTCGGTAATTTCAAACAATGTAAAAAAGGCGATTTAAAAAAAATAAATGTCAATAAATGCAATCGGCAAGTCTTTTTATTCATTAAAAGCAACAGTTGTAAAAGAAAAGCCAATTACCGAAATTGCGAATGTTTTTTTGCAAGCAGCAGTCTAATTAAAATGTGAAATCCCGAGATCAATGCAATCGGCTCGTCTTTTTTTAAATTAAGGCAACTGTTGTAAAATTAAAGCTAATAAATGAAATTGAGATTTTTTTTGCAAGCAGCAGTTTAATTAAAGCCGGAAATTCCGATATAATAAATACGAATACATGCACTGGGCTAGCATTTTTTTTAAATAAAAGTGACAACGTGTAACAATGAAAAGCAGCCCGCTACCCATTTAAAGTGATGATAAAAGTTTTTCTAAATACATGTAACAAAGTGTAAAAATAAAATAGGATCCCGCAACACGTTTAATGTCATAACAATATATAAAAGCTTATCGTTAAAGAGAGCAAAGTCACCGAAGTCAGAATGAAGCAGTCAGCTCTGAACTGGATCTTCACCTGACTGTTTTGGGTGAGGGCTAACCAAAGCCGGAATTAGCGCCTCAAACGCCCCCTGTGGGATCCTTCCTGCGAAGCACTGGTACATTTGATTCACTCCTGCCCCGTGATGCCGAGATGCCTTGCCCCAAGCTCCCTTATGAGAATGCACCATATTATTCACCGCCCTGTTGTAATATCAATGTAATGTGAGATGTCCCTCCAGGCACTTTTAACACTTGTTTCATACTTTAATCTTTGTTATTAAACAAAATATTAGATTTCCGTGTGCGAAGCGATGCGAGTATAGGGAAAATTCAAGATTGGAGGTATGGTGGAGCTGCTCCATCCTGGCCGGCTGTCCACACGGTCTTTGTCGTTCTATGCTGTTATCAGCTATTCTTCTTGACAGATCCTCCTTTGCCATCATCTGTCCAATATTCCACAATGAATCAAAAGATATGGCCTCCTCCATGCATAGTCATTTCTCAAAGTGAAATTACCTCAGGATCGAATCCAACTCCATCTGCCCAGCCTCGGGTAAGCAGCCGCAACCAGCAGAATAAAGGACTACTTTCAATTCACCAGTTCTCAAGTTCATAAGTTACAGGAGTAGAATTAGGTCATTCAGTCCATCGAGTCTATTCTGCCATTCAATCGTGGCTGATATCTGCCTCCTAATCCCATTTTCCTGCCTCCTCCCCGTAACCCTTGACACTCGTTCTAATCAAGAATGTAACTATTTCGGCCTTTAAAATATACCTGAACTTCCTTTACACATCCCCTCTACCTTTGCCTCTCATTGTTCTGCAAGTTTCACTGAGGTCCCCCCCTCCGCCTTCTAATCTCAGACGAGTACAGGCCCAGTGCTGTCAAACGCTTACCATATGCTAACCCACTCATTCATGGGATCATTCTTGTAAACCTCCTCTGTACCCACTCCAGAGCCAAGACATCGTTCCTCAGATATTCTACAACCATTTTCTCACAGTGGTCCAAATCTGCGATTGACCAGGGCCTTATAGAGCCTTAGCATCATATCTCTGTTTTTGTATTCCAGTCCTATTTCTATAAATTCATTTGCTTCTTTGCAAATGAACTTATTGAGAGTACTGCACTAGCACTGCCAAGTCACTTTGCACTTCAGATTTCTGGATTATCTCTACATTTAGAAAGTAATCTACGCTTTTATTCTTATTAGCAAAATGCATGACTCCGCACTTAGCTGTACTGAATTTATTTTGCCCACTGTCCCAACCTTTCCAAGTCCTCCGGCGGAGTACTTGCTTCCGCTACTCTGCCGGCCCCTCCACCAAGTTCAGCATGATCTGCAAACTTGGCCACAAAGATTGCAATCCTCTTATCTAAATCATTAATGTACAACGTGAAGAAAAGCGGAATAGATGCTGAAACCTTCCCCATAGATGCTGCTGTACCCGGTGAGTTCCCCCTGCACTTTTATCAATCTTCACCTGACTGTTTTACTGAGGGCTTGGAGAACGTTGTGAAAGAGCTATTGGAAGAGTGACCAGTGGAGAAGTTGCATCGTGGACGAATGACCGATGCAAGTGTTTGAAAATGTGGGAGGTGGCTGGAGAGTGCATTGTGACGCCACTCGGTCGGAAAATGGGTGAGTCTGAGCTGTGTATTAAACATTAAACAAATACATACTCGGAAATATAGGTGGGAATGCGACGGTAATATGTTTATCGCCTCGACGGGAAACATGTGAAAAAAGGATGTGTGAAAATTGGAAGGCAGTGGCCGCGCATTTGGATGAAAACAATAATTGAGACACACGCACACACACGCACGCGCACACACACACACACACACACACACACACACACACACACACACACAGAGCCACACACACAGAGCCACAAACAGGACGAATAGATTTAATATTATAGAGATAACATCTATCCTCTCAACCCTGTACCAAATATAATCTGTTCCCTTTGCGGATCCTCAATAACTATAATTCACTGAAAAACGGGTGATGAACGAGCTTCAGTGCAAGTTCAGCCAGCAACCTGGGTGCAGTGAGCCATACCTTTTAGGCTGTGAACTAGTTCCCAATAATACAGATCACAATGTCACTTTGTATTGTATTGTATATCTGTATTATAATTTTTCCTAAGTACTTACATACCCAGAGGAAACGAAAAAAAAACGTTGCTCAACCAGTGTCCATTCAGTGTGCGGAAAAAAATAAATAGAAATAAAAATAAAAATACATATATCATGAGTTCCCATCGGCAGCGGTACGACAATGGCTCTGCTTTAGTGTGTCCAGGTTGGTGCGCGATACTTTGGCAGGGGGAAATGTCCGTTTATATCAGTCATATAGCCTGCAGGAAGAAGCTGAGGAGCATCCTGCTGGTTTTGCAGCTGATGCTCCTGTACCTCTTCCCAGATGGCAGGATGGAGAATATGTGATGCGATGGGTGGTAGAGGTCTTTGGATGCTGATACATCTCTTCCTGTATATGTCCAGCAGGAAAGGGAGTGGAGCACCAATAATCCTGCTGGCGGTCTTCACAATCCTGTCCTGTTGGTGCCGTTCGTACACCTTGCAGCTCCCGAACCAAGAAGTGATGCCGTAGGTTAATGTGCTCTCGATTGTCCCCCTATAAAAAGTTCGTAGGTGTGCAGTGGGGAGACCTGCTTTTCGTAGTCTACGGAGAGGGTGTAGTCGCTGCTGGGCTCTCTTGACCAGTGCTGTGGTGTTGGTCGTGGACGTCAGGTCATCTGACAGTTGGAGTCCTAGGAAATTCACACTGCTGACCCTTTCCACATCAGCTCCATCGATGTGCAGAGGTGTATGGCATTGTTTTCCCGCCCTCCTGAAGTCAACCACCATCTCCTCCGTTTTTCCCACGTTGAGAATAAGGTTGTGGGATTTGCACCATCCTGTGAGCAGCTCCACCTCCATCCTGTACGCCGACTCATCATTGTCACTGATGAGACCCACCACTGTTGTGTCATCAGCGAACTTGTTGATGAAGTTGTTGTTGAGTCTAGCAGTACAGTCGTGTGTAAGCAGACTAAACAGCAGGGGGCTTAGGACACAGCCTTGGGGCGTGCCAGTGCTCACGACTATGGTTTTTGATGTCCTACTGCCCACCCTGACTGTCTGCTGCCGTTGTGATAGAAAGTTCAGGACCCAGTTACATGTGCCAGCATCAACCCCCAATAACTCCAACTTCTCACCAGCTGCTGCGGAATGATTGTGTTAAAAGCAGAGCTGAAGTCTATGAAGAGGATCCTGGTATAAGTATTTTTCCGATCAAGGTGTGGCAGTACGAGGTTCAGTGTTGTTGAGACTGCATCCTCTGTGGATCAGTTGGCTCTGTAAGGCGAACTGCAGTGGGTCTAGGTCGACAGGTAGGCTATGATGAAGTTCGCACTGTGATCGGCTACGCTGTCATGAGTATAGAGAGAGTACAGCAGGGGGGCGAGCACGCAGCCTTGAGGTCCTCCCGTGCTGATTGTTATCGAGGCTGACGCATTTCCACCAATACGGACAGACTGTGGTCTGTGAATGAGGAAGTCGAGGATCCAAATGCAGAGGGATGCGCCGAGAACCAGTGCTGCGAGTTTGGTAACCCGCTTGGAGGGGATGATAGCATTAAATGCCGAGCTATAATCGATGAATAACAGCCTGACATGAGTTTTTGTTGTCCAAGTGGCCCAGAGCGGAGTGGAGAGCCAGGGAGATCGCATCCACCGTTGATCTGTTGTGGGGGTAAGCGAACTGCAGCGGGTCCAGGTTTTTGTCGAGGTAGGAGTTGATTTGCGCCATGATCAACCTCTCGAAGCACCTCATCACCACAGGCGTTAGTGCCACAGGTCGATAGTCATTGAGGCACGTCACCTTGCTCTTCTTGGGCACCGGTACAATTGATGCCATTTTGAAGCAGGTGTGAACCTCAGACCTCAGAAGTGAGAGGTTGAAAATGTCCGTAAAAACTCCAGCCAGTTGGTCCGCACAGGTTTTTAGAACACGACCAGGTATGCCATCAGGTCCAGACGCTTTTCGAGGGTTCACCCCTCTGAAGGATTTCCTCACGTCGGCCTCTGTGACTGAGACTGAAATACCATCACAGCGAATGGGGGCTCGGGAAGGCACATCGGTGTTCTCCCTATCAAAGCGTGCGTAAAACGCATTGAGCTCATCAGGGAGTGATGAATCGATGACATCCGAGCTGCCTCCTGGTTTCGCCTTGTAGGAGGTGATTGCATGCAGTCCCCGCCACAGCTGCCGAGCATGTGTCTCATCCTCCAGCTTGGAGCAGAAGTCCCTTTTGGCCTTTTTGATGGCCTTACCAAGGTCGTATCTGGACTTCTTGTAGACCACTGTATCATCAGACATGAATGCCCGGTGTCTGGTCTTCAGAAGGGTGCGGATCTCAAAGTTGATCCAAGGTTTCTGATTGGGAAACACTCGGAAGGGTTTTTGTAGGGATGCAGTCCTCCACACATTTCTTAATGAAGTCTGTAACGACGGTGGCGTACTTGATCAAGTCCGTTGCCGAGTCCTTGAACATTGCCCAGTCTACAGACTCCAAACAGTCGTGAAGTTGTTCCTCTGCCCTCCCCCGACCAGCTCTGCACTGTCCTTGTCAGCCACGGTTGCCTCCTACTCCCCTTAGAATCTTTCTTCCTTTGTGGAATGAAATGATCCTGCATCTTCCGGATTATGCCCAGAAATTCCTGGCATTGCTGGTCCACCGTCATTCCTGCTAGGATCCCTTTCCAGTCTACCTTGGCCAGCTCCTCTCTCATTCCTTCATAGTCCCCTTTGTTCAACTGCATCACTGCCACTTCCAATTTAACCATCTCCTTCTCAAATTGCAGATGAAAACTAATCATATTATGATCACTACCTCCAAGCGGTTCCTTTACCTCGAGAAGGAAGAAGAATGCTGGTTTCACACGCTGATGGACAACTTGGGAGGAAGAACAGCTATATTTGTGAAAATAAACTACATTTGTGATGAATGTGGACACAGTTTCAAACAGCGGAAACACCTGTCAGTTCAACAAATGAGCCATACTAGAGCAAAACCTTTGCAGTGTGAAGTTTGTGGTTTCCATTGCAGGCAAAGAGCATCTTGAAATACCATAGACAATAGACAATAGGTGCAGGAGTAGGCCATTTGACCCTTTCAGCCAGCACTGTCATTCAATGTGATCATGACTGATCATCCCCAATCAGTACCCCGTTCCTGCCTTCACCCCATATCCCCGACAACCGCTATTTTTAAAAGCCCTATTTAGCTCTTTCTTGAAAGCATTCAGAGAACCTGCCTCCACCGCCCTCTGAGGCAGAGAATTCCACAGACTCACCACTCTCTGTGAGAAAAAGTGTTTCCTCATCTTCGTTTTAAATGGCTTACTCCTTATTCTTAAACAGTGGCCCCAGGTTCTGGACTCCCCCAACATCGGGAACATGTTTCCTGCCTCTAGTGTGTCCAAGCCCTTAACAATCTTATATGTTTCAATGAGATTCCCTCTCATCCTTCTAAACTCCAGAGTGTACAAGCCCAGCTGCTCCATTCTCTCAGCATATGACAGTCCCGCAACCCCGGGAATTAACCTTGTAAACATACGCTGCACTCCCTCAATAGCAAGAATGTCCTTTCTCAAATTAGGGGACCAAACTGCACACAATACTCCAGGTGTGGTCTCACTAGGACTCTGTACAACTGCAGAAGGACCTCTTTTGCTCCTATAATTCCTCTTGTTATAAACGCCAACAGGCCAAAACTGCAACACAATACTCCAGGTTGTGGTCTCACTAGGACTCCGTACAAATGCAGACTCCTTTGCTCCTCAGTATTCAATTCCTCTTGTTATAAAGGCCAACAGGCCAAAACTGCACACAGTACTCCAAAGTGTGGTCTCACTAGGACTCTGTACAACTGCAGAAGGACCTATTTGCTCCTATATTCGATTCCTCTTGTTAAAAGGCCAACATTCGCTTTCTTATGACGATATGACCAAGCACAAGACAGTTGAACTTGAATTTGCTTGTGACGAATGTGAGAAGCGGTTCGAGAAGGCTCACAATTTGTATGTTCATGTGTTCATGGTTCATCCCTTGACCCTGAATACAGGTAAAAACAAATCTATTGAAATTGTATCAAGTCAGCTAAGTTTGGAAAACATTAATTAAGCAGGAACCTAGTTAATAGTTATTTAACAGCTAAATGATGAGTCAAAAGGATCTTGCATCCTTTTTCAATGTCAGCATGTCACAAATGATTAAAGGGCCTGCCCCACCAGCTTGCGATTGCATGCGTCTAGCGCGAACTAACGTGGTCGAGATGAGCTTGAGCCGAACTCTCTACGGTCTCGCGGGGCCAGTCCCACTTCGATCGGCGGAGGCGAATATGGAGTTGTGCGGAGCTGGTCCCGACATCGCGCGGGGCTCCAAAGATCTTGCACTATCCGAAAATCCCGTGCGGCAACGGCCTGTCTGCCCGCAGCCGCATTGAGGGTGTACGCAGCGTCTCGACGTCGTACGCAGCATTTTTGGCCTCATACGCCTAGCGCGTGCCGTTGCGTGATGACGTCACCGACCGACACCGTGCGACGTCCAAATTCAGTCTGCCCGCCTCCTGCCCAGCTGATTGGTGAGTATGATGTCGGGACCAGGCCCGCAGAACTCCATACGCCTCCGCGGTTCGAATTGGGCCCGGCCCCGCTAGGCCGTGCGCCTCAAGTGACCACGTTTGGTCATGCTAGATGCATGCAATCGCATGCTGGTGGAACAGGCCCTTAACATGAATAAATGCAATCAAGCCAGGCTCACTTAAAATAGATAGAGCAAAGGAAAGGTTAGTATGGAGAACATAGCTCTGAGCATTATAGCGCACCAGTTCCAGAGACAAAGTCCAATGTGTGCAATTGGGGTAGAGGTGAATCAGGCAGAATCCTAGCAATTAGAAGGACTGTTCAGAACTCTTTTTTTTATTAAAAAAAAATGTTTTATTAGAGGTACAGTAAATGACATCAGTGTACGTCCCCGTATATATTATTACAATCATTGTACCCCTTCGTTTTTTAAGACTATTAAAAAAAAAGAGAAGAAACCGAGAAAGTGAGAGAGAATTGTGAAAGTGAAGAAGCGTGACAAAGGGAAAGAAGAGAGAGCCCTTAATCGAGGAGTTAGAGAAAGGAGATTAAGAGATAGACCCTAGGGGAAAAAAAAAAGAAAGAAAGAAGAAAAAAGGACAGTTACTTTATTATAAACATCACGCAAAGGAATTTACCAACTCTGCAATTTTTCATCCCCCTTTACCAAGACCCGACGCCGGTACCTTTTTGAGGTACCCTCGCACCCTATCCTTGTAGTAGATCTATAAATGCAGACCATGTCTTATAGAAGCGATCTGATTTTCCTGCCAGGCGGAGTCTCATATCTTCACAATGTAGTGTTGCAAACATAGTTGAAATCCACATATTTACTGTTGGTATGGGAGCATTTTTCCAGAATTTTAAGATGAGCTTTTTCCCAGTTATTAACCTGTATTCAAATAGATTCTTTTGAAACACAGGGCTACCTTCCGTTGTTCCAAAAATAATCCATTCTGCTTTTGGTGTCAGTTTTAGTTTTTTAATAATTTTGTTATTCAGAACTCTGACAACAGAGGGCCACAGTTACATCCTGGACATGCATTCAACTCGCAGCGTTGTTTTGAATGAGGGACAGTGCCCATCCAGTAGAAATAAGGACTCAATGGAGGAAGTCCTGGGTGGTTCTATAACCCTTTCACCTCGGAATGGAACAGTGACTGAAAATGGTGAGGGTGATAATGTCGCGAAGCTTCAACCTGTCCCAATGTTAGCAGACTTTCAGTCTTGTACATGGAGTGGAGCCACTTCACGGTCGGTGGATGTCGACAACTGGGAATCCCCATTCTTGCTCAGATCTGTCAAAAAGGCAAAACAGAGGATGTGCTTCCTGCGGCAGCTGAGGAAGTACAATCTGCCACAAGCAATAATGGTCCAATTCTACACGGCCATCGTAGAGTCTGTGCTCACCTTCTCCATCCTGGTCTGGATTGGCTCAGCCACCAAGCACGCCACCCGGAGGCTGCAGAGAATCGTCCGATCAGCAGAGAAGGTTATTGGCTGCAGCCTTCCCTCCATTGATGAACTGTACACTGCAAGGGCCAGGAAGCGAGCGGGCAAGATCATCTCTGACCCCTCTCACCCTGGCCACAAACTCTTTGAATAACTTCCCTCTGGAAGGCCTCCGGACTGTCAAATCTGCCACAGCCAGACATAAAAACAGTTTTTATCCACGAGTAGTTGCTCTACTCAACAGCCAAAAATCTGTAGGCCCTTTGATCTGCTATTTTGTTGTTTCACATGCTTGATCAATGGTGTTTTATCATTAATGTTTTATTATTATTAATGTTTAGTGTTTTCTGTCACTCGTAACTGACACTGTATGTCATGTTGTTACTTGTGGGCGGAGCACCAAGGCAAATTCCTTGTATGTGAATATTTGGCCAATAAACGTACTTACTTACAGAGTGCTCTTGGGAAAAATCAGGTACAAGATGCAACGACCATTCAATGTGAAAAAAAAACAGTTAACTGCATTGAAGCAACTTGTTCTATAAGAAATGATGTTGTGGATGGATTGGAGTCGAGTGATCTTTCTGAAAGGTATTGATCAAGTGAAAATGACAGAGGAATAAAAGTTAAGAATGGTTCCTCAGATTTAGTATTTTCTACCATATTGGAAGAAGAAGAGTACGTTACCAGTTAAGAAGTGCAATTTTAGAGAATATGAAAAAACAATCTGGACAAAAACGTGGCCGGAAACCAAACATAGAAACTTAGAAAATAGGTGCAGGAGGAAGCCAGTGGCCCGGCGAGCCAGCTCCGCCATTCATTGTAATCATGGCTGATCGTCCCCAATCAGTTAACCCGTGCCTGCCTTCTCCCCATATCCCATTGACTCCACTAGCCCCTAGAGCTCTATCTAACTCTCTCTGAAATCCATCCAGTGATTTGGCCTCCACTGCCCTCTGTGGCAGGGAATTCCATGAATTCACAACTCTCTGGGTGGAAAAGTGTTTTCTCACCTCAGTCTGAAATGGCCTCCCCTTTATCCTAAGGCTGTGTGGCCCCTGGTTCTGGACTCGCCCAACAATGGGCACATTTTTCCTGCATCTAACTTGTCCAGTCCTTTTATAATTTATATGTTTCTACAAGATTGCCCCTCATCCTTCTAAACTCCAGCGAATACAAGCGTAGTCTTTTTCAATCTTTCCTCATATGACAGTCCCGCCATCCCAGGGATCCTTCCCGTGAACTAAAGTCAAACTTGGAAAGGGAAGATTCCCTTGCATTCCCTCCTTTTTTTTATCAACATTCACAGTCCTCAGTGAAAGAGTTCCAGACAAGATTAAGTACAAGTTGTTAAAGAAGGAACTGCAGATGCTGGAGAATCGAGCGTACACAAAAGGCTGGAGAAACTCAGCGGGTGCAGCAACATCTAAGGAGCGAAGGAGATAGGCGACGTTTCGGGTCGAGACCCTTAAGTACAAGTTGCTGTGCTGTTTACAGAGGAGTTGACGGACTTAAGAAACACATACAAGAGCAGCATGAAGAGGTGCGTGAAAGACCTTGCCCCCACCCAGGAGGTACCTGCAGCGCCATGTAAAGGGCCTGTCCCACTGTACAAGCTAATTCAAGAGCTCTCACGAGTTTCCCGTGATTCCAACTCGGAGAATTACGGTAAAAGCCGCTCGTAGGTACTCGGGGCTCTCGTGGACATTTTTCAACATGTCGAAAACTCTTCGAGTGTTCACGAGCTTAACGCGTTTCCCGAGTACCTGCCGTTACCGTTACGAGCCACTAAGAGACGTCCCCGAGCTCGGACGTACCCGCTACGTACATTCTACATGCTTACCACGAGTTTGATTTTTTTTTTTAAACTCGGGAGAGCTCTTGAATTACCTCGTACAGTGGGATATCCCCTTAAAGTCACCCCTGTCCCACGATGCGCGTTTACCCAAGAGCTCTCCCGAGTTAGAAAAAAAAATCAAATTCATAGTATGTATTCACTGGATTTAGGCTAGTATTCGCTGGAGATTAGCAAGATGGGGGAAGGGATCTTATAGAAACATGTACAGTTGTAAAAGGACTGGACAAGCAAGATGCAGGAAAAATGTTCCCAATGTTGGGCGAGTCCAGAACCAGGGGGCACAGTCTTAGAATAAAGGGGAGGTCATTTAAGACTGAGTGAGAAAAAACGTTATCACCCAGAGAGTTGTGAATTTGTGGAATTCCCTGCCACAGAGGGCAGTGGAGGCCAAATCACTGGATGGATTTAAGAGAGAGTTAGATAGAGATCTAGTGGCTAGCGGAATCAAGGGATATGGGGAGAAGGCAGGCACGGGTTATTGATAAGGGACGATCAGCCATGATCACAATGAATGGCGGCGCTTGCTCGAAGGGCCGAATGGCCTCCTCCTGCACCTATTTTCTATGTTTCTATTTCATCACACTGATTACCCATCAGGTCTGAATCCTTGTCTTCCCGGATAGGGTTAGGCATAATCTCTTTCAAGAGGTCCAATTGTGATTAATGTCAATACTCTGAGGCTATTTAACCCATACCTTTGTAAGTTGCATAACAATCAAAACATTTTGGATGGATATTTTTAAAATTATTTCCGTAGTGGTTAATACTCAACTGGAGCCCGATCCTAAATTAATAATATTAGGCATATCATAACAATACCTAAAACTTACAATAAACCAAATAAATTTCCTTGATTACCGTATAATAACTGGGAAAAAATTAATATTAAAATTTTGGAAAAACCCAGCAACCCCCACAATCAAAATGTGGATTATGGAGATGTGGGAGACCTTAAATCTGGAAAAGATTAGATTTGTCTTCATTGAAAAACCAGAATTATTTACTAGAATATGGTCTCCGTTCATAGGTTATCTGAATGGGACGGCGCGGAAGCCTGGACTAGATGAATAGTTGTGTTCTCTGACCTACGGACCTATCTCCTAAGTTTTATTATTGATAGTTCATTCTATTTTTCTAATTTTCTTTTTTTCTCTCTCTTTATTTTTCTATCTATTAAAAAATAATAATGATTAGAGTCAATGTTAATATGTAACCGATAAATGAAGACCCCAGCTACACTGGTAGCTGGGTCCCTGGAATCCTGAATATTTAATATGTAACCGTTTAACAAAGTTCGTAGTGCTTTTGACTATGATATGTACATGCCTCTAATAAAAATGTAACTTTGAAAAAAAAATAGAGGTCCATCTGTTCCAAAATGTTCACCTTCTCTCTCTCTAGACCCTTGGTCAATACGGTAGAGTTCAAAATGCTTCAAGATTGTTGATCAAATGCGGTTGGTCTTTCCAAAGTTGTGACCAAAGGCTTTGCGCTTACCCCTGGTCTGTAAAGATGCTGTTTCTACTGTATGGATCAGCTTTACTTTTAATCAAGAGACGGTTTCTGTAACATTCAACTTTCGACGGTTTTGAATGTCTCGTGTGGAGCTGGTGGAAAGCGTAGGATTACCTTCAGAACCATGGCCAGCAAATTAGTGACTATCGGGGCCCTGGCTAAAATCTTGACACGTCGTGAAGACTGTCACTACACAGCCTTCAACCTATCGAGTTTCAAGCCACCCAGGGAGCGTTTGCAACCCTGCCGGTCAGGATGTGCAAGAAGGTGCCGCACATGGTAGTTTACACCGAAGATAGACACAGCTGGAGTAACTCAGTGAGGCAGGCAGCGACAGAAGGAATGGGCGGCGTTTCGGGTCGAGACCCTTCTTCACGCCGGTTGGAGATAAGGGAAACGAGAGATATAGACGGTGATGTGGAGACATAAAGAAAAAATAAATGGAAGATATGCAACAAAGTAACGATGATAAGGGAAGCACGCCGTTGTCAGCTGCTTGTTGGATGAAAATGAGATGCTAGTGCGACTTGGTGGAGTGGGATAGAGAGAGAGGGAATGTCGGGGCTACGTGAAGTTAGAAATATCAATGCATACCACTGGGCTGTATACGTGATACTGTATATAAATAAATTGAACTAAATATTCAACTATGCAACGTCATTGAGGGATAACACATATATACAGTGCCCTTCATAATGTTTGGGACAAAGACGCATCATGTATTTATTTGCCTCTGTACTCCACATTTTGAGATTTGAAATATAAAAAAAAATCACATGAGGTTAAAGTGCACATTGTCAGATTTTATTACAGGCCATTTAAACATGGTGTAACCAAAATGTATACAAAATACAGCGGTGTTGAGAGGGGTAGTGATCACAATATAATTAGTTTTAGTCTGCAATTTGTGAAGGAGAAGATTAAATCGGAAGTGGCAGTGATGCAGGTGAACAAAGGGGACTATGAAGGCATGAGAGAGTAGCTGGCCAAGGTAGACTGGAAAGGGATCCTAGCAGGAATGACGGTGGAACAGCAATGGGAGGAATGTCTGGGCATAATCCGGAAGGTGCAGCAGCATTTCATTCCAAAAAGGAAGAAAGATTCTCAGAGGAGTAGGAGGCAACCGTGGCTGAGAAGAGAAGGTAGGAATAGAATAAAACTAAAAGAAAAAATGCATAACACAGCAAAGAGTAGCCGGAAGCCAGAGACTGCGAAACTTTCATATGACAACAGAAGGAAACAAAACGGGCAATACTGACTGAAAGGATGAAGTACGAGGGGAAGCTGTCCAGGAATATAACGAAGGACAGTAAAAGCTTCTTTAGATATGTTTGGGGAAAAGATTAGCAAAATCAAACGTGGATCCCTTGAAGGCAGACACAGGTGAAAATATAATGGGCAACAAGGAAATGGCAGAAGAGTTGAATAGGTACTTCGGATCCGTCTTCACTAAGGAAGACACAAACAATCTCCCACTAGAGGACAGAGGATCTAAGGGGGTCGAGGAACTGAAATAAATTTTCATTAGGTGAGAAATAGTATTGGGTAGGCTAATGGGACTGATGGATGATAAATCCCCTGGGCCTGTTGGTCTGCATCCCAGGGTCATCAGGGAGGTGGCTCTAGAAATAGTGGACGGATTGGTGATCATTTTCCAATGTTGAATAGATTTAGTTCCTGTGGATTGGAGGAGAGCTAATGTTATCCCACTTTTCAAGAAAGGAGCGAGAAAGAATAATGGGAATTACAGCCCAGTTAGCCTGACTTCGGTGGTGGGAAAGATGCTGGACTCAATTATTAAAGAGGTAATAATGGGGCATTTGGATAGCAGTAAAAGGATTGGTCCAAGTCAGCATGGATTTATGAAAGGGAAATCATGCTTGAATAATCTTCTGGAATTTTTTGAGGATGTGACAAGTAAAATGGATGAAGGGGAGCCAGTGGATGTAGTGTATCTAGACTTTCAGGAAACCTTTGATAAGGTACCGCACGGGAGGCTGGTGACTAAAATTAGAGCACATGGTATTGAGGGTAGGGTGTTGACATGGATAGAAAATTGGTTGGCAGACAGGAAGTTAAGAGTAGGAGTGAACGGGTCCTTTTCAGAATGGCAAGCAGTGGCGAGTGGAGTGCCGCAAGGCTCGGTGTTGGGGCCGCAACTGTTTACCATATATATTAATGATTAGGAAGAGGAAATTAGGAGCATCACTAGCAAGTTTGCAGATGACACAAAGCTGGGTGACAGTGTGAACTGTGAAGAGGATGTTAGGAGGTTGCAGGGTGACCTGGACTGGCTGAGTGAGTGGTGGCAGATGCAATATAATATAGATTAATGTGAGGTTATCCACTTTGGTGGCAAAAAGAAGGGCAGATTATTATCTCAACTGGGTTAGGTTAGATAAAGGGGGGGGGGGGGGGGTACAGCGAGCCCTGGGTGTCCTTATACACCAGTCACCGAAAGTTGGCGTGCAGGTACAGCAAGCAGTGAAGAAAGCTAATGGAATGTTGGCCTTCATAACAAGAGGATTTCAGTACAGGAGTAAAGAGGTTCTTCTGCAGTTGTACAGGGCTCTGGTGAGACCACATCTGGAGTATTGTGTACAGTTTTGGTCTCCTAATTTGAGGAACAACATCCTTGTAATTGAGGCAGTACAGCGTAGGTTCACAAGATTGATCCCTGGGATGGCGGGACTGTAATATGAGGAAAGATTGAACAGACTAGGCTTGTATTCAATGGAGTTTAGAAGAATGCGGGCAGATCTTATCTATATCTATATGACTAAAACTAAGATCTTGACCGCTTTTGACTTTCTGTTTCGTTATTTCCGAGAGAAGCCGCCACTTACGGCCGTCATTTTTTGAGACATCTCGCTCAGAGTCCCCCTCCGCCGGATTGGACTGGAGGATGTTTCCCATCGAGGAAAAATCAGAGAATTATGAATGTTTTAAAAACTTTCGCCATTCTCTCTGCTGCCCCCGCTGGCTGCAGGGGAGATGGACTATAAAACCCGGAAGTGTCGTGCCTCACCAGTCTCTGCGAGATGGAGGAAGCGAGAGGGTCACGCTTCCTCTGGGTCCCACTTAGTCTAGTAGAAACTGTAGATTGGTTCTTACATGTGAACCAATCAGAGTAGTGTAGCATCACTAACTGAACCTTACTGTACGCTTTATATTAACACCCATGTCCTACATTAGGTTGTCATGTAAACGGTAGTGATGAACTAACAACCTACTGTACTGCTCTACTATATATTATGATTAATGATGATTTAAACTCCAGACCTGTGTCAGTGAAGTCATTTACATGGTGTCAGAAAGCGTGAAGAGACCCACTGCGTCCGTTTATCGGGTTTTATTTGCGTTTAATCAGTTTTATCTGAATCACCATGGCTCACTCGTGCCGCAAGCCTGCTCAGCTCATCTTTGACTCGGACATCGGAGAACGATGGAGGCGCTTCGCGATCGACTACGGACACTATATCGACATCGTCCATCAAAATGACCCAGATGAGGTTAAAGCTTCACTCCTACAAAACCTGGCGGGACCAGGGGCCCTGATGAGAGCGGAAACCTTTGACTTCGCGCAAGCCGTTCTGGACGGAAACGGCCTGGTGTTTGTACAGCTGAGACACTGCGCAACCCCAATGTCCTGCCGCGTCAATTCCGCGAACTGTGTGACCTACCCTCTAACCTCATCTTGGAAAGAGCCACGCTATTCGCGCGGCAACAGCTTCCAGATGAACCTGTTGAAACGATTTATTTCTGATTTAAAATACATGGCTCAGCGAAGTCGCTTCGGGGAAATGTCCAACGAGTTAATACGGGACAAACTTGTAGGTGGCATGTCTGACCAAAAGCTCAAAACAGAACAATTACGTAATGCTGACCTAACTCTTGAACAAGCTGCGCATGCCTGTCGCACGTCTGAAATTGTGGCCCCACTGAGCGACCAGTTTGACACTCAGAAAACGAGTATAGACCTGTCAGGCCTTAATAAACGAGCCACACCGACAGCCAACAGAAGATTTAGGAATGAACTGCTACGAACGGTTAATCGAGGATTTGTGAATGAACCGCCGCAAATGTGTCTGAACTGTAACTACTTCCACAACAAGGAGCGGCTATTCTGTCCAGCGAACGGCAAGCCATGCAACTACTGCAAGAAGATGCACCATTTCGCCGTTTGCTGCAGGTCCCGTGGGTACAGCAATTCTAGCTCGACTTCTAATCTGCACTTGCTGCAACAAGACCCAACGTTTTCAGGCTCCCAGGACCAGCCCGAATCTTACCAGGAGAATGACCCAATTAGCTCATATGAAGAGTCCACTGTTCCCACCCTCCTCCACACTGCTGGTAAGCTTTTGGGTCCCTCTGTGTCAACGTTAATTAACAACAAGCCTGTGAAGGCCAAATTGGATACTGGGGCTCGTGTGAATGTAATGTCTCTGCATGTCTACAACACGATAAGGAATAATGATACATTGACTAAAAATGACACTACCTTACATGCTTATGGGGATGAGGTCCTGCATTCTCTTGGAAGAACTAGCTTTAAATGTGTACTGGAAAATACTAAAAACAATCTAACTTTCTATATCCTAAAATCGGACTCTGTGACTTTACTGGGCATCCATGCGTGCCAGGACCTTGGGCTCGTCTGTTTCGATCGCTCCGTTCATAAGTTATTCATATCTGAGGACCCGATTAAAAGTTACCCTGATCTGTTTGATGGCAAGCTGGGCAAGCTTCCAATGACTTACAAAATCGCCATTGACCCCACCGTAGACCCAGCCATCCATGCCCCACACCGTGTGCCACATGCCATGCGTGACAGCATCCAGAATGAACTTAACAAACATGCAGGATGTGGGCCCAGGCCTTGTACAATTTTAAAATTTGAACATGCTTCTCCTGTCGCTCTCTGTGGCGGCGACAAAGAAATAAGAATGTATGACACTTTCCACTGTGAACTATCAAATGACTGCGCACGCGGCATTTTATTTTCATTCGTATCAGACTATCATTAAGGTATGGAACACCATCCGCTTTTTGATAATTTCGCTACCTCCCATTTAATATTTTATTCCAAAATATTCGTCAGGATGGCGTGTTTCAAATTAGCTCTGAATTCCACACTGTATTATTTATGCTGTCGCGATGGAGCAAGTCGAGGATCCGCAACCACACAGCCCCGTTCCCTTCCCCCCTTTGGAACATGTCCCCCGCTTCTCAGGTTAAGTCCCCCCTCCAGCAGACGTGCGGTACTGAGACAGTCACGATATTTTTTTAAAAAAACGATTGTACGGGTGCATTCATAAGAAAGTTTAAAATGTATGTGGAAGAATCGTGGGGGGAAGAAAACTCGCGTTGACGGGGTATCTCGGTTAGCGGGGATGAGTTGAGCCAAATAACCAGATTCAGTGCTGTAATGCTCTGTGAAATCGAGTGGTGATTTAAATGACCTGTGCTCCAATTCCAATTCCAATTCCAATTCCAATCTTTAATTGTCATTGTGCAGTGTACAGTACAGAGACAACGAAATGCAGTTAGCATCTCCCCAGAAGAGCGACATTAGAATAATGAGCGGTGAAATATATATTTTTGTACAAACAGTATCAGTAGTGCATTATACTGGGGGAAGGAGTGTCCAGGGGGGGGGGGGGGGGGGGGGGGGTGACTGGCAATCACCGTGGAGCAGAGTTAAATATTGCAACAGCCGTAGGGAAGAAGCTGTTCCTGAACCTGCTGGTCCGGCAACGGAGGGACCTGTAGAGCCTCCCGGGTGGGAGGAAGGAAAACAGGCTGGGGTGAGACCAGTCCTATGTGCGCAGTAAAAATTTAAGTGAGAATATTGGGAGATCAAATTGGGATGAAATAAAATGTATGTTCAACTATCGGCATGGATCGGTGGATGAAATAGCCTGATTCTGTAATGTATGAACCCACGAACGAACAAATGCACGAATTGCTCTCAGTGGGAATTTAATCCCGTTCATCAGCTCGTCCCTGAATTTACTCTGGGTCACCACGTAAATACACGTGTTGGTGCAGGAACTGAGCAGCTGTAAAAACGCCGACGTGACTCTCGTGATATAGTAATAACCGGTGGGGGAGCCATCATATCCGGTCTTCGCAATACTGGTAAAGATGTAAAAGACAGCTTGTGATCCCCACAGCAATATGAAAGTGCCCGTGATACTAAAGAGTAAAACAATGGATTTCCTGCGGTTCTCCATCTCCGGGTCCATGTCATTCTCTCCGTTGCTGCGGCCCCGGAGCCCCCTGCGGACCCTGCTGGCCGCTACAATCCGCCTGACCGTCAGCGCATTGAGCAGAAGAATAAGAAAGAACGGGACACAAGGGGTTAGAACGCGGTGTGTGACATCATATGTGATCCATGCAGACGACGTATAGAAAGTGGGTTTTTCGAAACACTCCCAGGCAACATTATCAAATTCGTAGCCAGGCTCTATCGCAAAACACCTGGGGACATTCTCCAAACAGCTCAGCACACCCACTGCCCCGATAACCACAGCCGCCGTTCTCTCGGTACAATATCTTGTTTTCAGCTTCTCACAACAAATAGCCACAAACCGATCGAAGGTGAAGGCGACCGTCAGCCAGACAGAGACCGCGGTGGTTGCAAAGACCAGGAATTCGAGAGTCGCGCACACGGGAGTAATGTTCAGAAAAGAATACGGGAAGTGAATTAGAATAGTCTGACGGAGAAACGGATCGGTGATGCCGATCAGAAGATCAGACACTGCCATGGCCACCAGGTAGAGAGTGATGCATTTGGAGAGACCGCATTTACCTCGACAGAGAATCACTATCGCCAGGAAGTTCACTGTGAAGGAGAGAAGAGATATTACAAGACCCGCAAAATGTATCTGAGGAATATTGCCTGCTTGGAAGATTTTCAAACATGGACGCGTTGACCAGATGAACTTTAGCCCCGACAGAATGCAGAGACACCGGGCTTTGGACAACGGTGTCCACGCATCAAACACCAATGTACACTCCGCTCACAGCTTTTAATACTCCCCATCTTCTTATCAACTGCCCCCAGACTGTAGTATCCATCTACACAAAGTCCCATATACAGTAGTTACAGAAACCATTAATAGGCAGTGGCTCAATTGCATGTGGGAGGAAACAAGAGCGCAGCCAGGAGTAGCGCGCAGCGTCGGAGAACGAACGATGACACATTGCTCAGAGAGCACGGGAGGTAGATAATGAACGTGCGTCTCCGCAATTGTGCGACACCGGCAGTACTGACTGTGGCACGGCAGCGAGGATGTACGGATATATCTGCGGATATTAATTCGAATTTACAGATCGTCCAAAGGAGAGGATATCAAGATACATAACTTTAACAGACAGAATATTACGCGACAGCATTTGTTTACAATTGAATTAACGCATAGCAAAGTCGTGACACTTTCATAGAGTCAGAGTCCAGCTTTATCTAATGAGCAGTAGCATTACAGGTCTAAAACGGGATAATGCTTCACGCAGCGACGGCTGACTGCAGAAAATACATCGATTATATATTCAGTTAAACAGGTTGTCCTAGCGGGTAGAGATGTAATTTCACTAACTGGGTTCAGACTAGCCACGGAAGGAGCCCAAGTGCCATTATCTCAGCTCCTGGTCAACATATTTCCAATCCCAGGGTGTGATTATCTGATTACCCGCTCCCTGGTCAGGGCTCTGGCCAGCGCAATTAATACAAAGAAACATAGAAACATAAAAATAGTGCAGGAGTAGGCCATTCGGCCGTTCGAGCCTGCACCGCCATTCAATATTATCATTGCTGATCATCCAACTCAGTATTATGTACCTGCCTTCTCTATATACCCCCCCGATCCCTTTAGCCACAAGGGCCACATCTAACTCCCTCTTAAATATAGCCAATGAACTGGCCACCACTTGCAGAGAATTCCACAGATTCACCGCTCTCTGAGTGAAAAATGTGTTCTCTTCTCGGTCCTAAAAGACTCCCCCCTTATCGTTAAACTGTGACCCCTTGCTCTGGACATCCCCAACATCAGGAACAATCTTCCTGCATCTATCCTGCCCAATCCCTTAAGAATTTTGTGGGTTTCTATAAGATCCCCCTCAATCTTCTAAATTCTAGCGAGTACAAGCCGAGTCTATCCAATCTTTTTTCATATGAAAGTCCTGCCATCCCAGGAATCGGTGTGGTGAACCTTCTCTGTACTCCCTCTATGGCAGAGATTGATCCAGGCCAGGATAAACAACGGGCATGACGTACACATTGCGGTAGTTACAGTAGGAAAATGGATGTCTGAGCAAATTAAACAGGTGAATTATTGAAACAGAAAAAAATGCTTAACGCCGGCAGCGCTGGAGTAGACGGAATGTCTCCCAGCTAATGCACGTAGATAAAAATCAAAGACAAACAAATTACCGAAAACAGCGACAGCCGCTATTACAGGGAAATATATATCTTGAATTCGATAGATCAATGGATATTCCATAGCTGGAAGACACAATGAACTCCAGTGACTCCGTCAGTCCGTCATCGCTGCAGCTCTGTGCGATACGTTTTGGTGAGCACCGAGATACATAGAGCGATAGATAGGTCTCCAGCGGCATGACCTCATACCTGCTGATTGTCATTAGTTGCACTCACGGGACAAACACCTTGCATCACAGCCATTGAATCCACGATGGGACACGACAAGCAAATAATTGCGGGACCGACTAAAAAAACACAAAACGTGTCGCTGAACTCTGAACCCTAAATAACGGTCTCGATCACCTGTACATGATCACAAAAAAACGTTGCACGATCCTTTGAGTTACTCCAGCACTTTTCTTCGATGGAAAAAAGAATTAACTAGATTAAGTGTTCACACGGGAGGGCTGGTCATCTGACGTAATATTCCACCTCTCCACCAATTCCAATATTGCTGGGCAGTGGGCTGGGGCGCTTTCTGGAGCGCTTGGATGAGTGCAGTGAGCCAAAGGGGCTAACTTACAGAGCGCTAGTACGGACATTGTGCGCCGAATGGATTCTTGGGCTGGCAGCTCAATCTTTGTGGGGGGGGGGGGGGGGGCAGGGAATCAATTTTAGAAATGTTCTTTTTTTTTACAGATCTTAACAATGAAGGAGGAAGGTCACTGGATCGCTAGCATGGGTGTTGTGGGCTGAAGGGACATGTTTCCAGAGGGCTAGTATGCACATTGTGGACTGAATGGATTCTTGGACTCACAGTTCAGTGAGTCATCACTTGTGGGCTGGCCGTTCATTAAGTCATGGCTGGTGGGCTGGCACTCCAGTCACGTACAGCTGGTGGACTGGCAGTTCATTTACTTATGGCTGGTGGGCTGGCATTCCAGTCACTCACGGCTGTGTGGTGGCAGTTCAGTCAGTCACAAATACTCCCATCACCCTCCCCCCTCTCCCCACTCTGCCCCGTGTCATTCCCCTCCCCCACGCATTCAGTCCATCTCCACTCAACCTCCCCCAGAAGTAATATTAACGGCATTCCGACAGCGCAGCCATTCCTGCCGGTTAGGTCCCTATTGTGATGAAGAAGACAAGTGGAAAAATGGCAAGTGGAAAAATTATTTACTAAATTTGAAAATGTGAATGTCTCTTAAATGATAACAACAATTTAAATGTTAACGATGAGATTTTTCTTGTTTTGTCTCTTGTTGTGTTCTCCTGCTCAATGCCTCTTGCTCTCTGTGCGGTTGATAAAAAAGAGACGATTTTAATATATCGGAGATTGAGCGTTCAAATTTTAACAAAGAAAATCTGAGATCTGAGATAATTCAGTGCAGGCCAGCAAATTCAATTTAATAGCATTTTAAGCTGAGTGCAGGGCAGCAAATTAAATCTCACAGCGTTTCAAACAGAGTGCAGGCCAGAAAATCGAATTTCACAGCATTTCAATCAGAGTGCAGGCCAGTAAATCCAATCTCTCTGAATTTCAACCGGAGTGCAGGCCAGCAAATCTAATCTCACAGCATTTCAAGCGGACTGCAGGCCAGCAGATCCAATCTCACAGCGTTTAAACGGAAGGCAGGCCTGCAAATCCAATCTGACGGCATTTCAAGCGGACTGCAGGCCAGCAAATCCAATCTCACAGCATTTAAAGCGGAGTGCAGGCCAGCAAATCCAATCTCACAGCATTTCAAGCGGAGTGCAGGCCAGCAAATCCAATCTCACAGCATTTCAAGCGCAGGGCAGCAAATCCAATCTCACAGCATTTCAAGTGGAGTGCAGGCCAGCAAATTGCAATCACAAAGCATTTCATGCGGAGTGCAGGCCTGCAAACCAAATGTCACTGCATTTCAAGCGGAGTGCAGGGCAGCAAATCCAATCTCACAGCATTTCAAGCGGAGTGCACGCCAGCAAATCCAATCTCACAGCATTTCAAGCGGAGTGCAGGCCAGCAAATCCCATCTCACAGCATTTCAAGCGAAGTGCAGGCCAGAAAATCCAATCTCATCGCATTTCAAGCAGAGTGGAGGCCAGGCAATTCAATCTCACAGCATTTGACGCAGAGAGCAGGCCAGCAAATCCAATCTTACATCATTTCGCATAGAGTGCAGGCCAAAAAATCAAATCTCACAGTATTTCAAGCAGCGTGCAGACCGGCAAATCAAATCTCACAGCATTTCAAGCAGAGTTCAGGCAAGCAAATCACAGCATTTCAAGCAAAGTGCGGGCCAGCAAATGATATCTCACAGCATTTCAAGCAGAGTGCAGGCCATCAAATCCAATCTCACAACATTTCAATGGCAGTGCAGGCCAGCAAAACCAATCTCACTGCATTTCAAGCAAAGTGCAGGCCAGCAAATCATATCCCACAGCATTTCAAGCAGAGTGCAGGCCGTCAAATCCAATCTCACAACATTTCAATGGCAGTGCAGGCCAGCAAATACAATCACGCAGCATTTCAAGCAGAGTGCAGACCCTAGCAAATATAATCTCATACCATTTCAAGGTGTGTGCAGGCCTTGCATATACAATCTCACATCAATTCAAGCAGAGGGCTAGTCAGCAAATGCAATCTCACAGCATTTAAAACAGATTGCAGACCAGCAAATTCACACACACATACAACACATAAACACTCACACACGTACACGCACACACTCATACACACACAGGCAGACATATACACACACCCTCACCTTACACACACTCTCACACACACATACATACTCTCACTCACACATACACTCACACACATACACACACAGACTCACATACACACAGACACACAATCACACACACACATACAGTCACACACACCGTCACATACACTCATACACACACAGACTCACACACACACCGTCCATCTCACACACACACACTCAGATTCACACTCACACACCTACACTCACACACGCACTAGGTATGTTGATTGAGGTGGTCATGCAAGGCGAAGTAGAAAATATTTAATAGGAATCTAGGAGTAACGATTTCACACAAAGGGTGGTGGGTGTATGGAACAAGCTGCCAGATGAGGCAGTTAAGGCTATGACAAGCCCAACGTTTAAGAAACAGCTATAAAGGTACTGACTTCTCCCCATATCCCCTGACTCCGCTATTGTTAAAAGCCCTAAACAGCTCGGCGAAGGTGATTCGGCATGTCGAAGAGGATTCACCTAAACCTTTACAGGTTTACGGTAGAGGGCATTCTGACTGGTTGCATCGTGGCCCGGTTCGGCAACTTGAACGTCCAGGAGCGAAAAAGACTACAAAATGTTGTGACCACAGCCCAGTTCATGACCGGCTTGCATCCCCACCGTCAATTCGATCGATCGTAGTTCGCTGCCTCAAAAAGGCAGCCAAAATCATCAAGGACCCACACCATCCTGGCCACACACTCACCATTGTCATTAGGAAAAAAACACGTGAGCCTGAAATCTGTAACGTCCAGTTTCAGGAGCAGCTTGTTCCGGACGTGAGTCCGTCATTCTGGAAGATCGTGAGTGAGAATCCACAACTGTGATTCTACGGTGTGAGTCAACTGAAGTGTGAGTCTGCAATGTGCTTGCAATAAATGATTTGTTAGCCCGCAATGTGCTTAAAATAAGTGATGATTTGTTAATCCGCAATGTGCTGGCAAAGAATAAATGAGTTGTTAACCCCTACTGTGTTTGGAAGGAATAAATAGTTTGTTAGCCCCCACTGTGCTTGCAAGGAATATATGATTTTTTAGCCCCCACTGTGCTTGCAATAAATGATGATTTGTTAGCCCGCAATGTGTTTGCAATAAATTATTTGTTACCCTGCAATGTGCTTGTGATAAATGATGATTCGTTTTCCGGCAATGTGTTTGCAATACATGATTTGTTAGTCCGCAATGTGTTTGCAATGAATGAGTTGTTAGCCCGCAGAGTGCTTGCAATAAATGACGAGTTGTTAGCCCGCAACGTACTTGAAATAAATGATGTGTTACCCCGCAATGTGCTTGCAATAAATGATGATTTCTCAGCCCGCAATTTGCTTGCAATAAATGATTTGTTACGTCGCAATGTGCTTGCAATAAATGATGATTTATTACCACGCAATGTGCTTGCAATAAATGACTTCTTAGCCCGAAATATCCTTGCACTAAATGATTTGATACCCCCGCAATGTGCTTGACTTGACTTGAAATGGAATGGATTGGATTATTGGCCCTGCTCTCACTGTGATTGACTTGATTGCTTAAAATGGACTGGATTGGACTGTTGGCCCTCCAATCCCAGTGCTTGAATTGATATGGAATAGATTTGACTGTTGGCCCTGCACTCTCTGTGCTTGACTTGAAATGGAATGGATTGCACTGTTGGCCCTGCAATCACTGTGATTGACTTGAAGTGTTATGGATTGAATTGCTGGGACACTCCTCGTGGCGGCATGCTGTACAGGCTGCAAACTTGTTTGCTCCCTTAACTTTTAACTTCTACTTACCACTCTTTCAATGATACTTGTGACTATTTGAGTTCAAGACACAGTCTAACCTTTCATTGAGTGTTGATAACACTTTTACACGCCTTAATCGTGAAACGGATGGAGAGAAGAAGGAAAGGAGGCTCCCCAAGGAAGGAACAGGGGAAAGCCACAACCACAGCTATAGCTTCTGACTCCAGTATCATAGAAGCAATATAGAAAATGAACGATGAATTGAAAAATGAACTGAAATGTGACATGAAAACAAGATTTGGCAGTTTGGAATAAATGGTGAAAGGACTTCCGGTGGCGCTATGGAGTGGAACTCGCGCCATTCAGCTCCGCTAAAAATTGCATGAAAAACGGGGGTAAAAGGGGTTAACTGAAGCTACCAGAGGAGAACGGGTGTGAACAGCTCCGGTAGCGTTAAAAAGTTGCGTGACGTCATCAGGCGCGCGACTTTAACAAGAAAATGTCGATGCATCGCCCCCCCCCCCCCCCACCACCAAGTGAAAAAGCCTGTGAAAAAGGAAGTAGGCCTCACTGGAGCCTCGGGCTCGAGTTTGAGCGCCTCCCAGGAAGATATTTTAAAGATGGATGACCACAAAAAAATTATTATGGATGAGCTAAAAAAAAATGCCTAAGGATATGAAAAAAGAATATAAAGAAGGAATAAAGACTTTATGAAATGATATTTTGGTGTATCACGAAAATTTGAAAGAAGAGTTCAAAAAAGAAGTTACAACTACTGTAAAGACTATGATGGACGAATGGAAAGATACAGCGGGTACTGATTTGCAACAACAGTTGGATGACGTAAACCGTAAAACTGGTGAGATGGAGTTGCTGCTGGATACCAAATTAGAACCTATTAAAACCTCACTTAACCAACAAAATGACGTAATAAAGGAGTTGACTGAATCAGCCGAGAAGAGTCTTGCTGAGAACATGCGTTTATCAGAATTATTACACACAATAACTGAGAAATGCATTGACTTGGAGGGACATCAAAGGCGTCAGAATTTGCGTATTGTTGGATTGAGTGCAGGCCGAGAGGGAGATCAAGACCCTCGAAAATTTGCTGCAAAACTCCTGAAAGATATTCTGAACTTGGACCAAGAACCTCTGCTGGGCAGAGCACACAGGGCATTGAGACGTACCCCTAGGAGGGATGCTCCCCCAAGACAGATGATTGTGAAGGTGGCTTACGATCATGTTTTTGAAGATATGATGAAGATAATAATACGTAAGAAAAATCTCAAATATGAGGAAGACGACATCAGTATCTTCAGAGATTACCCTGCGGAAGTGGCAAAGAGAAGATCTTTATTTACAGAAACAAGAGGTATCCTGAGGAACATAAAGAAGCTGAGATATGGCCTGATGTACCCGGCAACATTGAGAGTAACTTATGATAACAAGGAGCACCACTTCACCAAACATATAGAAGCTCTTGAATTCGCTCGAAACATTCAGAAGAAGTAGAGAAAGAAGTAGATGAAGATGAACAACACTGAATATTATTGATTACTTACCTGATGATACTGCTCATCCACAGAAAAGGAGGAAGATTCACACTGAAGGAGGATCCGCATGGAAGGTGGAGGAACACTGGACATGGACTTTATGTTGGGGTTAAGGAGGGATGGATGGATTATTAATAATTATAGTTTTGTATTACCTACCCCTTAAAAATGTACGTTAACTCTCATAATATAGTGCTATGACACTAACTATATTTGATATTAGTAGTATTATTAATTAATTATTAAGTGTATAAATGTAATACCTCACCCCGACATATATAGCCCTTAAGGCAAAAACGGAGCTGGAATTGTTGACATCTTTTTTTTTCACGGAAGTCCGTAGATTAATAGCCACACGTGGCTTACACTAATACTAACTACACTAATTATAGTTGTAGTCACTTTTTTCCCCTTACACTTTACTAACATCACTTACTTTACTCACATTTTTTATTATTACTTTTATATTATGTATTTTATTTCATATTATATATTATATGGATTTAAATATGATTGTTATTATATCGTTAGTTCAAAGAGACGTGGATATAAGACAATGATACAGAGATTAAATTTCATCGATCTGATGTTTGGGTATAGGATTGGGTTAGATGAGCTGAGACATCTACTCCATTATAAACCACCTTAATAATAACATGTATGACATAACTACTAGGATTGGGGGTGATGGAATCACCTTCTGTAGTTGGAATGTTAAGGGAATTAATGAACCAATTAAATAGGTAAGGTTTTAGCTCAATTAAATAGATTAAAATTTGATATTATTTTTCTCCAAGAGACACACCTTACAAAAGACGCGCAGCATAGATTAAGAGCAAAATGGATTTCCAAAGTATACCACTCTTCATTTACACATAAGTCTAGAGGGGTAGCAATAATTATTCGTAAAGGTATACCTTTTAAACAAAGCTCAATAATAGAAGATATTGAAGGTAGCTATATAATAATTACAGGTGAATTACATTCTTAGAAAGTAATCCTTATGAATATATATCGTCCTAATTTTGATAACCCATTATTCTTCAATAAAATATTTAACAATATCCCTATATCCACTCAACATAATCTAATAAATTTAATTGTACCTTAGGTAATTATTTAGATAGTTCATCAGTGAAAAGGAAAACCACTTCTAAGTCAAGTACACTTATAAATTATTTTATTAACACAGAACATGTTAACGATATCTGGAGAACAGATAACCCATCTGGTCGAGTATACTCATCTTTTCCCTTGTATTTGGAACCTATTCAAGGATAGACTATGTTTTAATAGATTCAAAACTAACCCCATTTATGTATGACTTAAAATATCATAATATTATTATCTCGGATCATGCTCCATCAACATTTAAGATAAAATTAAAATACATAACTATTAAACCATCTAACTGGAGATTCAATCCCCAAATATTAAAGGATAGGGCTTGTTATGATTACTTGGTAAAACAGATTAAATTATTTTTTGAAACTAATGACAAACCTGGAATTTCACCATCACTGCTTTGGGATAGATTTAAAGCATGTATGTGTGGTGTGATAATATCAGCATACGCATACTTTAATATGGAAAATCGAAAGACTCAACAAAAGTTGGAAAATGAAATAAAACAATTAGATATTGAAAATGCAATATCCCCTTCAAAGGGCTGGTAATAAAATTGCATCATCAAAATATAAGCTAAATAAAATATATTCAAATCAGATTACTAAACTTTTTCAACAGACTAAACAAGTACACTTTGAATTTGGGGATAAACCACAAAAACTACTGGCATGCCAGCTTAGAAAGTTAGATGAGGAGAAAATGATACTTAAAATTAGATCTGAACAAGGAGAAATATTGACTTTACCAAAAGATATCAATGATACATTTTTACAATAATATCAAAATCTTTACTCATTTAAACTAGCAGGACAACCAGATGGAATGGAAACACTGCTACAAGAATGTGAAATAGTTTGGATCAGGAAGGTAGCGACTTGTTAAATGCTGATATATCAGTAAAAGATATTGAAGAATCAATTGGATCATTAAATAACGGAAAAGCCGCAGGCCCTGATGGCTTAAGTGTTGAATTTTATAAGACGTTTTATGATCTGATCTCTCCACGTTTACATATAATATATAAATATGCTTATGAACAAGGAAAGTTACCAGAATCATTAAATTAATCTACAATTACACTTATCCCTAAAGCCGATGAAGATTTGGAAGACCCTGGGTCATACAGAGGTATAGCTCTTTTTAACACTGATCAAAAAATACTAAAATTTTATCTCGGAGGCTAAGTTTAGTTAGATTAATAACTTAATACATCATGACCAAACAGGTTTCATCCCAAAACGCTACTCATCTTATAATCTGAGACGTTTATTCAATATCATATACTCAAAAAGAGTGAATGATATTGAACTAGCTGTCATATCCTTAGATGCTGAAAAAGCATTTGACCAGGTTGGATGGCCATATTTATTTAAAATATTGCAGAAATTTCAATAGGGGATAGATTTTCCAAATGGGTAAAAATCATATACTCGAATCCAACTGCAAGAATATTATGAAATCAAATGTTATCAGCAAAATTTAATCTCTTTAGGGGTTGTAGACAAGGATGCCCGTTATCACCATTACTATTTGCTCCGGTAATAGAACCATTAGCCGAAATGATTAGATCAGAACCAGAAATATATGGATATAATACCAAAACTACAACGAATAAAATATATCTATACGCAGATGACATCTTAATTTATATCACAAAACCGGAGATTAGTATTTCTAATCTACTTAATGTTATAACTAAGTTTGCCACATTTTCTGGGTATAGAATTAACTGGAAGAAAAGTGAAATTATGCCTATAACTGGAATAAAATTAAATATACTAGAACAATTCCCACTTAAAATAGTCACGGACAAATTTAAATATCTAGGAAGTAATGTATCTAAATCCTATAACTGTCTATTTAAATATAATTACCCTCAATTGTTAAATAAACTATATATATATATATATATTGGAAAACACTATCTATTTCAATGATCGGTAGAATAAATGCTATAAAAATGATTTTTTTACCACAATTATTATATTTATTTCAAGCCATCCCTTTATACCTCCCTAAAATGTTTAAAAAAATAGATACTTTGGTTAATAGTTTTATTTGGGACTGTAAAAATCATCGAATAAGTAAAAAACATCTATATAAATCTAAAATTAATGGTGGACTAGCACTACCAAATTGCTTATATTATTTCTGGGCAGTTCAGATTAAAAATATGAATTTTTGGTTGGTAAATTTAGATTATGAGCCAAACTGGCTAAAGATGGAAAAGGAAGACTGTTTGCCTTTTGATGTAGGTTCGATTCTTTTTGCACCAAGGGAAGTACAAAGAAAACGCATGGTGATAACCCTATAATTCATAGCAATAGACGTATTTGGAAACAAATACTTCAGACCCTACATATGGATAATTTGTCACTTTGTTAGCCAATTATGAATAATCCTTTGTTTAAGACCTCTGTATTGGACAAGGAGTTTAGACACTGGAATGATTTAGGAATTAAAAGGATAAAACACCTTTACAAGAAAGGAACATTTATTTTATTTCAAGAGTTACAGGATATCTATGGATTGCAGTCAAATAACATATTTAGGTATTTACAAATTAGAAAACATATTAAGTCAAATACGCAAGACTATAAAAATAGAAAACCAGGATTATTAGATGAATTGTTTAATAAACACCCAAATACAGAAAAATTAATAGCGTATATATACAATACTATCTTGGGGAGGGAAATCCCAACTTCGGAAATATATCGACAAGCATGGGAAAATGAAATAGGTTTATCTATAACGAAGGAAACTTGCGAAGAAAGCCTACAATGTATACATCGTTGCTCATTAAATGCTAGACATATATTGATACAATTTAAGGTATTACACAGATTACATTATTCAAAAACGAAATTAAATATAATTTATCCTAATATTTCTTCTATTTGTGATAAATGTCAGAACTTGGAAGCTAACTTAACGCATAGTTTTGCAACATGTATAAAACTCAACTATTATTGGACTGAAATAGTTAGAGTTATCTCTGAAGTTCTTAAAATTAAACTGGACCCAGATCCAAAATTAATAATATTAGGAGTTCCGGATTCAAATCTAATATTAACAGTAAACCAAAGAAATTCTTGGATTACTGTTTGATAATTAGGGACAAAATTAATATTGAAATTTTGGAAGGGAACATTATCCCCCACAATTAAAATGTGCACAGTGGAAATTTTGGAGACATTGCATTTGGAAAGAATCAGATTTGTCGTAATGGACCAATACGAACTCTTTGAACAGATATGGTCTCCATATACAGAATATTTGAAGGGGTAGCTGTTCTTGGCATCACAACTCAATGGGTACCCGGCAGGATTAGATGAAAATAGTTTTTTTTATTTGGATTTGTATGCATGTCTCTATTGATATCATTATTTGAAATTGTGTTATTCACTATTCAGATGAATAATATATACTATAATCTTTTCTTTTCTTTTTTTCTTTTTTTCTCTTCTCTTTCTCTTTGTATATAATCAAAATTATTATTTAATCACCATTCTTATTGATTAAAATCTATTCTTTGCTTGTTCTACTCTCTAAAAAATAGAAGTTTATAAGAATTATTTGTAACATCTGTATACTTATTTAAATAAGTTGGTTGTGTATTTGAAAAGTTGTTATACCGTTGTTATGACGGATTACTTCTAATAAAAATATGATTAAAAAAAACAAGATTTGGCAGATTGGAAGAAATGGTGAAAGGAGTTTCGACCAAACTCTAGGAAGTCCAAGGAAAACTGTCTATGCTACAGGATGAACTTCGTGGACAAAAAGAACAAATTGATAACTTGCGAACCCTGGGCCAGGAGAGATATTTGAAGGTTGAAAAACTGGAACGGACAATGAATGATAATAATCGAGCACTTCAGCAATACGTCTAAAAATATAGACATAGAAAAGAGAAGCCGTCGTTTGAGTTTGCGAACTGTTGGTTTGCCGGAAGATCAAGAAGGAGATAAGGTGATAAAATATGCTTCTAAAATGAAAAAGGAAACATTCAACATTGAGTACAATGAAAACCTTCCGTTTTTGAATAACGCACACAGGATTGGGAAGAAATCCGGCCATAAACCGAGACACTTGATTATTCTGTTTCACTTTTTGCAAATGAAGGAGAATGTTCTCCAGGCAGCAAAAAAGTGGTTGAATATGAAGGATGCAAGTTTCGGTTTGTTCCTGATTATTGTTACGAGTTTTTGGAAATAATAACGTCCTTTCATAATGTAATGTCTGATTTGTTCAAGAAAAAGCTGCGCCCAGTCCTATTATACCCAGCTAGATTGCGTATTTGAATTTTCAACCGTAATACTCGATTTTTGAACAATCCGCAAGACGCTTACAGCTTTTTGGAGAGTTACGACGAGGAAGGGAAATAATTGATAGCTGATTATGTTATAATTGGAGATTCACTGTTTCTAATTTGACAGCATTTCGTTTGGTAATGATTAAGAATTTAACTGGACGAGTTTTTCTTTTATTTATACTAACTTTTTAGAATGTTAATTCGTGTTCCACTGATTAAGAATTTGAACTGTACGAGTTTGTTTTTATTTTATATATACTATCTTTTAAGAATGTCTTTGTTAATTCGTGTTCCACTGTTGTTACACAAACTAAGAGAACGCTGTTCTTGTTTTTCATATCTTCACCTTGGATAATAATATGTAGCTTTCGCTCTTTAACTCCATTGCCGTCCTGGATTTATTTCTCTCTCTTACAAACGGTAACATTGACCGTGTTACGGCTGGGGAGTGGGTAAACATGATCTTCTCCATGTCGAGTGCGGTCGCTAGGAGATATGGGTTCAGGGATGGGATTAGGTAGCTTACTGACTGTCTATTGGCCCGTTTGGGGCTTCGCAGGAGTGGGAAGGGGGAGGACTTTTTTGTTCCTTATTTCGTGTCCTGCATTTGTCCAATTTCTGAACTACAAAATGTCTGAAACGTCATCACTTCTGGCTCCGCCCATTTTTCTTCTTTTTCCAGTATCATGAACAATTAGCCTTTAAGGAATTAACCTTTCACATCCCGCATGATTTTTTACAAGCAATATGGATACAGTTTTTAACTTCCTTTCATGGAATATGAATGGCTTGAACCATCCCATTAAGAGGAAAAACTATTCAAGTTCGACGCAGACTAAATGCTCAGATTATCTTTGTTCAGGAAACTCATGTAAGGCAAGATAACAATTTACGATTCTTCAGGTTTTGGAGAGGACAGCAGTTTCATTCAAATTCACAGGCTAAGGTGAACGGAGTCTCTCTTTTTATTGACTCCTCAATTCCGTTTGTTCACTATGAAACCATTTCTGATCCATATGGCAGATTTTTGGAGATTGCCGGTGTTCTTTGGAAGCAAAAACTTGCTATGGTGAATGTCTGCGAACCAAATATTGATCACCCTGAGTTTTTGAAACAGTTACTTGCACCCTTTCCTGAATTAAATGATCACTTTTTAATAATGGGTGGAGATTTCAACTGCTGTCTAAATCCCTTGATTGACAGGTCTACATCTGATCATGTGCTTCCAAATAGATCCGCTAATTTAATTATTTTATACCTGACTCTGGAATGTTAGAAGTTTGGAGATTCTTAAACCCAAATGACGACGGAGTTTCTTTTTTCCTCATGTATATCATAGTTATTTAAGGATTGAATACTTTATAATAGATTATCGGCTAGTTTCATCGGTCACTGCATGCGAGTATGATGCAATTGCTATTTATGATCACTCACCATTGAAACTATCAATCAATCTACCTGATTCCAAGTTTAGTGTTAAACAATGGCGATTTAATGATACTTTGCTTCAAGACTTAAATTGTATTAATTTTATGACAGATCTGATTGCTTTTTACTTCTTGACAAACTCTACTGAAGAAATATCCAATGGTGTAGACTGGGAGGCTTTTAAAGAATATTTCGTGGACAAATTATATCATACACTGCGGGATTAAAAAAAAAACTCAAAAAGAAATACTTATATACTGACGAGATTAAAGAAATTGATTAGACATATTCAAAAGCACCTAGTTTAGAGCTCTATAAGAATAGAGTTGAACTTCAATTGAGATATGTTTTGTTATTATTATCACGGATTGGGAACCAGTTACTTAAAATCAAAAGTTAATTTTATATACATGGCGAAAAAGCTAGTAAATTACTCGCTAATCAGTTGAAAGCGGTGTCGGCCAAGCGTCAGATTACCAAAGTGAGTAAACGGGATGCTACATTAACTGTAGACCATGACGAAACTAATAAATAATTTCAGGAATTTTATACCTCCCTATACCAATCAGAATGTCCAACTGATTCCAATATAATGCATGAGTCTTTAAAGAAACTGAACTTACCGAATTTACCATATAATGAACCTCAGTTGTTAGATTAACCCATCACGGAAGAAAATATACAGAAACAATTATTTCAATGAATTTTCTAAAGCTCCCGGTTTAGATGGGTTTACAGTAGAATTTTAACGTACTTTTCAAATTTATTGTCTCCCTGGCTATGCAAGGTATTTAAAGAAGTATTTTTTAAGGAATAGATTTCCACAATCTTTTTATGTAGCATCTATTTCCTTAATTCTTAAAAAAGATAAAGACCCTACTGAAGTGACATCATATAGACCAATATCAATGTTAAATGTGGATTTCAAAATTATTTCCAAAATATTAGCTTTGAGATTGGAAAATATTTTACCGCAAATTATCTTTGAAAATCAGACAGGTTTTATTAAAAATCGTTACTCATACTTTAACGTTAGGAAATTAATGAATATTGTATATACAGCGTCAAATAAAACGCCTGAATGTGTCATCTCACTCGATGCCGAGAAGGTGTTTGATAGAGTAGATGGGAATACCTATTCAATACACTTGAAAAACGTAAGATTGGACCAAAAATTATTTATTGGATCAAGTTGATATATTATATACCTCAGGCTTCTGCATTTACTAATAATCAGAGATCCCCTTGTTAAGGCCCTTTCGAGGTACTAGACAGGAGTCCCTTAAGTTCTTTACTACTTGATATTGCTTTGGAAGCTTTAGCCACCGCAATTCGGGAATCCCCTAACATTTTTGGTATTGTCCGCGGGAATACGACACATAAGCTCTCTCTTGATGCAGATGATCTGCTTTCATTCATTTCTAACCCTGAGAAATCTATTCCGGCAATAGTAACATTACTTAATCAATTTACTAGTATTTCTGGTTATAAACTAAATCATAGTAAGAGTGAGCTTTTTCCATTAAATAATCATGTTTCGAATTATGGACAGTTTCCACATAGATTGACTACCGAAAGTTTTACTTATTTAGGTATTAAGATCACCAAGAAACACGAGGATTTATTTAAATGTGATATTATGCCTTTAATTGACCATATCAAACATCAGTTTACTAAATGGTCACCAATGTCCTTATCTTTAATCGGCCGAATCAATGCTGTTCAGTTTACCTAAATTTCTGTATTTATTTCAGACGATACCAAATTTTATTTCCAAATCTTTCTTTGATATTATAGATTCCAAATTGTCTTCATATAGATGACAGAATAAACATTCCAGGCTAAGTAAAAAATACTTACACAAATCAAAAATGATGGTGGTTTGGCATTACCGAATCTTAGATTCTACTATAGGGCAGTCAATGTTCGTTATCTAATATTTTGGACAAAAGATTTAGAAGATACCCAATGCCCAGGATGGATAAACATTGGACGTGATTCCTTACAAGGGCTATCATTGGCATCTATTCTAGGGGCCTCGTTACATTTAACAATTATGAGATTGAATAAATATGCGACTAACCCAATAGTACGACATACGTTCCGAATATGGTTTCAATTTCGTACGTTTTTCGGACTAAATGGTTTTATCTCATCGAATCCTATCTTATCCAATTTTCTCTTCAAACCTTCTAGTACTGATCAAGTATTTTTGTTGTGGAAGGGGAAGGGACTAGTAGTTTTTCGTGATTTGTTTTGGGAGGGTTGTTCTATGTCTTTCGAACAACTACAAAAAATATAATTGACCTAATTCGCACTTTTTTAGATATTTACAAATGAGACAATTTTTCTAACCCTTTTTCTGCTACCACATCAAACCGACATTTGGGAAAAAAACATTTTAACCCATATCAGAAAGGATTAATAACGACTATTTATGAGCTGCTTTTGCAAATTTAAATATATATATTTGATAAAATTAAGCATGACTGGGAAAGAGAACTCCAAATGTCTATAGAGAAATGGGAGAGGATTCTTCAATTATGCCTTTTATTTTATGCCTTTAATTGACCATCATTTTACTAAATGGTCACCAATGTCCTTATCTTTAATCGGCCGAATCAATGCTGTTCAGTTTACCTAAATTTCTGTATTTATTTCAGATGACACCAAATTTTATTGCCAAATCTTTCTTTGATATTATAGATTCCAAATTGTCTTCAAATATATGGCAGAATAAACATTCCAGGCTAAGTAAAACATACTTACACAAATCAAAAAATATGGTGGTTTGGGATTCAATACCTCATCATTGGCTGCTACAATTCAACGTGGTTCACAGAGTTCATATGTCAAAAGAGAAGTTGGCTCGTTTTTATGGTCATGTAAACCCTACCTGTGACAGATGTAACTCTGAAGTGGCCTCATTGACCCATATGTTATGGTCCTGTCGACATATGGAAAAATATTGGACATAACATTTTGATACTATTTCTGTAGTTTTAAGTATTGATTTACAACCTCATACTATTACTGCAAATTTGGGGTTACCAATGCTAGATTTTATTCATTTGTCCCGCTCCGCCCACCGGTTGATTGATTTTACCACATTAATTGCCTGACGATCTATTTTATTTAAATGGAAAGACTCCAACCCTCAGACCACACTCCAGTGGTATTCTGAAACGATATCATGTTTAAATTTAGAAAACATCAGGAGTGATATTGTTGAACCCTTGGTTAAATTGGATAAGACTTGGGGAAAATGTATTCAACACTTTCACACAACATATATTGCTCCCTCTTTAAACGTTATAAAAACTATTTTACCTTTATATGGTGGAACGGACTTGACGTCAAACAGAATTAAATTGGTGACATTATCAGTTCACATTCTGTTTTGCTTTTCTTTGTTTTTATTTATTTAGTTTTTATTTCTGTTTTTATTTATTTATTTTTTCAAAAATCCCTTTCTTTTTTATTTAGTTTAGGGGGGGTTTGTTTTTTCCTTTTTTCCTTTTATTTTTGTCTTTTTATCTTGTTTTTTTTTTTCTAAATTTATAAGTTTTCTTTTAAAGACTTAACTATATTTACATGGAGACCGGGAGGTCTACACTCACTGTGTATTTTAGACACTGGTCTCATATTAGTTTATACCTGTTATTAATGTAATCCTGATCCCTGTGTATCAATATCAGTGATATGTTTATCATTATTATTTTTGCTCTGTTTTTTATGTTTTGTCTTTGTTTTTTGGAAAGGAAAACCAATAAAAAGATTTTAAAAGCAAGAAAAAAAGAATTGTTGGCTCTGCACTGTGCTTGGTCCAAATGTTCCCCTCACTCCGGAAGTCCCGTTCATTTCGGAAGTCCCGCTCCCACCATGAGGTACCGCTCAGTGGAGAGGCCGCGCTCGGCCCCGAGAGTAGATTCAATGGAGTTTTTCTGTTATATATAGGTTGTATGTGTGTCAGTGAGTGTGTGTGTGAGAGATGGAGGGTGTCTGTGTGTGGCTATGAGGGTGTGATGCATTGTGTGTGTGAGATGGCCAGTGTCTGTGTGTGTGGCTGTGTGTGTGATGGTGTGTGTGTGTGATGGTGTGTGTGTGATGGAGGATGTTTGTGTGTTTGTGGCTGTGAGTGTGTGTGTAATGGATTGCGTGCGTGTGAGATGGAGTGTGTGTGTGTGTGTGTGTGTGTGTGTGATGGAGGGTGCGTGATGGGAGATGTGTAGGTGTGATGGAGGGTGTGTGTCTGATGGAGGGTGTGTGGCGTTGAGCCCACCTGCCGTGAGTTAACTGCCTGCCCACCAGCCGTGAATCAACTGCCAGCCCACCAGCCTTGAGTGAGTGAGTCAACTGCCAGCCCACCTTTGGCCTACGTACAAACACTCATTTCGGCCCACTCATTAGACAAATAAACTGCCCAAAATGCCCGTGTTAGCCCAGGAGGAGCATTCTGGCCCAAAACGCCCGTGCTAGGCCAGGAAAGTCCGGAAATAGTGCCTTTCGCTGAGATTTCATACTTTTTTTTCAAATAGTCCCTTCGGCCCAGCAGGAAGAATTCCCCCTATACGATCCTAGGAGGAGTCCCTCCGGCCCAGCAGGAAGAATTCCCCCCATAAGTATTGAACATCACCCCAGTATTTTTCACCCTCCCTTCAGTGGCTCCCTCTGAGATCCTGGCCTGGATAGTTCCTCCTTCATTGCTTTGATCTGTAGAAAAATTTCTAAAATTGATTCTCCACCCTCTCCCCTTCTCTCTCACACAGAGTCTCTTTTGGGCAGAAATCCTGGCAGTTTCTGAGCTGCCAGCACACCAGCCCTGAGCTGCCAACCCACCAGGCCTGAGAGACTGAGCTGCCAGCCCGCCGTTCCTGAGTGACTGAGCTGCCAGCCCAACAAAGCATTCGGCCCACAATGTCCATACTAGCCCTGTGGATACCAGTCCATTCGGCCCACAACACCCATGCTAGTGCTCCAGAAAGCCCACGCTCCCCTCTGGCCACCAAAATTGGAATTGGTGGAGAGGTGGAATATTGCGTTCAGGGAGCAGCCCTCCCGTGTGAGCCTGAACATTTTCCGACTGTAACTGCCGCAATGTGTACGTCATGTCCGTAGTTTATCCTTGCCTGGTTCAATCTCTGCCATAGAAGGAGTACAGAGAAGGTTCACCAGACTGATTCCTGGGATGGCAGGATTTTCATATGAAGAAAGACTGGATAGACTCGGCTTGTACTCGCTAGAATTTAGAAGATTGAGGGGGAATCTTATGGAATCGTACACCATTTTTAAGGGGTTGGACAGGCTATATTCAGGAAGATTGTTCCCGATGTTGGGGAAGTCCAGAGCAAGGCGTCATAGTTTATCGATAAGTGGGAAATCTTTTCGGACCGAGATGAGAAAAATATGTTTCACACAGAGATAATGAAAGTGTTCGGACTTTGCTATGTGTTAACTCATTTGCAAACAAAATGCTGTCACGTAATATTATGTCTCTTAAAGTCATGTATCATGATATCCTCTCCTTTGGACGATCTGTAAATTCGAATTAATGTCCGCAGATGTATCTGTACATCTTCGCTACCGTGCCACAGTCACTACTGCCGGTGTCACACACTCCCGGTGACGCGGGTTCATTCCCTACCTCCCCTGCTCTCTCAGCAATGTTTCATCGTTCGTCCTCCGACGCCGCGCGCTACTCCTTGCTGCGCTCTTGGTTCCTACCACGTGCAATGCCTATTAATGGTTTCTGTAAAGGGTGGTAAAGAAAGCTTTTGGTGTGCTGGCCTTTATAAATCAGAGCATTGAATATAGGAGTAGGGAAGTAATGTTAAAATTGTACAAGGCATTGGTGAGACCAATTCTGGAGGATGGTGTACAATTTTGGTCGCCTAATTATAGGAAGGAAGTCAACAAAATAGAGCGAGTACAGAGGAAATTTACTGGAATGTTGCCTGGGTTCCAGCAACTAAGTTACAGAGGTTGAACAAGTTAGGTCTTTATTCTTTGGAGCGCAGAAGGTTAAGGGGGGACTTGATTGAGGTCTTTAAAATGATGAAAGGGATAGACAGAGTTGACGTGGATAAGCTTTTCACATTGAGGGTAGGGAAGATTCAAACAAGAGGGCATGACATGAGAATTAAGGGACAGAAGTTTAGGGGTAACATGAGGGGGATCTTCTTTACTCAGAGAGTGGTGGCTGTGTGGAATGAGCTTCCAGCAGAAGTGGTGGAGGTAGGATCGATTTTAACATTTAAATATACAGTGGATAGGTATATGGACGGGAAGGGAATGGAGGGGTATGATCTGAGTGCAGGTAGATGGGACTAGGGGAAAACAAATGTTCGGCATGGACTGGAAGGGCCGCGAGGGCCTGTTTCCGTGCTGTAATTGTTATATGGTTGTATGGTAAATAGCAGTTTCCCGATCAGGGGCGTTTAAGCAAAATTCATTTACCTCATTAAGCAATCGCAGTATCCCATTTAATCCCCTCTAGCCTAGTAGCCAGTTTCTTGCGGTTACAGCTGCATCAGCAATCTCCTCCTGTTTTTAATGCAATGTTCCCTTCTCAAGGACAGTGGTGGTTGAATCATCCTGTCCCTCAAATGTGGTCCGGGGAGGTGAGGGTCAGTGACCCGGGGGTCCGGGCGAGGTGAGGGACAGAGACCCGGGGATCGGGCATCGGAGCGGAGCTATAGCCCGAGATTCATCCCCGTGGCACCAGTGACGGCACCGACGCCCCCACTCATCCGGTTCGCTCCTGGCAACTCCATCTGGTGTGGACAGAGCGGCCGACGGCCACAGAGCCGCCGCAGGTGAGGGTGGGAGGTGTGAGTTGTGCCTGGGGGGGGGGGGGGGGGGGGAGGGTGGCGGTGCTTGGACCACCGCCGCCTCTCACCTCGCACACCATCTGCACGGGCATGTGAATGCAGGTGAGGCAGCTTCTATAGAGCGGTAAACAAAAATGCTGGAGAAATGCTTGAGTCTGAAGAAGGGTCAATCTCAGACGTAGATGCTGCCTCACCCGCTGAGTTTCTCCAGCATTTTAGTCAACATTGTCATTTAAAATAGTGTGCGATGGGCTAAAGGCAATTAAATAGCTCGTTCTTTACGAAGAACCCGC
>CM069170.1:3981106-4053606 GCA_035221665.1 Okamejei kenojei | reverse complement strand
ATAGGCTAGATGCAGGAAGATTGTTCCCGAAGTTGGGGAGGTCCAGAACAAGGGGTCACAGTCTAAGTATAAGGGGGAATTCCTTTAGGACCGAGATGAGCAAAACATTTTTCTCAGAGAGCGTGGTGAGTCTCTGGAATTGTCTGCCACAGAAGGCAGTTGAGGCCAGTTCATTGGCTATATTCAAGAGGGAATTAGATGTGGCCCTTGTGGCAAAAGAGATCAGGGGGTATGGAGAGAAGGCACGTACAGGATACTGAGTTGGATGATCAGCCATGATCATATTGAATGGCGGTGCAGGCTCGAAATGCCGAATGGCCTACTCCTGCACCTACTTTTCATGTTTCTATGTTTCTGTGTTGTGCCTTTTCGACTGCGGAGTCGATGGTAACCGCTCCACTTAAGGTCCTTGGAGATCTTGGTTCCCAGGAACTTAAAAATCTCCACAGATGTGACTGTGTTGTTGTTAATGGTGAGTGGGGTGAGGGGAGGGGGAGCTTTCCTGAAGTCTGCAATCAATTCCACTGTCTTAAGAGCATTGAGCTCCAGGTTGTTACGATGGCACCAGGACGCCAGCTGTGATACTTCCTGTCTGCAGGCAGATTTCTACCCATCCTGGATCAGTCCAATCAGGTTTGTGTCGTCCGCAAACTTGAGAAGCTTGACAGAGGTGTCTGTGGAGATGCATCGTTGGTGTAGTGTGAGTAGAGGGGAGGAGAGAATACGCAGGCTTGTGGTGCTCCTATGCTGCGCGTTTGCGGGTCCGAGATGTGCTTTCCCAACCTCACATGCTGCTTCCTGTCTATCAGGAAGCTGGTGATCCACCGGCAGAGGGGTTCAGGCACAGTCAACTCGAAAAGTTTGGAATGTAGTAGCGCTGTCACATTGGTGTTGAATGCAGAGCTAAAATCAACAAACAGGATCCTCGCATGGGTCCCCTGGCGTTCTCGGTGCTGTAGGATGAAGTGCAGGCCCAGGTTGACTGCATCATCCACAGATCTGATATGCAAACTGCAGAGGGTCCAGTAGGGGGTTTGTGATATTTTTCAGCTTGGCCAGCACAAGCCTTTCGAGTGTCGTCATGACTACAGAGGTCAATGCGACAGGCCTGTAGTCGTTAAGACAAGTAATCCTTGCCTTATTTCGGGACTTGTATTCGTTTAAAGTTTAATACACCGCTCACACTCACCCATTTTCCGACCGAATGGCGTCACAATGCACTCTCCAGCGCTCCAACGACACCTCGCAAAGCAGGACCGGGCACTCCGGCCGGGAGGGGGCAATCCAGCCACTTCCAATGCCACTCCCCACATGTTCAAACACTTGCATTGGTCACTCTTCCACGCTGCAACTTCGCCACTGGTGACTCTTCCAATCGCTCTTCCACAACCTTCTCCAAGGCCTCACCCAAAACAGTCAGGTGAAGGTAGACACAAGTGCTGGAGAAACTCAGCGGCTGCAGCAGCAACTATGGAGAAGGGCTCAGCATCTATTCAGAAGGGTTTCGGGCCGAAACGTTGCCTATTTCCCTCGCTCCATAGAAGCTGCTGCACCTTAGTTTGAGTTTTTCCAGCACTTTTGTCTACCTTCGATTTTCCAGCATCTGCTGTTCCTTCTTCTTGTGTGTGTGTGTGTGTGTGTGTGTGTGTGTGTGTGTGTGTGTGTGTGTGTGTGTGTGAAGTGTTTGCAGATTTGTTGCTCTTGAGTTTAAAAAAATATTTACCCATTGTGTTTTATTGGTTGTAAAGTGTTTGCAAATTTGTTTCTCTTGGGTTTAAATCATGTTTACACAAGTTGTATTGTATTGGTTGTAAAGTGTTTGCAAAATTGTTTCTCTTGGGTTTAAAAAAAATGTTTACACATTGTATTATATTGGTTGTAAAGTGTTTGAAAAATTGTTTTTCTTGGGTTTTGAAATGGTTGCAACAGTTTTAGGATGAATAAAGCGTGAATAAACATTTTATTAGATTAGAACTGTGTTCAATTCTAAAATTGGCGCTCCTTCAATGATTTTCGGTTGGTTGCAAGATGGCACCGATTACGCCATTTCCGGATACTGGCATGCTGACGCCGATGAGGTAATTTCCGCTTCGTGGCAGGCAGCGGGATGGCGGCGAGTGCAGGCGCTGCTGAATAATTCATAACTTTATTGCTCTACGGTGAGTGTGTTTGTTAAATGTTAGTTTCCTTCAGCAGAAGCAGCAGCCTATACAGCATGTGTGTGTGTGTGTGTGTGTGTGTGTGTGTGTGTGTGTGTGTGTGTGTGTGGGTGTGTGTGCATATGTGTGTGTGGGTGTGTGTGTGTATTATTATTTTCTTCCAAACGCCCGGCCACTGCCTTCCAAAAACACAAAGTGTTTGCAAATTAGTTTATCTTGGGTTTAAAACAAATGTTTACACATTGTATTGTATTGGTTGTAAAGTGTTTGCAAATTTGTTTCTCTTGGGTTTAAAAAAATGTTTACACTTTGTATTGTATTGGTTGTAAAGTGTTTGCAAATTAGTTTCTCTCGGGTTTAAAAACATATTCAAACAAATTGTATTGTATTGGTTGTAAAGTGTTTGCAAATTTGTTTCTCTTGGATTTCAAAATGGTTGCAACAGTTTTCGGATGAATAAAGCATGAATAAACATTTCATTAAATTAGAACTGTGTTTAATTTTAAAATTGGCGCTCATTCTGTGATTTTAGGTTGGTTGCCAGATGGCGCCGATGACGCCACTTCCGGTTAGCGGCATGCTGACGCCGATGACAACATTTCCGATTCGCGGTAGGCAGCGGGATGGCGGCGAGTGCTGAATAATTCATGACTTTCCTCCTTAACTAGTTTAAACATTATTCTCGGCAAATATTTAATCCCGCTCTTCAGTTCCTCTCTGAAATTAGACTGAGTTACCGCGTAAATACACGTGTTTGTGCAGCAACTCAAAAGCAGGAGCATGTAGCTGGTTTCGTCCGCGATAAACATCGGGTCACTGAAACCGGTCATATAATACCGCTTTGTTATATGTGACACGAGGAAAACTATAAAATACGTCATCCACAGCATAATAAAGTTGCCGGAAATTGTAAAGAGCAAGATGATTGACTTTCTTCTGCTTTCTAGCTCGGCGTCATTCTGATTCGCACCATTCTTGCTGCCTCTCAGATTCTTGCGGATTCGACTAGCCATTAAAATGTGCCCGACTGTTAGAGCGTTGAGCAGTAATATCAGGAACATTGGGAGCAGAGGGCTGAAACATCGGTGAATCCAGTTGAAAAATATCCATGTGGGTTCAAAGTAGAACTCTTGTTTTGCATTACATCCCCATGCCACTTTGTGTACTGATATAATAGGTTCGAATGCAAAGTACCAGGGGATGTTTTTGCAGCAGAACAGCGTACACACGGTTGCTATAACCCTGGCTGCAGTTTTCGCGGTGCAAAATCTGGATCTCAGCTTGTGGCAACAAATCATCAAATATCGATCAAATGTGAACGAGAGAGTTAGCCACACGGAGATGTCTGTGATTGCGTGGTTAAGGGCCCGGTGGAAGGAGCACACTTGAGTAATGAAGAGAAAAGTTGTGGGGAAATATAGAGCATAGATGCGACTAAGTAATACGTCAATTACATCAACCAACAGATCCGCCGCAGCCATGGCCACAAGGTAGCGCGAAACACATCTGGAGAGACCGCACTTTCCCCGGGACAGGATGACAATCGATATCACATTACCTGTGTTACGGGATCAATCAGAAATCGACAACGTGCATTAGCTGTGTAGGTTACAGGGTGTCCCACGTAACACGCGATTTCACATGAAGATTAGAGTTGAGCATAGACATTCATGACAGCCCACCGCACAAAATGTGTAAAGGTTGGGTGAAGGGAAAGAAACGCATTTCCACTGTTAGAACTGTCGCCAGTTTTGACCGGCGAATGGAATCGCAATTGATGCGTGAATGTAAATAATGGTGATTTATCAATGAATTTACACAGCGCAGTATTTTATCAGGTCGGATAAAAATGTACGCGGCAGGTGCAAACCTGTGATGTGAAAATGAAGCGCGACGCCACGGCGTTTACTGGTAGCCGATTGTGAAATCGCGTGGCATCTGATAAGATGTAATGACGACTGAAAATTAGCCGTGAATTTGTGCGTGTTTAACTCATTTACGCTTCCTTATGTTAACACGAAATGTGCATTTCTACCAGTACAAAATGCAGCTAATTGCCTCGAACTGTATCGATGCAGTTAACTGCAGTAATTTTGCATTATTTTCTGTTTGACTGAAACGTCCCGCAGTAAATCAATAAAATCAATTATTTCCACTTCATCATTTCAATTCAGCAGTCACTCGCCGCTCTTGGCATACGACTCTCGATAACATCAAGCCAGTTATAAATTGTGTACATTTACTCGCAAGAATTTATAAGATTGAGGGGAGTCTTATAGAAACTTACAGAATTCTTAAGGGGTTGGACAGGCTAGATGCAGGAAGATTGTTCCCGATGTTGGGGAAGTCCAGAACAAGGGGTCACAGTTTAAGGATAATGGGGAAATCTTTTTGGACCGAGATTAGAACAATATTTTTCACGCAGAGACTGGTGAATCTCTGGAATTCTCTGCCACAGAAGGCAGTTGAGGCCAGTTGATTGGCTGCATTTAAGAGCGAGTTAGATGTGGCTCTTTCCCTTGCAACCGCAAGAAATGCAACACTTGTCCCTTCACCTCCCCCCTCCACTCCTTTCAGGGACCCAAGCAGTCCTTCCAGGTCCGACAGAGGTTCACCTGCACCTCCTCCAACCTCATCTACTGCATCCGCTGCTCCAGATGCCAGATGATCTATATCGGTGAGACCAAGCGGAGGCTTGGCGATCGGTTCGCCGAACACCTCCGCTCGGTCCGCAAAAACCAACCCGACCTCCCGGTCGCTCAGCACTTCAACTCCCCCTCCCATTCCGTATCCGACCTCTCGGTCCTGGGCCTCCTCCATGGCCAGAGTGAGCAACACCGCAAGTTGGAGGAACAGCACCTCATATTCCGCTTGGGGAGTCTGCATCCTTTGGGCTTGAACATTGAATTTTCTCAAGTCTGTTAACCCCTGCTGTCTCCTCCCCTTCCCACCTCTCCCTTAGCCCTCGGGCCCTGGCATTCCCTCTATCTCTATCTCCCTCCCCCACCCTAGTCGCACTAGCTTCTCATTTTCACACCACAAACAGCTTACAATGGCTTGTTCCCTTTATCATCGATACGTTTTTGCATATCTTTCATTCATTGTTCTTTATCTCTCCACATCACCGTCTATATCTCTCGTTTCCCTGATCCCTGACCAGTCTGAAGAAGGGTCTCGACCCGAAACGTCGCCTATCTCCTTCGCTCCTTAGATGCTGCTGCACCCGCTGAGTTTCTCCAGCTTTTTGTGTAACCCTCGATTCTCCAGCATCTGCAGTTTCTTCGTTAACACTAGATGTGGCTCTTGTGGCTAAAGGGATCAGGGGGTACGGAGAGAAGGCGGGTACGTGATACTGCGTTCTATGTTTTCAATTTTCACCTATTTTCTATGTTTCTATGTTTCTAAATGTCTAATTTCCCATATTGCTGTTTATAGACACATTATGAGGATATCGGAACCGCCACACACGCACCTGAGATTCTGAGCAGTGTCACGCAGAGACGGAACATTCCTTCAGCCGTTTGCTCGGTGCAATGGATTCCCTGCGTCCGCGATGTGGCTAGTCACAGATGCCACAGAATGCAACTGCTTCGCACGGGCATGGACAGACCAATATGGAGAACATGAAACGTGTAGCGCCCCCTTGTGTAGACTATGTTTGGTCCTGCTCACAGTGGATATCCACCCATGGCAGGCGTTGCAATGTTTTGTTTTTTGTTGTTTTTTTGAAATATTTTCATTAGAAGCATATGCATATCATAATCAAAACACATTTTGTTTATCAATTACATATTGTTAATAGTTGGGATCCCAACTATCAAAATAGTTGGGGTCCTCGTTTATCAATTAAATATTAACACAGCTTCTATGTATTTATTTATTTTTAGATAGAAAGAAAGGAAAGCAAAAATGATAAGAAAAATAGAATAACTTACCAATAATACAACTATGGAGATACATCGGTAGATTATCATACGTAACTATTCATCTACTCCTGGGTTCAAGATTCAGTCACGATCCCGTGCCGGGCCAAATTACCCTTTCAGAAAATCAATAAATGGAGATATATTCCAGCAAATAATTCTGGTTGGTCATTGTTGATGAATAATATCCTTCACCTGGGTGTAAAGCAGTGGAGAAATTCTGGACAACGGCACCGCAGCCGGTGTCATATTTGCTCAGAAACCAGAGTGTATTTGATGAAACCGAACGGCTCACGATATATGTGTGCGCAGAGGCGATGTGGAAGCGACGTCTATTGCACCTTTAAATGACGAGACGTTACCTGATGGCACCGGATAAGAGGGGTGTCTAGCTGATGAATTTAAACAATACAGTAAACACAAAAATTCGTATTGACTGCAGGAAGTTTCAGTCAAACAGAACATTAATGAAATACATTAAATCATTTCAACCAACTGCAGCATTTTCCGTTCAAAATGTACATGTGACCGAAAGGTGAAATGTGACCGAAGCTCGGCTATAGTCATCCTTCAATGGATTGGAGAACAGGGAAATCTAAACGTCACATATCTGCCAACAATGGAGTATATTAAATAAAAAAGCGCATAGACACAATTACTTACCAAGAATTCCAAGCACTGCTACAATCGGGTAATAAATCATTTCTACCTGTACTATGAAAGGCAGCAGAAAAAACGGATAATCGGAAAATACAATTTTCATCCTGGAGAGCAGCGAGAGAGAAGCTCAATGTTCGATGCTGGAATGGAACTGACAGCGCGATCTAGAGAAAGGCTTGATATATCTTAGAGATAGTCTTCCCGTGGGATCTGGAAGACGAAAACAAGAACATTTAACATTACTTCATGGTATTTGAACATCGCATTAGCAATACTCACAATTATGATACAACCACACGATATTTAACCACTAAATATGGAGGGGTTGTCAAATGGGATAGTCACGGACGGATTTGAAGGGAACGAGAGTAAAGGGATAGTTAATGACGCCAGAATTAACAGGAAAGAAAGCTCACAAAGGGATAGGAGAGTATGGCAAACTGGAATAGGGATCGATGTGAAAGGCGAGATGCGTAAGGAATTGTATATGAATTCGCGAAGTATAAGAAGTAAAGTAGATGAGCTTGAGGCTCAGTTAGTGGTTGATGGATTTGATATCGTGGGGATTACTGAGACGTGGCTGCAGGAGGATCGGGCCTGGGAACTTAATATTCAGGGTTGTACATCCTACAGAAAGGACAGGCAGGTGGGAAGAGGACGGGGGGTAGCTCTGCTGGTGAGGGATGTAATTCAGTGTGTATTCAGTGTGGATTCAGAGTCACTGTGGATTGAGTTGAGGAATTGGAAAGGCAAGAAGACACTAATTGGTGTTATCTACAGACCCCCAAATAGTAGCCCTGATGGAGGGTGTTAGTTGCAGCAGGAGTTAAAAATGGCATGTAACAAAGGTAATGCCACTGTGGTGATGGGGGATTTCAATATGCAGGAAGACTGGGAAAATCAGGTTGGTTCAAGACCACAAGGAGGAGAGTTTGTAGAGTGCGTCCTTGATGAATTCTTGGAGCAGCGTGTAATGGAGCCGACCAGAGAAAAGGCAATTCTAGATTTAGTGTTGTCCAATGAACCAGATATGATAAGAGAACTCAAGGTGAAGGTACCGCTTGGAGGTAGTGATCATAATATGATTAGTTTTAATCTGCAATTTGAGAAGGAGAAGGTTAAATCGGAAGTGGCAGTGATGCAGTTGAACAAAGGGGACTACGAAGGCTTGAGAGAATAGCTGGCCAAGGTAGACTGGAAAGGGATCCTAGCAGGAATGACGGTGGAACAGCAATGGCAGAAATCTCTGGGCATAATCCGGAAGACGCAGGATCATTTCATTTCAAAAGGGAAGAAAGATTCTAAGGGGAGTAGGAGGCAATCGTGGCAAGCAAGAGAAGTTAGGGATAGAATAAAACTAAAAGAAAAGTGGTATAACACAGCAGAACGGCCAATACGGACTGAAAAATGAAGTACGAAGGGAAGCTGGCCAGGAATATAAAGAAGGACATTAAAAGATTATTGAGATATGTTAAGGGAAAAAGAGCTGCAAAGTCAAATGTTGGTCCCTTGAAGGCAGACACGGGTGAAATGATTATCGGTAACAAGGACGTGGCAGAAGAATTGAACAGATACTTCGAATCTGTCTTCACTAAGGAAGACACAGGCTCCCAGATGTACTGGGAATGTGCTGCAGTATTTCCAAGCAGGGGTTTGATTGAGCATGGGTTCACTCTCCCAATGTGAGATGTAGAGGCCACCTGGCTTAAATTTGTGTGTCATTAATTATGGCATTTGCCTTTAAATTTTGTCTGCCTGTAATTATGTGGGTGGGATTTATTACCTAGTCGGAGGCGTGTTTTCTGCTGGGATTCTTTGGAGAAGTTTTTTTGTGTTAATGCGGAGGAAGCATTGGTCTGAGCTTCCCAACATGCGGAGCTGTCTAGCATAGGTCTGAGTTTTCCAACATCAAATATAATTTCTAACGTTTCTGAGCCAGCCACATGCTCGATTATGTCTAATATTAAAATGTACTTATTAAGAAGAAGTTTGGAATAATATATTTTTGTTTTACTTCGGCAATAAAGAAACTATTAATCAAAAGACTGTTTGAAGATTTGTCTTTCAAAGGATTTGAATGCCTCGTGGAAATCTCCCATGCGTAAAACGACCCTATGTCCTTACCCCGTGCCTTCTCCTAGTGGCTAGAGGGAGAAATTCCTTGAACGATATAATAATCTGCCACTTTGGGAGCAGCTCTGGGACTGGCGATTGGGTACTGCTGAATCCTGCAGTGTATCGGAGTGGGTTTTGTGTACACACATGGTTCCGGGTCCGAGGGGTTGAACTACCAGGGCTTGGTTTGCATTACACTGGTTCCCGGGTGCTGGAAAGGGAGTGTGTATTACACATGGTCCTGGACGTGCGGTGCACGTTACACAAATCCCCAGGTCCACAGAGGGAATATCGATGTCACCGGGTCTCGGGTGCAGGAAAGGTGGTGTGGACTACCTCCGGTCCAGGACCTGGGTTGCTGATGAAACAAGGAGCCGCGTCCAGAGACGGGATGGTGGATTACACAGGGTCTCGGGTGCAGGAAAGGTGGTGTGGTCTACCTCCGGTCCAGGACCAGGTTCAGGAACAGCTACTTCCCCACAGCCATCAGGCTATTAAACCTGGCTCGGACAAAACTCTGATCAGTAATAACCCATTATCTGTTATTTGCACTTGATCGGTTTATTTATTCATGTGTGTATGTATTTATATAATGATATATGGACATACTGATCTGTTTTGTAGTAAATGCCTACTGTGTTCTGTGTGCTGAAATAAGGCAATAATGTCATTGTCCTATCAGGGACGAATGACAATAAACTCACTTGAATTCAACTTGACCTGGGATGCTGATTAAACAAGGAGCCGGGTCCTGGGACGGGATTGTGGATTACACAGGGTCCCGGGTGCTGGGGCGGGTGTGTGTATTACACAGGGTCCAGGGTGCTGGAATGGTGGTGTGGATTACGTGGTCCTGGAACTGCGGTGTAGATTTCACATCCAAGCATGTTCAGAGACGGGAGTGTGGATTACAAAGGTCCCGGGTACTAGAACGGGGGTGCGGATTACACATGGTGCTCGATCTGGGATGATGATTACGCATGTACCCGATTAAACGGTATCCTGGATCCCGGGGCGGTGGTTTGGATTACACACAGTTCAAGGCCAGTCTGTGGTGTTTGCGCCGTGCCCTAGGATGAGGTTTGTTCAGTGCCCATGTCGCTGCAATGCCCAGCTTCCTGGAATCTGAGGTGGGGTCATAAAGGGTGCTGGGACGGAGGTTTTGGATCATAAAGCAGCGCCGAGCTCGGTGGCCGACAGTGTCCTCGGCCAAATCATATCGATTAGTAAGTAAGTAAGTAAGTTTATTGACCAAGTATTCACATGCAACGAATTTGCATTGGTGCTTCGCCCACAAGTAACAATATGACCTACAGTGACAGTTACGAATGACTCAGAAAACACTAAACATTGATAATAATAAAACATTAATAATAAAACACCATTGGTCTAGCATGTGAACCACATTGATTCAGCATCGGTTTGTCTGATCAAGCTGTCTGTTGGTTTAAAAACTATCTATCAGGGAGATCCCAGTGTGTGCGAGCAGAAGGTATTACTTCTAGCTCTCTTAATGTATCCAAGGGTATGCCACAGGGATCGGTTCTATGACCTTTATTATTTACTATTTATATAAATAACCTAGATCATAAAGCAGCGAACGCAAATTTTCACTTTTATGCTGACGACACAGTGATATATTACTCTGCGTCTACCCCAAATCAGGCTCTCTGTCAGCTCCAAACTGCTTTTAACACTGTGCAACGTAACCTGTGTGATTTAAAACTTGTTTTCAATGCTGACAAGACAAAGCTCATGCTGTTCACTAAAGCTAAATCAAAGCCCTCGGACCTCCCTTCTATCACCACTTTGCAGAGCTCTGTGGTTGAATCTGTGTCTCAATATAAATATCTGGGAATTATAATTGATGATTCTCTCTCTTTTAAATCTCATATCCAACAACGTGAAAAAACTAAAGATGAAATTAGGTTTTACTTTAGAAACAAATCTTGTTTTTCTTTTGAAGCCAAAAAAGACGTTGCTGCAACGTTTATGTCTGTGTTGGACTATGGTGATGTTTTATATATGAATGCATCTTCAAAATGCCTACAGTCTTTCGACACCGTCCACCACGGAGCACTGAGATTTGTTACTAATTTTAAAACCCTCACGCACCACTGCTCTTTGTATGCTCAACTTGGATGGTTTGCCCTGTCCACCCGCAGACTCCATCATTGGCATATCCTTACTTATAAGACTATCCTCGGTGTTCTTCCTTCATACCTGCAAAAGCATGTAATTCGAAAAAGCACAGGAACTTATCAGCTCCGCTCTGAGGACTTGTTCTTACTAACTGTACCTAATGTCCGTACTGAGCTGGGGAAAAGGGCATTTAGTTATGCTGCTCCCTTCGCATGGAACCAGCTGCAGAATAAACTGAAACTTAAGGAGCTGGCTTCTATAAACAGATTTAAATCTCTTCTTGTTGATGTTCAAGCGGGCTCTTCTGTCTGTACATGCTTTGTTTGATGATGTTATGACTGTGACTCTATTTATATGGTTTCTGTGGTTTTTAAATTATTGTCTGTAACTGGGGAACTGTGCTGCTGCCTGTCTTGGCCAGGAGTCTCTTGTAAAAGAGATTTTTAATCTTAATGAGACTTCTCCTGGTTAAATAAAGGTTAAATAAAAAAAATAAAAAATCACCTCTGAGACTTTTTAGATACCAAAGGAATCAGGAAAAACACAAATGATGCCTTACTGTTGATCGAAACATAGAAACATATGAAATAGGTGCAGGAGGAGCCAATTCCGACCTTCGAGCCAGCACCGCCATTCAATATGATCATGGCTGATCATTCAACTCAGTACCCTGTGCCTGCCTTTTCTTCATAACCCCGATCCCTTTACCCACAAGGGCCACATCTAACAAATATAGCCAATGAACTGGCCTCAACTATCTTCTGTGGCAGAGAATTCCAGAGACTTATCACTCTCTGTGCGAAAAATGTTTTCCTCATCTCGGTCCTAAAGGAATTCCCCCGTATTATTAAACTGTGAACCTCCCCAACATTGGGAACAATCTTCCTGCATCTAACCTGTCCAACCCCTTCAGAATGTTTTACGTTTCTATAAGAACCCGCCCCCCCCCCCCATGTTCTAAATACTAGCGAGTACAAGCCGAGTCCATCCAGTCTTTCCTCATATGAGAGTCCTGACATCTCAGGAATCAGTCTGGTGAACCTTTTCTGTACCCCCTCTATGGCAAGAATGTATTTATTCAGATTTGGAGACCAAAACTGCACGCAATACTCCAGATGTGGTCTCACCAAAACCCTGTACAACTGCAGTAGAACCTCTCTGCTCCAATACGCAAATTCTTTTGCTCTGAATGCTAACATACCATGCATGCCTACTTTCAATGACTGGTGTACCATGACACCCAGGTCTCGTTGCATCCTGTTTTTGCACCAAAGTTAAAAACCTCACATTAATCCACATTATACTTCATGGGCCATGCATTTGCTCCCTCACCCAGCCTATCCAAGTCAACTTGCAGTCTCCTAGCATCCTCCTCACACCTAACGCTGCCCAGCAGCTTCGTGTCATCGGCAAACTTGAAGATGTTGCATTAAATTCAGTCGGCCAAATCATGAATATATGTTGTCAATATCTGGGGTCCCAGCACTGAGCCTTGCGGCACCCCACTAGCCACTGCCTGCCATTCCGAAAAGGACCCGTTTACTCCTACCCTTTGCTTCCTGTCTGCCAGCCAGTTCTCTATCCACATCAATACTGAACCACCAATACCGTGTGCTTTAAGTTTGTATACTAACCTCTTTTGTGGGACCTTGTCGAAAGCCTTCTGAAAGTCCAAATATAACACATCCACTGGTTCTCCCTTATCCACTACTAGTTACATCCTCGAAAAATTCTATAAGGTTCGTCGGACATGATTTACCTTTCCTAAATCCATGCTGACTTTGTCCAATGATTTCACCACTTTCCAAATGTGCTGCTATCCCATCTTTAAAAACTGACTCTAGCAGTTTCCCCACTACCGATGTTAGACTAACTGGTCTGTAATTCCCAGTTTTCACTCTCCCTCCTTTTTTAAAAAATGGGGTTACATTAGCTACCCTCCAATCTTCAGGAACTACTCCAGAATCTAAAGAGTTTTGAATAATTATCACGAATGCATCGACTAATCTCTGTGGCTACTTCCTTGAGTATGATGAAATGCAGTGAGCAAACGCATTATACTGCAGCTGCCATGCATTTTCCCACTCACCCAACCTATCCAAGTAACCTTGCAGCCTCCTAGCATGCTCCTCACAGCTAACCCTGCCCTCCAGTTTCGTGTCATCCGCAAACCTGTAGATGTTGCATTCAATTCCGTCGTCCGAATCATTAATATATATTGATATATACAGTGAAGGTTGCAATCTCCCATCCCACACCTCACTGTGATGGAAGGCGAATACATTTTACCTACTTACTCCTTCAAATGCGGGTTGATAAATAATATATTTACCCACATATTGTTGCAGCAAGCATTTCCAGCACCACACAGCTAGAACATTACTGAACACCTCCCTGAACGATAGTTGCATGTTATGTGCTTTTAGATTAGTGTTTGGATAAATAAATAATGCAGGATTAAGTATCATGTGCAGTCAGAGAAGACCATGGCGGCCCAGTGCCACTGCCGTAAGAACTGCTGCCTCACCGAATCAGAAACTTGCAATCGATCCCGATCACGGATGCTTCTGTGTGTGGCGTTTGCAAGTTCTCATATTGACCGTGTACATTTCGTCCGAATGCTCCGGTTTACACCGATATTCCATAGATATAAGGATGTATCTGCCAATTGTGCTCTGTAAATTGCCCCTGGTCTACCGGATGTGGGTTGGGAAAGTAGGATAACATAACTCTAACGAATGGGTGACCGATGGCCGGCGTGGATCCGGTCGACAAAAGGGCCCGTATAAGGAGTGATATATCCATAGAGGGATACAGCATAGAAACAGGGCATTCCACCCAAGCTTCCCCCAACGTCTAACATGTCCCAGCTGCACTAGTCCCATCTACACGCGTTTGGCCCGTATCGCACGAAACCAAACCTGCATGTACATGTCTAACTGTTTCTTAACGGGTGGGATAGTTACAGCCTCAACAACCTCCTCTGGCAGCTTGTTCCATGCAGCAACCACCCTTTGTGTGAAAAGGTTCCCCCTCATATTCATATAAAATCCGTTTCCCGTCCGCCTTAAGCCAATATCCTCTGGACTTCGATTCACCCACTCCGGCCCTACCTTACTATTCCTCTCATGATTGTATACACCTCTATGAGATCACCCCTCAACCTCCTGCATGCCAATGAATAGAGTCCCGGCCAGTCCAAGCTCTCCCTATACCGCAGACCCTCTGGTCCTTGCACGAATCTCGTAAAACGTTGCCTTAAATCATATCCTTTCGAGCTCGACAACATATTTCCATTAACATGGTACCCATCATGATATCCATGATGTATAATTCATTTACATCAAATGAAAAGGTATGCCTTGACTTAACAGTTTCTGCTTCACAGATTCGTATAATACTGAAATGTATGCTACCCACGGTGTCTGCGTCTGCCACTAAAATCGCTACCTTTGCGGATTTACTTTCAACCTTTTCCGCGCATTGTGATCTGAAATATTCGGAACTAGTTCACAGTGTGTGTGTGTGTGTGTGTGTGTGTGTGTGTGTGTGTGTGTGTGTGTGTGTGTGCGTGTGTGTGCGTGTGTGCGTGTGCGTGTGCGTGTGTGTGTGTGTGTGTGTGTGCGTGTGTGCGTGCGTGCGTGTGTGTGTGTGTGTGTGTGTGTGTGAATTATTATTTTCTTCCAAATGCTCGGCCACTGCCTTCCAATTTTCACATTTTTCCGTCGAGGCGATAAACATATTCCCGTCGCATTCCCACCTATATTTCCGAACGTATCCGTTTAATGTTTAATACACAGCTCAGACTCACCCATTTTAAGTCCGAGTTCCGTCACAAAACACTCTCCAGCGCTCCTGCGCCGCTTCCCACATGTTCAAACAGTTGCATTGGCCACTCTTCCACCCTGCAACTTCGCTACTGGTCACTCTTCCAATTGCTCATCCACAACGTTCTTCAAGCCCCCACCAAAAACAGTCAGGTGAATCCAGTTCAGAACTGACTGCTTCGGTGACTTCGCTCTCTTTAACGATAAACTTTTATATACTTTTACGACATTAAACGGGTTGCGGGATCCTTTTTCATTTTTACACTTTTTTACATGTATTTAGAAAAACTTTTATCATCATTTTAAACGGGTAGCGGGTTGCTTTTTCATTTTTGCACGGTGTCACAGTTATTTAAAATATAGTTTCCCAGTGCATGTTTTGACAGTTATTCTATTGGAATTTCAGGCTTTAATTAAACTGCTGCTTGTAAAAAAAATCTCCATTTCATTCATAAGCTTCGATTTTACAAATTGTCTTAATTTAAAAAAAAGACGAGCTGATTGCATTGATCTCGGGATTTCACATTTTTTAATTAGACTACTGCTTGCAAAAAAATCGCAATTTCGTTAATTGGCTTTTCTTTTACAACTGTTGCTTTTATTTATAAAAAGACTTGCCCATGGCATTTATTTATTTATTTTTTTAAATCGCCGCTTTTACATTGTTTGAAATTACCGATTGTATTGATTCATCGGGATTCCACATGTTTCGAATGCTGCTTTAAAAAAAATCGCCATTTAATTAATTAGCTTTTATTTTACAATTACACTTTTAAAAAAAATAAAAAAAAGGCTTGCCGATTGCGCTTATTGACATTTATTTTTTTTTTAAATCGCCGCTTTAACATTTTTTTGGAATTGCCGATGTTATTGATTAATCGGGATATCACACTTTCATTAGACTGCAGCATTGCAAAAAAGTACCCATTTCATTCATTTATTTTTTTCCACCACAGTTGCCTTTTTTAAATTAAAAAAAAAGCGATTCATCGTCCGGCTTCCACGTAAACGGAGCAGAGTTTACGTTCCAGATCGTTCTGACTTCGCTTTCTTTGAGGATGAACTTTCATGTATTTTATATTGCTTGCATTTTTTAAAAAAATCGATATTGCATTGATTTACTTTTTCAATTGATAAAAGACGGACATCTTGCATTTTCAGTATCACTTCACGATTTTACACTTTAATGAGACAACTGCTTGATAAAATACAACGATTTCATTGATTAACATTTATTGAAGAAAAACCTTGGCAATTAAATTGAGTTCCATGCATTAAACACATTTACTTAAACACAGTTGGATTTATGAAAAAACTTGCCAAATGCAATGATTGAGATAGAAACATAGAAACATAGAAATTAGGTGCAGGAGCAGGCCATTCGGCCCTTCGAGCCTACACAGCCATTCAATATGATCATGGCTGATCATCCAACTCAGTATCCGGTACCTGCCTTCTCTCCATACCCCCCGGTCCCTTCAGCCACAAGGGCAACATCCAACTCCCTCTTAAAGATGGCCAACGAACTGGCCTCAACTACCTTCTGTGGCAGAGAATTCCACAGATTCCCCACTCTCTGTGTGAAAAACGATTTTCTCATCTCGGACCTAAAAGACTTCCCCCTTATCCTTAAACTGTGACCCCTTGTCCTGTACTTCCCCAACATCGGGAACAATCTTCCAGCATCTAGCCTGTCCAACCCCTTAAGAATTGTGTAAGTCTCTATGAGATCACCCCTCAATCTTCTAAATTCCAGCGAGTACAAGCCGAGTCTATCCAGTCTTTCTTCATATGGAAGTCGTGCCATCCCAGGAATCAGTCTGGTGAACCTTCTCTGTACTCCCTCCATGGCAAGAATGTCTTTCCTCAGATCAGGAGACCAAAACTGTATGCAATACTCCAGGTGTGGTCTCACCAAGACCCCGTACAACTGCAGTAGAACCTCCCTGCTCCTATACTCAAATCCTTTTGCTATGAATGATAACATACCATTCGCTTTCTTCACTGCCTGCTGCACCTGCATGCCTACTTTCAATGACTGATGTACCATCACACCCAGGTCTTGTTGCAACTCCCCTTTTCCTAATCGGCCACCAACTAGACTTACCTAAAAAAAATACCCCAAACACATTCTCAGTTGTTACTGAACACAGAATAATGGGATGAAAATTGGGTATTTTATGTGGAACTAAAACAATGTGAATGAAAAAAAAATATTTTAATTGCAATTGTAAATGACTTTATTGCTGTATATTTGTTAAAAATGCAACTCCTGCAAAATAAATCTTAATTAGTCTAATCGCCAGGTCTAGCGGGTACCAGCCGAGTCTATCCAGTCTTTCTTCATATGAAAGTCCTGACATCCCAAGATTCAGTGCTTCTTACCTTCTTTACCTTCTTCCTCCTTCAAATGCCGGTTGATGAAGAACATATTCCACCACATATTGTTGCGGCAAGCATTTCCAGCATAATACCGCTGGAAAATTACTCAACAGCTCCCTGAACGATAGTTACATGTTAACTGCTTTTAGATTAGTGCATGGATACATATATAATGCAGGATTAAGAACCACATGCAGTCAGATAGTGTCCTAGTCGGAAGAACTGCTGCCTCACCGAGCCAGAAACCTGCAATCGATCCCGATCACGGAAGTTTCTGTGTGTGGCGTTATGTTCTTATTGTGACCGTGTACGTTTCATTCGAATGCGCCGGTTTCCCCCGACATTCCATAGATGTAAGGATTTATCGGTCACTTAAGCTCTGAAAATTGCCCCTGGTGTACCGGATGTGGGTGCGGAAAGTAGGATAACATAACACTAACGAATGTCCATCGTGGAAACTGTCGAACAAAGGGCCCGTACCATGGTGTGATTGAATCATAGAGGGATACGGCATAGAAACAGGACATAGAAACATAGAAACATAGAAAATAGGTGCAGTAGTAGGCCATTCGGCCCTTCGAACCTGCACCGCCATTCAATATGATCATGGCTGATCATTCAACTCAGAATCCCGTACCTGCCTCCTCCCCATACCCCCAGATCACTTTAGCCACAAGGGCCACATCTAACTCCCTCTTCAATATAACCACTGAACTGGCCTCAACTACCTTCTGTGGCAGAGAATTCCAGAGATTCACCACTCTCTGTGTGAAAAATGTTTTTCTCATCTCGGTCCTAAAATACGTCCCCCTTATCCTGAGACTGTGACCCCTTGTTCTGGACTTCCCCAACATCGGGAATAATCTTCCTGCATCTGTCCAACCCCTTAAGAATGTTGCAAGCTTCTATAAGATCACCCCTCGATCTTCTAAATTCTAGCCAGTACGAGCCGAGTCTATCCAGTCTTCCTTCATATGGAACTCCTGACATCCCAGGAATCAGTCTAGTGAACCTTCTCTGTACCCCCTCTATGGCAATAATGTATTTTCTCAGAAAAGGAGCCCAAAACTGTACGCAATACACCAGGTGTGTCTCACCAAGACCCTGTACAGCTGCAGTAGACACTCCCTGCTCCTATACTCAAATCATTCTGCTATGAAAAACGTATTCATTCTGGCACGGTGGAAAATGCATTCTGCCCAACATTCCCCCAACGGCTAACATTTCCCAGCTGCACTAGTCCCATCTGCACGCGTTTGGCCCAAATCCCACTGAACGAAACCTCCATGCACCTGTTTAACTGCTTCTTAAAGGTTGGGACAGTTCCTGCCTCAACAACCCCGTCTGGCAGCTTGTTCCTTTAGGAGTTGGACAGGCTAGATGCAGGAAGATTGTTCCTGATGCTGGGGAAGTCCAGAACAAGGGGTCACTGTTTAAGGATAACGGGGAAGCTTTTTAGGACCGAGATGAGAAAACAAAATTCACACAGAGAGTGGTGAATCTGTGGAATGCTCTGCCACAGAAGCAAGTTGAGGCCAGTTCATTGGCTATATTTAAGAGGGAGTTAGATGTGGCCCTTGTGGCTAAATGGATCAGGGGGTATGGAGAGAAGGCTGGTACAGGATGCTGAGTTGGATGATCAGCCATGATCATATTGAATGGCGGTGCACGCTCGAAGGGTCGAATGGCCTACTCCTGCACCTATTTTCTATGTTTATATGTTTCTAGGTTTCCACACACCCATCACACGTTAGGTGAAAAGTCAGCCCCGTGGCTGTCCCTGGAGGTTAGGCCACTCTTAAGGGACAGGGACGATTGGCTGATCACGGAGTTTCCCAGGGGCTACGCACGGGCGTCCTGTGTGTTTGCCATTATTCATTAAACATCTTTTGCACCTACATGGCGTCTGGCTTTTTCCTGACCTCATTCAGGCCATTACAACGGGTGACGCAGACGTTCATTCGGGATTAGGTTAGGTAAGGGGGAGGTGCAGCGAGACCTGAGCGTCCTTGTACATCGGTCACTGGAAGTTGGCGTGCAGGTACAGCAGGTAGTGAAGAAAGCTAATGGAATGTTGGCCTTCATAACAAGGGGGTTTCAGTATAAGAGCAGAGAGGTTCTTCTGCAGTTGTACAGGGCTCTGGTGAGACCACATCTCATTGTATTGTGTACAGTTTTTGTCTCCTAATTTTTGGAAGGACATCCTGATGATTGAGGCAGTGCAGCGTAGGTTCACGAGATTGATCACTGGGATGGCGGGACTGTCATATGAGGAAAGATCGAAAAGCCTAGGCTTGTATTCACTGGAGTTTAGAAGGATGAGAGGAGATCTTATAGAAACATATACAATTATAAAAAGACTGGACAAGCTAGATGCAGGAAAAAATTTTCCCAATGTTGGGCGAGTCCAGAACCAGGGGCCACAGTCTTGGAATAAAGTGGAGGTCATTTAAGACTGAGGTGAGAAAAAAACGTTTTCACCCAGAGAGATGTGAATTTATGGAAGTCCCTGCCACAGGGGGCAGTGGAGGCCAAAATCACTGGATGGATTGAAGAGAGAGTTAGATAGAGCTCTAGGGGCTAGTGGAGTCAAGGGATATGGGGAGATGGCAGGCACGGGTAATTGATAGGGGACGAACACCCATGACCAGATTAAATGGCGGTGCTGACTCGAAAACAAAGCCGTTGCGCCGGCTTTGTGGACTGGAGAGCCTGATATCTGCTTCCAGCAGGCAGATGCACCGTTTGCTCTGCGGGGGGTGATGGTAGATGAAACTAAGTTATTTTATGTGGTCAGCGCTCTTGATCAGGCGACTGCGAGGCAGGTCGAATCTGAACTCAGCGCCCTGCCTTATATCCCTGTCCCACTTAGGAAACTTGAACGGAAACATCAGGAGACTTTGCGCCCCACCCAAGGTTTACGTGCGGTTCCCAGAGGAACCCGAAGGTTTTTGCCCTCCGGCACCACCTTACTAGCATCGCAACTGCCTTCGAGAAAAAAAAATACCGATTTTTAAAAGGGAAACCACTTGGACAATTAGGGAGTCTGACAAAAACCTCCTGGAACATCCGCGGCCCACACGGAAATGTTGGTTGTGGCGCAAAGTCACCAGAGGTTTCCGTTCAGGTTTCCCAAATGGGACAGTGGCATAAAAGGACTGCTTATCAGGAGATTTGGCCTTAGCGAGTCTGAGAGGGCAGCTCGGATTCTCCGAATGGACAGCATAGGTGACCGGAGGCCGTCGTCCCACCTGGAGAACATGCTCGCCATTATGGGTGACCACGAACCTTTTTTTTAATATTTAAATACGCTTACCTGCAGCAGGTCCTGCCCGACATCCGCCAGCGCTGAGTTCCCTCCGACGCCAGCAGAGGTCGCTGCGGTTCAGCGCAACCAACTCCACCTGCTCTTCCACCAGGCACCAGCAGAGAGGGTCGGTGCTGCAGACAGGCAATGTCACCCCCCTCTGTGCGTTCCCTGGAAACACAGTGGCCGGTCGTCAGTGGTTCCTTCGACAGCCGGCTATATTTATCACGTCTTTGCCTGGCATCACCGCACCGGGGGTCGATTCCTCGTGGACATCGGTGCAGAAGTGAGTGTTCTGCCTCCCTCCATCGCTGACATCCGTGCGGGAAAATGCGGCCCTGTCCTCACCGAGGCGAACGGGAGCGCTGTTCGCATCTACGGAGTTCGCACAATCTAGCAATGTTACAACATTTTGAGATTTTAAAAATCAAATCTGCAATTTATCCCATCAGATAAAGCATAAAAATAAGTTTAATTTGACACCTAATTCACTTTCATATATTCAGTATTAAAAAGGTTATGGGCATTTTCATACTCGGAAATTAACATCTTGCTCCCTATTGCTTTTCCATTGCCTTAACACAAAAGCTACGATCAAGGACAGTCAAAAGTCCATAACTTTCTTAAAAATTAAGAGAACTGAAATAAATGTTCAGTAATTATAGATTGAAGCATTCTGAAACAAATATTAAACAATCTGACTTGGATGACCTGAAATTAAAGCATATAATAAGTTGATTACCCAATTGTAGCTAATTACAATATTCAATTACTAGATCTAAACATCTATCAATTTCTTAAGAAAAGATTAACATTTTTAAATAGCCTGTGTCCAAATAGCATTCACACAAGGATTCACCTTATAATATGATTTTTAAATCTCATTGTCATGGATTTATAGGCCAAATGGAAGGAATTTAGTGTTTAATTCCCGTAAATTAATGACCATTTTAATCATCTTGTGAGTGGGTTTTTGTGGAACGCGATCGATTGGAACGTTGCGGTTGCGGTGAATTTAAACCCCATATTGGCAGGAAAAACACTGCCGGTTCCTACGGGTGCTAAATCACCGTTTCGCAACGTAAAATGTGGATTAAACGCATCTTAAGAAGCACTTTTATACATAAAATAAACGACTTTCCTTTACCTGCCCCGTACATGAAATCCATCCCCTGTGTCGGTGTTGACGGCTTTAGAAACTAAAATTTAGTTTAAAATTAATTACAAATTTAATCGCCTGACAAGGGCGATTAAATAAAAAAAAACACAGAACTGTCGTCGGAGCAATTCGGCCAGTGGCAGAACTGCAGCACCGCTGAAGGTAAGTTTTCTAACATACCTACACCACGTCCCTCAACCTGGCCACAGCTGCTTTTCGTTGGTGATCCGGTTGCACGCCCTGAAGGTCCCCTGTCGTCCGTGGATGCGACATTCGCGCCTAATATTTGATACACTCTCTACCCCCTCCCTACTCCCTCTCCCTGCCCTCTTTCTCTCCCCCTCTCTCTCACCTCGCACTCTCCCCTTCACTCAACCCATCTCTCTCTCCTCTGTTTCTACTAAATAAATAAATCTATGTTCAACTAAAAAATTAAACTCTCCCCTCTCTCTTACTTCCAAATTAATATTTGATGCCAACTCCCCCCTCCACATTACGATAAATTGACATCATATTTTTTATAACTCCTCTCACACTGCCCTTCCATCCCCTCTATCACTGCCCCTATCTCTCCCTCTTTCTCTCACGCTTTTCTCTCCCCCTTTACTTTACAATAATACATTAAACTTAACTAATATTTTCGAACGCGTCTCCCCCCCCCTCTCTCTCTCTCCCCTTGTCCTCATCTCTCTCCCATCTCTCTCCCCTCTCTCTCCTCTTCTCTCTCTCCTCCCCTCTCTATCCTACTTTCTCTATCTACCCTCTCTCCCCCATTTCTCTCTCCGCCTCTGTCCCCTTTCTCTCTCCCACCTCTCCCCTTTCTCTCTCCGCCTCTGCCCCCTCTCTCTTCCTCCCCTCTCTCTCTCTCCCGTCTCTCTTTGATCTGAAACACCACTACCAACCCACTATACATGTTGACCATCATGAGGACTCTGTATAAGGGTGGGCGGGGGGGGGGGGGGGGTCATTTTCATGGATAAGAGGGGGGAAAAGACGATTTTGTCGCCCTCCGCTGGGCACAGCAGGCAAAAGTCGGCCATCTTGAAAGGCCCCAAACTCTCGCCCTCCTCTCAATGATTAACTTTTCCCTTTCATCTTCAGAGATGCAGCGCGGAAACTGCCCACTGAGTCCGCGCCGACCAGCGATCGCCCGTATGCACACTAGTTACGTTTAGAGATACAGCGCGGAAACAAAACTACGATTTGATACGCTCTCTCCACCCTCTCTCTATCCCCTCTCTCTCTCTTCACCTCACCCAATCTTTCTCTCTCGTCTCTTTTGACTAAAACATCTAAAGAGACAGGAGTTGTGGAATATTGGGTTGGGGGACGAGCCCTCCCAAGTGACAATGGGACACAACGGGTCCCACTTAGTCTAGTACGGAGTTATAAAACTTGAATTGTTTAAGAAGGAACAGCAGATGCTGCAAAATCGAAGGTAGACAAAAATGCTGGAGAAACTCAACGGGTGCAGCAGCACATATGAAGCGAAGGAAATAGGCAACGTTTCGGGCCGAAACCCTTCCTCAAACTGATGGGCGTTGGGGGGAGGCGAGGAGAAGAAAGGAAAAAGGATTAGGAGGAGACAGAGGGCTGAGGGGGAGGTAGGAAGGGGATGAGACAGCAAGTGTTAACAGAATTGTGAGAATTCAATTTTCATGCCACCAGGATGCAGGCTCCCAAAGCGGATTATGAGGTGCTGTTCCTCCAATTTCCGGTGTTGCTCGCTCTGGCCATGGAGGAGGCCCGGGACAGAGAGGTCGGATACGTAATGGAAGGGGGAGTTGAAGTGCTGAGCCACCGGGAGGTCAGGTTGGTTAATGCGGACCGAGCGGAGGTGTTCGGCGAAACGATCGCCAAGCCGACGCTTGGTCTCACCGAACCTGAACTGTTCTGCTCACTTGCCAGGGATTACAACGGCAACAATGATCACGCACAAGATTTTCTCCGCGTCGAAATATTCCGGCATGTTTTGCCCCATTTTCTCTGGCCAGTGACGCGTTCCAGTGGGCTACGTGTAATCTCTCAGAATGAAATGCTGGGGCAGAACATTCACGGAGATTGTATATCCTTTTCCGTCTCCACTGGGACTGTGAAGTTTCAACAGAGTTTAAAAATAGAGTTTTTGAAATGATTCTGATACGGCTAAATGCTGTTAAAATATTTAAAAAAACATTATGGAATCCTGGGCTAGGTTACAACATATTTCGCCTTCTCCAACAGATTGATAGAGAAAGGCAAGCCCACTCTTGCCTCAGGTTGCTGTGTATTGAGGCAATGACCGGTGACTTTGAAATGTGTCTGCCAGTTGATGAGAGAGAGAAGCCCGGACTAGACCCGGATTTATATTTGCACCAAACATCAATGATTTACATGAAGTGATTCAAAGTAACATGAGGAAATTTGCAGATGACACACAGCTGGGTGGCAGTGTGAACTGTGAGGAGGATGATATGAGGATGCAGGGTGACTTGGACAGGTTGGGGGAGTGGGCAGATGAATGGCAGATGAAGTTTAATGCGGATAAATGTGAGGTTATCCACTTAGATGGCAAAATCAGAAAGGCAGATTACTATCTAAATGGCGTCAGGTTGGGAAAATGGGAAGTACAACGGGGTCTGGGGGTCCTTGTACATCGGTCATTGAAAGTAAGCATGCAGGTACAGCAGGCAGTGAAGAAAGCGAATAGCATGCTGGCCTTCAGAAAAAGAGGAATCGAATATAGGAACAAAGAGGTCCTTCTGCAGTTCTACAGAGCCCTGGTGAGACCACACCTGGAGTATTGTGTGCAGTTTTGGTCCCCTAATTTGAGGAAGGACATTCTTGCTATTGAGGGAGTGCAGCGTACGTTTACAAGGTTAATTCCCGGGATAGCAGGACTGTCATATGTTGAGAGAATGGATCAGATGGGTTTGTACGCTCTGGTATTTAGAAGGATGAGAGGAGATCACAATTAAACATATAAGATTGTTAAGGGCTTGGACACGCAAGAGGCAGGAAACATTTCCCCAATGTTGGGAGGGGGTCCAGAACCAGGGGCTACAGTTTTAGAATAAGGAGTAAGCCATTTAGAACGGAGACCAGGAAACACTTTTTCTCATAGAGAGTGGTGAGTCTGTGGAATTCTTTGCCTCCGAGGGCGGTAGAGGCAGGGTCGCTGGATGCTTTCTAGAGAGAGATAGATAGGGCTCTTAAAGATAGCGGAGTCAGGGGATATGGGGAGAAGGCTTGCGGAGAAGGCAGGAGCGGGGTACTGATTGGAGATGATCAGCTATGACCACATTGAAGGGCGGTGCTGGCTCGAAGGGCTGAATGGCCTCCTACTGCACCTATTGTCTATTGTCTATTGTCTTGATTGTATTTAGGGCGAGGTTTATGTCTTGGTGCCATGTTACCAACTTCCCTTTGTCCTACCTGTACTTAGTTGAATAACGCAGTGGACAGAGAACACGTGGCTCAGGCGAACCAATTGTAACGTTTATGTTATGCACAGCAGGTATTGTCACCGATCCTCACTGTCGGTCAGAAAGTCGAGGATCCAGTCGAGAATGTGGGTTCTGCTGCATTTTAGTTACTGAAGAAAAGCAGCTGACACAAGTGCTGTGCCCGCCATGGTGTAGGTTGGAATATCTGATCTATACTCTTCACTTATAAAAGGACCGCTCAAGTGTCTGAGAAGAGCGGCGAATGGGTTCTTCTGCGCGACGGGTGAAGGGCGGAGGGAATAACAGGCATATAAGGTTGGAAAGATTAGTGGGGTTCCAGAGGACTGGGATGTTTTTGAAGAACAACGAAATGTAACTGAAATTACTGCGGAGAGAAAAGATGACCTACAAATGTAAGCTAGCTAATAGAAACATATAAAAGAGGCACAGGAGTAGGCTATTCGGCCCCTCGAGCCAGTTCGGCCATTCAATATGAGCATGGAGTGATCAGTCCCCCATTCCTGATTTCTGCGCATATCACTTTATTACGTTTGCTCTAAGAGCTATATCCAACCCTCTCTTAATATAAAAGAGGATAGCAAGAGTATTGATGGATACATAAATTGTAAACAAGAGGCAAGGTTGGACATTTCGCTGCTGGAGAATGATGTTGGAGAAAAGATAACAGGAAATCAAGAAATGGCAGAGGAATTGAATAACGCTTTTGCATCAGTGTTCACAGTGGAAGACACCAGGAAGTGCCTGCAATCCCAGAGAGTCAGGGGTGGAAGTTAGCAGAGCAGAGATTACTGAGTAGAAGGCGCTCGGAAAACTGTAAGGTCTGAGAGTGGATAAGCCACCTGGACGGGATGGACTTCACCCTAGGGTTCTGAAGGAGGTGGGCACCGAGATTGTGGAGGCATTAGTTGTGATATTCCAAGAATCTATAGAGTTAAGAGTGATTCTTGCAGATTGGAAAGATGCGAATATCAAACCGCTGTACAAGAAGGGAGCAGAGCAGAAGAACGGAAACTATATGCCGTTAAGCCTGGCATCGGCAGTTGGTAAGATTTTAGAGTCAATTATAAAGGATGAAGTTACTTCGAAGTTCATGAATAAATAGGCAGAATCAGTATGTTTTTAGAAGGGAAGATCTTGCCTGACGAATCTGCTATAGATCTTTGAGGAAATTAATAGCAGGAAAGAGGGGAGACTGAAGATGTTGATTACATAGATTTTCCGAAGGACTTCGATCAGGTGCGCACGTCAGTCTGGTATGAAAGATGAGAGCCAAAAGGTGTTGATGAAAATATACTAGCAATGATAGCGGGTTGGCTGGAATGCAGAAATCAAAGAGTTGCAATAAAAGCGCTTTTTCAGGTTGCCAGCCTGTGACTAGCGGAGTTCTGCACGGGTCGCTGCTTGGGCCGCTTTTCTTCACGTTGTATAGTAATGATTTGGATACGGGGATTGAAATCTTTATGGCCAAGTTTGCAGATGACGCTAAGTTTGGTGGAGGGTCAGGCAGTGTAGTGGAAGCAAGGACTCTACAGATGGATTTGGACAGGTTGGGAGAGTGGGCAGATGAAATTCAGTACAGCCTGGTGCGGAGTCATGCATGGTGGTGAGTCATGCACACAGAGAATGGTGAATCTCTGGATTTCTCTTCCACAGAAGGTAGTTGAGGCCAGTTCATTGGCTATATATATAAGAGGGAATTAGATGGTGCCCTTTTGGCTAAAGGGACCAGGGGGTATGGAGAGAAGGCAGGTACAGGATACTGAGTTGGATGATCAGCCATGATCATATTGAATGGCGGTGCATGCTCGAAGGGCCGAATGGCCTCCTCCTGCACCTATTTTCTATGTTTCTATGTTTCTACAATGGTAATACGAATAAAGGCGTAGATTATTTTCTGAATGGAGAGATAATCCAGAAATCGGAGGTGCAAAGGGATTTGGCAGTGCTGGTGCGGACTCTCAAAAAGTTAATTTGCAAGGAAGGCAAATTCATTTATATCAAGAGGACTGAAATACAAAAATAGAGATGTAATGCTGAGGCTCTATGAGGCCCTGGTCAGGCCTCCATTTGGAGTACTGTGAGAAAATGTGTGGCGAGTATCTGAGGGGGGGATATCCTGGCACTGTAAGGGTTCCAGAGGAGGTTTACAAGAATGATCCCAGGACTGAGTGGGTTAGCATATGGTGAGCGTTTGACAGCACTGGGCCTGTACTCGTCTGAGTTTAGAACGTTAATTGGGGGACCTCATTGAAACTTACAGAACAATGAAAGGCATGGATAGAGCGGATGTGGAAAGGAAGTTCATGGATATTTTAAAGGATGAGCCGAATGACCGAATTCTACTCCTATAACTTATGGACTTGAGGACTGGGGAAATGAAAATACCCCTTTATTCTGGTGGCTGCTTACCCGAGGCAGCGCAGATGGAGTTGGATTCGATCCTGACGTAATTTTACTTTGAATAATGACTATGCATGGAGGAGGCCATATCATTTGATATATTGAGCGTGTAAATTGTGGAATATTGGACAGATGATGGCCAAGGGGGATCTGTCAAGAAGATTAGCTGATAACTGCATAGAATTACAAAGACCGTGCCGACAGGCGGGCAGGATGGAGCAGCTCCTATTTACCTTCAATCTTGAATTTTCCCTCTACTCGCATCACTTCGCAGTCACGGAAATCTAATATTTTGTTTAATAATAAAGATTAAAGTTTGAAACAACTGTTAAACGTGCCTGGAGGGACATCTCACTCATTACATTGATATTAGAACAAGGCGGTGAATAATAGGGTGCATTCTCATAAGGGAGCTTGGGGCAAGGCATCTCGGCATCACGGGGCAGGAGTGAACCAAATGTACCAGTGCATCGCAGGAAGGATCCCACAGGGGGCGTTTGAGGCGCTAATTCCGGCTTCGGTTAGCCCTAACCCAAAACAGTCAGGTGAAGATCCAGGTCAGAGCTGACTGCTTCATTCTGACTTCGGAGACTTCGCCCTCTTTAACGATACATTTTTAAATATATTGTTATGACATTAAACGTGTTGCGACATCCTTTTTCATTTTTACACTTTTCTACATGTATTGAGAAAAACTTTTATCATCATTTTAAACGGGTAGCGGGTTGTTTTTTTCATTGTTACGCGTTGTCACAATTATTAAAACAAATACTTGCCCAGTGCATGTATTCGTATTTATTATATCGGAATTTCAGGCTTTAATTAAACTGCTACTTGCAAATAAAATCTCAATTTCATTCATTAGCATTAATTTTACATACAGTTGCCTTAATTTAAAAAAAAGACGAGCCGAATGCATTAATCTCGGGATTTCACATTTTAATTAGACTGCTGCTTGCAAAAAAAAAATCGCAATTTCGTTAATTTTCTTTTACAACTGTTGATTTTATTCACAAAAAGACTTGCCGATTGCATTTATTTTTAAAAATCGTCCTTTTTACATTGTTTGAAATTACCGACGGTATTGATTCATCGGGATTCCACACTTTCAGACTGCTGCTGGCAAAAAAAAAAAATCGCCATTTAATCCATTAGCTTTTATTTTACAGTTGTAGTTAGAAACATTAGAAAAAATTAAAACAAGACTAGCCGATTGCATTTATTGACATTTATTGTAAAATTATAGCCGCTTTTACATTGTTTGAAATTACCGATTGTATTGATTCATCGGGATTCCACATGTTCAGACTGCAGCTTGCAAAAAAAAAAATGCCATTTAATTAATTAGCTTTTATTTTACAATTATACTTTAAAAAAAATTAAAAAGACTTGTCAGTTGCAGTTATTGACGTTCATTTTTTTTTAAAATCGCCGCTTTAACATTTTTTTGAATTGCCGATGTTATTGATTAATCGGGATATCACACTGTTATTAAACTGCTGCTTGCAAAAAAGTACCCATTTCATTCATTTCTTTTTTTCCACAACAGTTGCCTTTTTTCAATAAAAAAAAACGCGATTCATAGTCCGGCTTCCACGTAAACGGAGCAGAGTTTACGTTCCAGATCATTCTGACTTCGCTTTCTTTGAGGATGAGCTTTCATATATTTTATATTACTTCCATTTCCAAAAAAAAAATCGACATTCCATTGATTTACTTTTTCAATCGATAAAAGACGGGCATTTTGCATTTTTCAGTATCACTTCACGATTTTACTCTTTAATGAGACAACTGCTTGAAAAAAGACAACGATTTCATTCATTAACATTTATTGAAGAAAAAATTGAAAATTAAATTGATTAACATTATTTTGCAAGAATTCCATGCATTAAAACACATTTACTTAAATACAGTTTGATTTTTAAAAACACCTGCCAAATATATTGATTCAGATTCAAATGCTACGCTTTTGCATTGATTTACAGTCGCAATTAAAGGCACTTTTACTCTGCTCCTTTATTTTAATAAGTTGTATTTACTTGGCGGTTACTTGGCGGTTACATTGATTAAGATTTATTTTACGAGTTGCATTATTTTTAACAAATATGCAGTTAGATTTCTCAACAACGCGCGATTGAATAAATTATATTCCAACAGAGGTGCATTTCCAAGCATACTTCGCGATTCACTTCCATAACATGTTTTGCTACAGTTGCAATTAAACAAGCTTTTCATTCACATTAAGTTAATTGTACAGGAAACGCTAATTTTTCATCCAATAATCTGTGTTCATTAAAAACTGAGATTGTGTTTGGGCTATTTCACTTATTTAAAAACGGTTTATTTAAAAAAGTTGGATTTTTAAGAAGACTTTGCGATTACACCGGTTAAGATGTATTTTACAACAGTTGCATTTTTAACAAAAATACAGCAATATTTTCATTTGCAATTGCATTTACAATATGTTTCATTCACATTGTTTTAATTCCACAGGAAAGACTCCGTGTTTATCCAATTATTCTGTGTTCAGTAACAACTGAGATTGTGAGATAGAGAGAGAGCAAGAGAAAGAGAGAGAGAGAGAGAGAGAGAGATAACGAGAGAGAGAGAGATAACGAGAGAGAGAGAAAGAGAGAAGAGAGAGAGAGAGAGAGAGAGAGAGAGAGAGAGAGAGAGAGAGAGAGAGAGAGAGAGAGAGAGAGAGAGAGAGAGAGAGAGAGAGAGAGAGAGAGAGAAGGGCACAAGAGGCGCAGCGATATGTAACTCAACTTCTCACAAATAAGCGGGAGAAAGAGCGGGAGAGAAGGGCACAAGAGACGTAGGTATTCTGGGTCCTGCCCTCCCGTGTGACGCCGCCAACCTACGGGGGGGGGGGGGGACGTGTCCCACTTGGTCTCGTGTTTTCTAAAACAAATGTCCTACCATGTATCTCCCAGGACCACGTAGATCTCCCGTTAAACAATGCTTTTATGACAATGTTTGAATCACTTCGCTCTGGAAGGCGACTCCGGACTGCTAAATGTGGAACAGATAGATATATAAGCAGTAGTTGCTCTACTCAACAACCAAAAATCAGAGTTGTGCGCATGCATGATTCCGATTTAGCCCATGACCATTAGCTCGCTCATTATCTAACCCAGCCTAAACCTGCCGACTCGTTCACTAACGCAAAATGTAGAATGGTTCAGGAAATGTTGGATGTTGCATAGAGATAGGTCAGAGGTACATGAGAATATTGCTGGCGGAGATGCAACGGGAAATTCAATTCTGCAGTAACTTATTGCCTCTAGTTTCTACATTGCTTTCCTTCCTTGACTAGTTTAAACATTATTCTCGGAAAATATTTCATCCCGTTCTTCAGTTCCTCTCTGAATTTAGACTGAGTTACCGCGTAAATTAACGTATTTGTGCAGCAACTCAAAAGCAGGAGCATGTAGCTGGTTTCGTCCGCGATAAGCAATGGGTCATTGAAACCGGTAAAATAATACCGCTTTGTTATCTGTGTCCAGATGAAACATATAAAATACGTCATCCACAGCATAATAAAGTTGCCGGAAATTGCAAAGAGCAAGATGATTGACTTCCTTCTGCTTTCTAGCTCGGCGTCATTCTGATTCGCACCATTCTTGCTGCCTCTCAGATTCTTGCGGATTCGACTGGCCATTAAAATGTGCCCGACTGTTAGAGCGTTGAGCAGTAATATCAGGAACATTGGGAGCAGAGGGTTGAAACATCGGTGAATCCAGGTGAAAAATATCCATGTAGGTTCAATGTAGAATTCTTGTTTTCCATTACAGCCCCATGCCACTTTGTGTACTGATATAATAGGTTCGAATGCAAAGTACCAGGGGATGTTTTTGCAGCAGAACAGCAGACACACGGTTGCTATAACCCTGGCTGCAGTTTTCTCGGTGCAAAATCTGGATCTCAGCTTGTGGCAACAAATCATCAAATATCGATCAAATGTGAACGAGAGTGTTAGCCACACGGAGATGTCCGTGATTGCGTGGTTAAGGGCTCGGTGGAAGGAGCAGACTTGAGTAATGAAGAGAAAAGTTGTGGGGAAATATAGATCATTGATGCGAAAAAGTAATACGTCAATTACAGAAACCAACAGATCCGCCGCAGCCATGGCTACAAGATAGCGTGAAACACATTTGGAGAGACCGCACTTTCCCCGGGACAGGATGACAATCGATATCACATTAGCTGTGTTACAGGAACAATCAGAAATCGACAACGTGCATTAGCAGTGTAGGTTACAGGGTGTCCCACGTAACACACGATTTCACATGAAGATTAGAGTTGAGCATAGACATTCATGACAGCCCACCGCACAAAATGTTTAAAGGTTGGGCGACGGGAAAGAAACGCATTCCCACTGGTCGGACTATCGCCAGTGTTGACGGGCGAATGGAATCGCAATAGATGCGTGAATGTAAATAATGGTGATTTTTCAATGAATTTACACAGCACAGTATTTTATCAGGTCGGATAAATATGGTGGACGCGGCAGGTTCAAACCTGTGATCTGAAAACGAAGCGTGACGCCACGGCATTTACTGGTCGGCGATTGTGAAATCAAATGCCATCTGATAAGATGTAATGATGACTGAAATTGTATTGATACAGTGAACTGCAGTTATTTTCGTCATTTTCTGGTAGTCTGGAACGTCCCCAAATATATTAATAAAATCAATTATTTTCACTTTATCATTGCAATTCATCAGACATTCGCCGCTCTTGTCCTATGACTCTCGGTAACATCAAGCCAGTTATAAATTGTATACATTTACTGGCTAAAATTTAGAAGATTCTTGCCATAGAGGGTGTACAGAGAAGGATGACCAGACCGATTCCTGGGATGTCACGACTTTCATAAGAATAAAGACTGGATAGACTCGGCTTTCACTCGATAGAATTTAGAAAATTGAGGGGAGATCTTACAGAAATTTACCACATTCTTAAGCGGTTGGACAGGCTAGATGCAGGAATATTGTTCCCGATGTTGGGGAAGTCCAGAACAAGGGGTCACAGTTTAAGAATAAAGGGGAAATCTTTTAGGACCGAGATGAGAAAAACATTTCTCACACAGATAGCGGTGAATCTGTGGAATTCTCTGCATACAGAAGGTAGTTGAGGCCATTTCATTGGCTATATTGAAGAGGGAGTTAGATGTGGCCCTTGTGACTAAAGGGATCAGGGGGTATGGAGAGAAGGAAGGTACGGGATACTGAATTGGGAGATCAGCCATGATCATATTGAATGGCGGTGCAGGCTCGAAGGGCCGAATGGCCTACTCCTGGACCTATTCTCTATGTTTCTATGTTTCTAAATATCTCATTTTCCCTATTGCTGTTTACAGACACGTTGTGAGGATATCGGAACCGCCACACACGCACATGAGATTCTGAGCAGTGTCACGCAGAGACGGGACATTCCTTCAGCCGTTTGCTCGGTGCAATGGATTCCCTGCGGCAGCGATGTTGTTACTGACACAGATGTCACAGATGCCTCAGAATGCAACTGCTTCTCACGCGCATGGACAGACCAATGCGTAGAAAATGAAACATTGAGCTTCCCCTTGAGTAGACTATGTTTGGTCCTGCTAACAGTGGATACCCACCCATGGCAGGCATTGCAATGTTTTGTTTTTTAAAATAATATTTTTATTAGCAGCATATACACATCATAATCGAAACACATTTTGTTTCTCAATTACATAATGTTAATAGTTGGGATCCCAACTATCAAAATAGTTGGGGTCTTCGTTTATCAATTACATATTAACACAGCTTCTATTTGTTCATTATTTTCTATACATAGAAAGAAAGGAAAGAAAAAACGATAAGAAAAATAGAATAAATTACCAATAATACAACTTTGGAGATCCGAAGATTATAAAACGAAACTATTCATCTAATCCTAGGTTCAAGCTTCAGTCAGACTCCCGGGCCGGACCAATTTACCCTTTCAGAAAATCAATAAATGGAGACATATTCTAGCAAATAATTCTGGTTGGTCATTGTTGATGAATAATATCCTTCACCTGGGTGTAAAGCAGTGGAGAAATTCTGGCCAACGGCACCGCAGCCGTTGTCATATTTGCTCAGAAACCAGAGTGTATTTGATGAAACCGAACGGCTCACGATATACTGTTAAAGAAGGAACTGCAGATACTGGATTTCAGCGGGTGCAGCGGGTGCAGCAGCATCTAAGGAGCGAAGGAGATAGGCGATGCTTCGGGTCGAGACCCTTCTTCAGACTGGTCAGGGATCAGGGAAACGAGAGATATAGACGGTGATGTGGAGAGATAAAGAACAATGAATGAAAGATATGCAAAAAAGTATCGATGATAAAGGGAACAAGCCATTGTAAGCTGTTTGTGGTGTGAAAATGAGAAGCTAGTGCGACTAGGGTGGGGGAGAGAGATAGAGAGAGAGGGAATGCCAGGGCCCCAGTGCTGAGTGAGAGGTGGGAAGGGGAGGGGACTGCAAGCGTTAACTGAATTGAGAACATTCAATGTTCAAACCCAGAGGATGCAGACTCCACAAGCGGAATATGAGGAGCTGTTCCTCCAACTTGCGGTGTTGCTCACTCTGGCCGTGGAGGAGGCCCAGGACCGAGAGATTGGATACGGAATGGGAGGGGGAGTTGAAGTGCTGAGCCACCGGGAGGTCGGGTTGGTTATTGCGGACGAGCGGAGGTGTTCGGCCAAACGATCGCCAAGCCTCCGCTTGGTCTCACCGATATAGATCATCTGGCATCTGGAGCAGAAGATGCAGTAGATGAGGTTGGAGGAGGTGCAGGTGAACCTCTGTCGGACCTGGAGGGACTACTTGGGTTCCTGAAAGGAGTGGAGGGGGGAGGTGAAGGGACAAGTGTGGCCTTTCTTGCGGTTTCAAGGGAAAGTGCCCGGGGAAGGGGTAGAGCGGGGGGGAAGGGAAGTATTGACAAGTGCGCGCAGCGGCGAATAGGAAGCGACGTCTATTGCACCTTTAAACGACGAGACGTTACCTGATGTCACCGGATAAGAGGAGTGTCTAGCTGATGAATTTTAACAATACAGTAAACACAAAATATTTTATTGACCGCAGGAAGTTTCAGTCAAACAGAACATTAATGAAATACATTAAATCATTTCAACCAACTGCAGCATTTTCCGTTCGAAATGTACATGTGACCGAAACGTGATATTACTGAGTTCAGCCCTTCAGAAGCACGGTTATAGTAATCGTTCAATGGACTGGAGGACAGGGAAATCTAAACGCCACATATCTGCCAACAATGGAGTGTAAAAAACGCACATAAGGACGATTCTTAACATAGATCCAATTACTTACCAAGAATTCCAAGCACTGCTATAATCGGGTAATAAATCATTAATGCCTGGTAAATGGAAGGCAGCAGAAAAAACGGGTAATCAGTGACCTTAGCTTTCATCCTGGAGAGCAGCGAGAGAGAAGCTCAATGTTCGATGCTGGAATGCAACTGACAGCGCGTTCTAGAGAAATGCTTGATATCTCTTAGAGATAGTCTTCCCGTGGGATCTGGAAGACGAAAACAAGATCATTAACATTACGTCATGATATTTCAACATCGCACCAGCAATACTTACACTTATGATTTCACCACGCGATATTTAACCACGAAATAAGGAGGTGGGGGAGTCAAATGGGATAGTCAAGGACGAATTTAAAGGGAAAGAGAGTAAACGGATAGTTAATGACCCCAGAATGAACGGGAAAGGAAGCTCACAAGGGATAGGAGAGTATGGCCACGTGTAATAGGGATGTGTGTGAAAGGTGGGATGCGTAAGGAATTACAAGTATTGTATATTAATTCGCGAAATATTAGAAGTAAAGTAGATGAGCTTGAGGCTCAGTTAGAGGTTGGTAGATATGACATTGTGGGGATTACTGAGGGTTGGCTGCAGGAGGACAGGGCCTGAAAACTTAATATTCAGGGTTGGACATCCTATAGAAAGGACAGGCAGGTGGGCAGAGGAGGGGCGGTTGCTCTGCTGGTGAGGGATGAAATTCAGTTCCTTGCGAAGGAAGACATACAGACTGGCGAGGCAGAATCACTCTCGATTGAGTTGAGGAATTGTAACGGTAAGGGAACACTAATTGGTGTGATCTACATACCGCCAAATAGTTGCCCGCATGTCGGGAGTCAGTTGCAGCAGGTGTAAAAACTGGCATGTTACAAAGGTAATGCAACATGTGTGATGGGGGATTTCAATATGCAGGTAGACTTGGAAAATCAAGTTGGTTGAGGGCCCCAAGAATGACAGTTTGTAGTGTGCCTCCGAGATGGATTCTTAGAGCAGCTTGTATTGGAGCCGACCAGAGAACAGTGAATTCTGGATGTAGTGTTGTCTAATAAACCAGATTTGTCAAGAGAATTCGAGGTAAAGGAACCGGTTGGAGGTAGTGCTCATAATATGATTCGTTTTAATCTGCAATTTCAGATCGAGAATGTTAAATCGGAAATGGCCGTGATGCAGTTGCACAAATGGGACTATGAAGGCATGAGAGAGGAGCTGACCAAGGAGGACTGGAAAAGGGTGCTATCACTTATGACAGTGGAACAGCGAATGCAGGAATTGCAGGGCATAATCCGGAAGACGCAGGATCATTTCATTCCAAAAAGGAAGAAAGATTCTAAGGGGAGTTGGAGGCAACCGTGGCTGGCAAGAGGTTAGGGATAGAATGAAACGAAAAGAAAGGGTTCCAGGGTTCCAGCAACTATGTTACAGAGAAAGGTTGAACAAGTTAGGTCTTTATTCTTTGGAGCGCAGAAGGTTAAGGGGGGACTTGATTGAAGTTTTTAAAATGATGAAAGGGATAGACAGAGTTGAGAGTTGCCTGAAGCCAGAGGATTGGGGAACGTCCATAGGACAACAGAAGGAAACACAACTTGTAATACGGGCAGAAAAAATGAAGTAGGAGGGGAAGCTGGCCAGGAACATAAAGAAGGACAGTAAAAGCTTCCTCAGATATGTTAAGGAAAAAAGAGTGGCAAAGTCAAATGTGGGTCCCTTGAAGGCAGACACGGGTGAATTTATTATGGTACTGAAGGATGATAAATCCCCTGGGCCTGATGGTCTGCATTCCAGGGTCCTCAGGGAGGTGGCCATAGAAATAGTGGACGCATTGCTGATCATTTTCCAGTGTTCAATAGATTCAGGGTCAGTTTCTGTCGATTGGAGGATAGCTAATGTTATCCCACAGAGGGCAGTAGAGGCCAAATCACTGGGTGGATTTAAGAGAAAGCTAGATAGAGTTCTAGCGGCTAGTGGAATCAACGGATATTCGGAGAAGGCAGGCAATGATTATTGATTGGGGACGATCAGCCACGATCACAATGAGTGGCGGTGCTGACTGGAAGGGCCGAATAGCGTCGACCTTCGCCAATTTTCTATGTTTCTACGTATCTATGTTTCAAAGCCTGGCCCATTTGCCAGTTTGGCCCTTTTGCCAGCATTAGAACTACAAAGGTCCGAACATTATTTCGCCATTTACCTTTCCGAAGTAGTATGTTTTCGGAGTTGCTGCGGTAGCTGCCTCTCCAATGGCCTCTGCCGAGGAGTCGTGTCTGCTTGGTGGGGCTGCGGTGTCTAGCGGAGTGGCATGTGTGTGTGGCTGAGGACCAGACCTATCTGTGTAGAGGAGCAGGCGTGTCTGGCATGAGAGGTAGATGCAATGAAAGAGAACCAGCCGTGCCTGGCGGAGGGACAGCCGTGCCTGACCGAAGGCCAGGGGTGTGTGGAGGAAAGGCAGATGTGTCTCGCGTAAGGGCAGACGTGTATGCAGGAGAGGCTGACATTGCTGGCGGAGATTCGGACGTGTCTGACGGAGAGGGAGACTTATTTGGCGAAATGGGAGACGTGGTTGACGGATGGGAAGACGTGTTTGACGGAGGGCGAAGTTGTCCAGCGGAGGGAAATATGTCTCTGGAGGAGGGGGACACTTGTCTGGCTGGATGACAGGCGTGCCTCGTTGAGGCGATGACATGTCTGCCGGAGGGGTGCTTGTGCCATGCGGACGGGTCGTGTCTGGCGAGTGGGTATTGGAAAAAAAACATCCACGGCATATACAGCGTTGCTCCTGCACCCCCACAATATCCCAGCCTGAAGCTTCCCCTGCGATCCGCCAATTCCTTCGTGGACACGACTCGCACCCGCCCCCCCCCCCCCCCCCCCCAACCCACCCCAACTCCATCGCATCATGACTGAATCGGCTGTGTGTCCAACGCGTCGGGGCTTCCCCACCATGGGGCGGAACGGGACATTGCTGCAGTATTTTCCAAACGGGTTTGATTGAGCATGGGTTCACTCTCCCGATGTGACATGTGCTGGCCATTTGGCTTAATTTTCAGTGTCATTAATTATGGCATTTGCCTTTACATTTTGTCTGCCTGTAATTATGTGGCTGGGATTTATTACCTAGTCGGAGGCGGAATTGCTGCTGGGATTATTGGGAGAAGTTTTTAAGTTAGATCGCATGAGGCATGGGTCAGAGTTTTCCAACATCAAATACGTTTTTTTAAATGTTGTTTTTAAATATTATTTTTAGAAGTAATGTACAGTAGTATAAACCAAGAATAACAGAATACATTTCATGTACAACTTATTTAAAATTGTATTAATATAAAATAATAAAAATAAAAAAGTAACAGGAGCAAGAAAAAAAAGATAGATAAGATTGTGATATTAATAGTTCGTGAAAACTTAGACAGAGAGAGCCTATACATATGTAAAGCACCAGAAAGAGAAAAAGGAAAAAAAGGAAATATAATGAGAACAAAATTAAAGGGATGTACCTGCTTCATATCTTTACACACCCCTCATCCGCTTCTGAAACAGTTTATTTCTAGAGTTATGTTACACCAAATGCTTGTAATAAGTCGATAAATGGAGACCAAATCTTTAAGAATTGGTCTGATTTGCCTGCGAGGACGAATCTCATTCTTCGCGGTGTAACGTTTCGTACATATTTGAAATACACATTTTAAGCGTTGGTATGGATGCATTTTTCCAGAATTTTAGTATAAGTTATTTTGCCGTCATTAAGCCATAGTTAAGTAAACTCTTTTGGAACGAAGTCAGCTCAAAGCCGACTTCTATTGTTCCAAAGATAATCATTCCGCGTTGGGTTTCAGTTTAATTTTAAATAACTTTATAAACATTTCAAAAATTTAATTCCAACATATTTGGAGTTTTATGCAAAAGAAAAAGGAGTGTGATATGGTTGCCTCTTGAGATAAGCATTGATCACAGATGGGAGAGAATCTAAAGATTCTTCTAACGTTGGATGAATATCTTACCGTTTTACTTCGACAATAAAGAATCTATTAATCAAAAGTCTGTCAATTTGAAGAATTATCTTTCAACGGATTTGAATGCCTCGTGGAGATCTCCCATGCGTAAAACGACGCTAACTCCTTACCCCGTCCCTTCTGCTAGTGGCTAGAGGGACCAATTCCTTGAACGATATAATAATCTGCCACTATAGGAGCTGCTCTGGGACTGGCGATTGGGTACTGCTGAGTCCTGCAGTGTATCAGAGTGGGCTTTGTATACACACAGTGTTCCGGGTCCGGGGGGGTTGAAATACCGTGGCTTGGTTTGGATTACACTGGTTCCCGGGTGCTGGGAAGGGAATGTGGATTGCACATGGTCCTGGACCTACGGTGCAGGTTACACAAATAACCAGGTCCCGATACGGATGTCGATTACACAGGGTATCGGGTGCAGGAAAGGTGGTGTGGACTACCTCTGGTCCAGGACCTGGAATGCTGATTAAACAAGGAGCCGTGTCCTGGGACGGATTGTGGATTGCATGGTGTGTGTGGTGTGTGTGTGTGTGTGTATGTGTGTATTACACAGGGCCCTGGGTGCTGGGGCGGGTGTGTGTATTACACAGGGCTCGGGTGCTAGAATGGAGGTGTGGATTACACATGGTCCTGGATATGGCGTATAGATTTCACACCTAACCATTTCTAGGGACGGGATTTTGAATTACAAAGGTCCCGGGTACTAAAACAGGTGCGGATTACACATGTTCGTCGATCTGTGATGCTGATGGCGTGATGCTGGGATGCTGATGTCTTGGTAGCGCGACCGACGTTGCAGCGGCCCCTGCAGTCCGTCTTCTTTTTGTACCGTTGAATGTATAGTTTTGTTGTGGTTTTTGTATTGTTCTTAGCTGTGTATATGTGGGGGGCGGTGGGGGGGGGGGGGGGGGTGCATTTAAAGCTCTTCCCTGTATGGGTGACCAGACCTTTTCTCCGTCGGTGGTCGGTTGTAGTTGGGGCCTAGCACCGTGGAGCGGCCACCAGCCGGAACGACCTGGGGGCTCCAATCGCGGAGCCTGCGGACTCACCATCGTGGGGCTGGCCGGCTTCGAAGCGCCGAGCGCTGTGGTGGCGCGCTATTGCGGCCCGAATCAGGAGCTTCAGAGGCTCCAGCCGCAGGTCCGGTGGACGGTGACATCGGGACCTCGCGGGTCCCTGGTGGGTGGCTGCTTTTCGGGAGGCTACGACAACTTCTCCCGCCCGAGTTGCAGGGTTGAAGGCGACCCGACGCGGGGCCTTATAACGGCCGCGGGACTTGGCATCGCCTGCCGGGGGCTCCAACATTAAGACCCGGAGAAGGACCTTACATCGGCCGGCGCGGCCTCACTGGCCACGGGACCTGCCATCGCCCATCGGAGGCTTTCACATCGGGGAAAAAAGGAACACAGGGGAGAGACACAACTTTGCCTTCCATCACAGTGAGAAGGAGATTCGCTGTGATGGATGTTTGTGTAAATTGTGTTGGCTGTGTGTCTTGGTTCTTTTCTTGTTGTATGACTACACAAACCACATTTCGTCTGAACTTCTTTTGAGGTTCAAATGACAATACATTTGTATTGTATTGTATTGATTACGCAAGGACCGGATTAAATAGTGTCATGGATCCCGGGACGGTGGTTTGGAATAAACATAGTTCCAGGCCAGTCTGTGATGTCTGTACCGTGTCCCAGGACGAGGTTTATTCAGTACCCATGTCCTTGCCCTGCCCAGCGTCCTGGAATCTGAGGTGCGATCATAAAGGGTTCTGGGACGGAGGTTTTGGATCAAAAAGCAGGGGCGACTCGGTGGGGCGGATTCACAGCGTCCTCGGACAAATCACATTGATTAGTAACTAAGTAAGTTTATTGGCAATGTATTCACATACAAGGAATTTGCCTTGGTGCTCCGCCCACATGTAACAACATGACACACAGTGACAGTTACGAATGACTCAGAAAACACTAAACATTAATTATAATAAAACATTAATGATAAAACACCATTGATCAAGCATGTGAACCAACAAAAGTACCAGATCAGATTTTTGGCTGCTGAGTGGAGCAACTACTCGTGGATAAAAACTGTTTTAACGTCTGTCTCGCTCGCTTCCTGCAAGTGTACAGTTCATTAATGGTGGGAAAGTTACAATTGGTTGAATCTGGGGTGGGATCATAAAGGTTTCTGGGACGGAGATTATGCATCAAAAACAGCGACGGCCTCGGTGGCGCGGATTCACAGCGTCCTCGGGCAAATCATATTGATTACATATGGTTATGGATCACACAGTGTTCTGGGTCCGGGATGGGGTAGAAGATTACACAGATGCACGTGGTGGCGTGTGTGGATTGAAAGAAAACATTCTGAACTAAACAGTGTCCGCCTCCTGGCACAGAGTGGATGACACTGGGTCCAAGCCGTGGAGTGGCGGTGTATATTACACCGGGTCAGGGTTCTGTATCCTGAGATTACAGATGCTGGTGTTGATTGCACATCTCTGGTGTGTCAATGGTAGTTTCAGGATCCTGGGATGTCGATAAAGCTGAACCCTGTATCGACGAGGTGTGGACCAGACAGAGGCCCGTGGAGGGGATTTGTGGAATACACAGGGTTTGTGTCCCAGTTCGGCGGGTGTGTGTCACACAGGGTCCTCAGACGGCCGGTGGGTGCGGAAAACACTTTGTGCTGGACGGGGGTAGTGGATTACACAGTCCTGGGCGGGGGATGTGGATTACACAGTGTCGTGGGCGGGCGGAGGATGTGGATTACACATTGTCCTGGGCGGAGGATGAGGATTACACATGGTCCTGGGCGGCGGCAGTGGATTAGACTGTGTCCTGGGCGGGGGATGTGGATTACACAGTGTCCTGGGTGCAGCGTAGGTTCACAAGATTGATCCCTGGGATGGCGGGACTGTCATATGAGGAAAAACGGAAAAGACTAGGCTTGTATTCACTAGTTTAGAACGAGGAGGGGGGATCTCATAGACACATATAACATTTTAAATGGACTGGACAAGCTAGATGCAGGAAAAACATTCCCAATGTTGGGCGAGTCCAGAACCAGGGGCCACGGACTCAGAATAAAGGGGAGGTCATTTATGACAGAGATGCGAAAAAACGTTTTCACCCAGATAGTTGTGAATTTATGGAATTCCCTGCCACAGAGGGGAGTGGAGGCCAAATCACTGGGTGGATTTTAGAGAGAGTAAGATAGAGCTCTTGGGGCTAGTGGAGTCAAGGGATATGGGGATAAGGCAGGCACGGGTTATTGAGAGGGGACGGTCAGCCATGATCACAATGAATGGCGGTGGTGGCTCGAAGGGCCGAACGGCCACCTCCTGCACCTATTTTCTATGTTTCGATGTTTCTATGTGGGCGGTGGATGTGGATGAGACTGTGTCGTGGGCGGGCGGAGGATGTGGATGCACAGTGTCCTGGGCGGGCGGGGGATGTGGATTACACAGTGTCCTGGGCGGGCGGGGGATGTGGATGCACAGTGTCCTGGGTGGGCGGGGGATGTGGATTACACAGTGTCCTGGGCGGGCGGGGGATGTGGATTACACAGTGTCCTGGGCAGGCAGAGGATGTGGATACACAGTGTCCTGGGCGGGCGGGGGATGTGGATTACACAGTGTCCTGGGCGGGCGGGGGATGTGGATTACACAATGTCCTGGGCGGGCGGGGGATGTGGGTTACACAGTGTCCTGGGCGGGCGGAGGATGTGGATTACACAGTGTCCTGGGCGGGCGGAGGATGTGGAATACAGACAAGCTCAGACAGAAGTGGGTCTAAAAAAGCCGGAATTAGCGCCTCAAACGCCCCCGCGGCATCCTTCCTGCGAAGCACTGGTGCATTTGGTTCTTCCTACCCCCTGAAGCCGAGATGCCTTGCCCCAAGTTCCCTCATAAGAATGCGCCCTATTGTTCACTGCCAGCTCTAATATCAATGTAAAGAGATGTCCCTTCAAGCACTTTTTACATGTGTTTCATACTTTAATCTTTATTATTAAACAAACCCTTAGATTTACGTGACTGCGAAGCGATACGAGGGGAGTGAAAATTCAAGATTGGAGGTAAATAGGAGCTGTTCCAACCTGCCTGCCTGTCGACACGGTCTTTGTCGTTCTATGCAGTTAGCAGCTATTCTTCTTGACAGGTCCCCTTGGCTATCATCTGTCCAATTTTTCACAATTTCCACCCTCAAAATATCAAATGATACGGCCTCCCCCATGCAATCATGTCTCAAACTAAAATTACCTCCGGATCGATTCCAACTCCATCTGCGCTGCATCGGGTAAGCAGCCAACAGAATAAAGGACGATTTTTATTTCACCAGTTCTAAAGTTCATACGTTATAGGAGTAGAATTAGGCCATTCGGACCATCGTGTCCATTCCGCCATTCAATCCTGGCTGATCTCTGCCTCCTAATCCCATTTCCCTGCTGCTTCCGCATAACACTTGACACCCGTTCTAATCAAGAACTTGCCTATCTCTGCCTTTAAAATATCTATTAACTTACTTTCCACATCCCATCTACCTATGTCTTTCATTGATCTGTACATTTCAATGAGGGTCCCCAATCAACTCAGACGAGTACAGGCCCAGTGCTGTCAAACGCTCACCATATGCTAACACACTCATTCCTGCGATCATTCTTGGAAATCTCCTCTGGACCCTCTCCAGAGCCAGGACATCCCCCCTCAGATATTCTGCACTCATTTTCTCACAGTACACCAAATGCGGGCCTGACCAGGGCCTTATAGCATCTCAGCATTACATCTCTGTTTTTTTAATTATTGCAGTCCTCTTGATATAAATCAATTTGCTTCCTTGCAAATGAATTTTTTGGGAGTCCCGCACCAGCACTGCCAAGTCCCTTTGCACCTCCCATTTCTGGATTCTCTCTCCATTTAGAAAGTGATCTACGCCTTTATTATTATTACCAAAATGCATGACTCCGCACTCAGCTGTACTGGATATCTTCTGCTCTCTGTACCAACCTGTCCAAGTCCTTCTGCAGAGTCCTTGCTTCCACTACACTGCCGGCCCCTCCACCAAGCTTAGCATCATCTGCAAACTTGGCCACAAAGATTTCAATCCTCGTAACCAAATTATTAATGTACAACGTGAAGGAAAGCGACCCCAGCAGCGACTTTGCAGAACACCACTAGTCACAGGCTGCCAAACTGATTAAGCGCTTTTATTGCAACTCTTTGCCTTCTGCCATTCAGTCAACCCGATATCCTTGCTAGTATCTTCCCTTCAATACCACGGGCTCTCATCTTCCCTACCAGCCTGACGTGCGCACCTGAAAGAAGGCCTTCTAAAATCTATCAAATCTACATTTATAGCCTCTCCTCTGTCAGACCTGCTCTGAACTTCCTCAAAGAACTACAGCAGATTCGTCAGGCAAGATATTCCCTTCACAAAACCATGCTGATTCGGCCTATTTCATCATGAGCTTCGAAGTAACGTCATCCTTTATAATGACTAAAATCTTGTCAACCACCGAAGTCGGTCTAACCGGCATATAGTTTCTGGTCTTCTGCTCTGCTCTCTTCTTGTACAGCGGTTTGACATTAGCAATTTCAAGAACAATGACGAGACTAAGTACAGGTCGGGGATAGGGCAGTTGGTTAAATGGCACCAGGGCAAAACACGTCGCCCTGAATACAAGCAAGACGAAGGTGTTGGTTATCAACGCCAGAAGGTTTACTGGAGTACATGCCCAAATCAGCATCAATTGTACAGAAGGGAAAATGGTTGAGACCTTCATTGGAGTTAATATTACCAATGATCTTCGTGGACCAACCACACTAATGCAAATACCCCTTCGCTCTATCTAATGAGCTTGATTTTGATGTATTGGAATTCATGTATTGTTTACCTGTTTCCTTTCAGAAACATGGAAAACATATATTTTCGGTTTAGCATGGTACATATATTAATAATAACCATAAATCTGCATTCTGCACAATGGTATATTTTCCTTCCCCTGCCTGCTGCACTTGTAGATAACGTATGGAATGTACAGCACAGGAAAAGGCATTTCGGCCCATAATGTCTGGGCCTATCATGATGTCAAGTTAAATTAATATCATCTGTTTACACATCATCCATATTCCTCAAGCCGTTGCATATCCACGTACCTATAGAAATGCCTCATAAACTCCATGACACTAACATCCTCCACCACCATTATCGGAAGCGCTGCCAGCCATCTGCCACCCTCTGTTTGAAGAAACGTGCCCCACACATTTCAATTAAACTCAGCTCGCTACGTTAAAGCCATGCCTTCTAGCCTTTACCTTTTTGATCGTTCTGCCAAAACTCTAACGCCCTCTCCAAATCCTTCGCATCCTGCAGCGGAGAGCAGATCAGGACTCAGTGAGTCAGGAAGCATTTGTGGTGGGAATAGACAGACGTTCTTTCCTGATAGGTCCTTTCCCCAGACCTCTTCATGTCCCGACACAAAACGCCGCCTGTCCATTCCCTGGACAGATGCAGCCCGACAAGCAGATTTCCTCCATCAATTAGTCTTTTCCTCGCATTGTTTATTCCGCTTCAGATTAACTACGGCAACTGTAACGCTGTCAGACATGGTAAGATATGCAACCGTGCAAATAAGGCATAAGACGGAATAGGAGGGAAAGGTGTACGGCATATGACAATAGACAATATACAATAGGTGCAGGAGGAGGCCATTCGGTCCTTCGAGCCAGCACCTCACGGCTGATCATCCCCAATCACAACCCCGTTCCTGCCGTCTCCCCATATACCCTGACTCCGCTATCTTTAAGAGCCCTATCTAGCGCCCTCTTGAAAGCATCCAGAGAACCTGCCTCCACCATATTCTGATGCAGAAAATTCCACAGACTCACCACTCTCTGTGAGAAAACGTGTTTCCTCGTCGCTGTTCTAAATGGCTTGTTCCTTATTCTTAAACTGTGGCCCCTGGTTCTGGACACCCCAATATCTGGAACATGTTTCCTGCCTCTAGCGTGTCCAAACCCTTAATAATCCTATATGTTTCAATGAGATCTCTTCTCATCCGAATAAACTCCAGAGTGTACAAGCCCAGCTGCTCCATTCTCTGGGCATATGACAGTCCCGCCATTCCGGGAATTAACCTTGTAAACCTACGCTGCACTCCGTCAATAGCAAGAATGTACTTCCTCAAATTTGGGGACCAAACCTGCACACATTGCTCCTGGTGTGTTCTCACTAGGGCTCGGTACAACTGCAGAAGGACCTATTTGCTGTTATATTCCATTCCTCTTGTTATAGAGGCCAACATGCCATTCGCTTTCTCAACTGCCTGCTGTACCTTCATGCTTACTTTCATCGACTGATGAGCAAGGACCCCGTGATCCCGATGTACTTCCCCGTTTCCAAACTTGACGTCATTTATACAGTAATGACACCGCGGAGTAGTAGAAAAAAGGAAGAACAAGACAGAAAACGATGGATGTACTGTTACAAGTTTCATATGGGATTATATGAATCATAGTATAAGTAAAAAACATTTATGTAAATCAAAGATTAAGGAGGTTTAACTCTACCAAATTTTCTGTTTCATTTTTGGTCAATCCATATTAAAAACATGAATTTTTGGCTGAAGAAATGGATCAACAAACCAGACTGGTTAAGGATGGAAAAGGATGACTGTTTACCTTTTAAAATCGGTTCGATTATGTTTGCACCGGCAAAATTGCACAAAACAAATCGATAGGGGAAACCCAATAATACATAGTGGTACACGAATCTGGAAACAATTAAAAAAAGGCTTTAACATTGGATAATATACCACTCTGTCTTCCTATTGTAAACAATCCCTTATTCAAATCTTCCATACTGGATAAAGGTTTCACACAATGGAAAAATTATGGAATTATAAAGATGGAGCATCTTTATAAGAAAGGCACTTTTCTTTTATTTCAGGATTTACAACAGATTTATGGAATGCACTCAAATAATTTTTTTCGATACCACAACTCCGAGATTATGTTAAATCAAATACACAAGATTATAGGAATAGGGAACCAGAAATCCTTGATGAATGTTTGAATAAGCATCCTAATACAGAAAAACTAACATCTTATATTTGTAATATGCTTTTAGACAGCGAGGTACCATCGACGGAATTACATAGACATACATGGGAAAATGAATTAAGCCAACCCATAACGAAAGATATATGGGACAAAGGTTTACAATATATACATCAATGCTCGTTAAATGCCAGACATGCTTTAATACAATTTAAAGTATTACACAGATTACATTACTCAAAAGTTAAACTGAATGGAATCTGTCCACATGTCTCTCCTATCTGCGATAAATGTCAGCATCTAGGGGCTAATGTAACACATACTTTTGCAAATTGTATAAAACTTTAACACTTCTGGATTGAGATTTATAGAATAACTTCTGAAGTTATTAATACTAAACTGGACCCGGACTCAAAACTAATAATTCTTGGAATATCAGAACAAATTTTAACACTCACAACAAGCCAAAGAAATTTCCCAGATTACAGTATAATAATCGGGAAGAAATTAATATTAAAATTTTGGAAAGGCCCTATAACCCCCACAATTAAAATGTGGATTATGGAAATGTCGGAGACCCTACACCTGGAAAGAATCAGATTTGCCTTAATGGACAAACACGAACTCTTTGTTAGAATATGATCTTCTTTCATCGATTATTTAAAAGGATAGATTGGTTCGGCAGGGGGACCTAACTGAAACTTGGACTCGGGAACAGTTGAAAGGTTGTACTCTATAATTCCTTGATCTTATCTCCAACGATGTATTAATGGTAAATTATTCCATTCCTTATGATTTTATTTTTTTTTTTTGTCTTTTTTTCTTTTTTTTTCGCTCTCTTTTTTATTACATTTAATCTATAAAAAAATCTAATAAAAAAAAGAATACGATGGATGGAATATAGCCTAAATTTCCTTTAAGGATTTGAACATGCTTCTCCTGTCGCTCTCCGCTGGCGGCGACAAAGAAATAAGAATTTATGACACTTTCCACTGTGAACTATCAAATGACGGCGCACGCGGCATTTTATTTTCATTCGTATCAGACTATCATTAATGTATGGAACACCATCCGCTTTTAGATAATTACGCTACCTCCCATTTAATATTTAATTCCAAAATATTCGTCAGGATGGCGCGTTTCAAATTAGCTCTCAATTCCACACTGTGTTATTTATGCTGTCGCGATGGAGCAAGTCGAGGATCCGCAACCTCACAGCCCAGTTCCCTTCCCCCCTTTGGAACATGTCCCCCGCTTCTCAGGTTAAGCCCCCCTCCAGCAGACGTGCGGTACTGAGATATTTAAAAAAAATATCACGATATTTAAAAAAAAAAACGATTGTACGGGTGCATTCATAGGAAAGTTTAAAATGTATGTGGAAGAATCGTTGGGGTGAAGAAAACTCGCGTTGACGGGGTATCTCGGTTAGCGGGGATGAGTTGAGCCAAATAACTAGATTCAGTGCTGTAAGGCTCTGTGAATTCGAGTGGTGATTTAAATGACCATTATACCCTGTGCTCCAATTCCAATTCCAATTCCAATCTTTAATTGTCATTGCGCAATGTACAGTACAGAGACAACGAAATGCAGTTAGCATCTCCCCAGAAGAGCGGCATTAGAATAATGAGCGGTCAAATATATATATTTGTACAAACACTATCAGTAGTGCATTATACTGGGGGAAGGAGTGTCGGGGGAGGGGGAGGGGGGTGGGGGGGGGTGGTGACTGGCAATCACCGAGGAGCAGAGTTAAATATTGCAACAGCCGTTGGGAAGAAGCTGTTCCTGAAACTGCTGGTTCGGCGACGGAGGGACCTGCAGAGTCTCCCGGGTGGGAGGAAGGTAAACAGGCTGGGGTGAGACCAGTCCTTGACGATGCTGCGCGCCCTTCGCCCTTCTAAGTAAATATGTGCGCAGTAAAAATTTGAGTGAGAATATTGGGAGATTAAATTGGGATGAGATAAATGTATGTTGATCTATCGGCATGGATCGGTGGATGAAATAGCCCGATTCTGTAATGTATGAACCCACGAACGCACAAGTGCACGAATTGCTCTCAGTGGGAATTTAATCCCGTTCATCAGCTCGTCCCTGAATTTACTCTGGGTCACCACGTAAATACACGTGTTGGTGCAGGAAGCTGAGCAAGCTGTAAAAAACCCGACGTGACTTCCGTGATATAGTAATAACCGGTGGGGGAGCGGTCATATTCGATCTTCGCAATTCTGGTAAAGATGTAAAAGACAGCTTGTGTTCCCCACAGCAATATGAAAGTGCCGGTGATACTAAAGAGTAAAACAATAGATTTCCTGCGGTTTTCCATCTCCGGGTCCTTGTCATTCTCTCCGTTGCTGCGGCCCCGGAGCCCTCTGCGGACTCTGCTGGCCGCTACAATCCGTCTGACCGTCAGCGCATTGAGCAGAAGAATCAGAAAGAACGGGACACAAGGGGTTAGAACGCGGTGTGTGGCATCATATGCGATCCACGCAGACGACGTATAGAAAGTGGGTTTTTCGAAACACTCCCAGGCAACATCATCAAATTCGTAGCCAGGCTCCATCGTAAAACACCTGGGGACATTCTCCAAACAGCTCAGCACACCCACTGCCCCGATAACCACAGCCGCCGTTCTCTCGGTACAATATCTTGTTTTCAGCTTCTCACAACAAATAGCCACAAACCGATCGAAGGTGAAGGCGACCGTCAGCCAGACAGAGACCGCGGTGGTTGCAAAGACCAGGAATATGAGAGTCGTGCACACGGGAGTAATGTTCAGAAAAGAATACGGGAAGTGAAACCTCAATAGTCTGACGGAGGAACGGATCAGTGATGCCGACCAGAAGATCAGACACTGCCATGGCCACCAGGTAGAGAGTGATGCATTTGGAGAGACCGCATTTACCTCGACAGAGAATCACTATCGCCAGGAAGTTCACTGTGAAGGAGAGAAGAGATATTACAAGACCCGCTAAATGTATCTGAGGAATATTGTCTGCTTGGAAGATTTTCAAACTTGGATGCGTTGACCAGATGAACTTTAGCCCCGACAGAGTGCAGAGACACCGGGCTTTGGACAACGGTGTCCACGCATCAAACACCAATGTACACTACGCTCACAGCTTTTAATACTCCCCATCTTCTTATCAACTGTCCCCCAGACTGCAGTATCCATCTACACAAAGTCCCATATACAGTAGTTACAGAAACCATTAATAGGCAGTGGCTCAATTGCATGTGGGAGGAAACAAGAGCGCAGCCAGGAGTAGCGCGCAGCGTCGGAGAACGAACGATGACACATTGCTCAGAGAGCACGGGAGGTAGATAATGAACGTGCGTCTCCGCAATTGTGCGACACCGGCAGTACTGACTGTGGCACGGCAGCGAGGATGTACGGATACATCTTGCGGACATTAATTCGAATTTACAGATCGTCCAAAGGAGAGGATATCAAGATACATAACTTTAACAGACAGAATATTAGGTGACAGCATTTGTTTACAATTGCATTAACGCATAGCAAAGTCGTGACACTTTCATAGAGTCAGAGTCCAGTTTTATCTAATGAGCAGTAGCATTACAGGTCTAAAACGGGATAATGCTTCATGCAGCGACGGCTGACTTCAGACAATACACCGATTACATATTCAGTTAAGCAGCATTGTCCGAGTGCGTAGAGATGTAATTTCACTAACTGGGTTCAGACTAGCCACCGGAGGAGCCCAAGGTGCCATTATCTCAGCCCCTGGTCAACGTATTTCCAATCCCAGGGTGTGAATATCTGATTCCCGCTCCCTGGTCAGGGCTCTGGCCAGCGCAATCAATACAGAGAAACATAGAAACATAGAAAATAGGTGCAGGAGTAGGCCATTCGGCCCTCCGAGGCTGCACCGCCATTCAAAATAATCATGGCTGATCGTCCAACTCAGTATCCCGTACCTGCCTTCTCTCCATACCCCCGATCCCTTTAGCCTCAAAGGCCACATCTAACTCCCTCCTAAAAATAGCCAATGAACTGGCCTCAACTGGCCGAGAATTCCACAGATTCACCACTCTCTGTGTGAAAAATGTTTTTCTCATCTCCGTCCTAAAAAATCTTCCCCGTTATGGTTAAACTGTTACCCCTTGTTCTGGACGTTGCCAACATCGGGAACATCTCTTACTGCATCTAGCCTGGTCAACCCCTTAAGATTGTGTACGTTTCTATAAGATCCCTCTAAATCTTCTAAATTCTAGCGTGTACAAGCCGAGTCTATCCAGTCTTTCTTGATATGAAAGTCTTGCCATCCCAGGAATCAGTCTGGTGAACCTTCTCTGTACGCCCTCTATGGCAGAGATTGATCCAGGCCAGGATAAACTCCGGGCATGACGTACACATTGCGGCAGTTACAGCAGGAAAATGGATGTCTACCAAATTAAACAAGTGAATTATTGAAAGAGAAAAATATGCTTAATGTCTCCCAGCTAATGCACGTAGTTAAAAATCAAAGACAAAACAAATTACCGAAAACAGCGACAGCCGCTATTACAGGGTAATATATATTTTCAATTCGATAGATCAATGGATATCCCATAGCTGGAAGACAAAATGAACTCGTGTGGCTCCGTCAGTCCGTCATCGCTGCAGCTCTGTGGCGATGCGTTTTGTTGGGCACCGAGATATATAGAGAGACAGGTCTCCAGCGACATGACCTCATACCTGCTGATTGTAATTGGCTACACTCACGGAACAAACACCTTGCGCCACCGCCGTTGTATCCACCATGGGAGATTACAAGCAAATAATTGAAGGATCGACTGAAATTTAAAAAAAACAAAATCAAGTCGCTGAAAAAGTAGTCTAAGTAACGGTCTCTAGCCGAAATGTCACCGATACACGTTCTCCAAAAATGTTCCGTGACCCCCTGTGACAACAGAAATTTGTACATTTTTCAATGAAAATACGAATTCATGCTTTCCAATGAAAACAATATCCATCACTGTGTTATTTCATTTAATGTTGGTGTGATTTCCATGGATATCTCCAGTGATCCCATCCAACACCCCAATTTTTCGTATTTTTTCCAAAAACAAATCTTCATTCATACCATGTCATCACTGATATTGCAAGACAGATACTGAATTAATTCGTTTGAATTTCCATTCGCCATTTCTTCCTCACCCGTTGGGTCCCAGGCTCGCACGGGAGGGCTGGTCCCTTAACGCAATATTTCACCTCTCCACAAATTCCAATGTTGGTGGCCAGTGGTTTCAGTGTGCTTTCTGGAGCACTAGCATTGGTGTTGTGGGCCGAATGGACTGGTTTCCAGAGGGCAAGTATGGACATTCTGGGCCGAATGAATTGTTGGCTTGGCAGCTCAGTCACCCAGGCCTGGCGGGCTGGCAGCTCAGTCACTCAGGCCTTGCGGGTTGGCAGCTCAGTCACTCAGGCCTGGCGGGCTGGCAGCCCTGTCACTCCGGTCTGGCGGGGTGGCAGCTCAGACACTCAGGCCTTGTGGCTGGCAGCTCAGTCACTCAGGCCTGGTGGGCTGGCAGCTCAGTCAATCAGGGCTGGTGGGCGGGCTGCTAAGTGCTGGTGCGTTACCAGCTCAGAAACCGCCATGTTTTCTGCTCGAAACAAGTGAGAGACTCTGTGAGAGAGAAAAAATGGAGATAATCAATTTAAGACATTTTTCATCTTTCTCTACAGGTCACAGCAATGAAGGAGGAAAGTCAATCCAGGCGTGGATCTCACAGGTAGCCAATGAAATGAGGGGAAAAAATACGGGGATGAGGTGTAATACTTACAGGGGGAATTCTTACGGATGGGCCGGAGGAACACCTGGGCTAGTACACGTCTGATGGGCCGAAGGGACTTAAACAAGAGGGTGAGATCTCAGTGGAAAGCATTATTTCCTGACTTTTGGGGGACTGTGGGTCAAAGGAGGAATTGAGTGAAATCCAGGTCAGTCGGGAAGTGGTGTTGGGTAAATTGAATAGATTAAAGGCCGATAAATCCCCAGGGCCAGATAGGCTGCATCCCAGAGTACTTAAGGAAGTAGCTCAGGAAATAGTGGATGCATTAGTGATAATCTTTCAAAACTCTTTAGAATTCTGGAGTAGTTCCTGAGGATTGGCGGGTAGCAAATGTAACCCCTCTTTTTAAGAAGGGAGGGAGAGAGAAAACGGGGAATTACAGACCAGTTAGTCTAACATCGGTAGTGGGGAAACTGCTAGAGTCAGTTATTAAAGATGGGATAGCAGCACATTTGGAAAGTGGTGAAATCATTGGACAAAGTCAGCATGGATTTACGAAAGGTAAATCATGTCTGACGAATCTTGTGGAATTTTTCGAGGATGTAACTAGTAGCGTGGATAAGGGAGAACCAGTGGATGTGGTATATCTGGACTTCCAGAAGGCTTTCGACAAGGTCCCACATAAGAGATTAGTATACAAACTTAAAGCATACGGTATTAGGGGTTCAGTATTGATGTGGATAGAGAACTGGCTGGCAAACAGGAAGCAAAGAGTAGGAGTAAACGGGTCCTTTTCACAATGGCAGGCAGTGACTAGTGGGGTACCGCAGGGCTCAGTGCTGGGACCCCAGCTATTTACAATATATATTAATGATCTGGATGAGGGAATTGAAGGCATTATCTCCAAGTTTGCGGATGACACTAAGCTGGGGGCAGTGTTAGCTGTGAGGAGGATGCTAGGAGACTGCAAGGTGACTTGGATAGGCTGGGTGAGTGGGCAAATGTTTGGCAGATGCAGTATAATGTGGATAAATGTGAGGTTATCCATTTTGGTGGCAAAAACAGGAAAGCAGACTATTATTTAAATGGTGGCCGATTAGGAAAAGGTGAGATGCAGCGAGACCTGGGTGTCATGGTACATCAGTCATTGAAAGTAGGCATGCAGGTGCAGCAGGCAGTGAAAAAAGCGAATGGTATGTTAGCTTTCATAGCAAAAGGATTTGAGTACAGGAGCAGGGAGGTTCTACTTCAGTTGTACAGGGCCTTGGTGAGACCACACCTGGAGTATTGCGTACAGTTTTGGTCTCCAAATCTGAGGAAGGACATTATTGCCATAGAGGGAGTGCAGAGAAGGTTCACCAGACTGATTCCTGGGATGTCAGGACTGTCTTATGAAGAAAGACTGGATAGACTCGGTTTTATACTCTCTGGAATTTAGGAGATTGAGAAGGGATCTTATAGAAACTTACAAAATTCTTAAGGGGTTGGACAGGTTAGATGCAGGAAGATTGTTCCCGATGTTGGGGAAGTCCAGGACAAGGGGTCACAACTTAAGGATAAGGGGGAAATCCTTTAAGACCGAGATGAGAAAGACTTTTTTCACACAGAGAGTGGTGTGTCTCTGGAACTCTCTGCCACAGAGGGTAGTTGAGGCCAGTTTATTGGCTATATTTAAGAGTGAGTTGGATGTGGCCCTTGTGGCTAAGGGGATCAGAGGGTATGGAGAGAAGGCAGGTACGGGATACTGAGTTGGATGATCAGCCATGATCATATTTAAATGGCGGTGCAGGCTCGAAGGGCTGAATGGCCTACTCCTGCACCTAATTTCTATGTTTCTATGTTTCTATGTTTTCCTGGCCTAGCATGGGCCTTTTGGGCCAAAATGCTCCTCCTCGGCTAATACGGGCATTTTGGGTAAATAGCCTGGTTTCTAGGCTAATGCGGGCCTTGTAGGTTGGCAGTTGGCTCACTCACTCACGGCTGGCGGACTGACAGTTCATTCACTCACGACTGGTGGGCTGGCAGTTCATTCACGGCTAGCCCATCTTTTCTTAAATTGAAAAAGTAAATCAAAAGTATATAATATATAAAGTATATAATATATAAAAGTATATAATATAGAAAAGTATATAATATATAAAAGCTATATAATATAATATATATTATATATAAAAGTATATAATATATAAAGTATATAATATATAAAAGCTCATCGTCAAAGAGAGCGAAGTCCGAATGTTCTGGAACGTGAACTCTGCTCCGGTTACGCGGAAGCCGGACGAGTAATCGTTTTTTTTATTTAAAAAAGGCAACAGTGGTGGAAAAAATAAATGAATGAAATGGGGACTTTTTTGCAAGCAGCAGTCTAATTAAAGTGTGATATCCCGATTAATCAATAGTATCGGCAATTCCCAAAAACTGTTAAAGCGGCGATTAAAAAAAAAAATTTCAATAAATGCAATGGGCAGGTCTTTTTAAAATTTTTAAAGTATAATTGTAAAATAAAAGCTAATGAATTAAATGGCGATTTTTGTTTTTGCAAGCAGTAGTCTGAAAAAAAGGAATCCCGATTAATCAATACTATCGGTAGTTTCAAACAATGTAAAAACGGCGATTTTATAAATAAATGTGAATAAATGCAATCGGCAAGTCTTTTTTTTAAACAAAAGCAACAGTTGTAAAAGAAAAGCCTATAAACGGAATTGCGATTTTTTTTTGCAAGCAGCAGTCTAATTAAAATGTGAAATCCCGAGATCAATGCAATTCGCTCGTCTTTTTTTAATTAAGGCAACTGTTGTAAAATCAAAGCTAATGAATGAAATGGAGATTTTTTTTTGCAAGCAGCAGTTTAATTAAAGCCTGAAATTCCGATAGAATAAATGTCAAAACATGCGCTGGGCAAGTCTTTTTAAAATAAATGTGACAACGAGTAAAAATGAAAAAGTAACCTGCAACCCCTTTAAAATGACGTTAAAATATTTTTTCATTAAATATAAAATTGTGTCAAAAAAAACAACCCGTAACCCGTTTAATGACGTAAAAATATATGAAAGTTTATCGTTAAAGAGCGAAGTCGGCAAAGTCAGAATGAAATCAGTCTGCTCTGAACTCGATCTTCACCTGACTGTTTAAGAAAGAACTGCAGATGCTGAAAAATCGAAGGTGGACAAAAGTGCTGGAGAAACTCAACGGGTGCAGCAGCATTTTTGGAGCGAGGGAATTTGGCAACGTTTCGGGCCGAGACCCTTCTGAACAGATGCTGAAACCTTCCCCATAGATGCTGCTGTACCCGCTGAGTTCCCCCTGCACTTTTATCAATCTTCACCTGACTGTTTTGACTGAGGGCTTGGAGAACGTTGTGAAAGAGCTATTGGAAGAGTGACCAGTGGAGAAGTTGCAGCGTGGAAGAATGACCGATGCAAGTGTTTGAAAATGTGGGAAGTAGCTGGAGAGTGCATTGTGACGCCACTCGGTCGGAAAATGAGTGAGTCTGAGCTGTGTATTAAACATTAATCAAATACGTGGTCGGAAATATAGGTGGGAATGCGACGGTAATATGTTTATCGCCCCGACAGGAAACATGTGAAAAAAGGATGTGTGAAAATTGGAAGGCAGTGGCCGCGCATTTGGAAGAAAATAATAATTGAGACACACGCACACACACGCACGCACACACACACACACACACACACACACACACACACAAACACACACACACACACACACACACACACACACACACAGCCACACACACAGCCACAAACAGGAATAGATTTAATATTAGAGAGATAACATCTTTCCTCTCAACCCTGTACCAAATATAGTGTGTGTCCTTTTGCGGATCCTCAATAACTATAATTCACTGAAAAACGGGTGATGAACGAGCTTCAGTGCAAGTTCAGTCAGCAAACTGGGTGCAGTGAGCCATACCTTTTAGTGTGTGAACTAGTTCCCAATAGTACAGATCACAATGTCACTTTGTATTGTATTGTATATCTGTATTATCATTTTTCCTGAGTACTTACATACCCAGAGGAAACGAAAAAACGTTGCTCAACCAGTGTCCATTCAGTGTGCGGTAAAAAATAAATAGAAATAAAAATAAAAGTAGATATATCACGAGTTCCCATCGGCAGCGGCACGCCAATGGCTCTGCTTTAGTGTGTCCAGGTTGGTGCGCGATACTTTGGCAGGGGGCAAAGTCCGTTTATCAGTCTTATAGCCTGCGGGAAGAAGCTGAGGAGCATCCTGGTGTTTTTGCAGCTGATGCTCCTGTACCTCTTCCCAGCTGGCAGGATGGAGAATATGTGACGCGATGGGTGGTGGGGGTCTTTGATGATGGAGATGGCTCTGTTGATACATCTCTTCCTGTATATGTCCAGCACGAAAGGGAGTGGATCACCAATAATTCTGCTGGCGGTCTTCACAATCTTGTTCAGTTGGTGCCGTTCGCACACCTTGCAGCTCCCGAACGGGGAAGTGATACCGTAGGTTAATGTGCTCTCGATTGCCCCCCCTATAAAAAGTTCGTAGGTGTGCAGTGGGGAGTCCTGCTTTCCGTAGTCTACGGAGAGGGTGTAGTCGCTGTTGGGCTCTCTTGACCAGTGCTGTGGTGTTAGTCGTGGACGTCAGGTCATCTGACAGGTGGAGTCCTAGGAAATTCACACTGCTGACCCTTTCCACATCAGCTCCATCGATGTGCAGAGGTGTATGGCGTTGTTTTCCCGCCCTCCTGAAGTCAACCACCATCTCCTTCGTTTTTCCCACGTTGAGAATGAGGTTGTGGGATTTGCACCATCCTGTGAGCAGCTCCACCTCCATCCTGTGCGCAGACTCATCATTGTCACTGATGAGACCCACCACTGTTGTGTCGTCAGCGAACTTGTTGATGAAGTTGTTGTTGAGTCTAGCAGTACAGTCGTGTGTAAGCAGACTAAACAGCAGGGGGCTTTGGACTCAGCCTTGGGGCGAGCCAGTGTCACAGCTATGGTTTTTGATGTCCTACTGCCCACCCTGACTGTCTGCTGCCGTTGCGATAGAAAGTTCAGGACCCAGTTACATGTGCCAGCATCAACCCCCAATAACTCCAACTTTGAACGCTACATTAGAAATTTGATACTGTTGACCAACGCATAGTGTTTATAATGGAAGTGAGATGTGGTGTCACTGCTACTCTTGGCATTGACAAACGTGGGGGCTGGTGGATTTGTCGAGGGTTTTATTGGTTTGTGTGGGGTGCGCGGCAAAGATTAATGCCATATGTTTGACAGTAAATCCGCAAAGGTAGCTATTTTAATTGCAGGCGCCGACGCCGTGGGTAGCACATACTTCAGTTTTATACGACTCTGTGGAGCAGGAACTGTAAGGTCAAATCCAGAATTAGAGCCAGATCACTGCTTCTACACCGTCCCTTCATGCACCACTAAGGTCTGTGCTGTACCGGTGTAAAGGTAGTGCACGAACTGGATCTTCACCTGACTGCTTTGGGTGAGGGCTTGAAGAACGTTGAGGAAGAGCGATTGGAAGAGTGGCCAGTGGCGAAGTTGCAGCGTGGTAAGAATGACCAATGCAAGTGTTTTAATATTATAGAGATAATAAACTTTCCTCTCGCCCTGTACTGAATATGGTGTGTTTCGTTTGCTGATCTCCAATAACTATAATTCACAGAAAAACTAGCTTCAGTGGAAGTTCAGTGCACTATCTCAACACGTACGTGTAATACAGAAGCTGCGCGGTCTATGAAACTGTGGTTGGTTGTGGAACCTCTTCACTCAAGGGAGCAAAGTTTGGGAGTCAGCGTTCAAATGGTCAGGAGAGAGCGAAGAATTTCCTAGGATGCAGGAACATTGTAGTAGATATTCGCCTACAAACCGGCTGAGGGTCAGACGTTGGGTATATTCTTTGTTTAATTGATTTGTAATTATATTTTTGTTAGAAGCATATGCATATGATACTCAAAACCAATACAGACTGTGTTTAACGATTACATATTGGGGTCCCGGGATCCCAGCTATTAAAATAGCTGGTGTCCTCATTTATCAATTACATATTAAAACTGCTTCTAATTGTTTATTTATTTTTATAGATAGAAAGAGAGGAAAGAACAAAAAAGAACATGTTATAAAACATAAATTAAACTATCAATAATACAGCTTAGGAGATGGGTCCGTAGGTTATAAAACGTAACTATTCATCTAATCCCTGGATTCAAGTTTCAGCCAGACTCTTGCGCTGGACCTACCCCTTCAAATAATCTATAAATGGAGACCATATTCTAGTAAATAATTCTGGTTTGTCAATTAAGGAAAATCTAATTTTCTCCATATGTAAGGTTTCCGACATCTCCATAATCCACGTTTTAATTGTGGGTGATAAACAAAATGCTTGAGAAACTCAGCGGGTGCAGCAGCATCAATGGAGCGGAGGAGATAGGCAACGTTTCGGGGCGAAACCCTAATTCAGACTTCTTTAATTGTGGGGGTTGTTGGGTTTTTCCAAAAATGTTATATTAATTGTTTCAGGTAATCACGCGGTTCGTGCAGGACAGTGAGACAGTAGTAATTAATTCGATTGATGTATCTGTCGCTGTATTTGCTATATTATTACCTATAACATAGAATATAAACATGGAAATAGGTGCAGGAGTAGGGCATTCGGCTCTTCGAGCCTGCACCGCCATTCAATATGATATGGCTGATCATCCAACTCAGTATCCTGTACCTGCCTTCTCTCCATACCCCCTGATCCCTTTAGCCACAAGGGCCACATCTAACTCCCTGTTAAATATAGCAAATGAACTGGCCTCAACAACCTTCTGTGGCAGAGAATTCCAGAGACTCACCAATCTCTGTGTGAAAACTGTTTTCCTCATCTCGGTCCTAAAGGAGTTCCCCCTTATCCTTAGGACTGTGACCCCTTGTTTCTGGACCCCCGCAGCAGCGGGAACAATCTTGCTGCATCTAGCCTATCCAACCGCTTAAGAATTGCTGTAAGTTTCCTATAAGATCCCCCCTCAGTCTTCTAAATTCTAGCGAGTAAAAGCCAAGTCTATCCAGTCTTTCCTCATATGAAAGTCCTGACACCCCAGCAATCAGTCTGGTGAACCTTCTCTGTACCCCCTCTATGGCAAGAATGTCTTTCCTCAGATTAGGGACCAAAACTGTAACGCAATAACTCCGCCTCACCAAGACCCTGTACAACTGCAGTAGAACCTCCCTGCTCTTGTACTCAAGACCCTGTACAACTGCAGTAGAACCTCCCTGCGCTTGTACTCAAATCCTTTTGCTATGAATGCCAACATCCCTTCGCCATCCCGGGAAATAACCTTGTAAACCTACGCTGCACTCCCTCAACAGCAAGAATGTCTTTCCTAAATTAGGGATTCAAAACTACACACAATACTCCAGGTGTGGTAGGATTCTGTACAACTGCAGAAGGAATTCTTTGCTCCTATATTCGATTCCTCTCGTGATGAAGGCCAACAGGCCATTTGCTTTCTTCACTGCCTGCTGTACCCCTCTATGGCAATATGTGTTTTCTCAGATTTGGAGACGCAAACTTGTACGCAATACACCAGGTATGTCTCATCAAACCCCTGTACAACAGCAGTAGAACCTCCCTGTTCCATACCATTTGCTTTCTGCACTGCCTGCTGCATCTGCATGCCTACTTTCAATGATTGGTGTACCATGACACCCAGATCTCGTTGGATCCCCCCTTTTCCTAATTTGCCGCCATTCAGATAATAGTTTACCCTCCTGTTTTTGCCACCAAAGTGGATAACCTCACATTTATCCACATTATATTGCATCTGCCCTGCATTTGTCCACTCACCCAGCCTATCCAAGTCACCTTACAGACTCCTATCATCCTCCTTACACTAACACTACCACCCAGCTTAGTGTCACCCGCAAACTTGGAGATGTTGCATTCAATTCCCTGGTTCAAATCATCAATATATATTGTAAATAGCTGGGGTCCCTGCACGAAGCCTTGCGGTACCGCACTAATCACTGCCTGCCATTCTAGAGGACTAAATGGTAGGAGTAAAAGGACCCGTTTAACTCCTACCATTTGCTTCCTGTCTGCCAGGCGGTTCTCTATCCACATCAATACTGAACCCCCAATACCGCGTGCTTTAAGTTTGCATACTAATCTCTTATCAGGGACGTTGTCGAACGCCTTCTGAAAGCCTAGATATAACACATCCACTGGTTCTCCTTATCCACTTTGCTAGATACATCCTCGAAAAATTCTATAAGATTCGTCAGACATGATTTACCTTTCGTAAATCCATGCTGACTTTGTCCAATGATTTTCTCCACTTTCCAAATGTACTGCTATCCCATCTTTAGTAACTGACTCTAGCAGTTTCCCCACTACCGATGTTAGACTGATTGGTCTGTAATTCCCCGTTTTATCTCTCCCTCCTTTTTGTAAAAGTGGGTTACCATCCAATTCCTCAGGAACTAATCCAGAACCTAAAGAGTTTTTTAAAACATTGTCACTAATGCATCCGCTATATCTGTACTTACTTCCTTGAGTACTCTGGGATGCAGACTATCTGACCCTACGGATTTATCGGCCTTTAATCCATTCAATTTACCCAACACCACTTCCCGGCTAACCTAGATTTCACTCAGCTCCTCCACCTTATTTTGACCCCGGGTCCACTGCTATTTCCGGCTGATTATTTATGTCTTCCTTAGTGAAGACAGAAGCAAAGTAGTTATTCAATTGGTCTGCAATGCCCTTGTTCCCCATGATCAATTCAACTGATTGTGACTGCAAGGGACCTACACTTGTTTTAAAACTAATCTCTTTCTTTTCACCTATCTATAAAAACCTTTGCAGTCAGTTTTTTATGTCCCCTGCCAGTTTTCTTTCATAATCTATTTTCCCTTTCCTAATTAAGGCCTTTGTCCTCCTCTGCTGGACTGGCCTTCCCCCGGTCCTCGGGTAGGCTACTTTTTCTGGCTAATTTTTATGCTTCATCTTTTGTTTTTATACTATCCCTGATTTCCCTTGTTATCCATGGATGCACTACCTTTCCTGATTTATTAGTTTGCCAAACTGGGATGAACAATTGTTGTAACGAAGAAAACTGCAGATGCTGGGGAATCGAGGGTTACACAAAAAGCTGGAGAAACTCATTGTTGCACAATTGTTGTAGTTCATCCATGCGGTCTTAAAATACCTTCCATTGCACATCCACCGTCAACCCGTTAAGAATCACTTGCCAGTCTATCTTGGCCAGTTCACGTCTCATATTTTAAAAGTTACCTTTTGTTTAAGTTCAGAACCCTTGTTTCTGACTTAATTATGTCACTCTCCATCCTAATGAAGAACTCAACCATATTATGGTCACTCTTGCCCAAGGGGCCACGCACAAACAAGACTGCTAACTAACCCTTCCTCATTACTCAATACCCAGTCTAGAATACCCTGCTCTCTCGATGGTTCCTATACATGTTGGTAAAGAAAACTATCCCGCATACATTCCAAGAAATCCTCTTCCTCAGCACCCCTGCCCATTTGATTCGCCCACTCTATATGTAGATTGAAGTCACCCATTATAACTGTTTTACGCTTGTTGCACGCATATCTAATTTCCAGTTGGTGCCAACCCCAACTCCACTACTGCTGTTAGGTGGCCTGTACACAAATACAACTAGCGTTTTCTGCCCCTTAGAGTTTCGCAGCTCTACCCATATCTATTCCTCATCCTCCAAGCTAATGTCCTTCCTTTCTATTGCATTAATCTCCTCTCTCATCAGCAACACTACCCCACCTCCCTTTCATTTCTGTCTATCCCTCCTGAATATTGAATATCCCTGAATATCCCAGCCTTGGTCCCCCTGGAGCCATGTCTACCTGATCCCAACTATAACACAGTCATTAATAGCTATCTGCACATTCAACTCGTCCACCTTATTACGAATTTTTTCTTGCATTGAGACACAAGGCCTTCGGGCTTGTTTTACAACAGTCTTGCTCCTTATACAATTATGTTGACAAGTGGCCCCTTTTGATTTTTGCCCTGGAAACCCGACACCTCTTATTTTTATTTTATTTTTTATTTTATTTTTTATGTTTATTTTTTTTCTTCTTTCCCCCTACATGTTGGGTCTATTTCCCTTCGCTACCTCCTGTCCCAGACCCTGTCTGCTGGCTTTCTCCATTTTAGTCCATCCCCCCAATCGTTCTAGATTAAAGTCCCCCCGTAGCCTTAAAGGGCTGTTTCTTAAAGGGTGGGATAGTTACTGCCTCAACAACCTGCTCTAGCAGCATGTTCCATGCAGCCACCACCCTTTTGTGTGAAAAGGTTCCCCCTCATATTCATATAAAATCGTTTCCCGTTCGCCTTAACCCAATATCCTCTGGACGTCGATTCACCCACTCCGGTCCTACCTTACCATTCCTCTCATGATTGTATACACCTCTATGAGATCACCCCTAAACCTCCTGCATGCCAATGAATAGAGTCCCGAATAGAGCATCTGTGGAGGAGGGTTCAACATCTATTCTGAAGGGTCTCGGCCGAACCGTTGCCAATGTCCTTCGCTCCATAGATGCTGCTGCATCCACTAAATTTCTCCAGTACTTTTGTCTACCTTCGATTTTCCAGTATCTGCAGTCCCTTCTTAAACAGTCAGGTGAAGATCCAGTTCAGAACTGAGTGATTTCCTTCTAACTGCGCCGACTTCGCTCTCTTTAACGATAAACTTTTATATATGTTTACGACATTAAACGGGTTACGGATTGCTTTTTTATTTACACTCTTATAAATACTTGCCCTGCGCATGTATAGACATTTATTATATCGGATTTCAGGCTTTAATTAAACTGCTGCTTGCAAAAAAAATCTCCATTTAATTTATTAGCTTCGATTTTACATACAGCTGCCTTAACTTAAAAAAGACGAGCCCATTACATTGATCTCGGGATTTCACATTTTAACAAGACTGCTGCTTGCAAAAAAAAAATCTCAATTTCGTGAATTGGCTTTTCTTTTACAACTTTTGCTTTTATTTATTAAAGACGTCGATTGCATTTTTTTGACATTTATTTTTTCAAAAATCGCCGTTTTTACATTGTTTGAAATTACCGACGGTATTGATTCGTCCGGAGTCCACACTATCAGACGGCTGCTTGCAAAAAAATAATCGCCATTTTAATTCATTAGCTTTAATTTTACAATTGTAGTTAACAACATTAAAAAAAATAAAACAAGACTTGCGATTGCATTTATTGAAATGTATTTTAAAATTAACGCCGCTTTTACATTGTTTGAAATTACCGATTGTATTGATTGATCAGGATTCCGCAAGTTTAGACTGCTGCTTGCAAAAAAGTTCGCCATTTAATGAATTAGCTTTTATTTTACAATTATACTTTAATAAAATTTAATAAGGACTTGACGATTGCTGTTATTGGCGTTTCTTTTTTAAAAAATCGCCGCTTTAACATTTTTTTTTGGAATTGCCGATGTTATTGATTAATCGGGATATCACACTTTAATTAGACTGCAGCATTGCATAAAGTACCCATTTCATTCATTTATTTTTTCCACCACAGTTGCCTTTTTTATGTTAAAAAAAGCGATTCATCGTCCGACTTCCACGTAAACGGTCCAGATCATTCTGACTTCGCTTTCTTTGAGGATTGAGCTTTCATATATTTCATATTAACTTGCAATTTCCAAACAAAAAAAAATCGATATTGCATTGATTTACTTTTTCGATTGATAAAAGAACGGACATTTTGCATTTTCACTACTATCACTTCACGATTTTTTACTCTTTAATGAGACAACTGCTTGAAAAAAAGACAATGGACGATTTCATTCATTAACATTTATTGAAAGAAAAAATTGACAATTAAATTGATTAACATTATTATGCAAGAGCTCCATGCATTAAAAACACATTTACTTAAACACAGTTGGATTTTTAAAAACACCTGCCACAATACATTGATTCAGATTCAAATGCTACGCTTTTTGCATTGATTTACAGTCGCAATTAAAGGCACTTTTACTCTGCACCTTTATTTTTAATAAGTTTGTATTTACTTGGCGGTTACTTGGCGGTTACATTGATTAAGATTTTATTTTACGAGTTGCATTATTTTTAACAGATATGCAGTTTAGATTTCTAAACAACGCGCGATTGAATAAATTATATTTCAACAGAGGTGCATTTCCAAGCATACTTTCGCGATACTTTTGCTACAGTTGTAATTAACAAACCTTTCATTCACATTGAAAATTTAATTGTAAAGGAAACGCTAAATTTTCATCAACAAATCCGTGTTCATTCATAACTGAGATTGTGTTTGGGCTATTTCACTTATTTAAAAACGGTTTATTTTATAAAGTTGGATATTTAAAAAGAATTGGCGATTACACCGATTAAGATGTATTATAAAACAGTTGCAATTTTTAACAAAAAATACAGCATATATTTGCATTTACAATTGCAATTAAAATATGTTTCATTCACATTGTTTTAATTCCCCAGGAAAGACTCCATGTTCATCCAATTATCTGTGTTTCAGTAACAACTGAGATTGTGTTTGACGTAATCATTTGGTTAGATGGAAAGATATATATATATATATAATTAGATATATATATAATATATATATATAGTATAGATGAGAGAGAGAGAGAGACAGAGGGAGGGGGGGGAGGGAGTGAGAGAGAGAGAGAGAGAGAGAGAGATCAGGTCAGAAGAGCACAAGAGGGTGTCGCAAGAAATAACTTCAACGTCTCAGAGATAATCCAGAGACAGACCAGGAGAGAAGGGAACAGGACCCGCCGCAACTTAATGTCACAGAGGTAACCAGAGGAGAGAGAGAAGAGAGAGAGAGAGAGAGAGAGAGAGAGAGAGAGAGAGAGAGAGAGGGCGGGGCGAGGAGAGAGAGAGAGAGAGGAAGGGGGGGGGAGGGGGGGGAGAGAGGGGGGGAGAGCAGGAGAGAAGGGCACAAGAGGCGGAGCGATATATAACTCAACATCTCACAAATAAGCGGGAGAAAGAGCGGCAGAGAAGGGCACAAGAGACGCAGGTATTCGGGGTCCGGTTCCCCCCGTGTGACGCACCACCCAACCCAGCGTCTCGTGTTTTTCTAAAACAAATGTCCTACCATCTATTTCCCAGGACCACATAGATCTCCAGTTTAAACAATGCTTTTTATGACGTTTGAATCACTTCGCTCTGGAAGGCGACTCCGGACTGTCAAAGCTGCCACAGCCAGACATAAAAACAGTTTTTATCCACGAGCAGTTGCTCTACTCAACAGCCAGAAATCAGAGTTGTGCGCATGCATGATTCCGATTTAGAGCCGATGACCATTAGCTCGCTCATTATCTAACCCAGCCTAACCTGCCGACTCGTTCACTAACGTAAAATGTAGAATTCTTCAGGATATGTTGGATGTTGCATAGAGATAGGTCAGAGGTACATGAGAATATTGCTGGCGGAGATGCAACGGGAGATTCAATTCTGCAGTGACTTATTGCCTCTAGTTTCTACATTGGTTTCCTTCCTTAACTAGTTTAAACATTATTCTCGGAAAATATTTCAACCCGCTCTTCAGTTTCCTCTCTGAAATTTAGACTGAGTTTACCGCGTAAATACACGTGTATTGTGCAGCAACTCAAAAGCAGGAGCATGTAGCTGGTTTGGTCCGCGATAAACATCGGGTCCACTGAAACCGGTCGTATAATACCGCTTTGTTATCAGTGATATGAGGAAACATATAAAATACGTCATCCACAGCATAATAAAGTTGCCGGAAATTGCAACGAGCAAGATGATTGATTCCTTCTGCTTTCTAGCTCGGCGTCATTCTGATTCGCACCATTCTTGCTGCCTCTCAGATTCTTGCGGATTTGACTAGCCATTAAAATGTGCCCGACTGTTAGGGCGTTGAGCAGTAATATCAAGAACATTGGGAGAGAGGGCTGAAAGAGTAGTGAATCCAGTTGAAAAATATCCATGTAGGTTCAATGTACAATTCTTGTTTTGCATGACAGCCCATGTTACATTGTGTACTGATATAAGAGGTTCGAATGGCAAAGTACCAGGGATGTTTTTGCAGCAGAACAGCGGACACACGGTTGCTATAACCCTGGCTGCAGTTTTTCTCGGTGCAAAATCTGGATCTCAGCTTGTGGCAAACAAATCATCAAATATCGATCAAATGTGAACGAGAGTGTTAGCACACGGAGATGTCTGTGATTGCGTAGTTAAGGGCCCGGTGGAAGGAGCACACTTGAGTAATGAAGAGAAAAGTTGTGGGGAAATATAGATCATTGATGCGAAAAAGTAATATGTCAATTACAGCAACCAACAGATCCCGCCGCAGCCATGGGCCACAAGGTAGCGTGAAACACATTTGGAGAGACCGCACTTTCCCCGGGACAGGATGACAATCGATATCACATTAGCTGTGTTACGGGAACAATCAAAAATCGACAACGTGCATTAGCAGTGTAGGGTACAATGTGCCCAACGTAACACACGATTTCACATGAAGATTAGAGTTGAGCATAGACATTCATGACCGCCCACCGCACAAAATGTTTAAAGGTTGGGCGGACGGAATAGAAACGCATTTCCACTGTTAGGACTATCGCCAGTGTTGACGGGCGAATAGAATCGCAATAGATGCGTGAATGAAAATAATCGTAATTTACAATACGTTTACACGGCACAGTACTTTATCAGGTCGGATAAATTAATGTTGTACATGGCAGGTGCAAATCTGTGATCTGAAAATGAATGGCGACGCCAAGGCATTTACTGGTAGCCGATAGTGAAATTAAATGCCATCTGATAAGATGTAATGATGACTGAAAATTTAGCCTTGATTTTGTACGTGTCATTTTACCCTTCCTTTCATTAACACGACATGTGCATTTCTAACAGTAAAACATGCAAGTTAATTGCAACGAAATGCGTCGATACAGTTATTTTAATCGTTTTCTGTTTGACTGAAGCTTCCCGCAGTAAATGAATAAAAATCAATAATTTTCACTTTATCATTTCAATTCAGCGGTCATTCACTGCTTTTGTCCTTTGACTCTCGGTAACATCACCCCAGTTTATAAATTGTATATAAATGTCTCATTTTTCCATATTGCTGTTTACAGACACATGGTGAGGATATCGGAACCGCCACAGACGCACCTGAGATTTTGACCAGTGTCATGCAGAGCCGGGCATTCCTTCAGCAGCTTGCTCGGTACAATGGATTCCCTGCGGCAGCGAAGTGGCTACTGTCACATATGCCACAGAAGGCAACTGCTTCTCACGCGCAAAGACAGACCAATGCATAGAAAAGGAAACATTGAGCGCCCCCTTGAGTAGACTATGTTTGGTCCTGCTAACAGTGGATATCCACCCATGGCAGTCATTGCAATGTTTTTGCGGGTTTTTTTTAAATAATATTTTTCTTAGAAGCATATACATGTCATAATCAAAACACATTTTGTTCATCAATTACATATTGTTAATAGTTGGGATCCCAACTGTCAAAATAGTTGGAGTCTCGTTAATCAATTACATATTAACACAGCTTCTATTTGTTTTGGGGTTTTTTTAGATAGAAAGAATGGAAAGAAAAAAACGATAAAAAAATAGAATAAATGACCAGTAATACAGCTTTGGAGATAGATCCGTAGATTATAAACGTAACTATTCATCTAATCCAGGGTACACGCTTCAGTCAGGTTCCCGTGCTGGACCAATTGACCCTTTCAGAAGATCAATAAATGGAGACCATATTCTAGGCAAATAATTCCGGTTTGTCAATGTTGATGAATAATAAATATTCTTCACCTGGGGTGTAAAGCAGTGGAGACATTCTGGCCAACGTCAACGCAGCCGGTGTCATATTTGCTGAGAAACTAGAGTGTATTTGTTGAAACCGAAACGGCTCACCATACATGTGTGCGCAGAGGCGATGTGGTCTTGGTGAGACCACACCTGGAGCATTGCGTACAGTTTTGGTTTCCTAATCTGAGGAAATACATTCTTGCCATAGAGGGAGTACAGAGAAGGTTCACCAGACTGAATTGCTGGGATGTCAGGACTTTTCAAATGAAGAAAGACAGGATAGACTCGGCTTGTACTCGCTAGAATTTAGAAGATTGAGTGGGGATCTTATAGAAACTTACACAATTCTTAAGGGGTTGGATAGGCTAGATGCAGGAAGATTGTTCCCGATGTTGGGGAAGTCCAGAACACGGGGTCACAGTTTAAGGATAAGGGGGAATCTTATTAGGACCGAGATGAGAAGCACATTTTTCACACAGAGAGTGGTGAACCTGTGTGGAATTTTCTGCCAACAGAAGGTAGTTGGAGGCCGGTTTAATTGGCTATATTTAAGAGGGAGTTAGACATGTCCTTGTGGCTAAGGATGATCAGGGTGTATGGAGAGAGGGCAGGTACGGGATACTGAGTTGGATGATAAGCCATGATCATATTGAATGGCGGTGCAGGCTCAAAGAGCCGACTGGGCTAATCCAGCACATATTTTCTATATTTATATGTTTCTTTGTGGAAGCGAAGTGTATTACACCTTTAAATGACGAGACGTTTTTGCCCTGATGTCACCGGATGGGGAGGTGGTGTCTAGCTAATAAATTGAATCAATAAAGTAAACACAAAATATTTTATTGACTGCAGGAAGTTTCAGTCAAACAGAACATTAATGAAATTCATTAAATCATTTCAACCAACTGCAGCATTTACTGTTTTAAAGATACATTTCACGTGACCGCAACGTGGTATTTACTCAGGTCAGCCCTTCAGAAATCTTCTCAGACGGCTAAAGTCGTCTTTCAATGGATTGGATGACAGTGAAATCTAAAACGCCAATATTGCCATTAATGGAGTATAAAAAAGTCATATGAAAACTATTCTTAACATGGATCCAATGACTTACCAGGAATTCCAAGCACTTGCTGCTACAATCGGGTAATAAATCCTTTGTACCTGGATATTGAAGGCAAGCAGAAAAAAACGGGTGTATCAGTGAACATAACTTTCACCCTTGGAAGAGCAGCGAGAGAGAAGCTCAATGTTCGATGCTGGAATGCAACTGACAGCGCGTTCTAGAGAATGACTTGATATCACTTAGAGATTAGTTCTTCCCGTGGGACCTGGAAGACGAAAACAAGAACATTTAAATTACTCATGGTATTTCAACATCGCATCAGCATTACTTACACTTATGATTCACCACACGATATTTCACCACGAAATAAGGAGGTCGATGGGGGAGTCAAATGGGATCGGTCAAGGACGAATTTAAAGGTAAAGAAGAGTAAAGGGATAGTTAATGGACCCCAGAATTGAAAGGAAAGGAAGCTAGAAGGGATAGGAGAGTATGGCACGTGTAATAGGATGTGTGTGAAAGGCGGGATGCGTAATGTAAGAATTTACAAGTATTGTATATTAATTCGCGAAGTATTAGAAGTAAAGTAGATAAGCTTGAGGCTCTCAGTTAGAGATTGGTAGATATGACATTGGGGGATTACTGGAGGGTTGACTGCAGGAGGACAGGGCCTGAAAACTTAATATTCAGGGTTGGCATGCTATAGAAAGGACAGGCAGGTGGTCAGAAGAAGGGCGGTTGCTCATTGCTTGCTGGGTGAGGGATGAAACTTCAGTGCTTGCGAACGAAAAGACATACGAGGAAGAATCACCTCTGGATTGAGTTGAGGAATTGTAAAGGTAAGGGTCACTAATTGCGTGAGATCTACATACTGCCAAAATAGTTGCCCGCATGGTAGTTGGGAGTCAGTTGCCAGCAGGTGCAAAAAATGGCATTGTTACAAAGGTAATGCAACTGGTAATGATGGGGGATTTCAATATGCAGGTAGACTTGGAAAAGTTCAAGTTGGGTTCAAGGGCCCCAAGAATGACAGTTTTGTAGTGTTGCCTCCGAGATGGATTCTTAGAGCAGCTTGTTTTGGAGCCAACCAGAGAAAACAGTGAATTCTGGATGTAGTGTTGTCTAATAAAACAGATTTGTCAAGAGAATTCGAGGTAAAGGTACCGGTTCGGGATGTAGTGCTCATATATGATTCGTTTTAATCTTGCAATTTCAGATCGTTGAAATGTTTTAAATCGGAAATGGCCGTGATGCAGTTGAACAAAGGGGGACTATGAAGGCATGAGAGAGGAGCTGACCAAGGAGGACTGGAAAAGGGTGCTTATCACTCTATGACAGCTGGGATTAGCGAAGGCTGTGAAGGAATTTCAGGGCATAATCCGGGAAGACCGCAGCATCATTTCCTTACCAAAAAGAACAAAGATTTCTAAGGGGAGTAGGAGCAACCCGTGGATGGCATGAGAAGTTAGGGGATAGAATGAAAACGAAAATGAACAGGGTTCCAGGTTCCAGCAACTATTTTACAGAGAAAAGAAAGGTTGAAAAAACAAGTTAGGTCTTTATTCTTTGGAGGCGCAGAAGTTTAAGGGGGACTTGAATTGAGGTTTTAAAATGTTGTAAGGGATAGGACAGAGTTGACGTGGAAACAGCTTTTCCCATTGAGGGTAGGGAAAGATTCAAAACAAGAGGGCATGACATGAGAATTATAAGGGAAAATGTTTTTGGGGTTAAGCGAGGGGGACTTACTTTACTCAGAGGGTGCGTGGCTGTGTGGAATTGTGCTTCCTGCGGAAGGGGTGGAAAGGCTGGATCGATTTACCAATTACAAGTAATGTGGATGGTATAGGGAGGGTGATGGGAATGGAGGGGTATGGTCTGAGTGCCAGGTCGATGGGATAGGGGAAAAACAAATGGTCGTCACGGTTGTAAGGGCGAGAGGGCCTGTTTCCGTTGTGTAATTTGTTATATGGTTTTATGGTTAAAATATTGTATAAACACTGCAAAGAGTTGCTGAAGCCAGAGGTTAGGGGGAACGTTCATAGGACAACAGAAGGAAACACATAGGGTAATCCTGGCTTGAAAAAATGAAGTGGGATGGGAAGCTGACCAGGAACATTAAAGGACAGTAAAAGCTTCCTCAGATGTATGTTAAGAAAAAAGAAGTGGGCCAAAGTCAAATGTGGGTCTTGAAGGAGACAGGGTGAATTTTAATTATGCGGACTGAAGGATAAATAAATCCCCTGGGCTGATCGGTCTGGCATTCAGGATCCTCAGGGAGGGGGCCACAAAAAATAGTGGGACGCATTGCTGATCTCTTTTCCAGTGTTCAATAGATTCAGATCAGTTCCTTGTGGATTGGAGAAGAGTAATGTTATCCACGAGGGCAGTGGAGGCCAAATCAACTGGATGGATTTAAGAGAAAAGCTAGATCAGATTTCTAGCGGCTAGTGGAATCAACGGAATATTCGGAGGGAGGCAGGCAAATGATTATTGATTGGGGACGATTCTGGCCCGATCACAATGAATGGCGGGGGTTGCGACTGGATGGGCCGAATAGCGTCGACCCTTCGCCAATTTTCTATGTTCTAGCATAGGTTTCAATGCTGCCCATTTGCCAGTATGGCCCTGTCTTGCCAGCATTTGAACTACAAAGGTCCGCAAATATATTCCGCCTTTACCTTTCCGATTAGTGTGTTTTAGTATGTTTTCGGTATATATCTTAACTCTTCTACACCCCATTGCACATTCTTATATTCAGTTACTGTCTTTGAAGTATAGTGAATTTATTACACTCTTTCTATTCCCTATATATATATTCATCTTATACCAAAAATATACTCTTATCTTATGATAATTCAAATCTCTTCATCTCATCCCATCCCTATCCCCTCTATATTTTCTTTCCTCTATCATCCTCCTTCCTTTTATATATTCTTCTCTTCTCATATAATT
>CM069170.1:3921269-3980606 GCA_035221665.1 Okamejei kenojei | reverse complement strand
GATTTGCACGGCCTGCATTCCGCATGCGAAACTGCTTTGTGATTGCATTGCCTGGCGCACTATACCACTTGAAATGCTGTGAGATCGTATTTAACTAACTAATAGCCCTGCATCTCTGCTTGAAACTGCTGTGAGAGATCTGATTTGCTGACCTGACACTACCGCGGGAAATACCTGCTGTGATATTGATTTTCAGGCCTGCACAAATTCCTTTTCAAAATGTTGTGAGATTGGATTATGCACTGCCTTGCACCTTTTCTCTCGAAATGCTGGTGAAATATATGACACTTTGCTGGCCTGCACCTCTGCTTTCAAATGCCGTGGGATTTAATTTGCTTGCCTGCCCTAATGCTGAAAAGCTGTTTGCGATTGGATTTTTGCCTGCCAGCACGCTGGCTTGAAATGCGCGTGTATGGGATTTGCTGGCCAACTGAACCCTCTTGAAATGCGGAGTTAGATTGGATTTGCTGGTCTCCACAGTCCGCTTGAAATCAGACTGGATATTGGATTGCTTGCCTGCCTTCCCGCTTTAAATGCTGTGAGATTAGGATCTTCAGGCCTGCATTCCGTTGAATGCTGTGAGATTGAGATCTGCTTGCCTCACTTCGCTTGAAATTCAAGAAACAGATTGGACATTTACTTACTGCCTGCACTCATGATTGAAATGCTTGTCTGAAATTTTGATTTTCTGGGCCTGCACTCTGTTGAAAACGCTGAGTGAGATTCATAATTTGCCTGCCCTGCACACTGCTTAAAAATGCTATAAATTGAATTTGGTCTAGGCCTTGCACTGAATTACTCTCAGAGATCTCAATAATTTCTTTTTAAAATTTGACGCTCAAACTCCGATATATTAAAATCGTCTCTTTCTTATCAACCGCACAGAGCAAGCAAGAGGCCAAATGAGCAGGAAAACACAACAAGAGAGACAAAAACAAGGAAAAATCTCATCGTTAATATTTTAAATTGTTGACTTATCATTTAAGATCACAATCACATTTTCAAATATAGTAAATACATTTTTCATTTGCCATCGCCTGTGTCCTTCTATCCACATAATAGGGTCCTAACAGGCAGGAATGCGCTGCGCTGTCGGCATGCCCGCGAATATACTTCTGTGGGAAGGTCATAGAATGGAGATGGACTGAATGCGTGTGGGGAGGAATGGCACGGGGCAGAGTGGGGAGGGGGGGGGGGTTGATGGGAGTCATGTTGTACTGCACGAACTGCCAACCAAAAACACAGCCTGAGTGACGGGAATGCCAGCCCACCAGCATAAGTAAATGAAACTGTCCCCCCCCCACCCAGTCCACCAGCTGTAAGTGACTGACAGTGCCACCCAGCCCACCAGCCATGACTTAATGAATGGTCAGCCCACAAGTGATCGACTCACTGAACTGTGAGTCCAATCAAATCACATTCAGGAAAGCTCCACAATGTGCATACTAGCGCTCTGGAAACATGTCCCTTCAGCCCACAACACCCATGCTAGCGCGCTCCAGTGACCTCCTTCCTCCTTCATTGTTAATGATCTGTTAAAAAAAAAAAAAAGAAAAGGTCTAAAATGATTGCTTCCCCCCCCCCCCCCCCCCCCCCCCCCCCACCCCCCCCCTCCCCTCAAGATTGAGCTGCAGCCCCAGAATCCATTCGCACACAATGCCCAGTACTAGCGCTCTGTAAGTTAGCCCCTTTGGCCCTCACACTCATCCAAGCGCTCTGAAAGCGCCCCAGCCACACTGCCCAGCAATATTGGAATTGGTGAGAGGTGGAATATTACGTCGATGACCCGCCCTCCCGTGTGAAGATGGGACCCACGGGTCCCCCACTTAATCTAGTTAATTCTTATTTTCTCTCGAATGAAAAGTGCTGCACAGTAAACTCAAAGATCGTGCAACGTTTTTTTGTGAATCATGTACAGGTGATCGAGACCGTTATTTAGGTTCAGAGTTCAAGCGACAACGTTTTGTGTTTTTTTTAGTCGGTCCCGCAATTATTTGCTTGCGTCGTGTCCCATCGTGGTGATTCAATGGCTGTGATGCAAGGTGTTTGTCCCGTGATGTGCAACTAATGACAATCAGCAGGTATGAGGTCATGCCGCTGGAGATCTAAATCTATCGCTCTATATCTCGGTGCCCACCAAAACGTAATCGCACAGAGCTGCAGCGATGACGGACTGACGGAGCCACACTGGAGTTCATTGTGTCTTCCAGCTATGGAATATCCATTGATCTATCGAATTCAAGATATATATTTTGACCCTGTAATAGCGGCTGTCGCTGTTTTCGGTAATTTGTCTTTGTCTTTGATTTTTTATCTACGTGCATTAGCTGGGAGACATTCCGTCTACTCCACGCGCTGCCGGCGTTAAGCATTTTTTTCCCTGTTTCAATAATTCACCTGTTTAATTTGCTCAGACATCCATTTTCCTACTGTAACTACCGCAATGTGTACGTCATGCCCCGTTGTTTATCCTGGCCTGGATCAATCTCTGCCATTGAGGGGAGTACAAGAGAAGGTTCACCACACCGATTCCTAGGATGGCTGGAGCACTTTATAGGAAAAAGAATGGATAGATCTCGGGCTTGTACCGCTAGAATTTAGAAGTTTGAGGGGGATGCTTATAGAAAAAACCCACAACATTCTTAAGGGATTGGGCAGGATAGGTGCAGGAAGATTGTTCCCTGATGTTGGGGATAGTCACCAGAGCAAGGGGTCACAGTTTAACGATAAGGAGGGGAATAGTTTTTAGGACCGAGATAAGAACACAAATTTTTCAAATCATCAAAAGAGCGGTGAATTGTGGAATTCTCTGCAAGTGGAGGCCAGTTCATTGGCTATATTTAAGAGGGAGTTAGATGTTTGGCCCCTTGTGGCTTAAAGGGATCGGGGGGGATATAGAGAAGGCAGGTACATGATACTGAGTTGGATGATCAGCAATGATAATATTTGAATGGCGGTGCAGGCAACTCGGAACGGCGAATGGCCCTACTCCTGCACTATTTATTATATTTCTATGTTTCTTTGTATTAATTGCGCTGGCCAGACCCCCTGACCAGGGAGCGGGTATCAGATAATCACACCCTGGGATTGGAAATATGTTGACCAGGAGCTGAGATAATGGCACCTTGGGCTCCTTCCGTGAAAATTTGTCTGAACCCAGTTAGTGAAATGACATCTCTACCCGCTCGGACAACCATGTTTAACGCAATATATAATCGATGTTATTTTTCTGCAGTCAGCCGTCGCTGCGTGAAGCATTATCCCGTTTTAGACCTGTAATGCTACTGCTGATTAGATAAAGCTGGACTTATGTCCTATGAAAGTGTCACGACTTTGCTATGCGTTAATTCAATTGGTAAACACATGCTGTCGCGTAATATTCTGTCTGTTAAAGTTATGTATCTTGGATATCCTCTCCTTTGGACGATCTGTAAATTCGAATTAAATGTCCGCAGATATATCCGTACATCCTCGCTGCCGTGCCACAGTCAGTACTGCCGGTGTCGCACAATTGCGGAGACGCACGTTCATTATCTACCTCCCCGTGCTCTCTGAGCAATGTCATCGTTCGTTCTCCGACGCTGCGCGCTACTCCTGGCTGCGCTAACTTGTTTCCTCACCACATGCAATTTAGCCACTGCCTATTAATGGATTTTCTGTAACTAATGTATATGGGACTTTGTGTAGATGGATACTACAGTCTGGGGAACAGTTTGATAAGAAGATGGGGAGTATTAAAAGCCGTGAGCGTCGGTTTACATTGGGTGTTTGATGCGTGGACACTGTTCTCCGAAGCCCTGTGGTCTCTGCACTTCTGTCGCGGCTGGAAATTTCATCTGGTCAACGCATCCAAGTTTGAAAATCTTCCAAGCAGACAATATTCCTCAGGTTACATTTAGCGGGTCTTGTAATATCTATTCTCTCCTTCACAGTGAACTTCCTGGCGATTAGTGATTCTCTGTCGAGGTAAATGTGGTCTCTCCAAATGCATCACTCTCTACCTGGTGGCCATGGCAGCGTCTGATCTTCTGATCGGCATCACTGATCGTTTCCTCCGTCAGACTATTCAAATTCACTTCCCGTATTTTTTCTGAACATTACTCCCGTGTGCGTGACTCTCGAATTCCTGGTCTTTCAATGCAACCACCGCGGTCTCTGTCTGGCTGACGGTTCGCCTTCACCTTCGATCGGTTTGTTGGCTATTTTGTTGTGAGAAGCTGAAAACAAGATATTGTACCGAGAGAACGGGCGGCTGTGGTTTATCGGGGCAGTGGGTGTGCTGACCTGTTGTATGTCCCAGAGTGTGTGTACAGGTGTTTACGTTCTGGCTAGAATTTGATAATGTTGCCTGGGGGTGCGTCGTACAACCCACTTTCTTCTATACGTCGTCTGCATGGATCGCATATGATGCCCACACACCGCGTTCTAACCCCTTTAGTCCCGTTCTTTATGATTCTTCTGCTCAATGCGCTGACGGTCAGACGGATTGTAGCGGCCAGCAGAGTCCGCAGGGCTCCGGGGCCGCAGCAAACGGAGAGAATGACAAGGACCCGGAGATTGGAAAACGCGCAGGAAAATCTATTGTTTTACTCTTTAGTATCCACGGGCACTTTCATATTGCTGTGGGGAACACAAGCTGTCTTTTACATCTTTACCAGAATTGCGAAGATCGAAGATGACGGCTCCCCCACCGGTTATTACTATATCACGATTGTAACGTCTACGTTTTTACAGCTGCTCAGTTCCTGCACCAACACGTGTATTTACGTGGTGACACAGAGTAAATTCAGGGACGAGCTGATGAACGGGATTAAATTCCCACTGAGAGCAATCCGTGCACTTGTTTGTTCGTGGGTCCACACATCACAGAAGCGGGCTATTTGATCCACCGATCCATGCCGATAGACCAATATGCATTTTATCTCATCCCAGTTTGATCTCCCAATATTTTCACTCAACTGTCCAAATTTAAATAGACATTTAAATCACCACCCGAAGTCACAGAGCATTACTGCACGGAATCTAGTTATTTGGCTCAAATCATCCCCGCTAACCGAGATGCCCCGTCAACGCGAGATTTTTCCCCCGCGATTCTTCAACATACATTTTAACCTTTCCTAGAAATGCACCCGTACAATTGTTTTTTTTTTTAAATATCGTGACTGCTTCACTTTTTTCTACTGCCGCGCGTCTGCTGGATGTGGGACTTAATCTGAGAAACGGGGGACCATGGTCCAAAGGGAGGGGAAGGGAATTGGGGCGTGAGGTTGCGGATCCTGGATTTGCTCCAGAGCGACACTGTGAATGAGAACTGTTAAATGCCTTACTTGTATACTTGATTAAATGCTGAACTTTTATATATTTTACTTGACCAATGCTCCAGATTAGTAGCTGAGCATAGCGGCATTGGCTAATTAAATGTGAGGAATTAAATTGGACTAGCAAGGCTTAAGCGAAGCTCACTTCATAGTGCGGGCTACGGACACTCGGCTAATTTTAGGATTAACTGAATGGTACCGTTAGGTTACGGCGAGGAAACGTCTCTGTTTTGTTACACCGATGATAGGGGAAGTAACTGGAGAATGGAGACGTGCAGAAGGTGAACATGTCTGGAAATTGGGGTTGTTAGCGCTGGAGTATGCTGATTGTGTGGAAACATGTGGTTTATTTTTTAACCAGTAACTGACCTCATTGCCATCTGTCCGTCTGTTTGGCATAAGACAGGAATAACTTGATTCTTGACCAACTGTAGGATCATACGTATAAATGTTAATTGAACTCATCATCGCATTTGAATGTTTCTCCTTTTTACGCGTTAATTATTGCTGCTTATCCACTTTTTCAAGTGAGTGGGTTTCCCAGAGGCAAGTACTATGCAACCATACTGAATGTAACTCCCCCCACTCCCGGTACCGTAATAAAGCTTGATGCTTTTAATTATATTTTTTTCTGATGTACTCTGTTGTCTTCTAATGAACTTTAACTTTAAACGCCATAAATAAGTGTGGAATTAACAGCTAATTTGAAGCACGCCATCCTGACGAATATGTTGGAATTATATATTAAATGGGAGATAGCTAAATTATCGAAAACCGAAAGGTGTTCTATACCTTAGTGATACTTTGATCTGCTTACTGTTATTGACCGCAGGCAACAGAACTGTGGTGGCAATCACGAACGCATGAACGAATCAAAGTAAATATCCGCGTGTTCCGTCATTTGAAAGTTCACGGTGGAAAAGTGTCATAAACTCTTGTGGCTTGTCTCCGCAAACGGAGAGCGACAGGAGAAGCATTTTGAAATCATATATGAAATTCAAGATTAAGACTATATTCCTTCCAATCGTTTTCTGTCCTGTTCTTCATTTATTCTACGACTGCTGTGTCAAATGTCGTATACCTTTCCCTCCTATCCCGCCTTATGCTTCATTTGCACGGTTGCATATCTCACCATATCTGACTGCATTATAGTTGCGGTAGATAATCTGAAACGGAATAAACAATGCGAGGAAAACGCAAATCGATGGAGGAAATCCGCGGGTCGGGCTGCGTCTGTGCACGGAATGGACAGACGGCGTTTTGTGTCGGGACCATGAAGAGGTTTGGGGAATGGACATATCAGGAAACAACGCCTGTCTATCCCCACTACAAATGCTGCCTGACCCCCTGAGTTCTGAAGTGCTTTTCGCTGCACGATGTGAAGGATTTGGACAGGGAGTTAAAGTTTTAGCAGATTGATCAAAAAGGTAGAGGCTCGAAGGCATGGCTTTAACGTAAGCGAGCAAAGATCAATTGAAATATGCGGGGCACGTTTCTTCACACAGAGGGTGGCAGATGCCTGGCCGCGCTTCCAATGTTGGTGGTGGAAGCTGTTAGTATCATGGAGTTTCAGGGGCACGTAGATATGCAAATACCTGAGGGATATGGATCATGAGTAACCAGATGACATTAATTTCACTTGACGTCACGATCGGCCCAGACATTATGGGCCGAAATGCCTTTTCCTGTGCTGTACATTTCTATACGTTATGTACAAGCGCAGCAAGTAGTGCAAATACAAATATACCATAGTGCAGAATCCAATTTACTTTCTAAATGGAGAGAAAATCGAGAGATCGGAGGTGCAAAGGGACTTAGCTGTGCTGGTGCGGGACTCTCAAAAAGTTCATTTGCAAGGAAGCAAATTCATTTACATCAAGAGGACTGGACTACAAAAAGAGATGTAATGCTGAGGTTCCATAAGGCCCTGGTCAGGCCCGCATTTGGAGAGTACTGTGAGAAAATGGGTGTAGAATATCTGAGGAAGCATGTCCTGGCTCTGGAGAGGGTCCAGATGAGGTTTACAAGAATGATCCCATGAATGAGTGGGTTAGCATATGGTGAGCGTTTGACAGCACTGGGCCTGTACTCGTCTGAGATTAGAAGGTGCAGGAGGGGACCTCATTGAAACTTGCGGAACAATGAGAGGCAAAGGTAGAGGGGATGTGGAAAGGAAGTTCATGTATATTTTGAAGGCCGAAATAGATACCTTCTTGATTAGAACGAGTGTCCCGGGTTATAGGGAGGAGGCAGGAAAATGGGATTGAGTAGGCAGATATCAGCCACGTATGATGACGTAATGGCGTAATAGACTCGATGAGCTGAATGACATAATTCTACTCCTCTAACTTATGAACGAGAACTGGTGAGATGAAAATAGTCCTTTATTCTGGTGGCTGCTTACCCGAGGCAACGCAGATGGAGATTGATTCGATCTGGAGGTCATTTTAATTTGAGACATGACTCTGCATGGGGGAAGCCATTTCGTTTGATAAATTGAGGGTGTAAATTGTGGAATATTGGACAGATGGTGGCCCAGGGGGATCTGTCAAGAAGAATTACTGATAACTGCATAGAACGACAAAGACCGTGTGGACAGGCGGCAGGGTGTAGCAGCTCCTATTTACCTACAATCTTGAATGTTTCCTCCAGTCGCTTCGCTGCACAGTCACTGCAAGGGCCAGGAAGTGAGCGGGCAAGATAATCTCTGACCCCTCACACCCTGGCCACAAACTCTTTCAATCTCTTCCCTCTGGAAGGCGACTCCGGACTGTCAAAGCTGCCACAGTCAGACATGGAAACAGTTTTTATCCACGAGTAGTTACCCCACTCAACAGCCAAAAATCTGTAGCCTCCCTTGGATCTGGTATTGTGTTGGTTCACATGCTTGATCTATGGTGTTTTATCATTAATGTTTTATTATTATTAATGTTTCGTGTTTTCTGAGTCATTCGTAACTGTCACTGTATGTCATGTTGTTACTTGTGGGCGGAGCACCAAGGCAAATTCGTTGTATGTGAATACTTGGCCAATAAACTTACTTACTTACTAATCAATATGATTTGTCCGAGGACGTTGTGAATCCGCCCCACCGAGTCGCCCCTGGTTTTTGATCCAAAACCTCCGTCCCAGAACCCTTTATGATCGCACCTCAGATTCCAGGACGCTGGGCAGGACAGGGACATGGGTACTGAATAAACCTCGCCCTGGGACACGGTACAAACATTATAGACTGGCCTGGAACTATGTTTATTCCAAACCACCGTCCCGGTTGACACTATTTAATCCGGTCCTTGCGTAATCAATACAATACAATACAAATGTATTGTCATTTGAACCTCAAAAGAAGTTCAGACGAAATGTGGTTTGTGTAGTCATACAACAAGAAAAGAACCAAGACACACAGCCAACACAATTTACACAAACATCCATCACAGCGAATCTCCTTCTCACTGTGATGGAAGGCAAAGTTGTGTCTCTCCCCTGTGTTCCTTTTTTCCCCCGATGTGAAAGCCTCCGATGGGCGATGGCACGTCCCGTGGCCAGTGAGGCCGCGCCGGCCGATGTAAGGTCCTTCTCCGGGTCTTAATGTTGGAGCCCCCGGCAGGCGATGCCAAGTCCCGCGGCCGTTATAAGGTCCCGCGTCGGGTCCACCGGACCTGCGGCTGGAGCCTCTGAAGCTCCTGATTCGGGCCGCAATAGCGCGCCTCAACAGCGCTCGGCGCTTCGAAGCCGGCCAGCCCCACGATGGTGAGTCCGCAGGCTCCGCGATTGGAGCCCCCAGGTCGTTCCGGTTGGTGGCCCCTCCACGGTGCTAGGCCCCAACTACAACGGAGACCCGACGGAGAAAAGGTCTGGTCACCCATACAGGGAAGAGCTTTAAATGCCCCCCCACTGCCCCCCACATATACACAGCTGAGAACAATATAAAAACCACAACAAAACTATACATTCAACGGGACAAAAAAAAGACGGACTGCAGAGGCCGCTGCAACGTCGGTCGCGCTACCTAGACATCAGCATCACAGCATCACGCCATCAGCATCACAGATCGACGAACATGTGTAATCCGCACCCTGTTTTAGTACCCGGGACCTTTGTAATTCAAAATCCCGTCCCTGGACATGGTTAGGTGTGAAATCTACACGCCATATCCAGGACCATGTGTAATCCACACCCACCATTCCAGCACCCTGGACCCTGTGTAATACACACACCAACCCCAGCACCCTTGACCCTGTATAATACACACACCCATCGCAGCACCCGGAACCCTGTGTAATCCACAATCCCGTCCCTGGACATGGTTAGGTGTGAAATCTACACGCCATATCCAGGACCATGTGTAATCCACAACTCAATTCTAGCACCCGTGACCCTGTGTAATACACACACCCGCCCCAGCACCCAGGGCCCTGTGTAATACACAATCCCGTCCCAGGACACGGCTCCTTGTTTAATCAGCATCCCAGGTCCTGGATCAGAGGTAATCCACACCACCTTTCCTGCACCGGATGCCCTGTGTAATCGACATCCGTATCGGGACCTGGTTATTTGTGTCACCTGCACCGTAGGTCCAGGACCATGTGCAATCCACATTCCCTTCCCAGCACCCGGGAACCAGTGTAATCCAAACCAAGCCACGGTATTTCAACCCCCCGGACACGGAACACTGTGTGTATACAAAGCCCACTCTGATACACTGCAGGACTCAGCAGTACCCAATCGCCAGTCCCCAGAGCAGCATCCTATAGTGGCAGATTATTATATCGTTCAAGGAATTGCTCCCTCTAGCCACTAGCAGAAGGCACGGGGTAAGGAAGTTAGCGTCGTTTTACGCAATGGGAGATCTCCACGAGGCATTCAAATCCGTTGAAAGATAATTCTACAAATTGACAGACTTTTGATTAATAGATTCTTATATTGTCGAAGTAAAAACAGTAAGATATTCATCCAACGTTAGAAAAATCTTTTAGATTTCTCTCCCATCTGTGATAAATGCTTATCTCAAGAGGCAACCATATCACACTCCTAACTTTCTTTTGCATACAACTACCAAATATGTTTGGAATTAAATTTTTGAAATGTTTTATAAAGTTATTTAAAATTCAACTGAAACCCAACGCGGAATGATTATCTTTGGAACAATAGAAGTCGGCTTTGAGCTGACTTCGTTCCAAAAGAGTTTACTTAACTATGGCTTAATGACGGCAAAAATAACTTATACTAAAATTCTAGAAAAGGCATCCATACCAACGCTTAAACTGTGGATTTCAAATATGTACGAAACGTTACACCGCGAAGAATGAGATTCGTCCTCGCAGGCAAATCAGACCAATTCTTAAAGATTTGGTCTCCATTTATCGACTTATTACAAGCATTTGGTGCAACATAACTCTGGAAATAAACTGTTTCAGAAGCGGGTGATGGGGAGTGTAAAGATATGAAGCAGGCACATCCCTTTAATTTTATTCTCATTATATTTTCTTTTTTTTTTCCCTTTTTCTCTTTCTGGTGCGTTACATGTTTATGGGCTCTCTCTGTCTAGGTTTTCACGAACTATTAATATCACAATCTTATCTCTTTCCTTTTTTTCTTGCTCCTGTTACTTTTTTATTTTTATTATTTTATATTAATACAATTTTAAATAAATTGTACATGAAATGTATTATTTTATTCTTGGTTTATACTACTGTTCATTACTTCTAAAAATAATATTTAAAAACAAAATTAAACAAAAACGTATTTGATGTTGGAAAACTATGACCCATGCCTCATGCGATCTAACTAAAAAACTTCTCCCAATAATCCCAGCAGCAATCCCGCCTCCGACTAGGTAATAAATCCCAGCCACATAATTACAGGCAGAAAAAATGTAAAGGCAAATGCCATAATTAATGACACTCAACATTAAGCCAAATGGCCAGCACATCTCACATCGGGAGAGTGAACCCATGCTCAATCAAACCCCTGTTTGGAAAATATTGCAGCAGTGTCCCGTTCCGTCCCATGGTGGGGGAGCCCCGACGCGTTGGACACACAGCCGATTCAGTCACGAAGCGATGGAGTTGGGGTGGGGGGGGGGGGGGGGTGGTGGGGTGGGTGCTAGTGGTGTTCACGAAGGAATTGGCGGATCGCAGGGGAACCTTCAGGCTGGGATGTTGTGAGGGTGCAGGAGCAACGCTGTATATGCCGTGGATGTTTTTTTTCCAATACCCAATCTCCAGACACGACCCCTCCGCATGGCACAAGCACCCCTCCGGCAGACATGTCATCGCCTCAACGAGGCACGCCTGTCATCCAGCCGGACAAGTGTCCCCCTCCTCCAGAGACATACTTCCCTCCGCTGGACAACTTCGCCCTCCGTCAAACACGTCTTCCCATCCGTCAACCACGTCTCCCCTTTCGCCAAATAAGTCTCCCTCTCCGTCAGACACGTCCGAATCTCCGCCAGCAATGTCAGCCTCTCCTCTACACACGTCTGTCCTTACGCCAGACACATCTGCCTCTCCTCCACACACCCCTGGCCTTCGGTCAGGCACGGCTGTCCCTCCGCCAGGCACGGCTGGTTCTCTTTCATTGCATCTGCCTCTCATGCCAGACACGCCTGCTCCTCTACACAGATAGGTCTGGTCCTCAGCCACACACACGTGCCACTCCGCTAGACACCGCAGCCCCACCAAGCAGACACGACTCCTCGGCAGAGGCCATTGGAGAGGCAGCTACCGCAGCAACTCCGAAAACATACTACTTCGGAAAGGTAAATGGCGAAATAATGTTCGGACCTTTGTAGTTCAAATGCTGGCAAGAGGGCCAAACTGGCAAATGGGCCAGGCATTGAAACATAGATGCGTAGAAACATAGAAAATTGGCGAAGGTCGACGCTATTCGGCCCTTCCAGTCAGCACCGCCATTCATTGTGATCGTGGCTGATCGTCCCCAATCAATAATCATTGCCTGCCTCTCCGAATATCCGTTGATTCCACTAGCCGCCAGAAATCTATCTAGCTTTCTCTTAAATCCATCCAGTGATTTGGCCTCCACTGCCCTCTGTGGGATAACATTAGCTCTTCTCCAATCCACAGGAACTGATCTTGAATCTATTGAACACTGGAAAATGATCAGCAATGCGTCCACTATTTCTGTGGCCACCTCCCTGAGGATCCTGGAATGCAGACCATCAGGCCCAGGGGATTTATTATCCTTCAGTCCCATATTAAATTCACCCGTGTCTGCCTTCAAGGGACCCACATTTGACTTTGCCACTCTTTTTTCCTTAACATATCTGAGGAAGCTTTTACTGTCCTTTATGTTCCTGGTCAGCTTCCCCTCCTACTTCATTTTTTCAGCCCGTATTACCCGTTGTGTTTCCTTCTGTTGTCCTATGAACGTTCCCCTACCCTCTGGCTTCAGGCAACTCTTTGCTGTGTTATACATATTTTAACCATATAACCATATAACAATTACAGCACGGAAACAGGCCCTCTCGGCCCTTTCAGTCCGTGCCGACCATTTGTTTTCCCCTAGTCCCATCGACCTGCACTCAGACCATACCCCTCCATTCCCTCACCTCCCTATACCTATCCACATTACTTTTAAGTGTTAAAATCGATCCTGCCTCCACCACTTCCGCTGGAAGCTCATTCCACACAGCCACCACCCTCTGAGTAAAGAAGTTCCCCCTCGCGTTACCCCTAAAACTTTGTCCCTTAATTCTCATGTCATGCCCTCTTGTTTGAATCTTCCCTACCCTCAATGGGAAAAGCGTTTCCACGTCAACTCTGTCTATCCCTTTCATCATTTTAAAAACCTCAATCAAGTCCCCCCTTAACCTTCTGCGCTCCAAAGAATAAAGACCTAACTTGTTCAACCTTTCTCTGTAACATAGTTGCTGGAACCCTGGAACCCTTTCTTTTCGTTTCATTCTATCCCTAACTTCTCTTGCCAGCCACGGTTGCCTCCTACTCCCCTTAGAATCTTTCTTCCTTTTTGGAAGGAAATGATGCTGCGTCTTCCGGATTATGCCCTGAAATTCCTGCCTTCGCTATTCCACTGTCATAAGTGATAGCACCCTTTTCCAGTCCTCCTTGGTCAGCTCCTCTCTCATGCCTTCATAGTCCCCTTTGTTCAACTGCATCACGGCCATTTCCGATTTAACATTCACGATCTGAAATTGCAGATTAAAACGAATCATATTATGAGCACTACCTCCAACCGGTACCTTTACCTCGAATTCTCTTGACAAATCTGGTTTATTAGACAACACTACATCCAGAATTCACTGTTCTCTGGTTGGCTCCAATACAAGCTGCTCTAAGAATCCATCTCGGAGGCACACTACAAACTGTCATTCTTGGGGCCCTGAACCAACTTGATTTTCCAAGTCTACCTGCATATTGAAATCCCCCATCATACCAGTTGCATTACCTTTGTAACATGCCAGTTTTTGCACCTGCTGCAACTGACTCCCAACATGCGGGCAACTATTTGGCAGTATGTAGATCACACCAATTAGTGTTCCCTTACCTTTACAATTCCTCAACTCAATCCAGAGTGATTCTGCCTCGTATGTCTTCCTTCGCAAGGCACTGAATTTCATCCCTCACCAGCAGAGCAACCGCCCCTTCTCTGACCACCTGCCTGTCCTTTCTATAGGATGCCCAACCCTGAATATTAAGTTTTCAGGCCCTGTCCTCCTGCAGCCAACCCTCAGTAATCCCCACAATGTCATATCTACCAATCTCTAACTGAGCCTCAAGCTTATCTACTTTACTTCTAATACTTCGCGAATTAATATACAATACTTGTAATTCCTTACGCATCCCGCCTTTCACACACATCCCTATTACACGTGGCCATACTCTCCTATCCCTTCTGAGCTTCCTTTCCTGTTCATTCTGGGGTCATTAACTATCCCTTTACTCTCTTTACCTTTAAATTCGTCCTTGACGATCCCATTTGACTCCCCCACCTCCTTATTTCGTGGTGAAATATCGTGTGGTGAAATCATAAGTGTAAGTAATGCTGATGCGATGTTGAAATACCATGAAGTAATGTTAATGTTCTTGTTTTCGTCTTCCAGGTCCCACGGGAAGACTATCTCTAAGTGATATCAAGCATTTCTCTAGAACGCGCTGTCAGTTGCATTCCAGCATCGAACATTGAGCTTCTCTCTCGCTGCTCTCCAGGGTGAAAGTTATGTTCACTGATTACCCGTTTTTTCTGCTGCCTTCAATAGTCCAGGTAGAAATGATTTATTACCCGATTGTAGCAGTGCTTGGAATTCCTGGTAAGTAATTGGATCTATGTTAAGAATAGTTCATATGAGCTTTTTTATACTCCATTATTGGCAGATATGTGGCGTTTAGATTTCACTGTCCTCCAATCCATTGAAAGACGACTTTACCCGTGTTTCTGAAGGGCTGACCCCAGTAATACCACGTTACGGTCACGTGAAATGTATCTTTAAAACAGCAAATGCTGCAGTTGGTTGAAATGATTTAATGTATTTCATTAATGTTCTGTTTGACTGAACCTTCCTGCAGACCATAAGTTATTTTGTGTTTACTTTATTGTTTCAGTTCATTAGCTAGACACCCCTCCCATCCGGTGACATCAGGTGACGTCTCGTCATTTAAAGGTGTAATACACCTCGCTTCCACAAAGAAACATAGAAATATAGAAAATAGGTGCAGGATTAGACCAGTCGGCCCTTTGAGCTTGCACCGCCATTCAATATGATCATGGCTTATCATCCAACTCAGTATTCCGTACCTGCCCTCTTTCCATACCCCCTGATCCCCTTAGCCACAAGGGCCACATCTAACTCCCTCTTAAATATAGCCAATTAACCGGCCTCAACTACCTTCTGTGGCACAGGTTCACCACTCTCTGTGTGAAAAATGTGCTTCTCATCTCGGTCCTTAATAGAGTTCCCCTTATCCTTAAACTGTGACCCCCCGTTCTGGACTTCCCCAACATCGGGAACAATCTTCCTGCATCTAGCCTATCCAACCCCTTAAGAATTGTGTAAGTTTCTATAAGAATCCCCACTCAATCTTCTAAATTCTAGCGAGTACAATCGAGTCTATCCTGTCTTTCTTCATTTGAAAGTCCTGACATCCCAGCAATCAGTCTGGTGAACCTTCTCTGAACTCCCTCTATGGCAAGAATGTATTTCCTCAGATTAGGAAACCAAAACTGTACGCAATGCTCCAGTGTGGTCTCACCAAGACCACATCGCCTCTGCGCACAACATGTATGGTGAGCCGTTCGGTTTCAACAAATACACTCTAGTTTCTCAGCAAATATGACACCGGCTGCGTTGACGTTGGCCAGAATGTCTCCACTGCTTTACACCCAGGTGAAGAATATTTATTATTCATCAACATTGACAAACCGGAATTATTTGCTAGAATATGGTCTCCATTTATTGATGTTCTGAAAGGGTAAATTGGTTATAGCACGGGAGCCTGACTGAAGCGTGTACCCTGGATTAGATGAATAGTTTACGTTTACAAATCTACGGATCTATCTCCAAAGCTGTATTATTGGTAATTTATTCTATTTTTTTTATCGTTTTTTCTTTCCATCATTTCTATCTATAAAAAAAACAAAACAAATAGAAGCCGTGTTAATATGTAATTGATTAACGAGGGCCCCAACTATTTTGACAGTTGGGATCCCAACTATTAACATTATGTAATTGATGAACAAAATGTGTTTTGATTATGACATGTATATGCTTCTAAGAAAAATATTATTTAAAAAAAAAACCCAAAACATTGCAATGACTGCCATGGGTGGATATCCACTGTTAGCAGGACCAAACATAGTCTACTCAAGGGGGCGCTCAATGTTTCATTTTTATGCATTGGTCTGTCTTTGCGCGTGAGAAGCAGTTGCCTTCTGTGGCATATGTGACAGTAGCCACATCGCTGCCGCAGGGAATCCATTGTACCGAGCAAAAGCGGCTGAAGGAATGCCCGCTCTGCATGACACTGGTCAAAATCTCAGGTGCGTCTGTGGCGGTTCCGATATCCTCACCATGTGTCTGTAAACAGCAATGGAAAATGAGACATTTATATACAATTTATAACTGGGGTGATGTTACCGAGAGTCAAAGGACAAAAGCAGTGAATGACCGCTGAATTGAAATGATAAGTGAAAATTATTGATTTTATTCATTTACTGCGGGAAGCTTCAGTCAAACAGAAAACGATTAAAATAACTGTATCGACGCATTTCGTTGCAATTAACTGCATGTTTTACTGTTAGAAATGCACATGTCGTGTTAATGAAAGGAAGGGTAAATGACACGTACAAAATCACGGCTAAATTTTCAGTCATCATTACATCTTATCAGATGGCATTTGATTTCACTATCGGCTACCAGTAAATGCCTTGGCGTCGCCATTCATTTTCAGATCACAGATTTGCACCTGCCATGTCCACAACATATTTATCCGACCTGATAAAGTACTGTGCCGTGTAAACGTCTTGTAAATTCACATTATTTTCATTCACGCATCTATTGCGATTCTATTCGCCCGTCAACACTGGCGATAGTCCTAACAGTGGAAATGCGTTTCTATCCCGTCGCCCAACCTTTAAACATTTTGTGCGGTGGGCTGTCATGAATGTCTATGCTCAACTCTAATCTTCATGTGAAATCGTGTGTTACGTTGGGCACATTGTACCCTACACTGCTAATGCACGTTGTCGATTTCTGATTGTTCCCGTAACACAGCTAATGTGATATCGATTGTCATCCTGTCCCGGGGAAAGTGCGGTCTCTCCAAATGTGTTTCACGCTACCTTGTGGCCATGGCTGCGGCGGATCTGTTGGTTGCTGTAATTGACATATTACTTTTTCGCATCAATGATCTATATTTCCCCACAACTTTTCTCTTCATTACTCAAGTGTGCTCCTTCCACCGGGCCCTTAACACGCAATCACAGACATCTCCGTGTGGCTAACACTCTCGTTCACATTTGATCGATATTTGATGATTTGTTGCCACAAGCTGAGATCCAGATTTTGCACCGAGAAAAAACTGCAGCCAGGGTTATAGCAACCGTGTGTCCGCTGTTCTGCTGCAAAAACATCCCCTGGTACTTTGCAGCCGAACCTCTTATATCAGTACACAATGTAACATGGGGCTGTCCATGCAAAACAAGAATTGTACATTGAACCTACATGGATATTTTTCAACTGGATTCACTACTCTTTCACCCTCTTCTCCCAATGTTTCTTGATATTACTGCTCAACGCCCTAACAGTCGGGCACATTTTAATGGCTAGTCAAATCCGCAAGAATCTGAGAGGCAGCAAGAATGGTGCGAATCAGAATGACGCCGAGCTAGAAAGCAGAAGGAAGTCAATCATCTTGCTCGTTGCAATTTCCGGCAACTTTATTATGCTGTGGATGACGTATTTTATATGTTTCCTCATATCACTGATAACAAAGCGGTATTATACGACCGGTTTCAGTGACCCGATGTTTATCGCGGACCAAACCAGCTACATGCTCCTGCTTTTGAGTTGCTGCACAAACACGTGTATTTACGCGGTAACTCAGTCTAAATTCAGAGAGGAACTGAAGAGCGGGTTGAAATATTTTCCGAGAATAATGTTTAAACTAGTTAAGGAAGGAAACCAATGTAGAAACTAGAGGCAATAAGTCACTGCAGAATTGAATCTCCCGTTGCATCTCCGCCAGCAATATTCTCATGTACCTCTGACCTATCTCTATGCAACATCCAAACATATCCTGAAGAATTCTACATTTTGCGTTAGTGAACGAGTCGGCAGGTTTAGGCTGGGTTAGATAATGAGCGAGCTAATGGTCTCGGCTAAATCGGAATCATGCATGCGCACAACTCTGATTTCTGGCTGTTTGAGTAGAGCAACTGCTCGTGGATAAAAACTGTTTTTATGTCTGGCTGTGGCAGCTTTGACAGTCCGGAGTCGCCTTCCAGAGCGAAGTGATTCAAACGTCATAAAAGCATTGTTTAACTGGAGATATATGTGGTCCTGGGAAATAGATGGTAGGACATTTGTTTTAGAAAACACGAGACGCTGGGTTGGGTGGTGGCGTCACACGGGGGGACCGGACCCCGAATACCTGCGTCTCTTGTGCCCTTCTCTGCCGCTCTTTCTCCCGCTTATTTGTGAGATGTTTGAGTTATATATCGCTCCGCCTCTTGTGCCCTTCTCTCCTGCTCTCCCCTCCCTCTCTCCCCCCCCCCCCCTCTCTCTCTCTCTCTCTCACTCTCTCTCTCTCTCTCTCTCTCTCTCTCTCTCTCTCTCTCCCGGTTACCTCTGTGACATTAAGTTGCGGCGGGTCCTGTTCCCTTCTTCCTGGTCTGTCTCTGGATTATCTCTGAGACGTTGAGTTATTTCTTGCGACACCTCTTGTGCTCTTCTGACCTGATCTCTCTCTCTCTCTCTCTCTCTCTCTCTCCCTCCTCCCCCCCTCTCTCTCTCTCTCTCTCTCTCTCTCTCTCTATATATATATATATATATCTATCTATATATATATATCTTTCCATCTAACCAAATGATTACGTCAAACACAATCTCAGTTGTTACTGAACACAGAATAATTGGATGAACATGGAGTCTTTCCTGGGGAATTAAAACAATGTGAATGAAACATATTTTAATTGCAATTGTAAATGCAAATATTGCTGTATTTTTGTTAAAAATGCAACTGTTTTATAATACATCTTAATCGGTGTAATCGCCAATTCTTTTTAAATATCCAACTTTATAAATAAACCGTTTTTAAATAAGTGAAATAGCCCAAACACAATCTCAGTTATGAATGAACACGGATTTGTTGATGAAAATTTAGCGTTTCCTTTACAATTAAATTAATGTGAATGAAAGGTTTGTTTAATTACAACTGTAGCAAAAGTATCGCGAAGTATGCTTGGAAATGCACCTCTGTTGAAATATAATTTATTCAATCGCGCGTTGTTTAGAAATCTAAACTGCATATCTGTTAAAAAATAATGCAACTCGTAAAATAAATCTTAATCAATGTAACCGCCAAGTAACCGCCAAGTAAATACAACTTATTAAAATAAAGGTGCAGAGTAAAAGTGCCTTTAATTGCGACTGTAAATCAATGCAAAAGCGTAGCATTTGAATCTGAATCAATGTATTTGGCAGGTGTTTTTAAAAATCCAACTGTGTTTAAGTAAATGTGTTTTAATGCATGGAACTCTTGCAAAATATTGTTAATCAATTTAATTGCCAAGGTTTTCTTCAGTAAATTTTAATGAATGAAATCGTTGTCTTTTTTTCAAGCAGTTGTCTCATTAAAGAGTAAAATCGTGAAGTGATAGTGAAAATGCAAAATGTCCGTCTTTTATCAATCGAAAAAGTAAATCAATGCAATATCGATTTTTTTTTGTTTGGAAATGCAAGTAATATGAAATATATGAAAGCTCATCCTCAAAGAAAGCGAAGTCAGAATGATCTGGACCGTTTACGTGGAAGCCGGACGATGAATCGCTTTTTTTAACATAAAAAAGGCAACTGTGGTGGAAAAAATAAATGAATGAAATGGGTACTTTATGCAATGCTCCAGTCTAATTAAAGTGTGATATCCCGATTAATCAATAACATCGGCAATTCCAAAAAAATGTTAAAGCGGCGATTTAAAAAAAAAAAGAAACGTCAATAACAGCAATCGGCAAGTCTTTTTTAAATTTTATTAAAGTATAATTGTAAAATAAAAGCTAATTCATTAAATGGCGAACTTTTTTGCAAGCAGCAGTCTAAACTTGCGGAATCCTGATCAATCAATACAATCGGTAATTTCAAACAATGTAAAAGCGGCGTTAATTTTAAAATACATTTCAATAAATGCAATCGGCAAGTCTTGTTTTTTTTTAAATGTTTTTAACTACAATTGTAAAATTAAAGCTAATGAATTAAAATGGCGATTATTTTTTTGCAAGCAGCCGTCTGATAGTGTGGACTCCCGGACGAATCAATACCGTCGGTAATTTCAAACAATGTAAAAAAACGGCGATTTTTGAAAAAATAAATGTCAAAAAATGCAATCGACGTCTTTAATAAATAAAAGCAAAAGTTGTAAAAGAAAAGCCAATTCACGAAATTGAGATTTTTTTGCAAGCAGCAGTCTTGTTAAAATGTGAAATCCCGAGATCAATGTAATGGGCTCGTCTTTTTTAAGTTAAGGCAGCTGTATGTAAAATCGAAGCTAATAAAATTAAATGGAGATTTTTTTTTGCAAGCAGCAGTTTAATTAAAGCCTGAAATCCGATATAATAAATGTCTATACATGCGCAGGGCAAGTATTTATTAAGAGTGTAAATAAAAAGCAATCCGTAACCCGTTAATGTCGTAAACATATATAAAAGTTTATCGTTTAAAGAGAGCGAAGTCGGCGCAGTTAGAAGGAAATCACTCAGTTTCTGAACTGGATCTTCACCTGACTGTTTAAGAAGGGACTGCAGATACTGGAAAATCGAAGGTAGACAAAAGTACTGGAGAAATTTAGTGGATGCAGCAGCATCTATGGAGCGAAGGACATTGGCAACGGTTCGGCCGAGGACCCTTCAGAATAGATGTTGAACCTCCTCCACAGATGCTCTATTCGGGACTCTATTCATTGGCATGCAGGAGGTTTGGGGTGATCTCATAGAGGTATATACAATCATGAGAGGAATGGTAAGGTAGGACCGGAGTGGGTGAATCGACGTCCAGAGGATATTGGGTTAAGGCGAACGGGAAACGATTTTATATGAATATGAGGGGGAACCTTTTCACACAAAGGGTGGTGGCTGCATGGAACATGCTGCTAGAGCAGGTTGTTGAGGCAGTAACTATCCCACCCTTTAAGAAACAGCCCTTTAAGGCTACCGGGGGGACTTTAATCTAGAACGATTGGGGGGATGGACTAAAATGGAGAAAGCCAGCAGACAGGGTCTGGGACAGGAGGCAGCGAAGGGAAATGCTCAGACCCAACATGTAGGGGGGGAAAGAAGAAAAAAAAATAAACATAAAAGAAGAAAAAAAATAAACAGAGAATAAGAGGTGTCGGGTTTCCAGGGCAAAAATCAAAAGGGGCCACTTGTCAACATAATTGTATAAGGAGCAAGACTGTTGTAAAACAAGCCCGAAGGCCTTGTGTCTCAATGCAAGAAACATTCGTAATAAGGTGGACGAGTTGAATGTGCAGATAGCTATTAATGACTGTGTTATAGTTGGGATCAGGTAGACATGGCTCCAGGGGGACCAAGGCTGGGATATTCAGGGATATTCAATATTCAGGAGGGATAGACAGAAATGAAAGGGAGGTGGGGTAGTGTTGCTGATGAGAGAGGAGATTAATGCAATAGAAAGGAAGGACATTAGCTTGGAGGATGAGGAATAGATATGGGTAGAGCTGCGAAACTCTAAGGGGCAGAAAACGCTAGTTGTATTTGTGTACAGGCCACCTAACAGCAGTAGTGGAGTTGGGGTTGGCACCAACTGGAAATTAGATATGCGTGCAACAAGCGTAAAACAGTTATAATGGGTGACTTCAATCTACATATAGAGTGGGCGAATCAAATGGGCAGGGGTGCTGAGGAAGAGGATTCTTGGAATGTATGCGGGATAGTTTTCTTTACCAACATGTATAGGAACCATCGAGAGAGCAGGGTATTCTAGACTGGGTATTGAGTAATGAGGAAGGGTTAGTTAGCAGTCTTGTTGTGCGTGGCCCCTTGGGCAAGAGTGACCATAATATGGTTGAGTTCTTCATTAGGATGGAGAGTGACATAATTAAGTCAGAAACAAGGGTTCTGAACTTAAACAAAGGTAACTTTTAAAATATGAGACGTGAACTGGCCAAGATAGACTGGCAAGTGATTCTTAACGGGTTGACGGTGGATGTGCAATGGAAGGTATTTTAAGACCGCATGGATGAACTACAACAATTGTGCAACAATGAGTTTCTCAGCTTTTTGTGTAACCCTCGATTCCCCAGCATCTGCAGTTTCTTCGTTACAACAATTGTTCATCCCAGTTTGGCAAAACTAATAAATCAGGAAAAGGTAGTGCATCCATGGATAACAAGGGAAATCAGGGATAGTATAAAAACAAAAGATGAAGCATAAAAATTAGCCAGAAAAAGTAGCCTACCCGAGGACGGGGGAAGGCCAGTCAGCAGAGGAGGACAAAGGCCTTAATTAGGAAAGGGAAAATAGATTATGAAAGAAAACTTGCAGGGGACATAAAAAACTGACTGCAAAGGTTTTATTAGATAGGTGAAAAGAAAGAGATTAGTTAAAAACAAGTGTAGGTCCCTTGCAGTCACAATCAGTTGAATTGATCATGGGGAACAAGGGCATTGCAGACCAATTGAATAACTACTTTGCTTCTGTCTTCACTAAGGAAGACATAAATAATCAGCCGGAAATAGCAGTGGACCGGGGGTCAAATAAGGTGGAGGAGCTGAGTGAAATCCAGGTTAGCCGGGAAGTGGTGTTGGGTAAATTGAATGGATTAAAGGCCGATAAATCCGCAGGGTCAGATAGTCTGCATCCCAGAGTACTCAAGGAAGTAAGTACAGATATAGCGGATGCATTAGTGACAATGTTTTAAAACTCTTTAGGTTCTGGATTAGTTCCTGAGGATTGGATGGTAACCCCACTTTTACAAAAAGGAGGGAGAGATAAAACGGGGAATTACAGACCAATCAGTCTAACATCGGTAGTGGGGAAACTGCTAGAGTCAGTTACTAAAGATGGGATAGCAGTACATTTGGAAAGTGGAGAAATCATTGGACAAAGTCAGCATGGATTTACGAAAGGTAAATCATGTCTGACGAATCTTATAGAATTTTTCGAGGATGTATCTAGCAAAGTGGATAAGGAGAACCAGTGGATGTGTTATATCTAGGCTTTCAGAAGGCGTTCGACAACGTCCCACATAAGAGATTAGTATGCAAACTTAAAGCACGCGGTATTGGGGGTTCAGTATTGATGTGGATAGAGAACCGCCTGGCAGACAGGAAGCAAATGGTAGGAGTAAACGGGTCCTTTTACTCCTACCATTTAGTCTCTAGAATGGCAGGCAGTGATTAGTGCGGTACCGCAAGGCTTCGTGCAGGGACCCCAGCTATTTACAATATATATTGATGATTTGAACCAGGGAATTGAATGCAACATCTCCAAGTTTGCGGGTGACACTAAGCTGGGTGGTAGTGTTAGGTGTAAGGAGGATGATAGGAGTCTGTAAGGTGACTTGGATAGGCTGGGTGAGTGGACAAATGCAGGGCAGATGCAATATAATGTGGATAAATGTGAGGTTATCCACTTTGGTGGCAAAAACAGGAGGGTAAACTATTATCTGAATGGCGGCAAATTAGGAAAAGGGGGATCCAACGAGATCTGGGTGTCATGGTACACCAATCATTGAAAGTAGGCATGCAGATGCAGCAGGCATGCAAATGGAATAGGAACTGGGAGGTTCTACTGCTGTTGCATTTGATGAGACCATAGTATTGCGTACAGTTTGCGTCTCCAAATCTGAGTGCCATAGAGGGGTACAGCAGGCAGTGAAGAAAGCAAATGGCCTGTTGGCCTTCATCACGAGAGGATCGAGAATTATTCCTTTGCAGTTGTACAGCGACCACACCAGAAAAACATTTGTGCTGTTAGTTAACAAGGTTATTCCCGGGATGGCGAAATGGGATGTTGGCATTCATAGCAAAAGGATTTGAGTACAAGCGCAGGGAGGTCTACTGCAGTTGTACAGGGTTTTCAAGAGCAGGGAGAGTTCTACTGCAGTTTAGCAGGGTCGTGGTACACCTGGAGTATTGCGTACAGTTTTGGTCCCTAAATCTGAGAAAACACATTCTTGCCATAGAGGGGGTACAGAGAAGGTTCACCAGACTGATTGCTGGGGTGTCAGGACTTTCATATGAGGAAAGACTGGATAGACTTGGCTTTTACTCGCTAGAATTTAGAAGACTGGGGGGGGGATCTTATAGAAACTTACAGAATTCTTAAGGGGTTGGATAGGCTAGATGCAGCAAGATTGTTCCCGCTGCTGCGGGGGTCCAGAACAAGGGGTCACAGTCTAAGGATAAGGGGGAATTCCTTTAGGACCGAGATGAGGAAAACAGTTTTCACACAGAGATTGGTGAGTCTCTGGAATTCTCTGCCACAGAAGGTTGTTGAGGCCAGTTCATTTGCTATATTTAACAGGGAGTTAGATGTGGCCCTTGTGGCTAAAGGATCAGGGGGTATGGAGAGAAAGGCAGGTACAGGATACTGAGTTGGATGATCAGCCATATTCATATTGAATGGCGGTGCAGGCTCGAAGGGCCGAATTGCCCTACTCCTGCACCTATTTCCATGTTTATATTCTATGTTTATAGGTAATAATATAGCAAATACAGCGACAGATTACATCAATCGAATTAATTACTACTGTCTCACTGTCCTGCACGAAACCGCGTGATTACCTGAAACAATTAATATAACATTTTTGGAAAAACCCAACAACCCCCACAATTACAGAAGTCTGAAAGGGTTTCGCCCCGAAGCATTGCCTATCTCCTCCGCTCCATAGATGCTGCTGCACCCGCTGAGTTTCTCAAGCATTTTGTTTATCCCCAACAATTAAAACGTGGATTATAGAGATGTCGGAAACCTTACATATGGAGAAAATTAGATTTTCCTTAATTGACAAACCAGAATTATTTACTAGAATATGGTCTCCATTTATAGATTATTTGAAGGGGTAGGTCCAGCGCAAGAGTCTGGCTGAAACTTGAATCCAGGATTAGATGAATAGTTACTTTTTATAACCTACGGACCCATCGCCTAAGCTGTATTATTGATAGTTTAATTTATGTTTTATAAAATTTTCTTTTTTGTTCTTTCTCTCTTTCTATCTATAAAATAAATAAACAATTAGAAAGCAGTTTTAATATGCAATTGATAAATGAGGACACCAGCTATTTTAATAGCTGGGATCCCGGGACCCCAATATGTAATCGCTAAACACAGTCTGTATTGGTTTTGAGTATTATATGCATATGCTTCTAATAAAAAAATAATTACAAATAAATTAAAAAAAATATATACCCAACGTCTGACCCTCAGCCGGTTTGTAGGCGAACATCTACTACAATGTCCCTGTATCCTAGGAAATTCTTCGCTCTCTCCTGACCATTTGAACGCTGACTCCCAAACTTTGCTCCCTTGAGTGAAGAGGTTCCACAACCAACCACAGTTCGATAGACCGCGCAGCTTCTGTATTAAACGTACGTGTTGAGACAGTCCACTGAACTTCCACTGAAGCTAGTTTTTCCGTGAATTATAGTTATTGGAGATCAGCAAACGAAACACACCATATTCAGTACAGGGCGAGAGGAAAGTTCTTACCTCTATAATATTAAACACTTGCATTGGTCATTCTTCCACGCTGCAACTTCCAATCGCTCTTCCTCAACGTTCTTCAAGCCCTCACCCAAAGCAGTCAGGTGAAGATCCAGTTCGTGCACTATTTTACACCGGTACAGCACAGACCTTAGTGGTGCATGAAGGGACGGTGTAGAAGCAGTGATCTGGCTCTAATTCTGGATTTGACCTTACAGTTCCTGCTCCACAGAGTCGTATAAAACTGAAGTATGTGCTACCCACGGCGTCGGCGCCTGCAATTAAAATAGCTACCTTTGCGGATTTACTGTCAAACATATGGCATTAATCTTTGCCGCGCACCCCACACAAACCAATAAAACCCTCGACAAATCCACCAGCCCCCACGTTTGTCAATGCCAAGAGTAGCAGTGACACCACATCTCACTTCCATTATAAACACTATGCGTTGGTCAACAGTATCAAATTTCTAATGTAGCGTTCAAAGTTGGAGTTATTGGGGGTTGATGCTGGCACATGTAACTGGGTCCTGAACTTTCTATCGCAACGGCAGCAGACAGTCAGGGTGGGCAGTAGGACATCAAAAAACCATAGCTGTGACACTGGCTCGCCCAAGGCTGAGTCCAGCCCCTGCTGTTTAGTCTGCTTCCACACGGGACTGTACTGCTACACTCAACAAACAATTCATCAACAAGTTCGCTGACGACACAACAGTGGGGGTCATCCTGACAATGATGAGTCTGGCGCACAGGATTGAGTGCTCACAGGATGGTGCAAATCCCACACCTCATTCTCAACGTGGGAAAAACGAAGGAGATGGTGGTTCTTCAGGAGGGCGGGAAAACAACGCCATACACCTCTGCACATCGATGGAGCTGATGTGGAAAGGGTCAGCAGTGTGAATTTCCTAGGACTCCGCCTGTCAGATGACCTGACGTCCACGACTAACACCACAGCACTGGTCAAGAGAGCCCAACAGCGACTACACCCTCTCCGTAGACTACGGAAAGCAGGACTCCCCACTGCACACCTACGAACTTTTTATAGGGGGACAATCGAGAGCACATTAACCTACGGTATCACTTCCTCGTTCGGGAGCTGCAAGGTGTGCGAACGGCACCAACTGAACAAGATTGTGAAGACCGCCAGCAGAATTATTGGTGATCCACTCCCTTTCGTGCTGGACATATATACAGGAAGAGATGTATCAACAGAGCCATCTCCATCATCAAAGACCCCCACCACCCATCGCGTCACATATTCTCCATCCTGCCAGCTGGGAAGAGGTACAGGAGCATCAGCTGCATAACCAGCAGGATGCTCCTCAGCTTCTTCCCGCAGGCTATAAGACTGATAAACGGACTTTGCCCCCTGCCAAAGTATCGCGCACCAACCTGGACACACTAAAGCAGAGCCATTGGCGTGCCGCTGCCGATGGGAACTCGTGATATATCTACTTTTATTTTTATTTCTATTTATTTTTTTACCGCACACTGAATGGACACTGGTTGAGCAAAACGTTTGTTTTCGTTTCCTCTGGGTATGTAAGTACTCAGGAAAAATGATATATACAATACAATACAAAGTGACATTGTGATCTGTACTATTGGGAACTAGTTCACAGACTAAAAAGGTATGGCTCACTGCACCCAGTTTGCTGATGAACTTGCACTGAAGCTCGTTCATCAACCCGTTCTTTTCAGTGAATTATAGTTATGAGGATCCGCCAAAAGGACACACACTATATGGGTTTACAGGGAAGGGTACATTGTTTGGGATTGTTGAGAGGAAAGATGTTATCTCTCTAATATTAAATCTATTCCTGGGGCTGTGTGTGTGTGTGTGTGTGTGTGTGTGCGGTGTGTGTGTGTTTGTGTGTTGTGTGTGTGTGTGTGTGTGTGTGTGTGTGTGTGTTTGGGGTGTGTGTGTGTTGTGTGTGTGTGTGTGTGTGTGTGTGTGTGGTGTGTGTTGTGTGCGTGCGTGTGTGTGAGTATGGTCTCAATTATTATTTTCTTCCAAATGCGCGGCCACCTTCCAATTTTCACACATCCTTTTTTTACATGTTTCCTGTCGGGGCGATAAACATATTACCGTCGCATTCCCACCCAATATAGTTCCGAACACGTTATTTGATTAATGTTTAATACACAGCTCAGGCCTACCCATTTCCGACCGAGTGGCGTCACAATGCACTCTCCAGCTACTTCCCACATTTTCAACACTTGCATCGGTCATTCTTCCACGCTGCAACTTCTCACTGGTCACTCTTCCAATAGTTCTTTCACAACGTTCTCCAAGCCCTCTGTCAAAACAGTCAGGTGAAGATTGATAAAAGTGCAGGGGGGAACTCAGCGGGTTTCAGGAGCATCTATGGGGAAGGTTTCAGCATCTGTTCAGAAGGGTCTCGGCCCGAAACGTTGCCAAATTCCCTCGCTCCAAAAATGCTGCTGACCCGTTGAGTTTCTCAGCACTTTTGTCCCTTTCGATTTTTCAGCACCTGCAGTTCTTTCTTAAACAGTCAGGTGAAGATCGAGTTCAGAGCAGACTGATTTCATTTGACTTTGCCGACTTTCGCTCTATTGAACGATAACTTTCATATATTTTTACGTAATTAAACGGGTTTACGGGTTGTTTTTTTTTACACTATTTTTATATTTAATGAAAAAAAACATTTTATCGTCATTTTAAAGGGGTTGCAGGTTACTTTTTCATTTTTACTCGTTGTCCCATTTATTTTTTTAAAAAGACTTGCCCACGCATGTTTTGACATTTATTCTATCGGAATTTCAGGCTTTAATTAAACTGCTGCTTGCAAAAAAAAATCTCCATTTCATTCATTAGCTTTGATTTTACAACAGTTGCCTTAATTAAAAAAAGACGAGCGAATTGCATTGATCTCGGGATTTCACATTTTAATTAGACTGCTGCTTGCCAAAAAAAAAAATCGCAATTCCGTTTATAGGCTTTTCTTTTACAACTGTTGCTTTTGTTTAAAAAAAAGACTTGCCGATTGCATTTATTCACATTTATTTATAAAATCGCCGTTTTTACATTGTTTGAAACTTACGATAGTATGTGATTAATCGGGATTTCCTTTTTTTTCAGACTACTGCTTGCAAAAACAAAAATCGCCATTTAATTCATTAGCTTTTATTTTACAATTATACTTTAAAAATTTTAAAAAGACCTGCCCATTGCATTTATTGAATTTTTTTTTTTAATCGCCGCTTTAACAGTTTTTGGGAATTGCCGATACTATTGATTAATCGGGATATCACACTTTAATTAGACCTGCTGCTTGCCAAAAAAGTCCCCATTTCATTCATTTATTTTTTCACACTGTTGCCTTTTTTAAATAAAAAAAACGATTACTCGTCCGGCTTCTGCGTAACCGGAGCAGAGTTCACGTTCCAGAACATTCGGACTTCGCTCTCTTTGACGATGAGCTTTTATTTATTATATACTTTATATATTATATTACTTTTATATATATACATTATATTATATAGCGTTATATATTATATAGCTTTTATAAATTATATACTTTTCTATATTATATACTTTATATATTATATACTTTTGATTTACTTTTTCAATTTAAGAAAAGATGGGCTAGCCGTGAATGAACTGCCAGCCACCAGTCGTGAGTGAATGAAACTGTCAGTCCGCCCAGCCGTGAGTGACTGAGCCAACTGCCAACCTACAAGGGCCCGCATTAGCCTAGAAACCAGGCTATTTACCCAAAATGCCCGTAATAGCCGAGGGAGGAGCATTTTTGGCCCAAAAGGCCCATGCTAGGCCAGGAAAACATAGACAATAGAAACATAGAAATTAGGTGCAGGAGTTAGGCCATTCAAGCCCTTCGAGCCTGCACCGCCATTTAAATATGATCATGGCTGATCATCCAACTCAGTATCCCGTACCTGCCTTCTCTCCATACCCTCTGATCCCCTTAGCCACAAGGGCACATCCAACTCACTCTTAAATATAGCCAATAAACTGGCCTCAACTACCTCTGTGGCAGAGTGAGTTCCAGAGACTCACCACTTCTGTGTGAAAAAAGTCTTTCTCATCTCGGTCTTAAAGGATTTCCCCCTTATCCTTAAGTTGTGACCCTTGTCTGGACTTCCCCACATCGGGAACAATCTTCCTGCATCTAGCCTGTCCAAACCCCCTTAAGAAATTTTAAGGTTTCTTTAAAGTTTCTATTCCCTTTCTCAATATCTCCTAAAATTCCAGACAGAGTATAAAGAGATGTCTATCCCAGTCTTTCTTCATAAGACAGTCCGGCATCCCAGGAATCAGTCTGGTGACCTTCTCTGCACTCCCTCTATGGCAATAATGTCCTTCTCAGATTTGGAGACCAAAACTGTACGCAATACTCCAGGTGTGGTCTCACCAAGACCCTGCATACAATGAAGTAGAACCTCCTGCTCCTGTACTCAAATCCTTTTGCTATGAAAGCTAACATACCATTCGCTTTTTTCTCTGCCCGCTGCACCTGCATGCCTACTTTCAATGATGGTGTTACCAAGTGACCACCCAGGTTCTCGCTGCATCTACCTTTTCCTAATCGGCCACCATTTCTATAATAGTCTGCTTTCCTGTTTTTGCCACCAAAGTGGATAACCTCACATTTATCCACATTATATGCATCTGCCAAACCATTTGCCCACTCACCCAGCCTATCCAAGTCACCTTGCAGTCTCCTAGCATCCTCCTCACAGCTACATGCCCCCAGCTTAGTCTCATCCGCAAACTTGGAGATCGTGCCTTCAATTCCATCATCCAGATCATTAATATATATTGTAAATAGCTGGGGGTCCCAGCACTGAGCCCTGCGGTACCCACTAGTCACTGCCTGCCATTGTGAATAGGACCCGTCTACTCCTACTCTTTGCTACCTGTTTGCCAGCCAGTTCTCTATCCACATCAATACTGAACCCCTAATACCGTATGCTTAAGTTTGTATATACTATTCTCTTATGTGGGACCTTGTCGAAAGCCTTTGGAAGTCCAGATATACCACATCCACTGGTTCTCCCTTATCCACGCTACTAGTTAACATCCTCGAAAAATTCCACAAGAGTTCGCCATCAGACATGATTTACCTTTCGTTAAATCCATTGCTGACTTTGTCCATGGATTTCACCACTTTCCAATTGTGCTCTGCTATCCATCTTTAATAACTGACTTAGCAGTTTCCCCATCTACGATGTTAGACTAACTGGTCTGTAATTCCCCGTTTTCTCTCTCCCTCCCTTCTTAAAAAGAGGGGTTACATTTGCTAACCGCCAATCCTCAGGAAAAACTACTCCAGAATCTCAAAGAGTTTTGAAGATTATCACTAATGCATCCACTATTTCCTGAGCTACTTCCTTAAGTACTCTGGGATGCAGCCTATCTGGCCCTGGGTTTTATCGGCCTTTAATATATATCAATTTCCCCCAACACCACTTCCCGACTGACCTGGATTTCACTCAATTCCTCCTTTGACCCACAGTCCCCCAAAAGTCAGGAAATAATGCTTTCCACTGAGATCTCACCCTCTTGTTTAAGTCCCTTCGGCCCATCAGACGTGTACTAGCCCAGTTGTTCCTCCGGCCCATCCGTAAGAATTTCCCCCTGTAAGTTTATTACACCTCATCCCCGTATTTTTCTCCCTCATTTCATTGGCTACCTGTGAGATCCACGCCTGGATTGACTTTCCTCCGTTCATTGCTGTGACCTGTAGAGAAAGATGTGACAAAATCTTATTCTTAAATTGATTCTCTCCATGTTTTTCTTCCCACAGAGTCTCTCACCTGTTTCGTGCAGAAGGAAAAAATATGGCGGTTTCTGAGTGGTAACACACCAGCACTTAGCGGCCCGCCCACCAGCCCTGATTGACTGAGCTGCCAGCCCACCAGGCCTGTGTGACTGAGCTGCAGCCACAAGGCCTGAGTGTCTGAGCTGCCAGCCCCGCCAGGCCGGAGTGTCAGGGCTGCCAGCCCGCCCAGGCCTGAGTGACTGAGCTTCCAACCCGCAAGGCCCCTGATAGTGACTGAGTTGCCAGCCCGAAAGGCCTGGGGACTGAGCTGCCAAGCCAACAATTCATTCGGCCCAGAATGTCCATAATTGCCCTCTGGAAACCAGTCCATTCGGTCCACAACACCAATGCTAGTGCTCCAGAAAGCACACTGAAACCACTGGCCACCAACATTGGAATTTGTGGAGAGGTGAAATATTGCGTTAAGGACCAGCCCTCCCGTGCGAGCCTGGGACCCAACGGGTGAGGAAGAAATGGCGAATGGAAATTCAAACGAATTAATTCAGTATCTGTCTTGCAATATCAGTGATGACATGGTATGAATGAAGATTTGTTTTTGGAAAAAATACGAAAAATCGGGGTGTTGGATGGGATTACTGGAGATATCCATGGGAAATCACACAACATTAAATGAAATAAACACAGTGATGGATATTGTTTTCATTGGAAAGCAGTTGAATTCGTATTTTCATTGAAAAATGTACAAATTTCTGTTGTCACAGGGGGTACGGAACATTTTTTTTTGAGAAACGTGTATCGGTGACATTTCGGCTAGAGACCGTTACTTAGACTACTTTTTTAGCGACTTGATTTGTTTTTTTTAAATTTCAGTCGATCCTTCAATTTTTTGCGTGTAATCTACCCATGGTGGATACAACGGCAGTGGCGCAAGGTATTTGTTCCGTGAGTGTAGCTAATTACTATCAGCAGGTATGAGGTCATGTCGCTGGAGACCTATCTCTCTATATATATCTCGGTGCCCAACAAAACGCATCGCCACAGAGCTGCAGCGGATGACGGACTGACGGAGCACACGAGTTCATTGTGTCTTCCAGCTAGGGGATATCCATTGATCTATCGAATGGAAAAATATATATTACCTGTAATAGCGGCTGTCGCTGTTTTCGGTAATTAGTTTTGTCTTTGATTTTTAACTACGTGCATTAGCTGGGAGACATTAAAGCGATATATTTTTCTCTTTCAATAGTTCACTTGTTTAATTTGGTAGTAATAGTCATCCCATTTTCCTGCTGTAACTGCCGCAATGTGTACGTCATGCCCGTAGTTTATCCTGGCCTGGATCAATCTCTGCCGTAGAGGGCGCACAGAGAAGGTTCACCAGACTGAATTCCCTGGGATGGCAAGACTTTCATATCAAGAAAGACTGGATAGGCTCGGCTTGTACACGCTTGAATTTAGAAGATTTAGGGGGGATCTATAAAAAACGTCACAAAATCTTTAAGGGGGTTGACCAGGCTAGATGCAGGAAGATTGTTCCCGATGTTGGCAACGTCCAGAACAAGGGCCCCCCCCCCCCCCCCCAAGTTTGGTAACAGTTTAACCATAAGGGGGAGAAGATTTTTTAGGACGAGACGAGAGAAAAACAATTTTCACACAGAGAGTGGTGAATCTGTGGAATTCTCGGCCAGTTGAGGCCAGTTCATTGGCTATTTTTAGGAGGGAGGTAGATGTGGCCCTTGAAGGCTAAAGGGATCGGGGGTATGGAGAGAAGGCACGTACAGGATACTGCGTTGGCGATCAGCCATGATTTATTTTGAATGGCGGTGCAGATCGAAGGGCCGATGGGCTACTCCTGCACCTATTTTCTATGTTTCTATGTTTCTCTGTATTGGATTGCGCTGGCCAGAGCCATGACCAGGGAGCGGGAATCAGATATTCACACCCTGGGATTGGAAATATGTTGACCGGGGCTGAGATTAAATGGCACCTTGGGCTTCTCGGTGGTTTGTCTGAACCCCAGTTAGTGAAATTACATCTCTACCACTAGGGGGACAATCCTACTTAAACTGAATTATAATCGATGTATTTTCTGCAGTCAGCCGTCGCTGCGTGAAGCATTATCCCGTTTTAGACCTGTAATGCTACTGCTCATTAGATAAAGCTGGACTCTGACTCTATGAAAGGTGTCACGACTTTGCTATGCGTTAATTCAATGGAAACAAATGCTGTCGCGTAATATTCTGTCTGTTAAAGTTTATGTATCTTGATATCCTCTCCTTTGGACGATCTGTAATTCTATTAATATCCGCAGATATAATCCGTACTCCTCGTGCCGTGCCACAGTCAGTACTGCCGGTGTCGCTACAATTGCGGAGACGCACGTTCATTATCTACCTCCCGTGCTCTCTGAGCAATGTGGTCATCGTTCGTTCTCCGACGCTGCGCGCTACTCCTGGCTGCGAACTTGTTTCCTCCACATGCAATTGAGCCACTGCCTATTAATGGTTTCTGTAACTATGTCTATGGGACTTTGTGTAGATGGATACTGCAGTCTTGTGAATTTGTGTAAGTTGATAAGAAGATGGGGAGTATTAAAATCCGTGAGCGTAGTTTACATTGGTGTTTGATGCGTGGACACCGTTGTCCGAAGCCCGGTGTCTCTGCACTCTGTCGCGGCTAATTCTCATCTGCGTCAACGCATCCACAAGTTTGAAAATCTTCCAAGCAGACAATATTCCTCAGATACATTTAGCGGGTCTTGTAATATCTCTTCTCTCCTTCACAGTGAACTTCTGGCGATAGTGATTCTCTGTCGAGGTAAATGTGGTCTCTCCAAGTGCATCACTCTTACTGGTGGCCATGGCAGTGTGATCTCTGGGTCGGCATCACTGATCGTTTCTCCGTCTGACTATTCGAATTCACTTCCCGTATTTTTTTCTGAACATTACTCCCGTGTGCACGACTCTCGAATTCCTCGTCTTTGCAACCACCGCGGTCTCTGTCTGGCTGACGGTCGCCTTCACCTTCGATCGGTTTGTGGCTATTTGTTGTGAGAAGCTGAAAACAAGATATTGTACCGAGAGAACGGCGGCTGTGATTATCGGGGCTGTGGGTGTGCTGGGCTGTTCACAGAACGTCCCCCGGTGTTTTGCGTTGGAACCTAGTTACGTGTTTGATCATCTTCCCAGGGGTTGCCACAACAAACCCACCTACTATACGTCGTCTGCATGGATCGCATATGATGTCACACACCGCGTTCTAACCCCTTGTCTCCCGTTCTTTCTGATCCTTCTGCTCAATGTGCTGACGGTCAGGCGGATTGTAGCGGCCAGCAGGGTCCGGAGGGGGCTCCGGGGCCGCAGCAACGGGGAGAATGACAAGGACCCGGAGATGGAGAACCGCAGGAAATCCATTGTTTTACTCTTCAGTATCACGGGCACTTCATCCTGCTGTGGGCAACACAGGCCATATTTTACATCTTTCTGTACGGGTATTGTGAAGGGTGCAATTGACTACACCCCCACCGGTTATTACTACATCACAGATGTCACGTCGGGGTTCTTACAGCTGCTCAGTTCCTGCACCAACACGTGTATTTACGTGGCGACCCAGAGTAAATTCAGGGCTGAGCTGATGAACGCGATTAAATTCCCAGTGAGTACAATTCGTGCACTTGTACGTTCGGACCCTCTGATCCACGCCGACAGTTCAAACATGCATTTGCTATCATCACTGTCCTCCCCAATATTAAATATCCAAATGCAAATCGAAAATCTCCACTACGCACATAGTCACATAGAACAGCTTGCAATGGTCATTTGAACCACCACTTTCGTAGAGGTATATAGTGCACATTATGAAGATCTTTAACTGGTCCGAGAACACTGATGCAATTATAAGAAAAAACACATCAGCGCCACTACTTCTGAGAAGATTACGGAGAGTCGGTATGTCAAGGACGGGACTCTTTCTAACTTCAGCAGGTGCACAGCAGTTGTGCTTGCTGACCGGTTGCATCGTGGCTTGGTTCGGCAACTTGAGCCCAGGGGCGCGGAAAGACTACAAAAAGATATTGTAAGCTTGCCCAGTCTCACTCATCGGCTCTGTCCTTCCTTCAATCGAGGTTCTTTCGCCTGGCGCTGCCTCAAAAAGTCTGGCGAGGCTTCATCAACGACCCACACCACCCTGGCCACACACTCATCTCCCGCTTACCTTCAGGTTTAGAAGGTACAGGAGCCTAAAAGACTGCAACGACCAGGTTCAGGAATAGCTCTTCCGCTCAGCGATTAGTTTGTTAAACTCAACGCAAAACAAAACTCTGAACATTAATAGCCCATTATCTATTTATTTGCGCATTATCTGTTTATTTATTTATGTGTGTATATATTTATATAATGGTATGTGTACACACTGATCTGTTCTGTAGTGTGCGTCAGGCTACAATATTCTGTTTGTGCTGAAGGAAAGCAATAATTTAATGTCCTATCTGGGGGACACATGATAATAAACTCTCTTTCTCGGCGTACCCTGGGCCCCATCCCCGACCTCTACCTCCGTTACATCGCCGACTGCTTTGGTGTCGCCTCCTGCACCACACACAACTGACTGACTTCATCCATTTCACCACCAACTTCCATCCGGCACTCAAATACACTTGGACCATTTCCGACATTTTCCCTACCATTCCTTGACCTCACCATCTCTATTGCAGGTGATACCACTCCTGACGCATCCACTACAAACCAACTGACCCCCAAGCTACCTGGACTACTCTTCCTCCACCCTGCGCCTTGTAGGACTCCATACCCTATTCCCAATTCCTCCGTCTACACAGCATCTGCTCCCAGGATGAGGTGTTCCACACCAGGTCATCACAAATGGCCTCATTCTTCAGTGACCGGCGATTCCCTGCCCCCACTCTATTGATGAGGCTCGCACCAGGGTCTCCTCCATGCCCCGCAACACTTGCCCCCTATCTCCCCATTCCCCGAATCGCAAAAACAGGGCAGAGTCCCCTGGTCCTCACCTTTCACCCCACCAGCCGGCAAATACAACACATAGTCCTCCGCAGTTTCGCCACCTCCCACACGTGACCCTCCCTCGCCACATCTTCCATTCTCCCCCTGTCTGCCTTCCGCAAAGACCGGCGCCCTCCGCAACTCCCTTGTCAATTCTTCCCTCCCCTCCCGCTCTACCCCTTCCCAGGGCACTTTTCCCTTGCTATCCGCAAGAAATGCTACAACTTGTCCCTTTCACCTCCCCCCTCCCTCACTCCTTTCAGGGACCCAAGCAGTCCTTTCAGGTTACGACAGAGGTCACCTGCACCTCCTCCAACTCATTACTGCATCCGCTGCTCCAGATGCCAGATGATCTATATCGGTGAGACTAGCGGTGGCTTGGCGATTGTTTCGCCGAACACCTCCGCTCGGTCCGCAATAACCAAGCTGACCTCCCGGTGGCTCAGCACTTCAACTCCCTCCATTGCCGTATCCGACCTCTCGGTCCTGGGCTCCTCCACGGCCAGAGTGAGCAACACCGCAAGTTGGAGGAACAGCACTCATATTCCGGCTTGGGGAGTCTGCATCCTCTGGGCTTGAACATTGAATTTTCTCAATTCTGTTAACCCTTGTTTGTCTCCTCCCCTTCCCACCTCTCCCTCAGCCTCGGGTCCTGGCATTCCCTCTCTCTCCATCTCCCTCCCCCACCCTAGTCGCAGTAGCTTTCATTTTCACACCTTAAACAGCTTACATGGCTTGTTCCTTTATCATCGATACTTGTTTGCATATCTTTCATTCATTGTTCTTTATCTCTCCACATCACCGTCTATATCTCTCGTTTCCCTGATCCATGACCAGTCTGAAGAAGGGTCTCGACCAGAAACGTCGCCTATCTCCTTCGCTCCTTAGACGCTGGCTGCACCCGCTGAGCTTCTCCAGCCTTGGTGTGTGCCCTAAACTCCCTTGAATCTTGTTTTATAACATCACTGAATCTATCACTTTTGGCTCAATTCGTCTCTGCTAACCGAGATGCCTCGTCAACGCGGAGTCCCCATTTGTCCGCGATTCACCGACATTTCATTTTAACCTTTCCTATAAATGCCCCCGTCCAATCATCTTTTAATATGCGACTGTTTTACTGCAGCACGTCGGCAGGTTGCGGGAGCTTAACCTGAGAAGCGGGGGGAATCCTGGGGTAACATGGGGGGATCATGGGGTAACATGATCGGGGTCATGGTCCAAACGGCGGTGCGTCTGGTCATATGGGGGCTGTAATGTGGCGGATTCTCGACTTGTCCCATGGCGAATCCATAAACCGGCCTAATCCAAAGTGGATTAACCTCACATTTATCCACATTATACTGCATCTGCCCTGCATTGCCATTCACTCAGCCTATCCAAAATCACCCTGCAGCCTCTAGCATCCTCCTCACACCTAACTATACCCCCAGCTTGGTGTTCATCTGCAAATTTGTAGATGTTGCATTCAATTCCCTCGTCCAAATCATTAATGTAGATTGTAAATGGCTGGGGTCGGCACTGAGTCTTGCGGTACCCCAACTACTCACTGCCTTTTTAAAATGTGGGGTTACATTAGCTACCCTCAATCCTCAGGAGCTACTCCAGAATCTAAAGAGTTTTGACCAATTATCACTAAGGCATCCACTATTTCTGGGGTTACTTCCTTAAGTACCCTGGGATGCAGCCTATATGGCCCTGGGGATTTATCGGCCTTTAATCCATTCAATTTACCTAACACCACTTTCCGCTAACCTGGATTTCACTCAGGTTCCTATCTCATTTGACGCGATCTCCCTGCTATTTCGGCAACTTATGTATGTCTTCCTTAGTGAAGACAGAACCAAAGTAGCCCTCCTATTCAATTGGGCTGCCATGTCCTTGTTCCCCATGATCAATTCACCTGTTTTTGACTGCAAGGGACCTACATTTGCTTAACTAATCTTTTTCGCTTCACATATCGATTAAAACTGTTGAAGTCATGGTTTTTATGTTTCTGCCAGTTTCTTTCATTATCCATTTTCTCCTTCCTAATTAAGCCGTTTTGTTTCTACCTCCGTTGGCCTCTGAATTTCTCCCAGTCTCTGGTAGGCTGTTTTCTATGGCTAATTTGTACGCTTTAACTTTTGCTTTGTATTATCCTGATTTCCTTGTTATCCACGGATGCACTACTTTCACTGATTATTATTATGTCATATTTGGGTTTGAACAATTGTTTGTAGTTCATCCATGCAGTCTTTTAATGCTTCCATTGCATATCCACCGTCAACCTTCTAAGAATCAATTGCCAGTCTATCTTGGCCAAGTCATGTCTCATCCTTCATAGTTACCTTTCTTTAAGTTCAGGACCCGTGGTTCTGAATTAACAATGTCATCTCCTATCTAAAAGATGAACTCAACCATATTATGGCCATTCTTGCCCAAGGGGGCCAGCACTAACAAGGCTGCTAACTAACCCTTCCTCATTACGCAATACCCAGTCTAGAATAGCCTGCTCTCTCGTTGGTTCCTCTACAACGTTGGTTTAGAAAACTATCCCGCATACATTCCAAGAAATCTCTTCCTCAGCACCCAGCCCATTGATTCACCCCAATCTATATGGAGATTTGAAGTCACCATTATAACTGTTTTACCGTTGTTGCACACATTTCTATTTTCCTGTTTGATGCCATTCCCCAACTCCACTACTACTGTTAGGTGGCCTGTACACAACAACCAATATCGTTTTCTGCCCTTAGTGTTTCGCAGCTCTACCCATATCGATTCCACATCCTCCAAGCAAATGTGCTTCCCTTCTATTGCGTTAATCTCCTCTCTAACCAGCAGCGCTACATATAAACATAGAAACATAGAAAAAATAGGTGCCATTCGGCCCTTCGAGCCTGCACCGCCATTCAATATGATCATGGCTGATTATCCAACTCAGTATCCTGTACCAGCCTTCTCTCCATACCCACTGATCCCATTAGCCACAAGATCCACATCCAACTCCCTCTTGAATATAGCCAATGAACTGGCCTCAACGACCCTCTGTGGCAGAGAATTCCAGAGACTCACCACTCTCTGTGTAAAGAATGTTTTCCTCATCTCGGTTCTAAAGGAATTCCCCCTTAATTCCTTAGACTGCGATCCTTGTTCTGGACTCCCCAACATCGGGAACAATCTTCCTGCATGTAACTTGTCCAACCGCTTAAGAATTTTGTAAGATTCTATAAGATCCCCTCAATCTTCTATATTCCAGTGAGTACAAGCCGAAGTCTATCCAGTTTTTCTTCATATGAAAGTCACTACATCCCAGGAATCAGTCTGGTGAACCTTTCTCTGAACCCCCTCTATGGCAAGAATGTCTTTCCTCAGATTTGGAGACCAAAACTGTACGCAATACCACAGGGTGTGGTCTCACCAAAACCATGTACAACTGCAGTTTAGAACTCCTGCTCCTACTCGAATCCTTTCGATACGAATGCTAACATACCATTGGCTTCCTTCACTGCCTGCTGCACCTGCATGCCTACTTTCAATGACTGGTGTACCATGACACCCAGGTCTCGTTGCATCTCCCCTTTTCCTAATCTGCCTCCATTCAGATAATAGTTACCCATTCATGTTTTTTTTTTTGCCACCGAAGTGTATAACCTCACATTTATCCACATTATACTGCATCTTGCCATTCATCTGCCCATTCACTCAGCCTATCCAAATCACCCTGCAGCCTCCTAGCATCTCCTCACACCTAACTATACCCCCCAGCTTGGTGTCATCTGCAAATTTGTAGATGTTGCATTCAATTCCCTCGTCCAAATCATTAATGTATATTGTAAATAGTTGGGGTCCCAGCACTGAGCCTTGCGGTACCCCACTACTCACTGCCTGCCATTCTGGGAAGGAAGGAAAGAAAAGAACCCATTTACTACTCTATCCTTTGCTTCCAGTCTGCTACCCACCTCCTTTTACTCTCTGTCTATCCCTCCTGAAAATTGAATGTTCAGGGATGTTCAGCTCCTAGCCTTGGTCACCCTGGGACCATGTTTCCGTGATCCCAACTATATCATAATCATTAATAGCTATCTGCACATTCAACTCATCCACCATATTACGAATGCTCCTCGCATTGAGACACAAAGCCTTCAGGCTTGGTTTTACAACGCTCTGACCCCATATACAATTATGATTTTTTGATGTTTGCCCTGGATTTGTCTGCCTGCCACTTTTCACCCTGCTACATATTGCTTCTATCCTCATTTTACACCCCTCTGCCTCTCTGCTCACACATTTAAGAAATCCACCACCTCTTATTCTCTGTTTATTCTATTGTTCCTCTTTCTTCCCAACATGTTGGGTCTGAGTGCTTCCCTTCTCTGCCTCCTGCCTCATACACTGTCAACTTGTGTTCTCTATTTGTGTCCCTCCCCCCAACCGATCTAGTTTAACGTATCCCCAGCAGCCTTGGCAAATCTCCCCGCCAGGATATTGGTTCCCCTCGGGTTCAAGTGCAACCCATCATTTTTGTACAGGTCACACCTTCCCTAAAAGAGGTCCCATATGATCCAGAAACTTGAATTCCTGCCCTCTGCACCAGTCCTTCAGCCACGCATTTATCCTCCACCTCGCTCCATTCCTACTCTCACTGTCGCGTGGCACAGGCAGTAATCCTGAGATTGTTACCTATGCGGTCCTTCTCCTTAACTCTCTCCCTAACTCTCTAAATTCTTCTGTCAGGACCTCTTCACTTTTTCTACCTATGTAATTGGTACCTATATGTACCACGACCTCTGGCTCCTCTCCCTCCCATTTCAGGATATCTTGGACACATTCAGTCACATCCCGGACCCTGGCACCAGGGAGGCAAACAACCATCCGGGTCTCCTGACTGCGTCCACAGAATCGCCTATCTGACCCCCAACTATAGAGTCCCCTATTACTAATGCCATTCTCTTCTTTTCCTTGCACTTCTGTGCAACAGGGCTGATCTCTGTACCCGAGGCCCGGCCGCTTTTGCTACCCCCAGGTAGGCTGTCTCCCTCAACAGTACACAAACAGGAGTATTGCCAAGGTGTACAGCCAGCGGGGTAATCTCTAGTCCCTGCCTCTGCCCCTTGCCTCTCCTAATCGTGACCCACGTGCCTGCCTCCTGTGGATTTGGAGTGACTACCTCCCTGTAACTCATCTCTATGACCTCCTCACTCTCCCTGACCAGACGGAGGTCATCGAGCTGCTGCTCCAGGTACCGAATACGGTCCCTTTGGAGCCCCATCTTGACGCACCTGGCGCAGATGTGGACATCTGGAGAGCTATCTAACTGCATGGCCTCCCACATCTGACATCCAGAACAGTAAACTGTCCTGGCACTCATACTCCCCCTTACCCTGGCTACAATACAAAGTACAATACCATATAACCATATAACCATATAACAATTACAGCACGGAAACAGGCCCTCTCGGCCCTTCCAGTCCGTGCCGACCATTTATTTTCCCCTAGTCCCATCTACCAGCACTCTGACCATACCCCTCCATTCCCTTCCCGTCCATATTCCTATCCACTTTACTTTTAAATGTTAAAATCGATCCTGCCTCCACCACTTCTGCTGGAAGCTCATTCCACACAGCCACCACTCTCTGAGTAAAGAAGTTCCCCTCATGTTACCCCTAAACTTCTGTCCCTTAATTCTCATGTCATGCCCTCTTGTTTGAATCTTCCTACCCTCAATGGGAAAAGCTTATCCACGTCAACTCTGTCTATCCCTTTTCATTTTAAAGACCTCAAATCAAGTCCCCCCTTAACCTTCTGCGCTCCAAAGAATAAAGACCTAACTTATTCAACCTTTCTCTATGTTTTTAGTTGCTGGAACCCAGGCAACATTCTAGTAAATCTCCTCTGTACTCTCTCTATTTTGTTGACATCCTTCCTTTAATTAGGGATATTGAGATATGTATTAATACAATACAATGTACAATACAATACAGTACAAAGCAAGGATCATAGCTGGAATAAATCAGCAGGGATCTGACTGCCAACTGCAGCTCCCTCGAGTCCGCTTCCACCACTCAGCGGATTCCTCAAGCCCACTTGCTTTGGACTCACAGTGCGAGTTGGCCCACGAGTGACCCCGAGTTTTCACTCGTGGTGGTCACGTACGATGAACGTAGCGGCAACGTCGGAACTCGCGCGTTCAACTTGTCCACTCGTGGCGCTAACGGCAGGTACTCGGGAAACTTGTTAACTCGTGAAAAAAATCAAACATGTTTGATTTTTTCCACGAGTCAAATTAACTGTTCAAGTTAAAAATGGAAACATTTAAACTCGTTGCAGTAAACGTAAATGGCCCGTGCGTTTACCTTAGTGTCTCGTGAGTCTATCGTGGAATTTTTTTATAATCTGAGGAAAGGGACTGAACCAAAGTAGTATAATATGTATATACATATTATATATATTATATATATTTCAATTTCCCAACCCCGAAGCAATTGAGAGGCGATTTCTTGGGGCCATGTAATTTAACGTGTGTCTTTGCTTTTAAAAGTGAAGCTGTTTAATTGTTTACGCTGCGCTGTGTTTCGTGTTGGGTTGTTGGGGAGAGTGCTGCTGTTACCAATGCTTTTCTATTCTATACTGCCCCTCCCCCTTCCACAGAAAAATGCCTAAATTTTTCTTTGTGCCCGCTCTCCTGGGAGCAATCCAAACCAGGGGAACAATGAACCCTCAGAGGCTTCGCGTTCCTTGCTCCTATATATGGACCTCGCTCGCTCGGCATCTGTATGAGCGCTCGATCAACCAGACATCGGCCAACACGGAGGCCTGATTACTGAAAACAAAGTCAACTTGTACCAGACCTCATCATCTTCCTTCCGACCACCCGTAACCACGGCACCACACTTTCAAACAGAAAACTTAATACTTAAAAAATATATTATGGGACATTGGATTGTCTGAAGAAGGGTCCCGAGCAGAAACGCCACATATGTGTGTGTGTGTGTGTGTGTGTGTGTGTGTGTGTGTGTGTGTGTGTGTGTGTGTGTGTGTGTGTGTGTGTGTGTGTGGTGTGTGTGTGTGTGTGTGTCTGTGTGTGTGTCTGTGTGTGTGTGTGTGTGTGTGTGTGTGTGTGTGTGTGTGTGTGTGTGTGTGTGTGTGTGTGTGTGTGTGTGTGTGTGTGTGTTTGTGTGTGTGTGTGTGTGTGTATCTGTGTGTATCTGTGTGTATCTGTGTGTGTGTCTGCTGTCGGGTACCGGCGGCCGCTCAAAGTCAGTCACCCGAGCTGCTTCCTTCCTCTGAAGTGGCGGCCAGTCCTGCTGTCTGTGTGTATCTGTCGTGTGTGTGTGTGTGTGTGTGTGTGTGTGTGTGTGTGTGTGTGTGTGTTGTGTGTGTGTGTGAGTGTGTGTGTGTTGTGTGTGTTTGTGTGTGTGTGTGTGTGTGTATCTGTGGTCTGTGTGTGTGTGTGTGTGGTGTGTGTGTGTGTGTGTGTGTGTGTGTGTCTGCTGTCGGGTCCCGGCGGCCGCTCAAAATCAGTCACCCGAGCTGCTTCCTTCCTCTGAAGTGGTGGCAGCTGCTGTCTGTGTGTATCTCTCTCTTCTCTCTCTCTCGCTGTGTGTATGCGTGTGTGTGTGTGTCTCTCTCTCTCCCTCTCTGTCTATCTGTGTGTGTGTCTGCTGTCGGGTCCGGCGGCCGCCTCAAAGTCACCCGAGCTGCTTCCTTCCTCTAAAGTGGTGGCCAGTGCTGTCTGTGTGTATATGTGTGTGTGTGTGTGTGTGTGTGTGTGTGTGTGTGTGTGTGTGTGTGTGTGTCTCTCTCCTCTCTGTCTGTCTATCTGTTTGTATCTGTGTGTGTGTCTGCTGTCGGGTCCCGGCGGCCGCTCAAAGTCACCCGAGCTGCTTCCTTCCTCTGAAGTGGCGGCCGTCCTGCTGTCTGTTTGTATCTGTGTGTGTGTGTGTGTGTGTGGGCTGTGTGTGTGTGTGTGTGTGTGTGTGTGTGTGTGTGTGTGTGTGTGTGTCTGCTGTCGGTCACCGAGCTGCTTCCTTCCTCGGAAGTGGCGGCCAGTCCTGCTGTCCGTGCCCGGAGCGCTGCGGCAGCCACCCAAGCAAATTCACTCCCGGCCACAATAAAACCATATAGCAATGACAGCACGGAAACAGGCCATCACTGCCTTTTCCTCCGTGCTGAACACTACTCACCTAGTCCCATCTACCTGCACTCAGACCGGAGCGTGGCAAGTGGGTTACTGACCCCAATCCCTCCTTCACAACGTCAGACTCCCCAAATACTATGAACTGAGCTCTCCCCCCACCCCCGGGAAAGACAGTATTTAAGAACACAAACAACAAGAAATGCACTTACCACGTTATTGGTTACTGGAGGATGCGCATTTTTCCCTTTGTAGGTCATATCAATAGATGCGGCCGCGCTGAAATAACTCAAAGCCACAGGATGGAGATGTATTTTAACATTGTTGCTTTATTAAAACATACCTTCATTCACGGTTGGCTCAAGAGTAACGGGAGAGGAACTTGGTAACTCGGGAGAGGAAGTTGGAGCATCGCAGCAATGACATACCCGTGGGAACTCGGTTACACACTTGATCATAAACTTGAAGTCTCGTGCACAACCACGAGTCTGTGACTCGGGGTACCTCGTGGGTCAACTCGCACAGTGAGACAGGGCCGGGTTCTCGAATCTTTCTTCGTTTTTGGAATGAAATGATCCTGCGTCTTCCGGATTATGCCCTGAAATTCCTGCCTTCGCTGTTCCACTGTCATAAGTGATACCATTCTTTTCCAGTCCTCCTTGGCCAGCTCCTCTCTCATGCCTTCATAGCCCCCTTTGTTCAACTGCATCACGGACACGTCCGATTTAACATTTTCGATTTCAAATTGCAGATTAAAACGAATCCTATTATGATCGCTACCTACAAGCGGTTCCTTTAACTCGAGTTCTCTTATCACATCTGGTTCATTGGACAACACTAAATCCAATGGTCGGCTCCATTACAAGCTGCTCTAAGAATCCATCTCGGAGGCACACTACAAACTGTCATTCCCTGAACCAACTTGATTTTCAAGTCTACCTGCATATTGAAATCCCCCCATCAGGACCAGTTGCATTACCTTTGTAACATGCCAGTTTTTACACCTGCTGCAACTGACTCCCTACATGCGGGCAACTATTTGGCGGTATGTAGATCACACCAATTAGTGTTTCCTTGCCTTTACAATTCCTCAGCTCAATCCAGAGTGATTCTGCCTGGCCAGTCCGTATGTCTTCCTTCGCAAGGAACTGAATTCATCCCTCACAGCAGAGCAACCCGCCCTCCTCTGCCCACCTGCCTGTCCTTTCTATAGATGTCCAACCGTGAATATTAAGTTTCCAGGCCCTGTCCTCCTGCAGCCAACTCTCAGTAATCCCCACAATGTCATATTACCAACCTCTAACTGAGCCTCAAGCTCATCTACATTTACTTCTAATACTTCGCGAATTCATATATAATACTTTTAATTCCTTACGCATCCCACCTTTCACACACATCCTATTACACGTGGCCATACTCTCCTATCCCTTGTGAGCTTCCTTTCCCGTTCATTTGGGGTCATTAACTGCCCCTTTACTCTCTTTCCTTTAACTTCGTCCTTGCCGGTCCCATTTGACTCACCCACCTCCTTATTTCGTGGTTAAAATTCGTTGTGGTGAAACCATCAGTGTAAGTAAGGGTGTGATGCGATGTTGAAATACCATGAGTAATGTTAATGTTCTTGTTTTCGTCTTCCAGATCCACGGGAAGACTATCTCTAAGAGATATCAAGCATTTCTCTAGAACGCGCTGTCAGTTGCATTCCAGCATCGAACATTGAGCTTCTCTCTCGCTGCTCTCCAGGATGAAAGATAAGTTGGACTGATTACCGTTTTTTCTGCTGCTTTCATCTTCAGGCATTAAAGATTTATTACCCGATTATAGTAGTGCTTGGAATTCTTGGTAATGTATTGGATCTATGTTAAGAATCGTCCTTATGTGCGTTTTTATACTCCATTGTTGGCAGATATGTGGCGTTTAGATTTCCCTGTCCTCCAATCCATTGATAGATTACAATAACCGTGCTTCTGAAGGGACTGAACTCAGTAATATCACGCTTCGGTCACATGTACATTTCGAACGGAAAAAATGCTGCAGTTGGTTTAAATGATTTAATGTATTTCATTAATGTTCTGTTTGACTGAAACTTCCTGTGGTCAATAAAAAATATTTTGTGTTTACTGTATTGTTTTAAATTCATCAGCTAGACACTCCTCTTATCGGTGACATCAGGTAACGTCTCGTCGTTTAAAGGTGCAATAGACGTCGCTTCCTATTCGCTCTGCGCGCACTTGTCAATTCTTACATTCCTCCCGCTCTACCCATTCTCCGGGCACTTTCCCTTGCAACCGCAAGAAATGCCCACACTTGCCCCTTCGCCTCCCCCTCCACTCCTTTCAGGGACCCAAGTAGTCCTTCAGGTCCGACAGAGGTTCAACTGCACTCCTCCAACCTCATCTACTGCATCCGCTGCTCCAGAGCCAGAGATCTATATCGGTGAGACCAAACGGAGGCTTGGCGATCGTTTCTACGAACACCTCCGACTCGTGGTCCGCAATAACCAACCCGACCTCCCCGGTGGCTCCAGCACTTCAAACGCCCCCTCCCATTCCGTATCCGACTCTCCGTCCTGGGCCTCCTCCATGGCCGAGTGAGCAACACGCAATGTTGGAGGAACAGATCCTCATATTCCGCTTGTGGAGTCTGCATCCTCTGGGCTTGAACATTGAATGTTCTCAATTCTGTTAACGCTTGCTGTCCCCCCTCCCTTCCCCACACTCCCTCAGCCCTCGGGCCCTGGCATTCCCTCTCTCTCTATCTCTCTCCCCACCTTAGTCGCACTAGTTCTCATGTTTCACAACACAAACAGCTTACAATGGCTTGTTCCTTTATCATCGATACTTTTTGCATTTCTTTCATTCATTGTTCTTTATCTCTCCACATCACCGTCTAAATCTCTCGTTTCCTGATCCCTGACCAGTCGGAAGAAGGGTCTCGACCCGAAACGCCGCCTATCTCCTTCGCTCTTAGATGCTGCTGCACCCGCTGAGTTTTTCTCCAGCCTTTTGTGTACCCTCGATTCGCCAGCATCTGCAGTTCCTTCTTTAACAATATATCGTGAGCCGTTCGGTTTCATCAAATACATCTGGTTTCTGAGCAAATATGACACCGGCTTGCGGTGCCGTTGGCCACAAATTTCTCCAATGCTTTACACCAGGTGAAGGAATATTGTTCATCCACATGACCAACTAGAATTATTTGCTTGTATATGTCTCCATTTATTGATTTTCTGAAAAGGGTTAAATTGGTCCGGCCCGGGAGCCTGACTGAAGCTTGGACCCAGGATTAGGTGAATAGTTTCGTTTTGTAATCTACGTATCTCCAAAGTTGTACTATTGGTAATTTATTCTATTTTTCTTATCGTTTTTTCTTTCCTTTTTTTTCTATGTATAGAAAATAATAAACAAACAGAAGCTATGTTAATATGTAATTGATAAACGAAGACCCCAACTATTTTGTTAGTTGGGATCCCAACTTTTAACATTTATGTAATTGAGAAACAAAATGTCTTTCGATTATGATGTGTGTATGCTTCTAATAAAAATATTATTTAAACAAGCAAAACATTGCATGCCTGCCATGGGTGGGTATCCACTGGTTAGCAGGACCAAACATATGTCTACTCAAGGGAGGAAGCTGAATGTTTTATTTTCTACGCATTGGTCTGTCCATGCGCGTAAGAAGCAGTTGCATTCTGAGGCATCTGTGGCATCTGTTGTCAGCATTACAATCTCTATTTTTGTATTTCAGTCCTTCTTGATATAAATGAATTTGCTTTGCCCTACCAAGCAAATTAACTTTTTGAAGTCCGCACCAGCACTGCCAAATCCTTCTGCACCTCCGATTTCTGGATTATCCATTTCTCAAAGAAATCTACGACTTTATTCGTATTACCACTGTAGCAACATAGAAACATAGAAAATAGTCCGGAAGTAGGCCATTCGCCCCTTCGAGCCTGACTCGCCATTTTCAATATAGACATGGCTGATCTTCCAATTCATTATCCCGTACCTTCCTCTATTCCATACCCCCTGATGCCCTTTAGCCACAAGGGCCGCATCAAACCCTCTTAAATAAAGCGCAATGCAATGGCCTCAACTACCTTCTGTGGCCGATAATACCACAATTACACCCGCTATCACTGTGAGAAATGTAAGTTCTCATCTCGTCCTAAAAGATTTCCCCCTTAACCTTAAACTGTGACCCCCTTGTCAGGACTCCCCAACATCGGGAACATCCTTCCAGCATCTGCCAGTCCAACCGCTTAAGAATGTTTTCAGAACTGTAAGATCCCCCCTCAAGATTCTAAATACTATCGAGTGAAAGCGAGTCTATCATCTTTCTTTCATAAGGGGGGGGGGGGGGGGGGGGGGGTGAAAGTCCTGACATCCCATGAATCAGTCTGGTCAACCTTCTCTGTACTCCCTCTGTGGTAAGAATCTTCTAAATTTTAGCCTGTCAATGGTATACAATTTTTTTATAACAGGCTTTATGTTACCGGAAGTCATAGGACATGAGTTGGCGAATGTCGATGAATTGGCAATGACAAAGTGAAAATAATGATTTTATTGATATATTGGGGGACGTTCCAGTCAAAACCAGAAAATGAATGAAAATAACTGCAGTTAACTTATCGCATACAATTCGATATTTATTAACTGAATTTTGTAGCTGTATCAACAAGCACATCTCGTGTAAACAAAGTAGCGTAAATAAATAACAGACTGAAAATCACGCTACATATTCAGTCATCAGTACATCTTATCAGATGTCATTTGCTTACACAATCGCGACCAGTAAAAGCCGTGGCGTCACGCTTTCCAGATCACAGGTTTGCACCTTGCCGCGTCCACCAATAATTTATCCGACCTGATAAAATACTATGCTGTGTAAATTCATTGAAAAATTCCCCAATATTTACATTCACGCATCTATTGCGAATACCATTCGGCCGACAGTTCTAACAGTGGGGATGCGTTATTTATTATCCCGTCGCCCAACCTGTAAACATTTTTGCGGTGGGCAGACGTGAATGTCGATGCTCCAACTCTAATCGTCATTGAACCGCGTGTCACGTGGGACACACTGTAACCTACACAGCTAATGCACGATGTCGATGTCTGATTGGTTCCGTAACACAGCTAAAGGGATATATGGATTGTCATCCTGTCCCGGGAAAGTGCGGTCACTCCAAATGTGTTTTCACGCTATCTGTGGCCATGGCTACGCGGATCTGTTGGTTGCTGTAATTGCGTATTCTTATCGCGTCAATGCTCTATATTTCCCCACAACTTTCCTCTTCATTACTCAAGTCTGCTCCTTCCACCGGCCCTAACCACGCAATCACAGACATCTCGTGTGGCTAAACACTCCGTTCACATTGATCGATATTTTATGATTTGTTGCCACAAACTGAGATCCAGATTTTGCACCGAGAAAACAGCAGCCAGGTAATTGCTGCCGTGTGGTACGCTGTTCTGGCTGCAAAAACATCCCCTGGTACTTGCATTCGAACTTATTATATCCGTACACATGAGCATGGGCGTCATACAAAAACAAGAATCTACTTGAACCCACGTGGATATTTTTCAACCTGATTCACGATGTTTCAGCCCTCCTGCTACCCAAATGTTACCTGATATTACTGCTCAAACGCTCAACAAGTCGGGCCCATTTTAATGGCTAATCGAATCCGCAAGAATCTGAGAGGCAGCAAGAATGGTGCGAATCAGTAATGACGCCGACTAGAAAGCAGAAGGAAGTCAATTATCTTCTCATTGCCAATTTTCTGCAACTTTATTATGCTGGGATGACGTATTTTATATGTGTTCCACCTGGCCACATATAAACGAAAACGGTATTATTACCAGTTTCAGTGACCCTTGTTATCGCGGACGAAACCACAACATGCTCCCCGCTTTTGAGTTGCAGCACAAACACGTGTATTTACGCGGTAACTCATCTACAAATCAGAGAGGAACTGAAGAGCGGTTGAAAAATATGGCCGAGAATAAAGTGTAAACTAGTTAAGTAGGAAACCAATTAAAACTAAGAGGCAAAAGTCACTGCAGAATTGAAATTCCCGTTGCAATCTCCGCCACAATATTCTCATAGTACCGCTGACGTATTTCTATGCAACATCCAACCATATCCTGAAGAAATCTACATTTTACGATAGTGAACAGTCAGAAGGTTTAGGCATGGTAGATATGAGCGAGCTAATGGTCTGGGCTAAATCGTAATCACGCATTCGCACAACTCAGATTTATGCTGTTAGTTAGAGTCAACTAACTCGTGGATAAAAACTGTTTTATGACTGGCTGTGAGCACCTTCGACAGTCCGGAGTCGCCTTCCATAGCGAAGTGATTCAAGCCTCGTCAAAAAAGCATAGTTTAACGGGCAGATCAATGTGGTCCAGGGAATAGATGGAAGGACATTTGTTTTTAGAAACACGAGACCAAGTGGCACCAGTCCCCCCACGCTGGGTTTTGGTGCGCGTCACACGGGAGGGGCGGAATGCAGCCCGCAAACCTGCACACAGAGTTCCCTTCTCTGCTGCTCATTCCGGGCGCCTTATATGTGAGACGTTGAGTTAAAACGCTAGCGCCTCTTGTGCCCTTCACTTCTGCTCTCTCTCTCTGTCTCTCTCCACTCTCTCGCTCTCACTCTCTCTTCTCTCTCTCTCTCACTCACTCGCTCTCTCTCCCGCTCTCTCTCACTCGTCTCTCTCACTCTCATTTCTCCACTCTCTCTCTCTCTCTATCTCTCTCTACACTCTCTCACTCTCTCTCTCTCTCTCACTCTTCTGTACACAGAATAATTGGATGAACATGGAGTCTTCCTGGGGAATTACAAACAATGTGAATGAAACATATTTAATTGCAATTGAAAATGCAAATATTGCTGTATTTTAGTAAAAAATGCACTGTTTTATAATACATCTTAATCGGTGTAATCGCCAATTCTATTAAATATCCAACTTTTTAAATAAACCGATTTAAATAAGAGGAAAATCGCGCCAAACGCAAAACTCAGTTAATAATGAACACAGATATGTTAGATGAAAATTTAGCGTTCCAGTACAATTAAATGTATGGAATGAAAAAGTTTGGTTTTAAATACAACAGTAGACAAAGAACCGGGGCGAAGGTATGCTTGGAAATGTAATCCCCTGTGAAATATAATTTATACAATCGCGCTTGTTATTAGAAATCTAACTGCATATCAGTAAAAAATAATGCAACTCGTAAAATAAATCTTAATCAATGTAACCGCCAAGTAACCGCAAAGTAAATTACAACTTATTAAAATAAAGGTTCAGAGTAAAAGTGCCTTTAATTGCGACTGTAATCAATGCAAAATCGTAGCATTTGAAATCTGAATCAATGTATTTGGCAGGTGTATATTAAAAATACAACTGTGTTTAAGTAAATGTGTTTTTAATGCATGGAGCCTTCCAAAATAATGTTCCTCAATTTAAATGTCAAATTTTCACAATAGAATTTAATGAATGAAATCGTCCATAGTCTTTTTTTCAAGCAGTAGTCCTCATTAAAGATAAAATCCGTGAAGTGAATAGTGTGAAAATGCAAAATGTCCGTCTTTTATCACTCGAAACAAAAGTAAATCAATGCAATATTCGATTTTTTTTGTTGTGAAAAGCAATTAATATGAATAAATGAAAGGCTCATCCTCAAAGAAAGCGAAGTCAGAGATCTGGACCGTTTACGTGGAACCGACCGCTGAATCGCTTTTTTTTAACATAAAAAAGGCAACAGATGATGGAAAAAAATAATGAATGAAATGGGTACTGTGGGGGGTTTGCAATCTGCAAGTACTAATCAAAGTGTGATATCCCGATTACTCAATACATCGGCAATTCAAAAAATGTTAAAGCGGCGATTTTTTTTAAAGAAAACGTCAATAACAGCAATCGGCAAGTCTTTTTTTAAATTTGATTCAAAGTATAAATTGTAAAATAAAAGCTAATTCATTAAATGGCGAACTTTTTTGCAAGCAAGGCAGTCCCTAAACTTGCGGAATCCTGAACAATCAAACAATCGGAAATTTCAAACAATGTAAAAGCGTGCGTTAATTTTAAAATACATTTCAATAAATGCCATCGGCAAGTCCCCCTTTGGTTTTGTTTTATTTTTTTAAATGTTTTTAACTACATTGTTAAATTAAAGCTAATGAATAAAAATGGCGAATAATTTTTTTCAAGCAGCCGTCCTGATAGTGTGGACCACCCACCGAATCAATACCGTCGGTAATATCAAACATGTAAAAACGCGATTTTAGAAAAACTATACGTCAAAAAAATGCAATCGACGTCTTAATAAATAAAAACAAAAGTTGTAAAAGAAAAAGCCAATTCACGCAAATGAAGATTTTTTTTGCATCAGCAGTCATGTTAAAATGTGAAAATCCCGAGATCAATGTAATGGGCTCGTCTTTTTTAAGTTAAGGCAGCTTATGTAAAATCGAAGCTAATAAATAAATGGAGATTATTTTTTTGGCAAGCAGTCAGTTTAATTAAAGCCTGAAAACCGATATAAAAAATGTCTATACATGCGCAGGCAAGTATTTATAAGAGTGTAAATAAAAAGCAATCCGTAACCCTATTAATGCGTAAACATATATAAAAGTTGTCTAAAGAGAAGTCGCAGTCGGCGCAGTAGATGGAAAAACACTCAGTTCTGAACTGGATCTTCATCCGACTGTTTAAGAAGGGACAGCGATCCTGAAAATCGAAGGTATGACAAAGTACTGGAAAATATATTGGATGTAGCGAAGTCTAAGAGCGAAGTACATTGGGCAACGGTTCGGCCCGAGACCCTTCATAATAGATGGTTGAACCCTTCTCCGCAGATGCTCAATTCGGGACTCTATTTTCGTTGCATGCAGGAGGTAGAGGGTGATCTCATAGCGGTGTATACATCATGAGAGGAATGGTAAGGTAGACCGGAGAGGTGAATCGACGTCCAGAGATATTGGGTTAAGGCTAACGAAACGAATTTATAATGAATATGAGGGGAACCTTATCACACAAAGGTGGTGGCTGCATGGAACATGCAGCTAGAGCAGGTTGTTTATGCAGTAACTATCCACCCTTTAAATAAACAAGCCCTTTAAGCTACCGGGTGGACTTTAAACTAGAACGATTGGGGGATGTACTAAAATGGAGAAAGCCGCAGACAGGGTCGGGACAGGAGACAGCGAAGGAATACTCAGACCCAACATTAGGGGGGAAAGAAACAAACATAAACAGAGAAAAAGAGGTGTCGGGTTTCCAGGGCAAAAAATCAGAAGGGGCCACTTTGTCAACATAATTGTAAAAGGAGCACGACTGTTTAAAAACAAGCCCGAAGGACTTATGTGTCTCAATGCACGACACATCCGTCCATAAGGTGAGACGAGTTGAAATGTGCAGATAGCTATTAATGACTGTGTTATATTGGATCGGGTAGACCATGGGCTCCAGGGGGACCAAGGCTGGGACATTTCAGGGATATTCAATATTCAGGAGGATAGACAGAATGAAAGGGAGTGGGGCCTGCGTTGCTGATGAGAGAGGAGATTAATGCTAAAAGAAAGAAAGGACATTAGCTGGAGGATGAGAATAGATATGGTAAGCTGCGAAACTCTAAGGGGCAGATAAACGCTCGTTGTAATTGTGAACATCCACCTAACAGCAGTAGTGGAGTTGGGGTTGGCACAACCGGAAATAGATCTGCGTGCAACAAGCGTAAAACATTTATAATGGGTGACTTCATCTACAAATAGAGTGGGCGAATCAAATGGGCAGGGTCTGAGGAGAGGATTTCTTGGAATGAATGGGGATAGTTTTTCTTTACACAACATGTATAGGAACCATCGAGAGAGCAGTGTAATGCTAGACTTGGAATGATTAATGAGGACGGGTAGTTAGGTCAGTCTTGTTGGAGGGCGTGGCCCCTTATGGGCAAGAGTGACCATAATATGGTTGAGTTCTTCATTGGAAGGAGAGTGACAAAATTACGTCAGAACAAGGTTCTGCAACTTAACAAAGTTACTTTTAAAGTATGAGACGTGAACTGCCAAGATAGAACCCCCCCCCACCCCCCCCCCCCCCTGGCAAGTGTTCTTAACGGGTTTAACGTGGATGTGCAAAGGAGGATTTTATGACTTGCATGATGAACTACAACATTTGCAACAATGAGTTTCTCCAGCTTTTGTAGTAACCCGATCCCTCAGCATCTGCAGTTTCTTCGTTACAACAATTGTCACCCAGTTTGGCAAACAATAACCAGGAAAGGTAGTGCATCCATGGATAACAAGGGAAAACAGGGATTAGTAGAAAAACACAAGATGAGACAAACAAATTAGCCTACCCTGAGGACTGGGAGAAGGCCAGAGCCTATTGTGACAAAGGGCCTTAATTAGGAAAGGGAAAAATAGATTATGAAAGAAAACTGGCAGGGGACATAAAAACTGACTGCAAAGGTTTTTATAGATAGGTGAAAAGACAGAGATTAGTTAAAACAAGTGTAGGTCCCTTGACAGTCACAATCAGTGAATTTGATCATGGGGAACAAGGCATTGCAGACCAAATTGAATAACTACTTTGCTTCTGTCTCACTAAGGAAGACATAAATAGATCAGCCGGAAATATAAAAAGTTGGACCGGGGTCAAATAAGGTGGAGGAGCTGAGTGAATCCAGTTTAGGCCGTGAAGTGGTGTTGGTAAATTGAATGAATAAAGCCGACATACAACCGCAGGGACAGATAGTCTGCACCCAGAGTACTCAAGGAAGTAGTACAGAATATTGCGGAAGGCATTAGTGACAATGTTTTACAAAACTCTTTAGGTTCTGATTATTCCTGGATTGGATGGTAACCCCACTTTTACAAAAATGAGGGGAGATAAAACGGGGAAATAACTGACCAATCATCTAACATCGGTAGTGGGGAAACGCAGAGTCAGTTTACTAAAGATGGATTGAATACATTGGAAAATGGGGAAATTCATTGGACAAAGACAGCAAGATTAACGAAGGAAAATCTGTCCTGACGAATCTTATAAGACATTTATTCGAGATGTATCTAGCAAAGTGGATAAGAAGAACCAAATGATGTGTATATCTAGCTTTTCAGAAGCGTATCGACAACGTCCCCACATAAGAGATTCGTAGCAAACTTAAAGCACGCGTATTGGGGTTCATTATGATGTGGATAGAGCCGCCTGGCAGACAGAAGCAAATGGTAGGAGTAAACGGTCCTTTACTCCTACCAATTAGTCTCTATAATGCAGGCAGGTGATTAGGGCGGTACCGCAAGCTTCGTGCAGGGACCCCAGCTATTTACAATAATATAATAGATGATTTGAACCAAGGAATTGAATGACAACATCTCCAAGTTTTGCGGGTGACACTAAGCGGTGGTAGTGTTAGGTGTAAGGAAGGATGATATGAGTCAGGTAAGGTGACATTGGATAGCTGGGTGAGTGACAAATCAGGGCAGGATGCAATTTACAAATGTGGATAAATTGAGGGTTACCACTTTGTGGCAAAAACAGGAGGGTAAACTATTATCTGAATGGCGCAAATAGAAAGAGGGGACCAACGAGAGTCTGGTGACATGGTACACCAATACCATTGAAAGTAGGCATGCAGAAGCAGCAGGCAGTCAGAAAGCAAATGGTATAAAACATTCACAGCGAAAGGATTGAGTATGAGGAACAGGGATGTTCTACTGCAGTTGAGCAGGTTTGTAACATACCTGGAGTATTGCTACAGTTTTCGTCTCCCAATCTGAGAAAACACATTATTGCCCCATAGAGGGGTACAGGGAAGGATCACCAGACTGAATGCTGGGTGTCAGGACATTCATAAGAGAAAGACAGATAGACATGGCTTTTATCCTAGAATTTAGAAGACTGGGAGAGATCAGTTATAGAAAACTTACAGAATTTCTTAAGGTGGTTGGATGGCAGATGCAGCAAGATAGTTCCCTCCGCAGGGCGCCTGGGGCCCAGAACAAGGGGTCACAGTCTAAGGATAAGGGGTAATCCTATAGGACCGAGATGAGGGAAACAGTTGTCACACAGAGATGGTGAGTCACTGGAACTCACTGCCACAGAAGGTTGTTGAGGCACTTTCATAGCTATATTTAACAGGGAGTTAGATGTGGCCCATGTGACTACAGGGATCAGGGGTATTGAGAGAAGGCAGTGTACAAGGATACTGAGTTGGATGAACAGCCATGATCATATATGAATGGCGGGCAGGCACGAAGGGCCGAATGGCCTCCTCCAGTCACCCTATATATCCAAGTTATATATTCTATTATAGGAATACTATAGCAAATACAGCAAGATCCAACAATCGAATCAATTACTACTGTCTCACTGTCCTGCACGAAACCGCGTGATTACCTGAAACAATTAAAAAACATTTTTGGAAAAACCCACCAACCCCCACAATTAAAAGAGTCTGAAGAAGGGTTTCGTCCCGAAAACATTGCCTATCTCCTCCGCTCCCATAGATGCTGCTGCATCCCGCTTGAGTTTCCTCAAGCATATTTTTTTTTTTTTTTTTTGTTTATCACCCACAAATAAAGACGTGATTATGGAGATGTCCAAACCTTACAAATGGATAAAATTAGATATTCCTTAATGACAAACCAGAATTATTTACTAGAATAGGGTCCCTCCATTTATAGATTATTTGAAGGGGTAAGTCCAGCGCAAGAGTCTGGCTGAAACTTGAATCCAGAGATTAGATGAATAGTTACGTTTAATAACCTACGGACCCATCGCCTACAAGCAGTCAATTATTGGATAGATTCTATGATTTATAGCATGTTCTTTTTTGTTCTTTCCTCTCTTTCTATTCTATAAAAATAAATAAACAATTAGAAGCAGTTTTAATAAGTAAAGATAAATGAGGACACCAGCTAATTTAATAGCAGGGATCCCGGACCCCAAATATTAATCGTTAAACTCAGTCTGTATTGTTTTTGAGTATCATATGCATAGCTTTCTAAAAAAATATAATTACAATCAATTAAAAAAAGAAATATACCCCATACGTCCTGACCCTCAGCCGGTTTGTAGCGAATATCTATTACACAATGTTCCTGCATCCTAGGAAATTCTCGCTCTCTCCTGACCATTGAACGCTGAACTCCCAAACTTTGCTCCTTGATGAAGAGGTTCCACAACCAACCAACAGTTCCATAGACCGCGCATCTTCTGAATTACTCGTACGAGTTGCGATAGTGCACTGAACTTCCACTGAAGCTAGATTTTTCTGTGAAATTATAGTTATTGGAGATCAGCAAATAAACACACCATATTCATACAGCGAGAGAGAAATTATTATCTCTATAATATTAAACACTTCATTGGTCCATTCTTCCACGCTGCAACTTCGGCCACGGCCACTCATTCCAATCGCTCTCCTTAACGTTCTTCAAGCCCACACTCCAAAGCAGTCAGGTGAAGATGCCATTCGAGCACTGTTTTACACGAACAGCACAAAGAAAAAACCTAGTGGGGCATGAAGGGACGAAGTAGAAGCAGTGATCTGGCTCTAGATTTCTGGATTTGACCTTACATTCCTGCACCACAGAGTCGTATAAAACTGAAGTATATGCACCGCAAGGGCGTCGGCGCCTGCAATTAAATAGCAACCTTTGCGGCTTTTTACTGTCAAACATAAGGGCATTAATCTTTGGCCGCGCATCCCACACAAACCAATAAAACCCACTCGACAAATCCACCAGCCACCACGTTTGTCAATCCCAAGAGTAGCAAGTGACATCTTCTCCATTCCATTATAAACCTTTGCGCTTGGTCAACAGTATCAAATTGCTAATGTGCGTTCAAAGTGGTGTCATTGGGGGTTGATGCTGGCACATGTAACTGGTTTAGTACTTTTTATCGCAACGGCAGCAGCCATCAGGGTGGCAGTAGGACATCAAAAACCATAAGCTGTGATCACTGCCCCGCCCCAAGGCTGTGTCTAACCCCTGCTGTCTAGTACTGCTTTCAACACGACTGTACTGCTGAGACTCAACCACAACTTCATCAACAAGTTCGCTACGACACAACAGTGGTGGGACTTCATCATGACACAGATGAGTCAGCGTACAGGATGGAGGTGGAGCAGCTGCTCACAGAATGAAATGCACATAAATCCCACAAACCTCATCACACACGAGTGAACAACGAAGAGATGGTGTTGACTTCAGGAGGCCGGGAAAACAACTCCAAAAAACAAAACCTCTGCACAACGATTTGGAGCCTGAATGAGGAAAGGTCAGCAGGGTGAAATTTACCTAAGGACTCCACCTGTCAATGACCTGCGATGACTTCCACGACCAACTAACGTCCAACAGCAACAGGGGTCAAGAGAGCCCCAGCAGGGCGACTAACAACAAAACAGATTACTAACAAACCCTCTTCTTCCTAACAACTACGGAAAAAGCAGGTCCTCCTCTCCTCTCCCCACTGCATCACCTCGAACTTTGTAACGGGGGATAGGGGGACAATCGGAGCACATTAACCTACAACAAAAAGCATCCACTATTTTTTCCTGCTTCGGCGCTTTCGGTAGCTGCAAGGTGTTCGAAACGGCAAAAAAAAAAACCAACTGAACAGGAATGTGAAGACCGCGCCAGCAGATTATTGGAGCTGAGCTACCTTCCACTACCCT
>CM069170.1:3817554-3920769 GCA_035221665.1 Okamejei kenojei | reverse complement strand
CATAGAGAGATAGTATTATTCTAGCAAATAATTCTGGTTTGTCAATTAAGGAAATCTAATTTTCTCCTCATATGTAAGGTTTCCGACATCTCCATAATCCACGTTTTAATTGTGGGTGATAAAACAAATGCTTGAGAAAACTCAGGGGTGCAGCGCATCTTTTGGAGCGGCAGGGATAGGTAATGTTTCGGGACGAAACCCTTCTTCAGACTTCTTTAATTGTGGGGGTTTTTCCAAAAATGTTATATTAATTGTTTTCAGGTATTCACGCGGTTCGAGAGAGACAGTTGAGTACAGTATTAAATAATTCGATTGATGTATCTGTCGCTGTATTTGCTATATTATTCCTATAAATAGATATAACATAGGAAAATTAGGTGCAGGAGTAGGGCATTCGGGCCTTCGAGGTCCTGCACCGCCATTCAATATGATCATGGCTGATCATCCGACTCAGTATCCTGTACCTGCCTTCTCTCCATACCCACCTGATCCCTTTAGCCACAAGGGCCACATCTAATACTCCCTGTTAATATATAGCAAATGACTGGCCTCAACAACTTCTGTGGGCAGAGAATTCCAGAGACTCCACTTAATCTTCTGTGTGAAACTGTTTTCCTTATCTCGGTCCTAAAGGAATTCCCCCTTATCCTTAGACTGTGATCCCCTTGTTCTGGACCCCCGCAGCAGCGGGAACAATCTTGCTGCATCTAGCCTATCCAACCCCTCAAGAATTCTTCTGAGTCTGAAGAAGGGTCTCGACCCGAAACGTCACCTATCTCCTTCGCTCCTTAGATGCTGCTGCACCCGCTGAGTTTCTCCAGCATTTTGTGTAACCCTCAAGAATTCTGTAAGTTTCTATAAGATCACCCCCCAGTCTTCTAAATTCTAGCGAGTAAAAGCCAAGTCTATCCAGTCTTTCCTCATATGAAAATCCTGACACCCCAGCAATCAGTCTGGTGAACCTTCTCTGTACCCCCTCTATGGCAATAATGTGTTTTCTCAGATTTGGAGACGAAAACTGTACGCAATACTCCAGGTATGGTCTCACCAAAACCCTGTACAACTGCAGTAGAACCTCCTGTTCTAGACTCAAATATCCTTTCGCTATGAATGCTAGATATACCATTTGCTTTCTGCACTGCCTGCTGCACTGCAGCTACTTTCAATGGATTGGTGTCCATTGACACCCAGATCTCGTTGGATCCCCCTTTTCCTAATTTGCCGCCATTTCAGATATTAGTTTACCCTCCTGTTTTTGCCCAAAGTGGATAATCCTCACATTTATCCACATTATATTGCATTCTGCCCTGCATGTGTCCACTCACCAAGCCTTTCCAAGTCACCTTAACCAGACTCCTATCATCCTCTTACAACCTAACCTTAACACCCAGGTCTTAGTGTCACCCGAAAAACTTTGGAGATGTTGCATTCAATTTCCCCTGGTTCAAATCATCAATATATATTGTACAATAGCTGGGGTCCCTGCACGAAAGCCTTGCGTACCGCATAATCATGCCTGCCATTCTTAGAGATACATAGGTAGAGTAAAATGGACCCGTTTACTCTATCATTTGCTTCCTGTCTGCCAGGCAGTTCTCTTTCACATCCATTCTTGAACCCCAATTACCGCGTGCTTTAAGTTTGCATACTAATCTCTTATGTGGACGTTGTCAAACGCCTTCTGAAAGCCTAGATATAAACACATCCACTGGTTCTCCTTATCCACTTTGCTAGATACATCCTCGAAAATTCTATAAGAATTCGTCAGACATGATTTACCTTTCGTAAATCCAATGCTGACTTGGTCCAATGATTTCTCCTTTCCAAATGTACTGCTACCCATCTTTAGTAACTGATCTAGCAGTTTCCCACTACCGATGTTTAGATGATTGGTCTTGTAATCCCGTTTTAATCTCTCCCTCTTTTTGTTAAAAGTGGGTGTTACCATCCAATCCTCAGGAAACTAATCCAGAACCTATAATCAAAACTTGTCACTAATGCATTCGCTTATCTGTACTTACTTCCTTGAGTATCTGGGATGCAGACTATCTGACCTGCGGATTTTTCGGCCTTAATCCTTCAATTTACCCTACACCCACTTTCCGGTAACCTAGATTTCACTCAGCTCTCCACTTATTTGACCCCGGTCCACTGACTATTTCGGCTGATTATTTATGTCTTCCTTAGTGAAGACATGACAGCAAAGTAGTTATTCAATTGGGTCTGCAATGCCCTTGTTCCCCATGATCAAAATTCAATGATTGTGGACTGCAGAGGGACCTTACACTTGTTTTATACTAATCTCTTTCTTTTCACTATCTATAAAAACCTTTGCATAGGAGAGTATAGTTTTTATGGTCCCTGCCAGTTTTCTTTCTTAATCTATTTTCACTTTCCTAATAGGCTTTGTCCTCCTCGGATGGACTCAGGCCTTCTCCCAGTCCTCGGGTAGGATATTTTTCTGGCTAATTCTATGCTTCATCTTTGTTTTATACTATCCCTGATTTCCCTTGTTATCCATGGATGCACTACCTTTCCTGATTTATATTAGTGTGGCCAAATGGGATGAACCAATTGTTGTAACGAAGAAAAACTGCAGATGTCTGGGGATCGATGGTTGCACAAAAAGCTGGAGAAAAATCATTGTTGCACAATTGTTGTTGTCTCATTCATGCGGTCTTAAAATACTTCCATTGCACAATCACCGTCAACCCGTTATGAATCACTTGCCAGGTTCTATCTTGGCCAGTTTCATGTCGCATACTTTAAAAGTTACCTTTGTTTCAGTCAGAACCCTTGTTTCTGACTTTAATTATGTCACTCTCCATCCTAATGAAGAAACTCAACCATATTATGGTCATCTTGCCCATGGGGCCACGCACAACAAGACTTCGCTAATAACCCTTCCTCATTAACTCAATACCCAGTCTAGAATACCTGCTATCTCGATGGTTCCTATACATGTTGGTAAAGAAAAAAACTATCCCGATACATTACAAGAAATCCTCTTTCCTCAGCACCCTGCCCATTTGATTCGCCACTCTATATGTTGAATGAAGTCCCCATTTATAACTGTTTTACGCTTGTTGCACGCATATATAATCTTCCAGATTGGTGCCAACCCCAACATCCACTACTGTGTTAGGCGGACTGTACACAAATACAACTAGCGTTTTCTGCCTTAGAGTTTCGCAGCTATACCCATATCTATTCATCATCCTCCAAGCTAATGTCCTCTTTCTATTGCTTTATCTACTCTCTCATCAGAAAACGCTACACCACCTCCCTTTCATTTCTGTTATCCCTCCTGTATATTGAACTAATCCCGGTAGTTCACTGAATTGGTCCCCCTGGTGCCATGTCTCCCTGATCCACTACTTATTGCTCACTTTTTGCTTCGCCTAGGTTCCAAACTAGCTAGGGAGTATGTTTTCAACTGGCTAGAGGATTATGACCGTATGGTAGTAAATGCTAATATTTATTCTCAGTGCGTTCGTGACGCGTGTTGTGTAGGATTCTCATACCTTTTCATTTTGGGGATTCTCATAAGGACTGCCCCGTTCATTAATAGCTATCTGCACATTCAACTCGTTCAACCTTATTACGGAAATGTTTCTTGCATTGACACACATAGCCTTCGGGCTAGTTTTTACAACAGTCTTGCTCCTTATACATTTATGTTGACAATGTGGCCCCTTTTGATTTTTGCCCTGGAAAACCCGACACATCTTATTCTCTGTTTATTTTCTTTTGCTACTTTCCACGCCTAATGTTGGGTCTGGGCATTTCCCTTCGCTTGCCTCACTGTCCCAGGACCCTGTCTGCTGGCTTTCTCCATTTTAGTCCATCCCCCCAATCGTCTCTTGATTAAAGTCCCCCCGGTAGCTTATTAAAGGGGCTGTTTCATAAAGGGTGGGATAGTTACTGCCTCAACAACCTGCTCTAGCAGCATGTTCATGCTGCCACACCCTTTGTGTGAAAAAGTAGGTTCCCCGCTCTATATTCATATAAGAATCGTTTTCCAGTTCGCTTAACCCAATATCCTCTGGAGTCGAATTCACCACTCCGGTCTACATTACCATTCCTCTCATGATTGTATATACCTCTATGAGGATCACCCTCAACCTCCTGCATGCCAATGAATAGAGTCCCGAATAGAGCATCTGTGGAGGAAGGGTTCAACATCTAATTTCTGAAGAGGTCTCGGCCGAACCCTTGACCAATGTCCTTCGCCTCCATGATGCTGCTGCATCCACTAAATGTCTCCAGTTACTTTTGTCTACCTTCGATTTTCAGTATCTGCAGTCCCTTCTTAAACAGTCAGGTGAAGATCCAGTTCAGAATGAGTGATTTCCTTCTAACTGCGCCGGACGTCGCTCTCTTTAAACGATACAACTTTTATTATATGTTTACGACATTAACGGCGTTACGGATTTGCTTTTTATTTACAACTTTATAAATACTTGCCGTGCGGCATGTATAGACATTTATTATATCGGATTTCAGGCTTTAATTAAACGCTGCTTGCAAAAAAAATCTCCATTTAATTTATTAGCTTCGATTTTACTATACAGCTGCCCTTAACTTAAAAAAGACGAGCCCATTACATTGATCTCGGGATTTCACATTTTAACAAGACTGCTGCTTGCAAAAAAATCTCAATTTTCCGTGAATTGCCTTTTCTTTTACAACTTTTTGCTTTATTTATTAAAAGACGTCGATTGCTTTGTTTGACATTTATTTTTTTCCAAAAATCGCCGTTTTTAATTGTTTGGAATACCGACGGTATTGATTGTCGGGAGAGTCCACACTATCAGACGGGCTGCTTACAAAAAAATAATGACATTTTATTCATTAGCTATAATTTTAAAATTGTAGTTAAAATCATTAAAAAAAAAAAAACAAGACTTGCCGGATTCATTTATTGAAATGTATTTTAAAATTACGCAGCGTTTACTTTGTTTGAAATTAACCGATTGTATTGATTGATCAGGATTCCGCAAGTTTAGACTGCTGCTTGCAAAAAAAGTTTCGCATTTAATGAATTAGCTTTTATTTTTACAATTAACTTTAATAAAATTTAAAAGCTTGCCGATTGCTGTTCTGACGTTTCTTTTAAAAATCGCCGCTTTGCCGCCGCTTTTACATTTTTTTGGAATTGCTCGATGTTATTGATTAATCGGGATATCACACTTTTTAATTAGACGGCAGCATTGCTAAAAAGTACAATTTCATTCTTTATTATTTTTCACACAGTTGCTTTTTATATGTTAAAAAAAGAGATTCATCGTCCGGTTTCACGTAAACGGTCCTAGGCATTCTGACTTCGCTTTCTTTGAGGATGAGCTTTCATATATTTCATATTACTTTGCATTTCCAAAACAAAAATCGATATTGCATTGATTTACTTTTTCGATTGTTAAAAAGACGGACATTTTGCATTTTCACTATCACTTCCGATTTTACTCTTTAATATGAGACAAACTGCTTGAAAAAAAGATAATGGACGATTTCATTCATTAATATTTATTGAAGAAAAATTGACAATTAAATTGATTACATTATTTTTGCAGAGCTCATGCATTAAACACATTTACTTAAACACAGTTGGATTTTTAAAACCCTGCCAAATATACATTGATTCAGATTCAAATGCTGCTACGCTTTTGCATTGATTTACAGTCGCAATTAAAGGCACTTTTACTCTGCACCTTTATTTTAAAAGGTTGTATTACTTGGCGGTTACTTGGCGGTTACATTGATTAAGATTTATTTTACGAGTTGCATTATTTTTAACAAGATATGCAGTTAGATTTCTAAACAACGCGCGATTGAATAAATTATATTTTCACAGAGGTGCATTTCCAAGCATACTTCGCGATACCTTTGCTACTGGTGTAATTAATAAATTTTTCATTCACATTAATTTTAATTGTACAGGAAACGCTAAATTTTCATCCAAACCAAATCTGGTGTTCATTAATAAAACTGAGATTGGTTTGGGCTATTTCACTTGTTTAAAACGGTTTATTTAAAAGTTGGATTTTAAAAAGAATTTGCGATTACACCGATTTAAGATGTTGTATTATAAAACAGTTGCATTTTTAACAAAAATAACAGCAATATTTGCATTTACAATTGCAATTAAAATATTTTTCATTCACATTGTTTTAATTTCCCCAGGAAAGACTCCATGTTTCATCAATTATTCTGTGTCAGTAACAACTGAGATTGTGGACGTAATCATTTGGTTAGATGGAAAGATATCTATATATATATATAGATAAATATATATAGAGATATAGAGATAGAGATAGAGAGAGAGAGAGGGGAGAGAGAGAGAGAGAGAGAGAGTAGAAGAGAGAGAGAGAGAGAGAGATGAGAGAGAGAAGAGAGAGAGAGAGAGAGAGAGAAAATCAGGTCAGAATGAGCACAAGAGGAGTCGCAAGAAATAACTCAACGTCTCAGAGGTAACCAGAGACAGTCCAGGATAAGGGAACAGGACCCGCCGCAAAAACTTAATGTCACAGAGGTAACCGGTGGAGAGAGAGAAGAGAGAGAGAGAGAGAGAGAGAGGAGAGAGAGAGAGAGAGAGCGAGAGAGAGTGAGAGAGAGAGAGAGAGAGAGAGAGAGAGAGAGAGAGAGAGAGAGAGACGAGAGAGAGAGAGAGAGAGAGAGAGAGAGAGAGAGAGAGGAGAGAGCAGAAGAGAAGGGCACAAGAGGCGCAGCGATATATAACTCAACGTCTCACAAATAAGCGGGAGAAAGAGCGGGAGAGAAGGGCACAAAGACGCAGTTATTCGGGTCCGCCCCTCCCATGTGACGCCGCCACCCAACCCAGCGTTTTGGGGGGACGGGTTCCACTTGGTCTCGTGTTTTCTAAAACAAATGTCCTACCATCTATTTTCCCCAGGACCACATAGATCTCCCGTTAAACTATGCTTTTATGACGTTGAATCACTTCGCTCTGGAAGGCGACTCCGGACTGTCAAGGTGCCACAGCCTGACATATAAGCAGTTTTATCCACGAGTAGTTGCTCTACTCAATATAGCCAAAAATCAGAGTTGGGCGCATGCGTGATTACGATTTAGCCCAAGACCATTAGCTCGCTCATTATCTAACCCAGCCTAAACCTTCTGACTCGTTCATTAACGCAAAATGTAGAATTCTTCAGGATATGTTGGATGTTGTATAGAGATAGTTCAGAGGTACATGAGAATATTGCTGGCGGAGATGCAACGGGTGATTCAATTCTGCAGTGACTTATTGCCTCTAGTTTCTACATTGGTTTCCTTCCTTAACTAGTTTAAACATTATTCTCGGCAAATAATTCAACCCGCTCTTCAGTTCCTCTCTGAATTTAGACTGATTACGGCGTAAATACAACGTGTTTGTGCAGCAACTCAAAAGCAGAGCATGTAGCTGGTTTCGTCCGCGATAAACATCGGGGTCACTGAAACCGGTCATAATAATACCGCTTTGTTATCTGTGACATGAGGAAAACACTATAAAATACGTCATCCACAGCATAATAAAGTTGCCGGAAATTGCAAAGAGCAAGATGATTGACTTCCTTCTGCTTTCCAGCTCGGCGTCATTCTGATTCGCACCATTCTTGCTGCCTCTCAGATTCTTGCGGATTCGACTAGCCATTAAAATGTGCCCGACTGTTAGAGCGTTGAGCAGTAATATCAGGAACATTGGGAGCAGAGGGCTGAAACATCGGTTAATCCAGTTGAAAAATATCCATGTGCGTTCAAAGTAGAATTCTTGTTTTGTAGTACAGCCCCATGCTACATTGTGTACGGATATAATAGGTTCGAATGCAAAGTACCAGGGGATGTTTTTGCAGCAGAACAGCGTGCACACGGTTGCTATAACCCTGGCTGCAGTTTTCTCGGTGCAAAATCTGGATCTCAGCTTGTGGCAACAAATCATCAAATATCGATCAAATGTGAATGAGAGTGTTAGCCACACGGAGATCTCAGTGATTGCGTGGTTAAGGGCCCGGTGGAAGGAGCAGACTTGAGTAATGAAGAGAAACGTTGTGGGGAAATATAGATCATTGATGCGAAAAAGTAATACGTCAATTACAGCAACCAACAGATCCGCCGCAGCCATGGCCACAAGATAGCGTGATACACATGTGGAGAGACCGCACTTTCCCCGGGACAGGATGACAATCGATATCACATTAGCTGTGTTACGGGAAGAATCAGAAATCGACAACGTGCATTAGCAGTGTAGGGTACAAGGTGCCCAACGTAACACGATTTCACATGAAGATTAGAGTTGAGCATAGACTTTCATGACAGGCCACCGCACAAAATGTTTAAAGGTTGGGCGAAGGGAAAGAAACGCATTCCCACTGGTCGGACTATCGCCAGTGTTGACGGGCGAATGGAATCGCAATAGATGCGTGAATGTAAATAATGGTGATTTTTCAATGAATTTACACAGCACAGTATTTTATCAGGTCGGATAAATATGGTGGACGCGGCAGGTGCAAACCTGTGATCTGAAAACGAAGCCTCACGCCACGGCATTTACTGGTAGCCGATTGTGAAATCAAATTTCATCTGATAAGATGTAATGATGAGTGAAATTGTATTGATACAGCTAACTGGAGTTATTTTCGTCATTTTCTGGTTGACTGGAACGTCCCCCAATATATCAATAATTTTCACTTTATCATTGCAATTCATCAGACATTCGCCGCTTTAGTCCTATGACTCTCGGTAACATCAAGCCAGTTATAAATTGTATAAATTTACTCGCTAAAATTTAGAAGATTCTTGCCATAGAGGGTGTACAGAGAAGGTTGACCAGACTGATTCCTTGGATGTCAGGACTTTCATGTGAAGAAAGACTGGATAGACTCGGCTTTCACTCGACAGAATTTAGAAAATTGAGGGGGGATCTTACAGAAACTTACAACATTCTTAAGCGGTTGGACAGGCTAGATGCAGGAAGATTGTTCCCGATGTTGGGGAAGTCCAGAACAAAGGGGTCACAGTTTAAGAATAAAGGGGAAATCTTTTAGGACCGAGATGAGAAAAACATTTCTCATACAGATAGCGGTGAATCTGTGCAATTCTCTGCACACAGAAGGTAGTTGAGGCCATTTCATTGGCTATATTTAAGAGAGAGTTAGATGTGGCCCTTGTGGCTAAAGGGATCAGGGGGTATGGAGAGAAGGAAGATACGGGATACTGAATTGGAAGATCAGCCATGATCATATTGAATGGCGGTGCAGGCTCGAAGGGCCGAATGGCCTACTCCTGGACCTATATTCTATGTTTCTATGTTTCTAAATGTCTCATTTTCTCTATTGCTGTTTACAGACACGTTGTGAGGATATCGGAACCGACACACACGCACATGAGATTCTGAGCAGTGTCACGCAGAGACGGGACATTCCTTCAGCTGTTTGCTCGGTGCAATGGATTCCTGCGGCAGCGATGTTGTTACTGACACAGATGCCACAGATGCCTCAGAATGCAACTGCTTCTCACGCGCATGGACAGACCAATACGTAGAAAATGAAACATTCAGCTTCCCCTTGAGTAGACTATGTTTGGTCCTGCTAACAGTGGATACCCACCCATGGCAGGCATTGCAATGTTTTTGTTTTTTAAATAATATTTTTATTAGAAGCATATACACATCATAATCGAAACACATTTTGTTTCTCAATTACATATTGTTTATAGTTGGGATCCCAACTATCAAAATAGTTGGGGTCTTCGTTTATCAATTACATATTAACACAGCTTCTATTCGTTTATTATTTTCTATACATAGAAAGAAATGAAAGAAAAACGATAAGAAAAATACAATAAATTACCAATAATACAACTTTGGAGATCCGTAGATTATAAAACGAAACTATTCATCTAATCCTGGGTCCAAGCTTCAGTCAGGCTCCCGGGCCGGACCAATTTACCCTTTCAGAAAATCAATAAATGGAGACATATTCTAACAAATAATTCTGGTTGGTCATTGTTGATCAATAATATCCTTCACCTGGATATAAAGCAGTGGAGAATTTCTGGCCAACGGCACCGCAGCCGGTGTCATATTTGCTCAGAAACCAGAGTGTATTTGATGAAACCGAACGGCTCACGATATATTGTTAAAGAAGGAACTGCAGATGCTGGAGAATCGAGGGTACACAAAAGGCTGGAGAAACTCAGCGGGTGCAGCAGCATCTGAGGAGCGAAGGAGATAGGCGACGTTTCGGGTCGAGACCCTTCTTCAGACTGGTCAGGGATCAGGGAAACGGGAGATATAGACGGTGATGTGGAGAGATAAAGAACAATGTATGAAAGATTTGCAAAAAGGTATCGATGATAAAGGGAAACAGCCTTGTAAGCTGTTTGTGGTGTGAACATGAGAAGCTAGTGCGACTAGGGTGGGGGAGATAGATAGAGAGAGAGGGAATGCCAGGGCCCGAGGGCTGAGGGAGAGGTGGGAAGGGGAGGGGACAGCAAGCGTTAACAGAATTGAGAACATTCAATGTTCAAGCCCAGAGGATGCAGACTCCACACGCGGAATATGAGGTGCTGTTCCTCCAACTTGCGGTGTTGCTCACTCTGGCCGTGGAGGAGGCAGAGGGCCGAGAGGTCGGATACGGAATGGGAGGGGGAGTTGAAGTGCTGAGCCACCGGGAAGTCGGGTTGGTTATTGCGGACCGAGCGGATGTGTTCGGCGAAACGATCGCCAAGCCTCCGCTTGGTCTCACCGATATAGATCATCTGGCATCTGGAGCAGCGGATGCAGTAGATGAGGTTGGAGGAGGTGCAGGTGAACCTCTGTCGGACCTGGAAGGACTGCTTGGGTCCCTGAAAGGAGTGGAGGGGGAAGGTGAAGGGACAAGTGTGGCATTTCTTGCGGTTGCAAGGGAAAGTGCCCGGGGAAGGGGTAGAGCGGGAGGGAAGGGAAGAATTGACAAGTGCGCGCAGAGGCGAATAGGAAGCGACGTCTATTGCACCTTTAATCGACGAGACGTTACCTGATATCACCGGATAAGAGCAGTGTCTAGCTGATGAATTTAAACAATACAGTAAACACAAAATATTTTATTGACCACAGGAAGTGTCAGTCAAACAGAACATTAATGAAATACATTAAATCATTTAAACCAACTGCAGCATTTTCCGTTCGAAACGTACATGTGACCGAAGCGTGATATTACTGAGTTCAGCCCTTCAGAAGCATGGTTATAGTAATCTTTCAATGGTTTGGAGGACAGGGAAATGTAAACGACACATATCTGCCAACAATAGAGTATAAAAAACGCACATAAGGACGATTCTTAACATAGATCCAATTACTTACCAAGAATTCCAAGCACGACTATAATCGGGTAATAAATCATTAATGCCTGGAACATGGAAGGCAGCAGTAAAAACGGGTAATCAGTGAACTTAACTTTCATCCTGGAGAGCAGCGAGAGAGAAGCTCACTGTTCGATGCTGGAATGCAACTGACAGCGCGTTCTAGAGAAATGCTTGATATCTCTTAGAGATAGTCTTCCCGTGGGATCTGGAAGACGAAAACAAGAACATTAACATTACTTCATGGTATTTCAACATCGCATCAGCAATACTTACACTTATGATTTAACCACACCATATTTAGCCACGAAATAAGGAGGTGGGGGAGTCAAATGGGAGAGTCAAGGACGAATTTGAAGGGAAAGAGAGTAAAGGGATAGTTAATGACCCCAGAATGAACGGGAAAGGAATCTCACAAGCGATAGGAGAGTATGGCCACGTGGAATAGGGATGTGTGTGAAAGGTGGGATGCGTAAGGAATTAAAAGTATTGTATATTAATTCGCGAAATATTAGAAGTAAAGTAGATGAGCTTGAGGCTCAGTTAGAGGTTGGTAGATATGACATTGTGGGGATTACTGAGAGTTGGCTGCAGGAGGACAGGGCCTGGAATCTTAATATTCAGGGTTGGACATCCTATAGAAAGGACAGGCAGGTGGGCAGAGGAGGGGCGGTTTGCTCCGCTGGTGAGGGATGAAATTCAGTTCCTTGCGAAGGAAGACATACAGACTGGCGAGGCAGAATCACTCTGGATTGAGTTGAGGAATTGTAAAGGCAAGGAAACACTAATTGGTGTGATCTACATACCGCCAAATAGTTGCCCGCATGTAGGGAGTCAGTTGCAGCAGGTGTAAAAACTGGCATGTTACAAAGGTAATGCAACTGGTATGATGGGGGATTTCAATATGCAGGTAGACTTGGAAAATCAAGTTGGTTCAGGGCCCCAAGAATGACAGTTTCTAGTGTGCCTCCGAGATGGATTCATAGAGCAGCTTGTAATGGAGCCGACCAGAGAACAGGGAATTCTGGATGTAGTACTGTCTAATAAACCAGATTTGTCAAGAGAACTCGAGGTAAAGGAACCGGTTGGAGGTAGTGATCATAATATGATTCGTTTTCATCCGCAATTTGAGATCGAGAATGTAAAATCGGAAGTGGCCGTGATGCAGTTGAACAAAGGGGACTATGAAGGCATAAGAGAGGAGCTGGCCAAGGAGGACTGGAAAAGGATGCTATCACTTATGACAGTGGAACAGCGAAGGCAGGAATTTCAGGGCATAATCCGGAAGACGCAGGATCATTTCATTCCAAAAAGAAAGAAAGATTATAAGGGGAGTAGGAGGCACGCGTGGCTGGCAAGAGAAGTTGGGGATAGAATAAAACGAAAAGAAAATATGTATAACACAGCAAAGAGTTGCCTGAAGCCAGGGGATTGGGAAACGTTCATAGGACAACAGAAGGAAACACAACGGGCAATACGGGCTGAAAAAATGAAGTAGGAGGGGAAGCTGGCCAGGAACATAAAGAAGGACAGTAAAAGCTTCCTCAGATATGTTAAGGAAAAAAGAGTAGCACAGTCAAATGTGGGTCCCTTGAAGGCAGACACGGGTGAATTTATTATGGAACTGAAGGATGATAAATCCCCTGGGCCTGATGGTCTGCATCCCAGGGTCCTCAGGGAGGTGCCAATAGAAATAGTGGACGCATTGCTGATCATTTTCCAATGTTCAATAGATTCAGGATCAGTTCCTGTGGATTGGAGGATAGCAAATGTTATCCCGCAGAGGGCAGTGGAGGCCAAATCACTGGATGGATTTAAGAGAAAGCTAGATAGAGTTCTAGCGGCTAGTGGAATCAACGGATATTCGGAGAAGGCAGGCAATGATTATTGATTGGCGACGATCAGCCACGATCACAATGAATGGCGGTGCTGACTGGAAGGGCAGAATAACGTCGACCTGCGCCTATTTTCTATGTTTCTACGTATCTATGTTTCAAGCCTGGCCCTTTTGCCAGCATTTGAACTACATCGGTCTGAAAATTATTTCGCCATTTACCTTTCCTAAGTCCTATGTTTTCGGAGTTGCTGCGGTAGCTGCCTCTCCAATGGCCTCTGACGAGGAGTCGTGTCTGCTTGGTGGGACTGCGGTGTCTAGCGGAGTGGCACGTGTGTGTGGCTGAGGACCAGACTTATCTGTGTGGAGGAGCAGGCGTGTGTGGCATGAGAGGCAGATGTAATGAAAGAGAACCAGCCGTGTCTGGCGGAGGGACAGCCGTGCCTGACCGAAGGCCAGGGGTGTGTGGAGGAGAGGCAGATGTGTCTGGCGTAAGGGCAGACGTGTGTGGAGGAGAGGCTGACATGTCTAGCGGAGATTCAGACGTGTCTGACGGAGAGGGAGACTTATTTGGCGGAAGGGGAGACGTGTTTGACGGATGTGGAGACGTGTTTGACGGAGGGGAAAGTTGTCCAGCGGAGGGAAATATGTCTCTGGAGGAGGGGGACACTTGTCTGGCTGGATGACAGGCGTGCCTCGTTGAGGCGATGACATGTCTGCCGGAGGGGTGCTTGTGCCATGCGGAGGGGTCGTGCCTGAAGAGTGGGTATTGGAAAAAAAACATCCACGGTATATACAGCGTTGCTCCTGCACCGCCACAATATCTCCACAATCTGAAGGTTCCCCTGCGATCCGCCAATTCCTTCGTGGACACCACTAGCACCCACCCACCACCCCCCCCCCCCCCCTTCACCCCAACTCCATCGCTTCGTGACTGAATCGGCTGTGTGTCCAACGCGTCGGGGCTTCCCCACCATGCGACGGAACGGGACGCTGCTGCAATATTTTCCAAACAGGGGTTTGATTGAGCATGGGTTCACTCTCCCGATGTGAAATGTGCTGGCCATTTGGCTTAATGTTGAGTGTCATTAATTATGGCATGTGCCTTTACATTTTGTCTGCCTGTAATTATGTGGCTGGGATTTATTACCTAGTCGGAGGCGGGATTGCTGCTGGGATTATTGGGAGAAGTTTTTTAGTTCGATCGCATGAAGCATGGTCAGAGTTTTCCAACATCAAATACGTTGTTTTTAATTTTGTTTTTAAATATTATTTTTAGTAGTATAAACCAAGAATACCAAAATGCATTTCATGTACTACTTATTTAAAATTGTATTAATAGAAAATAATAAAAATAAAAACGTAACAGGAGCAAGAAAAAAAAGAAAGAGATAAGATTGTGATATTAATAGTTCGTGAATACATAGACAGAGAGAGACCATAAAGATGAAAAGCACTAGAAAGAGAAAAATGAATAAAAACGAAAATATAAAGAGAATAAAATTAAAGGGATGTGCCTGCTTCATATCTTTACACACCCCATCACCCGGTTCTGAAACAGTTTATTTCCGGAGTTATGTTGCACCAAATGCTTGAAATAAGTCGATAAATGGAGACCAAATCTTTAAGAATTGGTCTGATTTGCCTGCGAGGACGAATCTCATTCTTCGAGGTGTAACGTTTCGTACATATTTGAAATCCACATTTTAAGCGTTGGTATGGATGCATTTTTCCAGGATTTTAGTATAAGTTATTTTGCCGTTGTTAAGCCATAGTTAAGTAAACTCTTTTGGAACGAAGTCAGCTCAAAGCCGACTTCTATTGTTCAAAAGATAATCATTCCGCGTTGGGTTTCAGTTCAATTTTAAATAACTTTATAAACATTTCAAAAATGTAATTCCAACATATTTGAAGTTTTATGCAAAAGAAAAAGGAGTGTGATATGGTTGCCTCTTGAGATACGCATTTATCACAGATGGGAGAGAATCTAAAAAGTTTTCTAACGTTTCTGAGCCACATGCTGGAGTTTGACTAATATTAAAATGTACTTATCAAGAAGACGTTTGGATGAATATCTTACCGTTTTACTTCGACAATAAAGAATCTATTAATAAAAAGACCCTGAATTTGAAGAATTATCTTTCAACGGATTTGAATGCCTCGTGGAGATCTCCCACGCGTAAAACGACGCTATCTCCTTACCCCGTACCTTCTGCTAGTGGCTGGAGGGAGCAATTCCTTGAACGATATAATAATCCGCCACTGTAGGTGTTGCTCTGGGACTGGCGATTGGGTACTGCTGAGTCCTGCAGTGTATCAGAGTGGGTTTTGTATACACACAGTGTTCCGGGTCCGGGGGGTTGAAATACCGTGGCTTGGTTTAGATTACACTGGTTCCCGGGTGCTGGGAAGGGAATGTGGATTGCACATGGTCCTGGACCTACGGTGCAGGTTACACAAATAACCAGGTCCCGATACGGATGTCGATTACACAGGGTATCGGGTGCAGGAAAGGTGGTGTGGATTACCTCTGGTCCAGGACCTGGGATGCTGATTAAACAAGGAGCCGTGTCCTGGGACGGGATTGTGTATTACGCAGGGCCCTGGGTGCTGAGGCGGGTGTGTGTATTACACAGGGTCTCGGGTGCTGGAATGGAGGTGTGGATTACACATGGTCCTGGATATGGCGTGTAGATTTCACACCTAACCATGTCCAGGGACGGGATTGTGGATTACACAGGGTTCCGGGTGCTGCGATGGTTGTGTGTATTATACAGGGCCAAGGGTGCTGGGGTTGGTGTGTGTATTACACAGGGTCCAGGGTGCTGGAATGGTGGGTGTGGATTACACATGGTCCTGGATATGGCGTGTAGATTTCACACCTAACCATGTCCAGGGACGGGATTTTGAATTACAAAGGTCCCGGGTACTAAAACAGGGTGCGGATAACACATGTTCGTCGATCTGTGATGCTGATGGCGTGATGCTGTGATGCTGATGTCTTGGTAGCGCGACCGACGTTGCAGCGACCTCTGCAGTCCGTCTTTTTTTTCCCCGTTGAATGTATAGTTTTGTTGTGGTTTTTATATTGTTCTTAGCTGTGTATATGTGGGGGGCGGTGGGGGGGGGGGGGCATTTAAAGCTCTTCCCTGTACGGGTGACCAGACCTTTTCTCCGTCGGGTCTCCGTTGTAGTTGGGGCCTAGCACCGTGGAGCGGCCACCAACCGGAACGACCTGGGGGCTCCAATCGCGGAGCCTGCGGACTCACCATCGTGGGGCTGGCCGGCTTCGAAGCGCCGAGCGCTGTGGTGGCGCGCTATTGCGGCCCGAATCAGGAGCTTCAGAGGCTCCAGCCGCAGGTCCGGTGGACGGTGACATCGGGACCTCGCGGGTCCCTGGTGGGAGGCTGCTTTTAGGGAGGCTTCGACAACTTGGTCCCGCCCGAGTTGCATGCTTGAAGGCGGCCCGAGGTGGGGCCTTATAACGCCGGCGCGGCTTTACCGGCCGCGGGACTTGGCATCGCCTGCCGGGGGCTCCAACATTAAGACCCGGAGAAGGACCTTACATCGCTCGGCGCGGCCTCACTGGTCACGGGACGTGCCATCGCCCATCGGAGGCTTTCACATCGGGAGAAGAAAAGGAACACAGGGGAGAGACAAAACGTTGCCTTCCATCACAGTGAGAAGGAGATTCGCTGTGATGGATGTTTGTGTAAATTGTGTTGGCTGTGTGTCTTGGTTCTTTTCTTGTTGTATGTCTACAGAAACCACATTTCGTTTGAACTTCTTTTGAGGTTCAAATACACAATACATTTGTATTGTCTTTTATTGATTACGCAAGGACCGGATTAAATAGTGTAATGGATCCCGGGACGGTGGTTTGGAATAAACATAGTTCCAGGCCAGTCTGCGATGTCTGTACCGTGTCCCAGGACGAGGTTTATTCAGTACCCATGTCCTTGCCCTGCCCAGCGTCCTGGAATCTGAGGTGGGATCATAAAGGGTTCTGGGACGGAGGTTTTGGATTAAAAAGCAGGGGCGACTCGGTGGGGCGGATTCACAGCGTCCTCGGACAAATCACATTGATTAGTAACTAAGTAAGTTTATTGGCAATGTATTCACATACAAGGAATTTGCCTTGGTGCTCCGCCCACATGTAACAACATGACACACAGTGACAGTTACGAATGACTCAGAAAACACTAAACATTCATTATAATAAAACATTAATGATAAAACACCATTGATCAAGCATGTGAACCAACAAAAGTACCAGATCAGATTTTTGGCTGCTGAGTGGAGCAACTACTCGTGGATAAAAACTGTTTTAAACGTCTGTCTCGCTCGCTTCCTGCAATTGTACAGTTCATTAATGGTGGGAAAGTTACAATTGGTTGAATCTGGGGTGGGATCATAAAAGTTTCTGGGACGGAGATTATGCATCAAAACAGCGACGGCCTCGGTGGCCGCGGATTCACAGCGTCCTCGGGCAAATCATATTGAATTACATATGGTTATGGATCACACAGTGTTCTGGGTCCGGGATGGGGTAGAAGATTACACAGATGCACGTGGTGGCGTGTGTGGATTGAAAGAAAACATTCTGAACTAAACAGTGTCCGCCTCCTGGCACAGAGTGGATGACACTGGGTCCAAGCCGTGGAGTGGCGGTGTATATTACACCGGGTCAGGGTTCTGTATCCTGGGATTACAGATGCTGGTGCTGAATGCGCATGATTCTGAATCGCTTCTCTGGGCTCTGTGTCAATGGTAAGTTTCAGGATCCTGGGATGTCGATAAAACTGAACCCTGTAACGACGAGGTGTAGACCAGACAGAAGCCCGTGCAGGGGATTTGTGGAATACACATGGTTTGTGTCCCGGTTCGGCGGGTGTGGGTCACACAGGATCCTCAGACGGCCGGTGGGTGCGGAAAACACTTTGTGCTGGACGGTGGTTGTGGATTACACAGTCCTGGGCGGGTGATGTGGATTACACAGTGTCGTGGGCCGGGCGGAGGATGTGGATTACACATTGTCCTGGGCGGGGATGTGGATTACACATGGTCCAGGGCGGCGGGTGTGGATTAGGCTGTGTCCTGGGCGGGGGATGTGGATTACACAGTGTCCTGGATGCAGCGTAGGTTTACGAGATTGATCCCTGGGATGGCGGGACTGTCATATGAGGAAAGACGGAAAAGACTAGGCTTGTATTCACTAGAGTTTAGAACGAGGAGGGGGGATCTTATAGACACATATAAAATTGTAAATGGACTGGACAAGCTAGATGCAGGAAAAAAATTCCCAATGTTGGGCGAGTCCAGAACCAGGGGCCACGGACGTAGAATAAAGGGGAGGTCATTTATGATGCCAAAAATCGTTTTCACCCAGAGAGTTGTGAATTTATGGAATTCCCTGTCACAGAGGGCAGTGGAGGCCAAATAACTGGATGGATTTAAGAGAGAGTAATATAGAGCTCTAGGGGCTAGTGGAGTCAATGGATATGGGGAGAAGGCAGGCACGGGTTATTGAGAGGGGACGATCAGCCATGATCACAATGAATGACGGTGCTGGCTCGAAGGGCCGAACGGCCTCCTCCTGCACCTATTTTCTATGTTTCGATGTTTCTATGTGGGCGGTGGATGTGGATTACACAGTGTCCTGGGCGGGCGGAGGATGTGGATTTCACAGTGTCCTGGGCGGGCGGGGGATGTGGATTACACAGTGTCCTGGGCGGGCGGGGGATGTGGATTACACAGTGTCCTGGGCGGGCGGGGGATGTGGATTACACAGTGTCCTGGGCGGGCGGGGGATGTGGATTACACAGTCACAGTGTCCTGGGCGGGCGGGGGATGTGGATTACACAGTGTCCTGGGCGGGCGGGGGATGTGGATTACACAGTGTCCTGGGCGGGCAGAGGATGTGGATTACACAATGTCCTGGGCGGGCGGGGATGTGGATTACACAGTGTCCTGGGCGGGCGGAGGATGTGGAATACACACCAGCTCAGACAGAAGTGGGTCTAAAAAAGCCGGAATTAGCGCCTCAAACGCCCCCGCGGCATCCTTCCTGCGAAGCACTGGTGCATTTGGTTCTTCCTACCCCCTGAAGCCGAGATGCCTTGCCCCAAGTTCCCTCATAAGAATGCGCCCTATTGTTCACTGCCAGCTCTAATATCAATGTAAAGAGATGTCCCTTCAAGCACTTTTTACATGTGTTTCATACTTTAATCTTTATTATTAAACAAACCCTTAGATTTACGTGACTGCGAAGCGATACGGGGGGAGTGAAAATTCAAGATTGGAGGTAAATAGGAGCTGTTCCAACCTGCCTGCCTGTCCACACGGTCTTTGTCGTTCTATGCAGTTAGCAGCTATTCTTCTTGACAGGTCCCCTTGGCCATCATCTGTCCAATATTTCACAATTTCCACCCTCAAAATATCAAATGATATGGCCTCCCCCATGCAGTCATGTCTCAAACTAAAATTACCTCCGGATCGATTCCAACTCCATCTGCGCTGCATCGGGGAAGCAGCCAACAGAATAAAGGACGATTTTTATTTCACCAGTTCTAAAGTTCATAAGTTATAGGAGTAGAATTAGGCCATTCGGACCATCGTGTCCATTCCGCCATTCAATCCTGGCTGATCTCTGCCTCCTAATCCAATTTCCCCGCTGCTTCCGCATAACACTTTACACCCGTTCTAATCAAGAACTTGCCTATCTCTGCCTTTAAAATATCCATTAACTTACTTTCCACATCCCATCTACCTATGTCTTTCATTGATCTGTACGTTTCAATGAGGGTCCCCAATCAACTCAGACGAGTACAGGCCCAGTGCTGTCAAACGCTCACCATATGCTAACACACTCATTCCTGCGATCATTCTTGGAAATCTCCTCTGGACCCTCTCCAGAGCCAGGACATCCCCCCTCAGATATTCTGCACTCATTTTCTCACAGTACACCAAATGCGGGCCTGACCAGGGCCTTATAGAGTCTCAGCATTACATCTCTGTTTTTTTAATTGCAGTCCTCTTGATATAAATCAATTTGCTTCCTTGCAAATGAATTTTTTGGGAGTCCCGCACCAGCACTGCCAAGTCCCTTTGCACCTCCCATTTCTGGATTCTCTCTCCATTTAGAAAGTAATCTACGCCTTTATTATTATTACCAAAATGCATGACTCCGCACTCAGCTGTACTGAATGTCTTCTGCCCACTGTCCCAACCTGTCCAAGTCCTTCTGCAGAGTCCTTGCTTCCACTACACTGCCTGCCCCTCCACCAAGCTTAGCATCATCTGCAAACTTGGCCACTAAGATTTCAATCCTCGTAACCAAATTATTAGTGTACAACGTGAAGGAAAGCGACCCCAGCAGCGACTTTGCAGAACTCCACTAGTCACATGCTGCCAACCTGAATAAGCGCTTTTATTGCAACTATTTGCCTTCTGCCATCCAGTCAACCCGATATCCTTGCTAGAATCTTCCCTTCAATGCCATGGGCTCTCATCTTCCCTACCAGCCTGACTTGCGCACCTGAAAGAAGGCCTTCTAAAATCTATGAAATCTACATTTATAGCCTTTCCTCTGTCAGACCTGCTCTGAACTTCCTCAAAGAACTACAGCAGATTCGTCAGGCAAGATATTCCCTTCACAAAACCATGCTGATTCGGCCTATTTCATCATGAGCTTCGAAGTAACGTCATCCTTTATAATGACTAAAATCTTGTCAACCACCGAAGTCGGGCTAACCGGCATATAGTTTCTGGTCTTCTGCTCTGCTCTCTTCTTGTACAGCGGTTTGACATTAGCAATTTCAAGAACAATGACGAGACTAAGTACAGGTCGGGGATAGGGAAGTTGGTTAAATGGCACCAGGGCAAAACACGTCGCCCTGAATACAAGCAAGACGAAGGTGTTGGTTATCAACGCCAGAAAGTTTACTGGAGTACATGCCCAAATCAGCATCAATTGTACAGAAGAGAAAATGGTTGAGACCTTCATTGGAGTTAATATTACCAATGATCTTCGTGGACCAACCACACTAATGCAAATACCCCTTCGCTCTATCTAATGAGCTTGATTTTGATGTGATGGCATTCATGTATTGTTTACCTGTTTCCTTTCAGTAACATGGAAAACATATATTTTCGTTTTAGCATGGTACATATATTAATAATAAACATAAATCTGCATTCTGCACAATGGTATATTTGTCTTTCCCCTGCCTGCTGCACTTGTAGATAGCGTATGGAAATGTACAGCACAGGAAAAGGCATTTCGGCCCATAATGTCTGGGCCTATCATGATGTCAAGTTAAATTAATATCATCTGCTTACACATGATCCATATTCCTCAAGTCGTTGCATATCCACGTGCCTATAGAAATGCCTCATAAACTCCATGACACTAACATCCTCCACCACCATTATTGGAAGCGCTGCCAGTCATCTGCCACCCTCTGTTTGAAGAAACGTGCCCCACACATTTCAATTAAACTCAGCTCGCTACGTTAAAGCCATGCCTTCTAGCCTTTACCTTTTTGATCGATCTGCCAAAACGTTAACGCCCTCTCCAAATCCTTCGCATCCTGCAGCAGAGAGCAGATCAGGACTCAGTGAGTCAGGAAGCATTTGTGGTGGGAATAGACAGATGTTCTTTCCTGATAGGTCCTTTCCCCAGACCTCTTCATGTCCCGACACAAAACGCCGCCTGTCCATTCCCTGGACAGATGCAGCCCGGAAAGCAGATTTCCTCCATCAATTAGTCTTTTCCTCGCATTGTTTACTCCGCTTCAGATTAACTGCGGCAACTGTAACGCTGTCAGACATGGTAAGATATGCAACCGTGCAAATAAGGCATAAGACGGAATAGGAGGGAAAGGTGTACGACATATGACAATAGACAATAGACAATAGGTGCAGGAGTAGGCCATTCGGTCCTTCGAGCCAGCACCGTCATTCAATGTGATCATGGCTGATCATCCCCAATCACTACCCCGTTCCTGCCGTCTCCCCATATACCCTGACTCCGCTATCTTTAAGAGCCCTATCTAGCGCTCTCGTGAAAGCATCCAGAGAACCTGCCTCCACCATCTTCTGATGCAGAGAATTCCACAGACTCACCACTCTCTGTGAGAAAAAGTGTTTCCTCGTCGCCGTTCTAAATGGCTTATTCCTTATTCTTAAACTGTGGCCCCTGGTTCTGGACACCCCCAATATCTGGAACATGTTTCCTGCCTCTAGCGTGTCCAAACCCTTAATAATCCTATATGTTTCAATGAGATCACTTCTCATCCTAATAAACTCCAGAGTGTACAAGCCCAGCTGCTCCATTCTCTGAGCATATGACAGTCCCGCCATTCCGGGAATTTACCTTGTAAACCTACGCTGCACTCCCTCAATAGCAAGAATGTACTTCCTCAAATTTGGGGACCAAACCTGCACACATTGCTCCTGGTGTGGTCTCACTAGGGCTCGGTACAACTGCAGAAGTACCTATTTGCTGCTATATTCCATTCCTCTTGTTATAGAGGCCAACATGCCATTCGCTTTCTCAACTGCCTGCTGTACCTTCATGCTTACTTTCATCGACTGATGAGCAAGGACCCCGTGATCCCGATGTACTTCCCCGTTTCCAAACTTGACGTCATTTATACAGTAATGACACCGCGGAGTAGTAGAAAAAAAGGAAGAACAAGACAGAAAACGATGGATGTACTGTTACAAGTTTCATATGGAATTATATGAATCATAGTATAAGTAAAAACATTTATGTAAATCAAAGATTAAGGAGGTTTAACTCTACCAATGGTATGTTAGCTTTCATAGCAAAAGGATTTGAGTACAGGAGCAGGGAGGTTCTACTTCAGTTGTACAGGGTCTTGGTGAGACCACACCTGGAGTATTGCGTGCAGTTTTGGTCTCCAAATCTGAGGAAGGACATTATTGCCATAGAGGGAGTGCAGAGAAGGTTCACCAGACTGATTCCTGGGATGTCAGGACTGTCTTATGAAGAAAGACTGGATAGACTCGGTTTATACTCTCTGGAATTTAGGAGATTAAGAGGGGATCTTATAGAAACTTACAAAATTCTTAAGGGGTTGGACAGGCTAGATGCAGGAAGATTGTTCCCGATGTTGGGGAAGTCCAGGACAAGGGGTCACAGCTTAAGGATAAGGGGGAAATCCTTTAAGACCGAGATGAGAAAGACTTTTTTCACACAGAGAGTGGTGAGTCTCTGGAACTCTCTGCCACAGAGGGTAGTTGAGGCCAGTTCATTGGCTATATTTAAGAGTGAGTTGGATGTGGCCCTTGTGGCTAAGGGGATCAGAGGGTATGGAGAGAAGGCAGGTACGGGATACTGGGTTGGATGATCAGCCATGATCATATTGAATGGCGGTGCAGGCTCGAAGGGCTGAATGGCCTACTCCTGCACCTAATTTCTATGTTTCTATGTTTCTATGTTTACCAAATTTTCTGTTTCATTTTTGGTCAATCCATATTAAAAACATGAATTTTTGGCTGAAGAAATGGATCAACAAACCAGACTGGTTAAGGATGGAAAAGGATGACTGTTTACCTTTTAAAATCGGTTCGATTATGTTTGCACCGGCAAAATTGCACAAAACAAATCGATAGGGGAAACCCAATAATACATAGTGGTACACGAATCTGGAAACAATTAAAAAAAGGCTTTAAAATTGGATAATATACCACTCTGTCTTCCTATTGTAAACAATCCCTTATTCAAATCTTCCATACTGGATAAAGGTTTCACACAATGGAAAAATTATGGAATTATAAAGATGGAGCATCTTTATAAGAAAGGCACTTTTCTTTTATTTCAGGATTTACAACAGATTTATGGAATGCACTCAAATAATTTTTTTTCGATACCACAACTCCGAGATTATGTTAAATCAAATACACAAGATTATAGGAATAGGGAACCAGAAATCCTTGATGAATGTTTGAATAAGCATCCTAATACAGAAAAGCTAACATCTTATATTTGTAATATGCTTTTAGACAGCGAGGTACCATCGACGGAATTACATAGATATACATGGGAAACTGAATTAAGCCAACCCATAACGAAAGATATATGGGACAAAGGTTTACAATATATACATCAATGCTCGTTAAATGCCAGACATGCTTTAATAGAATTTAAAGTATTACACAGATTACATTACTCAAAAGTTAAACTGAATGGAATCTGTCCACATGTCTCTCCTATCTGCGATAAATGTCAGCATCTAGGGGCTAATGTAACACATACTTTTGCAAATTGTATAAAACTTTAACACTTCTGGATTGAGATTTATAGAATAACTTCTGAAGTTATTAATACTAAACTGGATCCGGACTCAAAACTAATAATACTTGGAATATCAGAACAAATTTTAACACTCACAACAAGCCAAAGAAATTTCCCAGATTACAGTATAATAATCGGGAAGAAATTAATATTAAAATTTTGGAAAGGCCCTATAACCCCCACAATTAAAATGTGGATTATGGAAATGTCGGAGACCCTACACCTGGAAAGAATCAGATTTGCCTTAATGGACAAACACGAACTCTTTGTTAGAATATGATCTTCTTTCATCGATTATTTAAAAGGGTAGATTGGTTCGGCAGGGGGACCTAACTGAAACTTGGAATCGGGAACAGTTAAAAAGTTATACTCTATAATTCCTTGATCTTATCCCCAACGATGTATTAATGGTAAATTATTCCATTCCTTATGATTTTATTTTTTTATTTGTCTTTTTTTCTTTTTTTTTCGCTCTCTTTTTTATTACATTTAATCTATTAAAAAAATCTAACAAAAAAAAAAAAAACGATGGATGGAATATAGCCTAAATTTCCTTTAAGGATTTGAACATGCTTCTCCTGTCGCTCTGCGTTGACGGCGACAAAGAAATATGAATTTATGACACTTTCCACTGTGAACTATCAAATGACGGCGCACGCGGCATTTTATTTTCATTCGTATCAGACTATCATTAATGTATGGAACACCATCCGCTTTTAGATAATTACGCTACCTCCCATTTAATATTTAATTCCAAAATATTCGTCAGGATGGCGCGTTTCAAATTAGCTCTCAATTCCACACTGTGTTATTTATGCTGTCGCGATGGAGCAAGTCGAGGATCCGCAACCTCACAGCCCAGTTCCCTTCCCCCCTTTGGAACATGTCCCCCGCTTCTCAGGTTAAGCCCCCCTCCAGCAGACGTGCGGTACTGAGATATTTAAAAAAAATATCACGATATTTTTAAAAAAAAAAACGATTGTACGGGTGCATTCATAGGAAAGTTTAAAATGTATGTGGAAGAATCGTTGGGGTGAAGAAAACTCGCGTTGACGGGGTATCTCGGTTAGCGGGGATGAGTTGAGCCAAATAACTAGATTCAGTGCTGTAAGGTTCTGTGAATTCGAGTGGTGATTTAAATGACCATTATACCCTGTGCTCCAATTCCAATTCCAATTCCAATCTTTAATTGTCATTGTGCAGTGTACAGTACAGAGACAACGAAATGCAGTTAGCATCTCCCCAGAAGAGCGACATTAGAATAATGAGCGGTCAAATATATATATTTGTACAAACACTATCAGTAGTGCATTATACTGGGGGAAGGAGTGTCGGGGGGGGGGGGGGGGGGGGGGGGGGGTGGTGACTGGCAATCACCGAGGAGCAGAGTTAAATATTGCAACAGCCGTTGGGAAGAAGCTGTTCCTGAAACTGCTGGTTCGGCGACGGAGGGACCTGCAGAGTCTCCCGGGTGGGAGGAAGGTAAACAGGCTGGGGTGAGACCAGTCCTTGACGATGCTGCGCGCCCTTCGCCCTTCTATGTAAATATGTGCGCAGTAAAAATTTGAGTGAGAATATTGGGAGATTAAATTGGGATGAGATAAAGTGTATGTTGATCTATCGGCATGGATCGGTGGATGAAATAGCCCGATTCTGTAATGTATGAACCCACGAACGCACAAGTGCACGAATTGCTCTCAGTGGGAATTTAATCCCGTTCATCAGCTCGTCCCTGAATTTACTCTGGGTCACCACGTAAATACACGTGTTGGTGCAGGAGCTGAGCAGCTGTAAAAACCCCGACGTGACTTCCGTGATATAGTAATAACCGGTGGGGGAGCGGTCATATTCGGTCCTCGCAATTCTGGTAAAGATGTAAAAGACAGCTTGTGTTCCCCACAGCAATATGAAAGTGCCCGTGATACTAAATAGTAAAACAATGGATTTCCGGCGGTTTTCCATCTCCGGGTCCTTGTCATTCTCTCCGTTGCTGCGGCCCCGGAGCCCCCTGCGGACTCTGCTGGCCGCTACAATCCGTCTGACCGTCAGCGCATTGAGCAGAAGAATCAGAAAGAACGGGACACAAGGGGTTAGAACGCGGTGTGTGGCATCATATGCGCTCCATGCAGACGACGTATAGAAAGTGGGTTTTAAGAAGCACTCCCAGGCAACATCATCAAATTCGTAGCCGGGGTCTATCGCAAAACATCTGGGGACATTCTCCAAACAGCTCAGCACACCCACTGCCCCGATAACCACAGCCGCCGTTCTCTCGGTACAATATCTTGTTTTCAGCTTCTCACAGCAAATAGCCACAAACCGATCGAAGGTGAAGGCGACCGTCAGCCAGACCGAGACCGCGGTGGTTGCAAAGACCAGGAATATGAGAGTCGTGCACACGGGAGTAATGTTCAGAAAAGAATACGGGAAGTGAAACACAATAGTCTGACGGAGGAACGGATCAGTGATGCCGACCAGAAGATCAGACACTGCCATGGCCACCAGGTAGAGAGTGATGCATTTGGAGAGACCGCATTTACCTCGACAGAGAACCACAATCGCCAGGAAGTTCACTGTGAAGGAGAGAATAGGTATTACAAGACCCGCAAAATGTATCTGAGGAATATTGCCTGCTTGGAAGATTTTCAAACATGGATTTGGATTTTCCAACCGGGCTTTGGACAACGGTGTCCACGCATCAAACACCAATGTACACTGCGCTCACAGCTTTTAATACTCCCCATCTTCTTATCAACTGCCCCCAGACTGTAGTATCCATCTACACAAAGTCCCATATACAGTAGTTACAGAAACCATTAATAGGCAGTGGCTCAATTGCATGTGGGAGGAAACAAGAGCGCAGCCAGGAGTAGCGCGCAGCGTCGGAGAACGAACGATGACACATTGCTCAGAGAGCACGGGAGGTAGATAATGAACGTGCGTCTCCGCAATTGTGCGACACCGGCAGTACTGACTGTGGCACGGCAGCGAGGATGTACGGATATATCTGCGGATATTAATTCGAATTTACAGATCGTCCAAAGGAGAGGATATCAAGATACATAACTTTAACAGACAGAATATTACGCGACAGCATTTGTTTACAATTGAATTAACGCATAGCAAAGTCGTGACACTTTCATAGAGTCAGAGTCCAGCTTTATCTAATGAGCAGTAGCATTACAGGTCTAAAACGGGATAATGCTTCACGCAGCGACGGCTGACTGCAGAAAATACATCGATTATATATTGCGTTAAACATGGTTGTCCGAGCGGGTAGAGATGTCATTTCACTAACTGGGTTCAGACTATTCACGGAAGGAGCCCAAGGTGCCATTATCTCAGCTCCTGGTCAACATATTTCCAATCCCAGGGTGTGATTATCTGATACCCGCTCCCTGGTCAGGGCTCTGGCCAGCGCAATTAATACAAAGAAACATAGAAACATAAAAAATAGTGCAGGAGTAGGCCATTCGGCCGTTCGAGCCTGCACCGCCATTCAATATTATCATTGCTGATCATCCAACTCAGTATTATGTACCTGCCTTCTCTATATACCCCCCCGATCCCTTTAGCCACAAGGGCCACATCTAACTCCCTCTTAAATATAGCCAATGAACTGGCCACCACTTGCAGAGAATTCCACAGATTCACCGCTCTCTGAGTGAAAAATGTGTTCTCATCTCGGTCCTAAAAGACTCCCCCCTTATCGTTAAACTGTGACCCCTTGCTCTGGACATCCCCAACATCAGGAACAATCTTCCTGCATCTATCCTGCCCAATCCCTTAAGAATTTTGTGGGTTTCTATAAGATCCCCCTCAATCTTCTAAATTCTAGCGAGTACAAGCCGAGTCTATCCAATCTTTTTTCATATGAAAGTCCTGCCATCCCAGGAATCGGTGTGGTGAACCTTCTCTGTACTCCCTCTATGGCAGAGATTGATCCAGGCCAGGATATACAACTGGCATGACGTACACATTGTGGTAGTTACAGTAGGAAAATGGATGTCTGAGCAAATTAAACAGGTGAATTATTGAAACAGAAAAAAATGCTTAACGCCGGCAGCGCTGGAGTAGACGGAATGTCTCCCAGCTAATGCACGTAGATAAAAATCAAAGACAAACAAATTACCGAAAACAGCGACAGCCGCTATTACAGGTAAATATATATCTTGAATTCGATAGATCAATGGATATCCCATAGCTGGAAGACACAATGAACTCCAGTGACTCCGTCAGTCCGTCATCGCTGCAGCTCTGTGGCGATACGTTTTGGTGAGCACCGAGATACATAGAGCGATAGATAGGTCTCCAGCGGCATGACCTCATACCTGCTGATTGTCATTAGTTGCACTCACGGGACAAACACCTTGCATCACAGCCATTGAATCCACGATGGGACACGACAAGCAAATAATTGCGGGACCGACTAAAAAAAACAAAACGTGTCGCTGAACTCTGAACCCTAAATAACGGTCTCGATCACCTGTACATGATCACAAAAAAACGTTGCACGATACTTTGAGTTACTCCAGCACTTTTCTTAGATGAAAATAAGAATTAACTAGATTAAGTGGGACCCGTGGGGTCCCATCTTCACACGGGAGGGCGGGTCATCTGACGTAATATTCCACCTCTCCACCAATTCCAATATTGCTGGGCAGTGGGCTGGGGCGCTTTCTGGAGCGCTTGGATGAGTGCAGTGAGCCAAAGGGGCTAACTTACAGAGCGCTAGTACGGACATTGTGCATCGAATGGATTCTTGGGCTGGCAGCTCAATCTTTGTGGGGGGGGGGGGGGGGGGGGCAGGGAATCAATTTTAGAAATGTTCTTTTTTTTTACAGATCTTAACAATGAAGGAGGAAGGTCACTGGATCGCTAGCATGGGTGTTGTGGGCTGAAGGGACATGTTTCCAGAGGGCTAGTATGCGCATTGTGGACTGAATGGATTCTTGGAACTCACAGTTCAGTGAGTCATCACTTGTGGGCTGGCCGTTCATTAAGTCATGGCTGGTGGGCTGGCACTCCAGTCACGTACAGCTGGTGGACTGGCAGTTCATTTACTTATGGCTGGTGGGCTGGCATTCCAGTCACTCACGGCTGTGTGGTGGCAGTTCAGTCAGTCACAAATACTCCCATCACCCTCCCCCCTCTCCCCACTCTGCCCCGTGTCATTCCCCTCCGCCACGCATTCAGTCCATCTCCACTCAACCTCCCCCAGAAGTAATATTAACGGCATTCCGACAGCGCAGCCATTCCTGCCGGCTAGGTCCCTATTGTGATGAAGAAGACAAGTGGAAAAATGGCAAGTGGAAAAATTATTTACTAAATTTGAAAATGTGAATGTCTCTTAAATGATAACAACAATTTAAATGTTAACGATTAGATTTTTCTTGTTTTGTCTCTTGTTGTGTTCTCCTGCTCAATGCCTCTTGCTCTCTGTGCGGTTGATAAAAAAGAGACGATTTTAATATATCGGAGATTGAGCGTTCAAATTTTAACAAAGAAAATCTGAGATCTGAGATAATTCAGTGCAGGCCAGCAAATTCAATTTAATAGCATTTTAAGCAGAGTGCAGGGCAGCAAATTAAATCTCACAGCGTTTCAAACAGAGTGCAGGCCAGAAAATCAAATTTCACAGCATTTCAATCAGAGTGCAGGCCAGTAAATCCAATCTGTCTGAATTTCAACCGGAGTGCAGGCCAGCAGATCCAATCTCACAGCATTTCAACGGAATGCAGGCCAGCAGATCCAATCTCACAGCATTTAAAGCGGAATGCAGGCAAGCAAATCCAATATCACAGCATTTCAAGCGGACTGTGAGCCAGCAAATCCAATCTAACCGCATTTCAAGAGGAGTTCAGGCCAGCAAATCCCATCTCACGGCATTTCAAGCAGCGTGCGGGCCAGCAAATCCAATCACACAGCATTTCAGCATAGGGCAGGCAAGCAAATTAAATCCCACGGCATTTCAAGCAGAGGGCAGGCCAGCAAATCATATTTCACAGCATTTCAAGCAAAGTGCAGGCCAGCAAATCCAATCTCACAACATTTGAAACGGAGTGCAGGCCTGAAAATCCAATATCACAGCATTTCCAGCGGAGTGCAGGTCAGCAAATCAGATCTCACAGCATTTCAAGCAGAATGCAGGGCAGCAAATCCAATCTCACAGCATTTCAAGTGGAGTGCAGGCCAGCAATTGCAATCACAAAGCACTTCATGCGGAGTGCAGGCCTGCAAACCAAATGTCACTGCATTTCAAGCGGAGTGCAGGGCAGCAAATCCAATCTCACAGCATTTCAAGCGGAGTGCAGACCAGCAAATCCAATCTCACAGCATTTCAAGCGGAGTGCAGGCCAGCAAATCCCATCTCACAGCATTTCAAGCGAAGTGCAGGCCAGAAAATCCAATCTCATGGCAAGCAGAGTGGAGGCCAGGCAATTCAATCTCACAGCATTTGACGCAGAGAGCAGGCCAGCAAATCCAATCTTACATCATTTCGCATAGAGTGCAGGCCAAAAAATCAAATCTCACAGTATTTCAAGCAGCGTGCAGACCGGCAAATCAAATCTCACAGCATTTCAAGCAGAGTTCAGGCAAGCAAGTTAAATCCCACAGCATTTCAAGCAAAGTGCAGGCCAGCAAATGATATCTCACAGCATTTCAAGCAGAGTGCAGGCCATCAAATCCAATCTCACAACATTTCAAAGGCAGTGCAGGCCAGCAAAACCAATCTCACTGCATTTGAAGCAAAGTGTAGGCCAGCAAATCATATCTCACAGCATTTCAAGCAGAGTGCAGGCCATCAAATCCAATCTCACAACATTTCAATGGCAGTGCAGGCCAGCAAAACCAATCTCACTGCATTTCAAGCAAAGTGCAGGCCAGCAAATCATATCCCACAGCATTTCAAGCAGAGTGCAGGCCGTCAAATCCAATCTCACAACATTTCAATGGCAGTGCAGGCCAGCAAATACAATCACGCAGCATTTCAAGCAGAGTGCAGACCCTAGCAAATATAATCTCATACCATTTCAAGGTGTGTGCAGGCCTGCATATACAATCTCACATCAATTCAAGCAGAGGGCTAGTCAGCAAATGCAATCTCACAGCATTTAAAACAGATTGCAGACCAGCAAATTCACACACACATACACACATACACACTCACACACATACACACACAGGCAGACATATACACACACCCTCCAATTTACACACACTCTCACACACACATACATACTCTCACTCACACATACACTCACACATACACACACAGACTCACATACACACAGACACACAATCACACACACACATACAGTCACACACACCGTCACATACACTCATACACACAGACTCACACACACACCGTCCATCTCACACACACACACTCAGACTCACACTCACACACCTACACTCACACACGCACTAGGTATGTTGAGGAGGCCATGCAAGGCGAAGTAGAAAATATTTAATAGGAATCTAGGAGTAACGATTTCACACAAAGGGTGGTGGGTGTATGGAACAAGCTGCCAGATGAGGCAGTTAAGGCTATGACAAGCCCAACGTTTAAGAAACAGCTATAAAGGTACTGACTTCTCCCCATATCCCCTGACTCCGCTATTGTTAAAAGCCCTAAACAGCTCGGCGAAGGTGATTCGGCATGTCGAAGAGGATTCACCTAAACCTTTACAGGTTTACGGTAGAGGGCATTCTGACTGGTTGCATCGTGGCCCGGTTCGGCAACTTGAACGTCCAGGAGCGAAAAAGACTACAAAATGTTGTGACCACAGCCCAGTTCATGACCGGCTTGCATCCCCACCGTCAATTCGATCGATCGTAGTCGCTGCCTCAAAAAGGCAGCCAAAATCATCAAGGACCCACACCATCCTGGCCACACACTCACCATTGTCATTAGGAAAAAAACACGTGAGCCTGAAATCTGTAACGTCCAGTTTCAGGAGCAGCTTGTTCCGGACGTGAGTCCGTCATTCTGGAAGATCGTGAGTGAGAATCCACAACTGTGATTCTACGGTGTGAGTCAACTGAAGTGTGAGTCTGCAATGTGCTTGCAATAAATGATTTGTTAGCCCGCAATGTGCTTAAAATAAGTGATGATTTGTTAACCCGCAATGTGCTGGCAAAGAATAAATGAGTTGTTAACCCCTACTGTGTTTGGAAGGAATAAATAGTTTGTTAGCCCCCACTGTGCTTGCAAGGAATATATGATTTTTTAGCCCCCACTGTGCTTGCAATAAATGATGATTTGTTAGCCCGCAATGTGTTTGCAATAAATTATTTGTTACCCTGCAATGTGCTTGTGAATAAATGATGATTCGTTTTTCCGGCAATGTGTTTGCAATACATGATTTGTTAGTCCGCAATGTGTTTGCAATGAATGAGTTGTTAGCCCGCAGAGTGCTTGCAATAAATGACGAGTTGTTAGCCCGCAACGTACTTGAAATAAATGATGTGTTTACCCCGCAATGTGCTTGCAATAAATGATGATTTCTCAGCCCGCAATTTGCTTGCAATAAATGATTTGTTACGTCGCAATGTGCTTGCAATAAATGATGATTTATTACCACGCAATGTGCTTGCAATAAATGACTTCTTAGCCCGAAATATCCTTGCACTAAATGATTTGATACCCCCGCAATGTGCTTGACTTGACTTGAAATGGAATGGATTGGATTATTGGCCCTGCTCTCACTGTGATTGACTTGATTGCTTAAAATGGACTGGATTGGACTGTTGGCCCTCCAATCCCAGTGCTTGAATTGATATGGAATAGATTTGACTGTTGGCCCTGCACTCTCTGTGCTTGACTTGAAATGGAATGGATTGCACTGTTGGCCCTGCAATCACTGTGATTGACTTGAAGTGTTATGGATTGAATTGCTGGGACACTCCTCGTGGCGGCATGCTGTACAGGCTGCAAACTTGTTTGCTCCCTTAACTTTTAACTTCTACTTACCACTCTTTCAATGATACTTGTGACTATTTGACTTCAAGACACAGTCTAACCTTTCATTGAGTGTTGATAACACTTTTACACGCCTTAATCGTGAAACGGATGGAGAGAAGAAGGAAAGGAGGCTCCCCAAGGAAGGAACAGGGGAAAGCCACAACCACAGCTATAGCTTCTGACTCCAGTATCATAGAAGCAATATAGAAAATGAACGATGAATTGAAAAATGAACTGAAATGTGACATGAAAACAAGATTTGGCAGTTTGGAATAAATGGTGAAAGGACTTCCGGTGGCGCTATGGAGTGGAACTCGCGCCATTCAGCTCCGCTAAAAAATTGCATGAAAAACGGGGGTAAAAGGGGTTAACTGAAGCTACCAGAGGAGAACGGGTGTGAACAGCTCCGGTAGCGTTAAAAAGTTGCGTGACGTCATCAGGCGCGCGACTTTAACAAGAAAATGTCGATGCATCGCCCCCCCCCCCCCCCCCCCCACCACCAAGTGAAAAAGCCTGTGAAAAAGGAAGTAGGCCTCACTGGAGCCTCGGGCTCGAGTTTGAGCGCCTCCCAGGAAGATATTTTAAAGATGGATGACCACAAAAAAATTATTATGGATGAGCTAAAAAAAATGCTTAAGGATATGAAAAAAGAATATAAAGAAGGAATAAAGACTTTATGAAATGATATTTTGGTGTATCACGAAAATTTGAAAGAAGAGTTCAAAAAAGAAGTTACAACTACTGTAAAGACTATGATGGACGAATGGAAAGATACAGCGGGTACTGATTTGCAACAACAGTTGGATGACGTAAACCGTAAAACTGGTGAGATGGAGTTGCTGCTGGATACCAAATTAGAACCTATTAAAACCTCACTTAACCAACAAAATGACGTAATAAAAGAGTTGACTGAATCAGCCGAGAAGAGTCTTGCTGAGAACATGCGTTTATCAGAATTATTACACACAATAACTGAGAAATGCATTGACTTGGAGGGACATCAAAGGCGTCAGAATTTGCGTATTGTTGGATTGAGTGCAGGCCGAGAGGGAGATCAAGACCCTCGAAAATTTGCTGCAAAACTCCTGAAAGATATTCTGAACTTGGACCAAGAACCTCTGCTGGGCAGAGCACACAGGGCATTGAGACGTACCCCTAGGAGGGATGCTCCCCCAAGACAGATGATTGTGAAGGTGGCTTACGATCATGTTTTTGAAGATATGATGAAGATAATAATACGTAAGAAAAATCTCAAATATGAGGGAGACGACATCAGTATCTTCAGAGATTACCCTGCGGAAGTGGCAAAGAGAAGATCTTTATTTACAGAAACAAGAGGTATCCTGAGGAACATAAAGAAGCTGAGATATGGCCTGATGTACCCGGCAACATTGAGAGTAACTTATGATAACAAGGAGCACCACTTCACCAAACATATAGAAGCTCTTGAATTCGCTCGAAACATTCAGAAGAAGTAGAGAAAGAAGTAGATGAAGATGAACAACACTGAATATTATTGATTACTTACCTGATGATACTGCTCATCCACAGAAAAGGAGGAAGATTCACACTGAAGGAGGATCCGCATGGAAGGTGGAGGAACACTGGACATGGACTTTATGTTGGGGTTAAGGAGGGATGGATGGATATTATTAATAATTATAGTTTTGTATTACCTACCCCTTAAAAATGTACGTTAACTCTCATAATATAGTGCTATGACACTAACTATATTTGATATTAGTAGTATTATTAATTAATTATTAAGTGTATAAATGTAATACCTCACCCCGACATATATAGCCCTTAAGGCAAAAACGGAGCTGGAATTATTAACATCTTTTTTTTTCACGGAAGTCCGTAGATTAATAGCCACACGTGGCTTACACTAATACTAACTACACTAATTATAGTTGTAGTCACTTTTTTCCCCTTACACTTTACTAACATCACTTACTTTACTCACATTTTTTATTATTACTTTTATATTATGTATTTTATTTCATATTATATATTATATGGATTTAAATATGATTGTTATTATATCGTTAGTTCAAAGAGACGTGGGTATAAGACAATGATACAGAGATTAAATTTCATCGATCTGATGTTTGGGTATAGGATTGGGTTAGATGAGCTGAGACATCTACTCCATTATAAACCACCTTAATAATAACATGTATGACATAAATACTAGGATTGGGGGTGATGGAATCACCTTCTGTAGTTGGAGTATTAAGGGAATTAACGAACCAATTAAAATAGGTAAGGTTTTAGCTCAATTAAATAGATTGAAATTTGATATTATTTTTCTCCAAGAAACACACCTTACAAAAGAGGCGCAGCATAGATTAAGAGCAAAATGGATTTCCAAAGTATACCACTCTCCATTTACACATAAGTCTAGAGGGGTAGCAATAATTATTCGTAAAGGTATACCTTTTAAACAAAGCTCAATAATAGAAGATATTGAAGGTAGCTATATAATAATTACAGGTGAATTACATTCTTAGAAAGTAATCCTTATGAATATATATCGTCCTAATTTTGATAACCCATTATTCTTCAATAAAATATTTAACAATATCCCTATATCCACTCAACATAATCTAATAAATTTAATTGTACCTTAGGTAATTATTTAGATAGTTCATCAGAGAAAAGGAAAACCACTTCTAAGTCAAGTACACTTATAAATTATTTTATTAACACAGAACATGTTAACGATATCTGGAGAACAGATAACCCATCTGGTCGAGAATACTCATCTTTTCCCCTGTATTTGGAACCTATTCAAGGATAGACTATGTTTTAATAGATTCAAAACTAATCCCATTTATGTATGACTTAAAATATCATAATATTATTATCTCGGATCATGCTCCATCAACATTTAAGATAAAATTAAAATACATAACTATTAAACCCTCTAACTGGAGATTCAATCCCCAAATATTAAATGATAAGGCTTGTTATGATTACTTGGTAAAACAGATTAAATTATTTTTTGAAACTAATGACAAACCTGGAATTTCACCATCACTGCTTTGGGATACATTTAAAGCATGTATGCGTGGTGTGATAATATCAGCATACGCATACTTTAATATGGAAAATCGAAAGACTCAACAAAAGTTGGAAAATGAAATAAAACAATTAGATATTGAAAATGCAATATCCCCTTCAAAGGGCTGGTAATAAAATTGCATCATCAAAAATATAAGCTAAATAAAATATATTCAAATCAGATTACTAAACTTTTTCAACAGACTAAACAAGTACACTTTGAATTTGGGGATAAACCACAAAAACTACTGGCATGCCAGCTTAGAAAGTTAGATGAGGAGAAAATGATACTTAAAATTAGATCTGAACAAGGAGAAATATTGACTTTACCAAAAGATATCAATGATACATTTTTACAATAATATCAAAATCTTTACTCATTTAAACTAGCAGGACAACCAGATGGAATGGAAACACTGCTACAAGAATGTGAAATAGTTTGGATCAGGAAGGTAGCGACTTGTTAAATGCTGATATATCAGTAAAAGATATTGAACAATCAATTGGATCATTAAATAACGGAAAAGCCGCAGGCCCTGATGGCTTAAGTGTTGAATTTTATAAGACGTTTTATGATCTGATCTCTCCACGTTTACATATAATATATAAAATATGCTTATGAACAAGGAAAGTTACCAGAATCATTAAATGAATCTACAATTACACTTATCCCTAAAGCCGATGAAGATTTGGAAGACCCTGGGTCATACAGAGCTATAGCTCTTTTTAACACTGATCAAAAAAATACTAACTAAAATTTTATCTCGGAGGCTAAGTTTAGTGATTAATAACTTAATACATCATGACCAAACAGGTTTCATCCCAAAACGATACTCATCTTATAATCTGAGACGTTTATTCAATATCATATACTCAAAAATAGTGAATGATATTGAACTAGCTGTTATATCCTTAGATGCTGAAAAAGCATTTGACCAGGTTATATGGCCATATTTATTTAAAATAGTGCAGAATTTTCAGTAGGGGATAGATTTTCCAAATGGGTAAAAATCATATACTCGAATCCAACTGCAAGAATATTATCAAATCAAATGTTATCAGCAAAATTTAATCTCTATAGGGGTTGTAGACAAGGATGCCCGTTATCACCATTACTATTTGCTCCGGTAATAGAACCATTAGCCGAAATGATTGGATCAGAACCAGAAATATATGGCTATAATACAAAAACTACAACGAATAAAATATCGCTATACGCACATGACATCTTAATTTATATCACAAAACCGGAGATTAGTATTTCCAATCTACTTAATGTTATAACTAAGTTTGGCACATTTTCTGGGTATAGAATTAACTGGAAGAAAAGTGAAATTATGCCTATAACTGGAATAAAATTAAGTATACTAGAACAATTCCCACTTAAAATAGTCACGGACAAATTTAAATATCTAGGATTTAATGTATCTAAATCCTATAACTGTCTATTTAAATATAATTACCCTCAATTTTTAAATAAACTAATATATATATATATATATATATATATATATTGGAAAACACTACCTATTTCAATGATCGGTAGAATAAATACTATAAAAATGATTTTTTTAACACAATTGTTATATTTATTTCAAGCCATCTCTTTATATCCCCCTAAAATGTTTAAAAACATAGATACTTTGGTTAATAGTTTTATTTGGGACTACAAAAATCATCGAATAAGTAAAAAACATCTATATAAATCTGAAATAAATGGTGGACCAGCACTACCAAATTGCTTATATTATTTCTGAGCAGTTCAGATTAAAAACATGATTTTTTGGTTGGTAAATTTAGATTATGAGCCAAACTGGCTAAAGATGGAAAAGGAAGACTGTTTGCCTTTTGATGTAGGTTCGATTCTTTTTGCACCAAGGGAAGTACAAACAAAACGCATGGTGATAACCCTATAATTCATAGCAATAGACGTATTTGGAAACAAATACTTCAGACCCTACATATGGATAATTTGTCACTTTGTTAGCCAATTATGAATAATCCTTTGTTTAAGACCTCTGTATTGGACAAGGAGTTTAGACACTGGAATGATTTAGGAATTAAAAGGATAAAACACCTTTACAAGAAAGGAACATGTATTTTATTTCAAGAGTTACAGGATATCTATGGATTGCAGTCAAATAACATATTTAGGTATTTACAAATTAGAAACTATATTAAGTCAAATACGCAAGACTATAAAAATAGAAAACCAGGATTATTAGATGAATTGTTTAATAAACACCCAAATACAGAAAAATTAATAGCGTATATATACAATACTATCTTGGGGAGGGAAATCCCAACTTCGCAAATATATCGACAAGCATGGGAAAATGAAATAGGTGTATCTATAACGAAGGAAACTTGGGAAGAAAGCCTACAACGTATACATCGTTGCTCATTAAATGCTAGACATATATTGATACAATTTAAGGTATTACACAGATTACATTATTCAAAAACGAAATTAAATATAATTTATCCTAATATTTCTATTTGTGATAAATGTCAGAACTTGGAAGCTAACTTAACGCATAGTTTTGCAACATGTATAAAACTCAACTATTATTGGACTGAAATATTTAGAGTTATCTCTGAAGTTCTTAAAATTAAACTGGACCCAGATCCAAAATTAATAATATTAGGAGTTCCGGATTCAAATCTAATATTAACAGTAAACCAAAGACATTTCTTGGATTACTGTTTGATAATAGGGACAAAATTAATATTGACAATTTTGGAAGGGAACATTATCCCCCACAAATTAAAATGTGCACAGTGGAAATGTTGGAGACATTGCATTTGGAAAGAATCAGATTTGTCGTAATGGACAAATACGAACTCTTTGAACAGATATGGTCTCCATATACAGAATATTTGAAGGGGTAGCTGTTCTTGGCATCACAACTCAATGGGTACCCGGCAGGATTAGATGAAAATAGTATTTTTTTTATTTGGATTTGTATGCATGTCTCTATTGATATCATTATTTGAAATTGTGTTATTCACTATTCAGATGAATAATATATACTATAATCTTTTCTTTTCTTTTTTTCTTTTTTTTCTCTTCTCTTTCTCTTTGTATATAATCAAAATTATTATTTAATCACCATTCTTATTGATTAAAATCTATTCTTTTCTTTTTCTACTCTCTAAAAAATAGAAGTTTATTAGAATTATTTGTAACATCCGTATACTTATTTAAATAAGTTGGTTGTGTATTTGAACAGTTGTTATACCGTTGTTATGATGGATTACTTCTAATAAAAATATTATTTAAAAAAAACAAGATTTGGCAGTTTGGAAGAAATGGTGAAAGGAGTTTCGACCAAACTCTAGGAAGTCCAAGGAAAACTGTCTATGCTACAGGATGAACTTCGTGGACAAAAAGAACAAATTGATAACTTGCGAACCCTGGGCCAGGAGAGAGATTTGAAGGTTGAAAAACTGGAACGGACAATGAATGATAATAATCGAGCACTTCAGCAATACAAGTCTAAAAATATAGACATAGAAAAGCGAAGCCGTCGTTTGAATTTACGAACTGTTGGTTTGCCGGAAGATCACGAAGGAGATAAGGTGATAAAATATGCTTCTAAAATGAAAAAGGAAACATTCAACATTGAGCACAATGAAAACCTTCCGTTTTTGAATAACGCACACAGGATTGGGAAGAAATCCGGTCATAAACCGAGACACTTGATTATTCGGTTTCACTTTTTGCAAATGAAGGAGAATGTTCTCCAGGCAGCAAAAAAGTTGGGCGTGGTTGAATATGAAGGATGCAAGTTTCGGTTTGTTCCTGATTATTGTTACGAGTTTTTGGAAATAATAACGTCCTTTCATAATGTAATGTCTGATTTATTCAAGAAAAAGCTGCGCCCAGTCCTATTATACCCAGCTAGATTGCGTATTTGAATTTTCAACCGTAATACTCGATTTTTGAACAATCCGCAAGACCTTACAGCTTTTTGGAGAGTTACGACGAGGAAGGGAAATAATTGATAGCTGATTATGTTATAATTGGAGATTCACTGTTTCTATTTTGACAACATTTCGTTTGATAATGATTAAGAATTTAACTGGACGAGTTTTTCTTTTATTTATACTAACTTTTTAGAATGTTAATTCGTGTTCCACTGATTAAGAATTGAACTGTACGAGTTTGTTTTTATTTTGTATATACTATCTTTTAAGAATGTCTTTGTTAATTCGTGTTCCACTGTTGTTACACAAACTAAGAGAACGCTGTTCTTGTTTTTCATATCTTCACCTTGGATAATAATATGTAGCTTTCGCTCTTTAACTCCATTGCCGGCCTGGATTTATTTCTCTCTCTTACAAACGGTAACATTGACCCGTGTTACGGCTGGGGAGTGGGTAAACATGATCTTCTCTATGTCGAGTGCGGTCGCTAGGAGATATGGGTTCAGGGATGGGATTAGGTAGCTTACTGACTGTCTATTGGTCCGTTCGGGGCTTCGCAGGAGTGGGAAGGGGGAGGACTTTATTGTTCCTTATTTCGTGTCCTGCATTTGTCCAATTTCTGAACTACAAAATGTCTGAAACGTCATCACTTCTGGCTCCGCCCATTTTTCTTCTTTTTCCAGTATCATGAACAATTAGCCTTTAAGGAATTAACCTTTCACATCCCGCATGATTTTTACAAGCAATATGGATACAGTTTTTAACTTCCTTTCATGGAATATGAATGGCTTGAACCATCCCATTAAGAGGAAAAACTATTCAAGTTCGACGCAGACTAAATGCTCAGATTATCTTTGTTCAGGAAACTCATGTAAGGCAAGATAACAATTTACGATTCTTCAAGTTTTGGAGAGGACAACATTTCATTCAAATTCACAGGCTAAGGTGAACGGAGTCTCTCTTTTTATTGACTCCTCAATTCCGTTTGTTCACTATGAAACCATTTCTGATCCATATGGCAGATTTTTGGAGATTGCCGGTGTTCTTTGGAAGCAAAAACTTGCTATGGTGAATGTCTGCGAACCAAATATTGATCACCCTGAGTTTTTGAAACAGTTAATTGCACCCTTTCCTGAATTAAATGATCACTTTTTAATAATGGGTGGAGATTTCAACTGCTGTCTAAATCCCTTGATTGACAGGTCTACATCTGATCATGTGCTTCCAAATAGATCCGCTAATTTAATTATTTTATACCTGACTCTGGAATGTTAGAAGTTTGGAGATTCTTAAACCCAAATGACGACGGAGTTTCTTTTTTCCTCATGTATATCATAGTTATTTAAGGATTGAATACTTTATAATAGATTATCGGCTAGTTTCATCGGTCACTGCATGCGAGTATGATGCAATTGCTATTTATGATCACTCACCATTGAAACTATCAACCAATCTACCTGATTCCAAGTTTAGTGTTAAGCAATGGCGATTTAATGATACTTTGCTTCAAGACTTAAATTGTATTAATTTTATGACAGATCTGATTGCTTTTTACTTCTTGACAAACTCTACTGAAGAAATATCCAATGGTGTAGTCTGGGAGGGTTTTAGGGAATATTTCGTGGACAAATTATTTCATACACCGCGGGATTTAAAAAAAAACTTAAAAAGAAATACTTATATACTGACGAGATTAAAGAAATTGATTAAACATATTCAAAAGCTCCTAGTTTAGAGCTCTATTAGAATAGAGTTGAACTTCAATTGAGATATGTTTTGTTATTAGTATCACCGATTGAGAACCAGTTACTTAAAATCAAAAGTTAATTTTATATACATGGCGAAAAAGCTAGTAAATTACTCGCGGTGTCGGCCAAGCGTCAGATTACCAAAGTGAGTAAACGGGATGCTACATTAACTGTAGACCATGACGAAACTAATAAATAATTTCAGGAATTTTATACCTCCCTATACCAATCAGATTGTCCAACTGATTCCAATATAATGCATTAGTCTTTAAAGAAACTGAACTTACCGAATTTACCATATAATGAACCTCAGTTGTTAGATTAACCCATCACGGAAGAAAATATACAGAAACAATTATTTCAATGAATTTTCTAAAGCTCCCGGTTTAGATGGGTTTACAGTAGAATTTTTAACGTGTTTTTCAAATTTATTGTCTCCCTGGCTATGCAAGGTATTTAAAGAAGTATTTTTTAAGGAATAGATTACCACAATCTTTTTATGTAGCATCTATTTCCTTAATTCTTAAAAAAGATAAAGACCCTACTGAAGTGACATCATATAGACCAATATCAATGTTAAATGTGGATTTCAAAATTATTTCCAAAATATTAGCTTTGAGATTGGAAAATATTTTACCGCAAATTATCTTTGAAAATCAGACAGGTTTTATTAAAAATCGTTACTCATACTTTAACGTTAGGAAATTAATGAATATTGTATATACAGCGTCAAATAAAACGCCTGAATGTGTCATCTCACGATGCCGAGAAGGTGTTTGATAGAGTAGATGCGAATACCTATTCAATACACTTGAAAAACGTAAGATTGGACCAAAAATTATTTCTTGGATCATTATATGATCATTATATGATCGCTGATACCCCAGGCTTCTGCATTTACTAATAATCAGAGATCCCCTTTTTAAGGCCCTTTCGAGGTACTACACAGGAGTCCCTTAAGTCCTTTACTATTTGATATTGCTTTTGAAGCTTTAGCCACCGCAATTCGGGAATCCCCTAATATTTTTGGTATTGTCCGCGGGAATACGACACATAAGCTCTCTCTTGATGCAGATGATCTGTTTTTATTCATTTCTAACCCTGAGAAATCTATTCCGGCAATAGTAACATTACTCAATCAATTTAGTAGTATTTCTGGTTATAAACTAAATCATAGTAAGAGTTAGCTCTTTCCATTAAATAATCATGTTTCGAATTATGGACAGTTTCCACATAGATTGACTACCGAAAGTTTTACTTATTTAGGTATTACGATCACCAAGAAACACAAGGATTTATTTAGATTTAATATTATGCCTTTAATTGACCATATTAAACATCAGTTTACTAAGTGGTCACCGATGTCCTTACCTTTAATCGGCCGAATCAATGCTGTTCAGTTTACCTAAATTTCTGTATTTATTTCAGACGATACCAAATTTTATTGCCAAATCTTTCTTTGATATTATAGATTCCAAATTGTCTTCATATATATGACAGAATAAATATTCCAGGCTAAGTAAAAAATACTTACACAAATCAAAAATGATGGTGGTTTGGCATTACCGAACCTTAGATTCAACTATAGGGCAATCAATGTTCGTTATCTAATATTTTGGACAAAAGATTTAGAATATACCCAATGCCCAGGATGGATAAATATTGAACGTGATTTCTTACAAGGGCTATCGTTGGCATCTATTCTAGGGGCCTCGTTACATGTAACAATTATGAGAGTGAATAAATATGCGACTAACCCAATAATACGGCATACGTTCCGAATATGGTTTCAATTTCGTAAGTTTTTCGGACTAAATGGTTTGATCTCATCGAATCCTATCTTATCCAATTTTCTCTTCAAACCTTCTAGTACTGATCAAGTATTTTTGTTATGGAAGGGGAAGGGACTAGTAGTTTTTCGTGATTTGTTTTGGGTGGGTTGTTCTATGTCTTTCGAACAACTCCAAAAAATATAATTGACCTAATTCGCACTTTTTTAGATATTTACAAATGAGACATTTTTTTCTAGCTCTTTTCCCGCTACCACATCAAACCGACATTTCGGAAAAAAACATTTTAACCCATATCAGAAAGGATTAATAACGACTATTTATGAGCTGCTTTTGCAAATAAAAATATATATATTTGATAAAATTAAGCATGACTGGGAAAGAGAACTCCAAATGTCTATAGAGAAATGGGAGAGGATTCTTCAATTATTCCTTTTATTTTATGCCTTTAATTGACCATCTTTTACTAAATGGTCACCAATGTCCTTATCTTTAATCGGCCGAATCAATGCTGTTCAGTTTACCTAAATTTCTGTATTTATTTCAGATGACACCAAATTTTATTGCCAAATCTTTCTTTGATATTATAGATTCCAAATTGTCTTCATATATATGGCAGAATAAACATTCCAGGCTAAGTAAACCATACTTACACAAATCAAAAAACATGGTGGTTTGGGATTCAATACCTCATCATTGTCTGCTACAATTCAACGTGGTTCACAGAGTTCATATGTCAAAAGATAAGTTGGCTCGTTTTTATGGTCATGTAAACCCTACCTGTGACAGATGTAACTCTGAAGTGGCCTAATTGACCCATATGTTATGGTCCTGTCGACATATGGAAAAATATTGGAAATATCTTTTTGATACTATTTCTGTAGTTTTAGGTATTGATTTGCAACTCATCCCATTGCGGCAATTTTGGGGTTAACAATGCTAGATTTTATTCAATTGTCCCGCTCCGCCCATCGGTTAATTGCTTTTACCACATTAATTGCCTGAAGATCTATTTTATTAAATGGAAAGACTCCAACCCTCCGACCACACTCCAGTGGTATTCTGAAACGATATCATGTTTACATTTATCAGGAGACAAATCAGGAGTGACATTGTTCAACCCTTGGTTAAATTTGATAAGACTTGGGGAAAATGTATTCGACACTTTCACACAACATATATTGCTCCCTCTTTAACCGTGAGAAAAACTATTTTACCTTTATATGGTGGAACAGACTTGACGTCAAACAGAATTAAATTGTTGAAATTCTCAGTTCACATTCTGTTTTGCTTTTCTTTGTTTTTATTTATTTTGGTTTATTTTTATTTTTATTTTTATTTTTATTTTTTTTGAAAATCCCTTTCTTTCCTTTCTTTAGTTTAGCGAGGGTTTGTTTTTTTCCTTTTTTACTTTTCTTTTTGTCTTTTTATCTTGTTTCTTTTCTAAATTAACAATTTTTCTTCTAAAGACTTAACTATATTTACATGGAGACCGGGAGGTCTATATTCAATGTGTATTTTGACACTGGTCTCATATTAGGTTATACCTGTTATTAATGTAATCCTGATCCCTATGTATCAATATCAGTGTTATGTTTATCATTATTATTTTTCCTCTATGTTTTATGTTTTGTCTTTGTTTTTTGGAAAGCAAAACCAATAAAAAAGATTTTAAAAGCAAGAAAGAAAAATAGTTGGCTCTGCACTGTGCTTGGTCCAAATGTTTCGCTCACTCCGGAAGTCCCGTTCACTCCGGAAGTCCCGCTCACACCATGAGGTCCCGCTCAGTGGAGAGGCCGCGCTCAGCCCCGTGAGTAGATTCAAGAGAGTTTTACTGTTATATATAGGTTGTATGTGTGGCAGTGTGTGTGTGTGTGTGAGAGAGATTGAGGGTGTCTGTGTGTGGCTGTCAGTGTGTGATGCATTGTGTGTATGAGATGGCCAGTCTCTGTGTGTGTGGCTGTGTGCGTAATGGTGTGTGTGTCATGGAGGATGTTTGTTTGTGTGTGGCTATGAGTGTGTGTGTGATGGATTGCGTGTGTGTGTGATGGATTGCGTGCGTGTGAGATGGAGGGTGTGTATGTGTGTGAGTGTGTGTGTGTGATGGAGGGTGCGTGATGGGAGATGTGTGGGTGTGATGGAGGGTGTGTGTCTGATGGAGGGTGTGTGGCGTTGAGCCCACCTGCCGTGAGTTAACTGCCTGCCCAACAGCCGTGAATCAACTGCCAGCCCACCAGCCTTGAGTGAGTGAGTCAACTGCCAGCCCACCTTTGGCCTACGTACAAACACTCATTTCGGCCCACTCATTAGCCAAATAAACTGCCCAAAATGCCCGTGTTAGCCCAGGAGGAGCATTCTGGCCCAAAACGCCCGTGCTAGGCCAGGAAAAGTCCGGAAATAGTGCTTTTCGCTGAGATTTCATACTTTTTTTCAAATAGTCCCTTCGGCCCATCAGCCCTGTACGATCCTAGGAGAAGTCCCTCCGGCCCAGCAGGAACAATTCCCCCTATAAGTATTAAACCTCACCCCAGTATTTTTCACCCTCCCTTCATTGGATCCCTCTGAGACCCTGGCCTGGATAGTTCCTCCTTCATTGCTTTGATCTGTAGAAAAATATGAAAAATATCTAAAATTGATTCTCCACCCTCTCCCCTTTTCTCTCTCACAGAGTCTCTTTTGGGCAGAATTTACGGCAGTTTCTGAGCTGCGAGCACACCAGCCCTGAGCTGCCAACCCACCAGGCCTGATAGACTGAGCTGCCAGCCCGCCGTTCCTGAGTGACTGAGCTGCCAGCCCAACAAAGCATTCGGCCCACAATGTCCATACTAGCCCTGTGGATACCAGTCCATTCGGCCCGCAACACCCATGCTAGTGCTCCACAAAGCCCACGCTCCCCACTGGCCACCAAAATTGGAATTGGTGGAGAGGTGGAATATTGCTTTGAGGGACCAGCCCTCCCGTGTGAGCCTGGGAGCCAACGGGTGAGGAAGAAACGTCGAATGGAAATTCAAACGAATATTTCAGTATCTGTCTTGCAATATCAGTGATGACATGGTATAAATGAAGATTTGTTTTTGGAAAAAACACGAAAACTGGAGTGCTACATGCGATCACTGGAGATATCCATGGAAATCAGACCAACATTAAATGAAATAACGGTGACGGATATTGTTTTCATTGGAAAACATGAATTCTTATTTTCATTCAAAAATGTACAAGTTCTGGTGTCACAGAGGGTCAGGGAACATTTTTGGAGAACGCGTATCGGCGACGTTTCGGCTAGAGACCGTTACTTAGAGTACTTTTTCAGTGACTCGTTTTGTGGTTTTTTTATCAGTTGATCCATCAATTATTTGCTTGTAATCTCCTGTGATGCATTCCACGGCTGTGATGCAAGGTGTTTGTTCCGTGACTGTCACAAGTGACAATTAGCAGGTATGAGGTCATGTCGCTGGAGACCCATCGTTCTATATATCTCAGTGACCACCAAAACGCATCGCCACAGAGCTACAGCGAGGACGGACTGACGGAGCCACATGAATTAATTGTGTCTTCCAGCTATGGGACATGCTTTGATCAATCGAATTAAATATATATATAGCCCAGCAATAGCGGCTGTCGCTGTTTTCGGTAAGTTGTTTTATCTTTGATTTTAAACTACGTGAATTAGCTGGCAGATATTCCGTCTACTCCGGCGCTGCAGGCGTTAAGCATTTTTTTCTGTTTCAATAATTCACTTGTTTCATTTGGTCAGACATCCATTTTCCTACTGTAACTGCCGCAATGTGCACGTCATGCCCGTAGTTTATCCTTGCCTGGTTCAATCTCTGCCATTGAGGGAGAACAGAGAAGGTTTACCAGACTGATTCATGCGATGGCAGGACTTTCATATGAAAAAAAACTGGATAGACTCGGCTTGTACTCGGTAGAAGTTAGAAGATTGCGGGGGGGATCTTATAGAAACGTACACCATTTTTAAGGGGTTGGACAGGCTATATTCAGGAAGATTGTTCCCGATGTTGGGGAAGTCTAGAACAAGGTGTCATAGTTTAACGATAAGTGGGAAATCTTTTAGGACCGAGATGCGAAAAATATTTTTCATACAGAGAGTATGAAAGTGTCCCGACTTTGCTATGCGTTAATTCATGTGTATTCAAATGCTGTCACGTAATATTATGTCTCTTGAAGTTATGTATCATGATATCCTCTCCTTTGGACGATCTGTAAATTCGAATTAATGTCCGCAGATGTATCTGTACATCTTCGCTACCGTGCCACAGTCACTACTGCCGGTATCACACACTCCCGGAGACGCGGGTTCATTCTCTACCTCCCCTGCTCTCTCAGCAATGTTTCATCGTTCGTCCTCCGACTCCGCGCGCTACTCCTTGCTGCGCTCTTGCTTCCTACCACGTGCAATGCCTATTAATGGTTTCTGTAACTACTGTATATGGGACTTTGTGTAGATGGATACTGCAATCTGGGGGACAGCTGATAATAATGGCGGATATTTAAAAGCTGTGAACGTAATATGCATTGGTGTTTGATGAGTTTCGTGGACACCGCAGTGTGTCGGAGCTAAAGGTCATTTGGTCAACGCATCCATGTTTGCAAACCTTCCAATCAGACAATGTTCCTCAGATACATTTTGCGGGCTTGTGTCGGTAATCTCTCTCTCTCTCTCTCTTTATCTCTCACAGTAAACGTGCTTGCGATTGTGATACTCTGTCGAGGTAAATGCGGTCTCTCCAAATGCATCACAAGCTACCTGGTGGCCATGGCAGCGTCTGATCTCCTGGTCGGCATCACTGATCCGTTTCTACGTCAAACTATTCCAATTATCCTCCGGTATTCTTTTCTGAACCTTACTCCCGTGTGCACGATCATCTATTTCCTCGTCTTTACATCCACCGCGGTCTCTGTGTGGCTGACGGTCGCCTTCACCTTCGATCGGTTTGTGGTTATTTGTTGTGAGAAGCTGAAAACAAGATATTGCACCGTGAGAACGGCGGCTGTGGTTATCGGGGCAGTGAGTGTGCTGAGCTGTTTGGAGAATATCCCCCGGTGTTTTACGATTGAGCCTGCCTACGTGTTTGATAATCTTCCATGGAATTGCCAAGAAAAACTCACTTTCTATACGTCGTCTGCGTGGATCGCATATGATGTCACACACCGCGTTCTAACCCCTTTTGTCCCGTTCTTTCTGATTCTTCTGCTCAATGCGCTGACGGTCAGACGGATTGTAGCGGCCAGCAGAGTCCGCAGGGGGCTCCGGGGCCGCAGCAACGGAGAGAATGACAAGGACCCGGAGATGGAAAACCGCAGGAAATCAATAGTTTTACTCTTTAGTATCACGGGCACTTTCATGTTGCTGTGGGGGACACAAGCTGTCTTTATGGTCTTTACCAGAATAAGGAAGATTGAATTTGATGGCTCCCCCACCGGTTATTACTATATCACGCTTGTCACTGCGACGTTCTTACAGCTGCTCAGTACCTGCACCAACACTTGTATTTACGTGGTGACACAGAGTAAATTCAGGGACGAGCTGATTAACGGGATTACATTCCCAATTAGAGCAATCCGTTCACTTGTTTGTTCGTGGTTCCATACATTACAGAAGCGGGCTATTTGATCCACCGATCCATGCCGATCGTCCAATACACATTTTACCTCAATCCAGTTTGATCTTCCAATATCTTCACTCAACTGCCCAAATTTAAATAGCCATTTAAATCACCAATCGAAGTCACAGAGCCTTACTGCACTGAATAAAGTTATTAACCTCAAATCATCCCCGCTAACCGAGATGACCCGTCAACGCGAGTTTTTTTTCCCCGCGATTCTTCAACATACATTTTAACCTTTCCAATAAATGCACCGGTAAAATCGTTTTTTTTTAATATCGTGACTGCTTCACTGCCGCGCGTATGCTGGATGTGGGACTTAACCTGAGAAACGGGGGGCATGGTCCAAAGGGAGGGAAGGGAACTGGGGCGTGAGGTTGCGGATCCTGGATTTGCTCCAGGGCGACACTGTGAATGAGAACTGTTAAATGTCTTACTTTTATGCTTGATTAAATGCTGAACATTTATATATTTTACTTGACCAATGCTCTAGATTAGGAGCCGAGCATAGCGGCATTGGCTAATTAAAAGTGAGGAATTAAATTAGACTAGCAAGGCTTAAGCGAAGATCACTACATAGTGCGGGCTACGGACACTCGGCTAATTTAGGATTAACTGAATGGTACCGTTAGGTTACGGGAGGAAACGTCCGTATAGTTACACCGATGATAGGGGAAGTAACTGGAGAATGGAGACGTGCAGAAGGTGAACATGTCTGGAAATTGGGTTGTTAGCGCTGAGTATGCTGATTATGTGGAAACATGTGGTTAAACCAGTAACTGACCTCATTGCCATCTGTCCGTCTGTTGGCATGAGATAGGAATAACTTGATTCTTGACCAACTGTAAGATCATACGTATAATGTAATTGAACTCATCATCGCCTTTGAATGTTTCTCCTTTTTACGCGTATAATTATGCTGCTTATCCACTTTTTCAGTGAGTGGGTTTCCCAGAGGCAAGTACTATGCAACCATACTGAATGTAACTCCCCCACTCCCGGTACCGTAATAAAGCTTGATGCTTTTAATTATATTTTGTCTGATGTACTCTGTTGTCTTCTAATGAACTTTAACTTTAAACGCCATAAATAAGTGTGGAATTAACAGCTAATTTGAAGCACGCCATCCTGACGAATATGTTGGAATTATATATTAAATGGGAGATAGCTAAATTATCAAAAACCGGATGGTGTTCTATACCTTAGTGATACTTTGATCTGCTTACTGTTATTGACCGCAGGCAACAGAACTGGGCGGCAATCACGAACGCATGAACGAATCAAAGTAAATATCCGCGTGTTCCGTCATTTGAAAGTTCACGGTGGAAAGTGTCATAAACTCTTGTGAGCTTGTCTCCGCAAACGGAGCGCGACAGGAGAAGCAGGTTAATTTAGATTAAGATTAAAAACTATATTCAGAAATTAAGATTAAAACTATATTCCTTCCATCGTTGTCTGTCCTGTTCTTCATTTATTCAACGACTGTGCTGTGTCAAATGTCGTATACCTTTCCCTCCTATCCCGCCTTATGCTTCATTTGCACGGTTGCATATCACAGGACATCTGACTGAATTATAGCCGCGGTAGATAATCTGAAACGGAATAAACAATGCGAGGAAAACGCAAATCGATGGAGGAAATCCGCGGGTCGGGCTGCATCTGTGCACGGAATGGACAGACGGCGTTTTGTGTCGGGACCATGAAGAGGTTTGGGGAATGGACATATCAGGAAACAACGCCTGTCTATCCCCACTACAAATGCTGCCTGACCCACTGAGTTCTGATGTGCTTTTCGCTGCACGATGTGAAGGATTTGGACAGGGAGTTAAAGTTTTAGCAGATTGCTCATAAAGGTAGAGGCTCGAAGGCATGGCTTTAACGTAAGCGAGCAAAGATCAATTGAAATATGTGGGGCACGTTTCTTCACACAGAGGGTGGCAGATGCCTGACCGCGCTTCCAATGTTGGTGGTGGAGGCTGTTAGTATCATGGAGTTTCAGGGGCATTTCTATAGACACGTAGATATGCAAATACCTGAGGGATATGGATCATGAGTAACCAGATGACATCAATTTAACTTGACGTCATGATCGGCCCAGACATTATGGGCCGAAATGCCATTTCCTGTGCTGTACATTTCTATACGTTATGTACAAGCGCAGCAAGTAATGCAAATATAAATATACCATAGTGCAGAATCCAATTTACTTTCTAAATGGAGAGAAAATCGAGAGATCGGAGGTGCAAAGGGACTTAGCTGTGCTGGTGCGGGACTCTCAAAAAGTTCATTTGCAAGGAAGCAAATTCATTTACATCAAGAGGACTGGAATACAAAAAAAGAGATGTAATGCTGAGGCTCCATAAGGCCCTGGGCAGGCCCGCATTTGGAGTACTGTGAGGAAATAACCATATAACCATAGGTCTATAATTGCTAGGTTTATTCTTTGAACCCTTTTTAAACAATGGAACAACATACGCAGTACGCCAATCCTCCGGCACTATTCCCGTTTCTAATGACATTTGAAATATTTCTGTCATAGCTCCTGCTATTTCTACACTAACATCCCTCAATGTCCTAGGGAATATCCTGTCAGGACCTGGAGACTTATCCACTTTTATATTTTTCAAAAGTGTCAGTACTTCCTCCTCTTTGAATCTCATAGTTTCCATAGCTACTCTACTTTTTCCCCTTAACTCACCGAGTTCAATATCCTTCTCCTTGGTGAATACCGAAGAAAAGAAATTGTTCAATATCTCCCCCATCTCTTTTGGTTCTGCAGATAGTTGTCCATTCTGGTTCTCTAATGGTCCAATTTTATCCCTCGTTATCCTTTTGCTATTAATATAGCTGTAGAAACCCTTTGGGTTTACTTTCACCTTTCTTGCCAAAGCAACCTCATATCTTCTTTCAGCCTTCCTAATTTCTTTCTTAAGATTCTTTTTACATTCTGTATACTCCTCTAGCACCTCATTTACTCCATGCCTCCTATAATTATTGTAGATATCTCTCTTTTTTCGAAACAAGTGTCCAATTTCCCTTGAAAACCATGGCTCTTTCCAATTTTTACTATTTCCTTTCAACCTAACAGGGACATAAAGATTCTGTACTCTTACAATTTCCCCTTTAAATGTCCTCCATTTCTCTTCTACATCCTTCCCATGAAACAAAGTGTCCCAATTCACTCCTTTAAAATCCTTACGCATTCCCTCAAAGTTAGCCTTTCTCCAATCAAAAATCTCCACCCTAGGTCCAGTTCTGACTCTCTCCATAATTATATTGAAACTAATAGTATTGTGATCACTGGTCCCGAAGTGCTCACCAACGCATACCTCTGTCACCTGACCTGCCTCATTTCCTAACAGGAGGTCCAGCACTGCCCCTTCTCTGGTCGACACCTCTATGTACTGCTGCAAAAAACTATCCTGCACACATTTTACAAACTCCAAACCATCCAGCCCATTTACAGAATGTGTTTCCCAGTCTATTTTTGGAAAATTGAAATCTCCCACAATCACTACCTTGTGCTTACTACTAATATCTGCTATCTCCTTACATATTTGCTCTTCCAATTCACGCTCCCCATTTGGCGGTCTATAATACACCCCTAAAAGTGTTGCTACACCGTTCCCACTTCTCAGTTCCACTCAAATAGCCTCCCTAGACGAGCCCTCTAATCTATCCTGCCAAAGCACTGCTGTAATATCTTCTCTGACAAGCAATGCAACACCTCCCCCTCTGGTCCCTCCAATTCTATCACACCTGAAGCAACGAAATCCTGGAATATTTAGTTTCCAATCACAGCCCTCCTGCAACCATGTTTCACTGATTGCCACAACATCATATTTCAAGCTGTCAATCCAGGCTCTAAGTTCGTCCACCTTACTTACAATGCTCCTAGCATTAAAATATACACATTTTAGAAACCCACCATCCCTTATTCTCTGTCTATTATCTTTTTCATCTTTCTCGCCTACATTTTGGATCCGAGTGCTTCCCTTCTCTGCCTCTTGCCCCACACCCTGACCCCTAGCCCCCTCTACCCGAGTCCCTCCCCCCAGCCTTTCTAGTTTAAAGTCTCCCCAGTAGCCTTTGCAAATCTCCCTGCCAGGATATTGGTCCACCAGGAAATGGGTGTAGAATATCTGAGGAAGGATGTCCTGGCTCTGGAGAGGGTCGAGAGGAGGTTTGCAAGAATGATCCCATGACTGAGTGGGTTAGCATATGGTGAGCGTTTGATAGCACTGGACCTGTACTCGTCTGAGATTAGAAGGTGCAGGAGGGGACCTCATTAAATCTTGCGGAACAATGAGAGGCAAAGGTAGAGGGGATGTGGAAACGAAGTTCATGTATATTTTAAAGGCCGACATAGATACCTTCTTGATTAGAACGAGTGTCCATGGTTATAGGGAGGAGGCAGGAAAATGGGATTCGGAGGCAGATATCAGCCACGTATGATGACGTAATGGCGTAATAGACTCGATGAGCTGAATGACATTCTATTCCTCTAACTTATGAACGAGAACTGGTGAGATGAAAATAGTCCTTTATTCTGGTGGCTGCTTACCCGAGGCAACGCAGTTGGAGAGGGTTTCGATCTGGAGGTCATTTTAATTTGAGACATTTCTATGCATGGGGAAGCCATTTCGTTTGATAAATTGAGGGTGTAAATTGTGGAATATTAAACTGATGATGGCCAAGGGGGATCTGTCAAGAAGAATTGCTGATAACTGCATAGAACGACAAAGACCGTGTGGACAGGCGGCAGGGTGTAGCAGCTCCTATTTACCTACAATCTTGAATGTTTCCTCCAGTCGCATCGCTGCACAGTCACTGCAAGGGCCAGGAAGTGAGCGGGCAAGATAATCTCTGACCCCTCTCACCCTGGCCACAAACTCTTTCAATCTCTTCCCTCTGGAAGGCGACTCCGGACTGTCAAAGCTGCCACAGTCAGACATGAAAACAGTTTTTATCCACGAGTAGTTACTCCACTCAACAGCCAAGAATCTGTATCCTCCCTTTGATCTGGTATTTTGTTGGTTCACATGCTTGACCAATGGTGTTTCATCATTAATGTGTTATTATTATTAATGTTTCGTGTTTTCTGAGTCATTCGTAACTATCACTGTATGTAATGTTGTTACTTGTGGGCGGAGCACCAAGGCAAATTCGTTGTATGTGAATACTTGGCCAATAAACTTACTTACTTACTAATCAATATGATTTGTCCGAGGACGCTGTGAATCCGCCCCACCGAGTCGCCCCTGGCTTTTTGATCCAAAACCTCCATCCAGAAGCCTTTATGATCCCACCTCAGATTCCAGGGACATGGATGCTGAATAAACCTCGTCCTGGGACACGGTACAAACATCAGAGACTGGCCTGGAACTATGTTTATTCCAAACTACCGTTCCGGGATCCATGACACTATTTAATCCAGTCCTTGCAATACAATACAATCATTGCAATACAAGACAATACAAATGTCATTTGAACCACAAAAGAAGTTCAAAGGAAATGTGGTTTCTGCAGTTATACAACACGAAAAGAACCAAGAAACACAGCCAACACAATTTACACAAACATCTATCACAGCGAATCTCCTTCTCACTGTGATGGAAGGCAAAGTTTTGTCTCTCCCCTGTGCTCATTTTCTTCTCCCGATGTGAACGCCTCAGATGGGCGATGGCAAGTCCCGTGGCCAGTGAGGCCGCGCCGAGCGATGTAAGGTCCTGCTCCGGGTCTTTATGTTGGAGCCCCGGCTCCACGGTGCTAGGCCCCAACGGCAACGGAGACCCGACGGAGAAAAGTTCTGGTCACCCGTGACAGGGAAGAGATTTAAATGCCCCCCCCCCCCCCCCCAACAGCCCCCCACATATGCACAGCTAAGAACAATATAAAAACCACAGCAAAACTAAACATTCAACGGGTCAACAAAATGACGGGGGTTACACAAAAAGCTGGAGAAACTCAGCGGGTGCAGCGAAGGAGCGAAGGAGATGGGCGACGTTTCGGGTCGAGACCCTTCTTCAGACGGACTGCAGAGGTCGCTGCAACGTCGGTCGCGCTACCTAGACATCAGCATCACAGCTTCACGCCATCAGCATCACAGATCGAGGAACAAGTGTAATCCGCACCCTGTTCTGGTACCCGGGACATTTGTAATTCAAAATCCCGTCCCTGGACATGGTTAGGTGTGAAATCTACACGCCATATCCAGGACCATGTGTAATCCACACCTCCATTCTAGCACCCGAGACCCTGTGTAATACACAACCCGCGCCAGCACCCAGGGTCCTGTGTAATACACACACACACACACACACACACACACACACACACACACACACACACACACACACACACACACACACACACACGCCTGCACCCGGGACCCTGTGCAATCCACAATCCCGTCCCAGGACACGGCTCCTTGTTTAATCAGCATCCCAGGTCCTGGACCAGAGGTAATCCACACCACCTTTCCTGCACCCGATACCCTGTGTAATCGACATCCGTATCGGGACCTGGTTATTTTTTGTAACCTGCACCGTAGGTCCAGGACCATGTGCAATCCACATTGCCTTTTCAGCACCCTTGAACCAGTGTAATCCAAACCAAGCCACGGTATTTCAACCCCCCTGACCCGGAACACTGTGTACACAAAGCCCACTCTGATACACTGCAGGATTCAGCAGTACCCAATCGTCAGTCCCAGAGCAGCTCCTATAGTGGCAGATTATTATATCGTTCAAGGAATTGCTCCCTCCAGCCACTAGCAGAAGGCACGGGGTAAGGAGATAGCGTCGTTTTACGCGTGGGAGATCTCCACGAGGCATTCAAATCCGTTGAAAGATAATTCTTCAAATTCACAGTCTTTTGATCAATAGATTCTTTATTGTCGAAGTAAAACGGTAAGATATTCATCCAAACGACTTCTTGATAAGTACATTTTAATATTAGTCAAACTCCAGCATGTGGCTCAGAAACGTTAGAAAACGTTTTAGATTCTCTCCCATCTGTGATAAATGCTTATCACAAGAGGCAACCATATCACACTCCCTTTTCTTTTGCATAAAACTCCAAATATGCTGGAATTAAAATTTTGAAATGTTTATAAAGTTATTTAAAATTAAACTGAAACCCAACGCGGAATCATTATATTTGGAACAATAGAAGTCGGCTTTCAGCTGACTTCGTTCCAAAAGAGTTTACTTAACTATGGCTTAATAACGGCAAAATAACTTATACTAAAATTCTGGAAAAATGCATCCATACCAACGCTTAAAATGTGGATTTCAAATATGTACGAAACGTTACACCGCGAAGAATAAGATTCGTCCTCGCAGGCAAAGCAGACCAACTCTTAAAGATTTGGTCTCCATTTATCGACTTTTTACAAGCATTTGGTGCAACATAACTCTGGAAATAAACTGTTTCAGAACCGGGTGAGGGGTGTCTAAAGATATGAAGCAGGCACATCCCTTTAATTTTATTCTCTTTATATTTTCGTTTTTTTTTTCCTTTTTCTCTTTCTGGTGCTTTACATCTTTATGGGCTCTCTCTGTCTACGTTTTCATGAACTATTAACATCACAATCTTATCTCTTTCTTTTGTTTCTTGCTCTTGTTACTTTTTTATTTTTATTATTTTCTATTAATACATTTTTAAATAAGTTGTACATGAAATGTATTCTGTTATTCTTGGTTTATACTACTGTACATCTAAAAACAATATTTAAAAATAAAATTAAAAAAAACGTATTTGATGTTGGAAAACTCTGACCCATGCCTCATGCGATCTAACTAAAAAAACTTCTCCCAATAATCCCAGCAGCAATCCCGCCTCCGACTAGGTAATAAATCCCAGCCACATAATTACAGGCAGAAAAAATGTAAAGGCAAAAGCCATAATTAATGACACTCAACATTAAGCCAAATGGCCAGCACATCTCACATCGGGAGAGTGAACCCATGCTCAATCAAACCCCTGTTTGGAAAATACTGCAGCAGTGTCCCGTTCCGTCCCATGGTGGGGAAGCCCCGACGCGTTGGACACACAGCCGATTCAGTCACGAAGCGATGGAGTTGGGTGTGGGGGGGGGGGGGGGGGGTTGGTGGGTGGGTGCTAGTGGTGTCCACGAAGGAATTGGCGGATCGCAGGGGAACCTCCAGGCTGGGATATTGTGGGGGTGCAGGAGCAACGCTGTATATGCCGTGGATGTTTTTTTTCCAATACCCACTCTCCAGACACGACACAAGCACTCCTCCGGCAGACATGTGATTGCCGCAACGAGGCACGCCTGTCATCCAGCCAGACAAGTGTCTCCCTCCTCCAGAGACATATTTTCCTCCGCTGGACAACTTCCCCCTCTGACAAACACGTCTCCCCATCCGTCAAACACGTCTCCCCTTCCGACAAATAAGTCTCCCTCTCCGTCAGACACGTCCGAATATCCGCCAGACATGTCAGCCTCTCCTCCACGCACGTCTGCCCTTACGCAAGACACATCTGCCTCTCCTCCACACACCCCTGGCCTTCGGTCAGGCACGGCTGTCCCTCCGCCAGACACGGCTGGTTCTCTTTCATTGCATCTGCCTCTCATGCCAGACACGCCTGCTCCTCTACACAGATAAGTCTGGTCCTCAGCCACACACACGTGCCACTCCGCTAGACACCGCAGCCCCACCAAGCAGACACGACTCCTCGTCAGAGGCCATTGGAGAGGCAGCTACCGCAGCAACTCCGAAAACATACTACTTCGAAAATGTAAATGGCGAAATAATGTTCGGACCGCTGTAGTTCAAATGCTGGCAAAGGGGCCAAGCTGGCAAATGGGCCAGGCTTTGAAACATACATACGTAGAAACATAGAAAATAGGCACAGCTCGACGCTATTCGGCCCTTCCAGTCAGCACCACCATTCATTGTGATCGTGGCTGATCGTCCCCAATCAATAATCATTGCCTGCCTTCTCCGAATATCCGTTGATTCCACTAGCCGCTAGAACTCTATCTAGCTTTCTCTTAAATCCATCCAGTGATTTGGCCTCCACTGCCCTCTGTGGGATAACATTAGCTATCCTACAATCCACAGGAACTGATCCTGAATCTATTGAACATTGGAAAATGATCAGCAATGCGTCCACTATTTCTATTGCCACCCCCTGAGGACCCTGGGATGCAGACCATCAGGCCCAGGGGATTTATCATCCTTCAGTCCCATAATAAATTCACCCGTGTCTGCCTTTAAGTGACCCACATTTGACTTTGCTACTCTTTTTTTCCTTAACATATCTGAGGAAGCTTTTACTGTCCTTCTTTATGTTCCTGGCCAGCTTCCCCTCCTACTTCATTTTTTCAGCCCGTATTGCCCGTTGTGTTTCCTTCTGTTGTCCTATGAACGTTTCCCAATCCTCTGGCTTCATGCAACTCTTTGCTGTGTTATACATATTTTCTTTTCGTTTTATTCTATCCCTAACTTCTCTTGCCAGCCACGGTTGCCTCCTACTCCCCTTAGAATCTTTCTTCCTTTTTGGAATGAAATGATCCTGCGTCTTCCGGATTATGCCCTGAAATTCCTGCCTTCGCTGTTAAACTGTCATAAGTGATAGCATCCTTTTCCAGTCCTCCTTGGCCAGCTCCTCTCTCATGCCTTCATAGTCCCCTTTGTTCAACTGCATCACGGCCACTTCCGATTTAACATTCTCGATCTCAAATTGTTGATTAAAACGAATCATATTATGATCACTACCTCCAACCGGTTCCTTTACCTCGAGTTCTCTTGACAAATCTGGTTTATTAGACAACACTACATCCAGAATTCCCTGTTCTCTGGTCGGCTCCATTACAAGCTGCTCTATGAATCCATCTCGGAGGCACACTACAAACTGTCATTCTTGGGCCCTGAACCAACTTGATTTTCCAAGTCTACCTGCATATTGAAATCCCCCATCACACCAGTTGCATTACCTTTGTAACATGCCAGTTTTTACACCTGCTGCAACTGACTCCCTACATGCGGGCAACTATTTGGCGGTATGTAGATCACACCAATTAGTGTTTCCTTGCCTTTACAATTCCTCAACTCAATCCAGAGTGATTCTGCCTCGCCAGTCCGTATGTCTTCCTTCGCAAGGAACTGAATTTCATCCCTCACCAGCAGAGCAACCGCCCCTCCTCTGCCCACCTGCCTGTCCTTTCTATAGGATGTCCAACCCTGAATATTAAGTTTCCAGGCCCTGTCCTCCTGCAGCCAACTCTCAGTAATCCCCACAATGTCATATCTACCAACCTCTAACTGAGCCTCAAGCTCATCTACTTTACTTCTAATATTTCGCGAATTAATATACAATACTTTTAATTCCTTACGCATCCCACCTTTCACACACATCCCTATTACACGTGGCCATACTCTCCTATCCCTTGTGAGCTTCCTTTCCCGTTCATTCTGGGGTCATTAACTATCCCTTTACTCTCTTTCCCTTTAAATTCGTCCTTGACTATCCCATTTGACTCCCCCACCTCCTTATTTCGTGGTTAAATATCGTGTGGTGAAATCATAAGTGTAAGTAATGCTGATGCGATGTTGAAATACCATGACGTAATGTTAATGTTCTTGTTTTCGTCTTCCAGATCCCACGGGAAGACTATCTCTAAGAGATATCAAGCATTTCTCTAGAACGCGCTGTCAGTTGCATTCCAGCATCGAACATTGAGCTTCTCGCTCGCTGCTCTCCAGGATGAAAGTTATGTTCACTGATTACCCGTTTTTTCTGCTGCCTTCCATTTTCCAGGCATTAATGATTTATTACCCGATTATAGTAGTGCTTGGAATTCTTGGTAAGTAATTGGATCTATGTTAAGAATCGTCCTTATGTGCGTTTTTATACTCCATTGTTGGCAGATATGTGGCGTTTAGATTTCCCTGTCCTCCAATCCATTGAAAGATTACAATAACCGTGCTTCTGAAGGGCTGAACTCAGTAATATCACGCTTCGGTCACATGTACATTTCGAACGGAAAATGCTGCAGTTGGTTTAAATGATTTAATGTATTTCATTAATGTTCTGTTTGACTGAAACTTCCTGTGGTCAATAAAATATTTTGTGTTTACTGTATTGTTTAAATTCATCAGCTAGACACTCCTCTTATCCGGTGACATCAGGTAACGTCTCGTCGTTTAAAGGTGCAATAGACGTCGCTTCCTATTCGCCTCTGCGCGCACTTGTCAATTCTTACCTTCCCTCCCGCTCTACCCATTCTCCGGGCACTTTCCCTTGCAACCGCAAGAAATGCCACACTTGCCCCTTCGCCTCCCCCCTCCACTCCTTTCAGGGACCCAAGTAGTCCTTCCAGGTCCGACAGAGGTTCAACTGCACCTCCTCCAACCTCATCTACTGCATCCGCTGCTCCAGATGCCAGATGATCTATATCGGTGAGACCAAACGGAGGCTTGGCGATCGTTTCTACGAACACCTCCGCTCGGTCCGCAATAACCAACCCGACCTCCCGGTGGCTCAGCACTTCAACGCCCCCTCCCATTCCGTATCCGACCTCTCCGTCCTGGGCCTCCTCCATGGCCAGAGTGAGCAACACCGCAAGTTGGAGGAACAGATCCTCATATTCCGCTTGTGGAGTCTGCATCCTCTGGGCTTGAACATTGAATGTTCTCAATTCTGTTAACGCTTGCTGTCCCCTCCCCTTCCCACCTCCCCCTCAGCCCTCGGGCCCTGGCATTCCCTCTCTCTCTATCTTTCTCCCCCACCTTAGTCGCACTAGCTTCTCATTTTCACAACACAAACAGCTTACAATGGCTTGTTCCCTTTATCATCGATACTTTTTTGCATTTCTTTCATCATTGTTCTTTATCTCTCCACATCACCGTCTAAATCTCTCGTTTCCCTGATCCCTGACCAGTCTGAAGAAGGGTCTCGACCCGAAACGCCGCCTATCTCCTTCGCTCCTTAGATGCTGCTGCACCCGCTGAGTTTCTCCAGCCTTTTGTGTACCCTCGATTCGCCAGCATCTGCAGTTCCTTCTTTAACAATATATCGTGAGCCGTTCGGTTTCATCAAATACACTCTGGTTTCTGAGCAAATATGACACCGGCTGCGGTGCCGTTGGCCACAATTTCTCCACTGCTTTACACCCAGGTGAAGGATATTGTTCATCCACAATGACCAACTAGAATTATTTGCTAGTATATGTCTCCATTTATTGATTTTCTGAAAGGGTAAATTGGTCCGGCCCGGGAGCCTGACTGAAGCTTGAACCCAGGATTAGGTGAATATTTTCGCTTTTGTAATCTACGTATCTCCAAAGTTGTACTATTGGTAATTTATTCTATTTTTCTTATCGTTTTTTCTTTCCTTTCTTTCTATGTATAGAAAATAATAAACAAACAGAAGCTATGTTAATATGTAATTGATAAACGAAGACCCCAACTATTTTGATAGTTGGGATCCCAACTATTAACATTATGTAATTGAGAAACAAAATGTGTTTCGATTATGATGTGTGTATGCTTCTAATAAAAATATTATTTAAACAAGCAAAACATTGCAATGCCTGCCATGGGTGGGTATCCACTGTTAGCAGGACCAAACATAGTCTACTCAAGGGGAAGCTGAATGTTTCATTTTCTACGCATTGGTCTGTCCATGCGCGTAAGAAGCAGTTGCATTCTGAGGCATCTGTGGCATCTGTGTCAGCATTACATCTCTATTTTTGTATTTCAGTCCTCTTGATATAAATGAATTTGCCTTCCTTGCAAATTAACTTTTTGAGAGTCCGCACCAGCACTGCCAAATCCATGTGCTTTGCACCTCCGATTTCTGGATTATCCATTCACAAAGTAATCTACGTCTTTATTCGTATTACCACTGTAGAAACATAGAAACATAGAAAATAGGTCCAGGAGTAGGCCATTCGGCCCTTCGAGCCTGCACCGCCATTCAATATGATCATGGCTGATCTTCCAATTCAGTATCCCGTACCTTCCTTCTATCCATACCCCCTGATGCCTTTAGCCACAAGGGCCACATCTAACCCTCTTAAATATAGCCAATGAAATGGCCTCAACTACCTTCTGTGGCAGAGAATTCCACAGATTCACCGCTATCTCTGTGAGAAATGTTGTTCTCATCTCGGTCCTAAAAGATTTCCCCTTTATCCTTAAACTGTGACCCCTTGTTCTGGACTTCCCCAACATCGGGAACAATCTTCCTGCAATCTAGCCTGTCCAACCGCTTAAGAATGTTGTAAGTTTCTGTAAGATCCCCCCTCAAGTTTCTAAATTCTATCGAGTGAAAGCCGAGTCTATCCAGTCTTTCTTCATATGAAAGTCCTGACATCCCAGGAATCAGTCTGGTCAACCTTCTCTGTACACCCTCTATGGCAAGAATCTTCTAAATTTTAGCCAGTAAATGTATACAATTTATAACTGGCTTGATGTTACCGAGAGTCATAGGACAAGAGCGGCGAATGTCTGATGAATTGCAATGATGACGTGAAAATAATTGATTTTATTGATATATTGGGGGACGTTCCAGTCAACCAGAAAATGATGAAAATAACTGCAGTTAACTGTATCGCTACAATTCGATATTATTAACTGAATTTTGTACTGTTAGACATGCACATTTCGTGTTAACAAAGGTAGCGTAAATTAATTAAAGACTGAAAATCACGGCTACATTTTCAGTCATCATTACATCTTATCAGATGTCATTTGCTTTCACAATCGGCGACCAGTAAATGCCGTGGCGTCACGCTTTCAGATCACAGGTTTGCACCTGCCGCGTCCACCATATTTATCCGACCTGATAAAATACTGTGCTGTGTAAATTCATTGAAAAATCACCATTATTTACATTCACGCATCTATTGCGATTCCATTCGGCGACAGTTCTAACAGTGGGGATGCGTTTTTTTCCCGTCGCCCAACCTGTAAACATTTTGTGCGGTGGGCTGTCGTGAATATCTATGCTCAACTCTAATCTTCATGTGAAACCGCGTGTCACGTGGGACACCCTGTAACCTACACAGCTAATGCACGTTGTCGATTTCTGATTGTTCCCGTAACACAGCTAATGGGATATCGATTGTCATCCTGTCCCGGGGAAAGTGCGGTCTCTCCAAATGTGTTTCACGCTATCTTGAGGCCATGGCTGCGGCGGACCTGCTGGTTGCTGTAATTGACGTATTACTTTATCGCGTCAATGCTCTATATTTCCCCACAACTGTCCTCTTCATTACTCAAGTCTGCTCCTTCCACCGGGCCCTTAACCACGCAATCACAGACATCTCCGTGTGGCTAACACTCTCGTTCACATTTGATCGATATTTGATGATTTGTTGCCATAAACTGAGATCCAGATTTTGCACCGAGAAAACTGCAGCCAGGGTTATAGCAACCGTGTGTACGCTGTTCTGCTGCAAAAACATCCCCTGGTACTTTGCATTCGAACCTTATTATATCAGTACACAAAGTGGCATGGGGCTGTAATACAAAACAAGAATTCTTCTTTGAACCCACATGGATATTTTTCAACTGGATTCACCGATGTTTTCAACCCTCTGCTCCCAATGTTCCTGATATTACTGCTCAACGCCCTAACGGTCGGGCACATTTTAATGGCTAGTCGAATCCGCAAGAATCTGAGAGGCAGCAAGAATGGTGCGAATCAGAATGACGACGAGCTAGAAAGCAGAAGGAAGTCAATCATCTTGCTCTTTGCAATTTCTGGCAACTTTATTATGCTGTGGATGACGTATTTTATAATTTTCCTCATGATCACAGATAACAAAGCAGTATTATTCTACCGGTTTCAGTGACCCGTTTGTTTATCGCGGACGAAACCAGCTACATGCTCCTGCTTTTGAGTTGCTGCACAAACACGTGTATTTACGCGGTAACTCAGTCTAAATTCAGAGAGGAACTGAAGAGCGGGTTGAAATATTTTCCGAGAATAATGTTTAAACTAGTTAAGGTAGGAAACCAATGTAGAAACTAGAGGCAATGTCACTGCAGAATTGAATCTCCCGTTGCATCTCCGCCAGCAATATTCTCATGTACCTCTGAACTATCTCTATACAACATCCAACATATCCTGAAGAATTCTACATTTTGCGTTAATGAACGAGTCAGAAGGTTTAGGCTGGGTTAGATAATGAGCGAGCTAATGGTCTTGGGCTAAATCGTAATCACGCATGCGCACAACTCTGATTTTGGCTTTGAGTAGAGCAACTACTCGTGGATAAAAACTGCTTATATGTCTGGCTGTGGCACCTTTGACAGTCCGGAGTCGCCTTCCAGAGCGAAGTGATTCAAGCATCGTCATAAAAGCATAGTTTAACGGGAGATCTATGTGGTCCTGGGAAATAGATGGTAGGACATTTGTTTTAGAAAACACGAGACCAAGTGGAACCCGTCCCCCAACGCTTGGGTTGGGTGGCGGCGTCACACGGGGAGGGCCGGACCCCGCATACCTGCGTCTCTTGTGCCCTTCTCTGCTGCTCTTTCTCCCGCTTATTTGTGAGACGTTGAGTTATATATCGCTGCGCCTCTTGTGCCCTTCTCTTCTGCTCTCTCTCTCTCTCTCTCTCTCTCTCTCTCTCTCTCTCTCTCTCTCACTCCCATCTCTCTCTCTCTCTCTCTCTCTCTCTCTCTCCTCTCTCTCATCTCTCTCTCTCTCTCTCTCTCTCTCTCTCTCTCTCTCTCTCTCTCTCTCTCTCTCTCTGCTACTCTCTCTCTCTCTCTTCTCTCTCTCTCTCTCTCTCTCTCTCTCTCTCTCTCTCTATCTATCTATCTATCTATCTATCTATCTATCTATCTATCTATATATATATATATATATATATCTTTTCCATCTAACCAAATGATTACGTCAAACACAATCTCAGTTGTTACTGAACACAGAATAATTGGATGAACATGGAGTCTTTCCTGGGGAATTAAAACAATGTGAATGAAACATAATTTTAATTGCAATTGTAAATGCAAATATTGCTGTATTTTTGTTAAAAATGCAACTGTTTTATTAATACATCTTAATCGGTGTAATCGCCAATTCTTTTTAAATATCCAACTTTTTAAATAAATCGTTTTTAAATGTGAAATAGCCCAAACACAATCTCAGTTATTAATGAACACAGATTTGTTGATGAAAATTTAGCGTTTCCTGTACAATTAAATTAATGTGAATGAAAAGTTTGTTTAATTACAACTGTAGCAAAAGTATCCGCGAAGTATGCTTGGAAAATGCACCCCTGTTGAAATATAATTTATTCAATCGCGCGTTGTTTAGAAATCTAACTGCATATCTGTTTAAAAATAATGCAACTCGTAAAATAAATCTTAATCAATGTAACCGCCAAGTAACCGCCAAGTAAATACAACTTTTTAAAATAAAAGGTGCAGAGTAAAAGTGCCTTTAATTGCGACTGTAAATCAATGCAAAAGCGTAGCATTTGAATCTGAATCAATGTATTTGGCAGGTGTTTTAAAAATCCAACTGTGTTTAAGTAAATGTGTTTTAATGCATGGAACTCTTGCAAAATAATGTTAATCAATTTAATTGTCAATTTTTTCTTCAATAAATGTTAATGAATGAAATCGTCCATTGTCTTTTTTTCAAGCAGTTGTCTCATTAATCGGTAAAATCGTGAAGTGATAGTGAAAATGCAAATGTCCGTCTTTTATCAATCGAAAAAGTAAATCAATGCAATATCGATTTTTTTTGTTTGGAAATGCAAGTAATATGAAATATATGAAAGCTCATCCTCAAAGAAAGCGAAGTCAGAATGATCTGGACCGTTTACGTGGAAGCCGGACGATGAATCGCTTTTTTTTAAACATAAAAAAGGCAACTGTGGTGGAAAAAAATAAATGAATGAAATGGGTACTTTTTTGCAATGCTGCAGTCTAATTAAAGTGTGATATCCCGATTAATCAATAACATCGGCAATTCCAAAAAAAATGTTAAAGCGGCGATTTTTTTTTAAAAAAGAAACGTCAATAACAGCAATCGGCAAGTCTTTTTTAAATTTTATTAAAGTATAATTGTAAAATAAAAAGCTAATTCATTAAATGGCGAACTTTTTTGCAAGCAGCAGTCTAAACTTGCGGAATCCTGATCAATCAATACAATCGGTAATTTCAAACAATGTAAAAGCGGCGTTAATTTTAAAATACATTTTCAATAAATGCAATCGGCAAGTCTTGTTTTATTTTTTTTTAATGTTTTTTAACTACAATTGTAAAATTAAAGCTAATGAATTAAAATGGCGATTATTTTTTTTGCAAGCAGCCGTTCTGATAGTGTGGACTCCCGACGAATCAATACCGTCGGTAATTTCAAACAATGTAAAAACGGCGATTTTTGAAAAACTAAATGTCAAAAAATGCAATCGACGTCTTTAATAAATAAAAGCAAAAGTTGTAAAAGAAAAAGCCAATTCACGAAATTGAGATTTTTTTTTGCAAGCAGCAGTCTTGTTAAAATGTGAAATCCCGAGATCAATGTAATGGGCTCGTCTTTTTTAAGTTAAGGCAGCTGTATGTAAAATCGAAGCTAATAAATTAAATGGAGATTTTTTTTGCAAGCAGCAGTTTAATTAAAGCCTGAAATCCGATATAATAAATGTCTATACATGCGCAGGGCAAGTATTTATAAGAGTGTAAATAAAAAGCAATCCGTAACCCGTTTAATGTCGTAAACATATATAAAAGTTTATCGTTAAAGAGAGCGAAGTCGGCGCAGTTAGAAGGAAATCACTCAGTTTCTGAACTGGATCTTCACCTGACTGTTTAAGAAGGGACTGCAGATACTGGAAAATCGAAGGTAGACAAAAGTACTGGAGAAATTTAGTGGATGCAGCAGCATCTATGGAGCGAAGGACATTGGCAACGGTTCGGCGGCGAGACCCTTCAGAATAGATGTTGAACCCTTCTCCACAGATGCTCTATTCGGGACTCTATTCATTGGCATGCAGGAGGTTGAGGGGTGATCTCATAGAGGTGTATACAATCATGAGAGGAATGGTAAGGTAGGACCGGAGTGGGTGAATCGACGTCCAGAGGATATTGGGTTAAGGCGAACGGGAAACGATTTTATATGAATATGAGGGGGAACCTTTTCACACAAAGGGTGGTGGCTGCATGGAACATGCTGCTAGAGCAGGTTGTTGAGGCAGTAACTATCCCACCCTTTAAGAAACAGCCCTTTAAGGCTACCGGGGGGGACTTTAATCTAGAAACGATTGGGGGGATGGAACTAAAATGGAGAAAGCCAGCAGACAGGGTCTGGGACAGGAGACAGCGAAGGGAAATAGACCCAACATGTAGGGGGAAAGAAGAAAAAAAAATAAACATAAAAAATAAAATAAAAATAAAATAAAAATAAGAGGGTGTCGGGTTTCCAGGGCAAAAAATCAAAAGGGGCCACTTGTCAACATAATTGTATAAGGAGCAAGACTGTTGTAAAAACAAGCCCGAAGGCTATGTGTCTCAATGCAAGAAACATTCGTAATAAGGTGGACGAGTTGAATGTGCAGATAGCTATTAATGACTGTGTTATAGTTGGGATCAGGTAGACATGGCTCCAGGGGGACCAAGGCTGGGATATTCAGGGATATTCAATATTCAGGAGGGATAGACAGAAATGAAAGGGAGGTGGGGTAGCGTTGCTGATGAGAGAGGAGATTAATGCAATAGAAAGGAAGGACATTAGCTTGGAGGATGAGGAATAGATATGGGTAGAGCTGCGAAACTCTAAGGGGCAGAAAACGCTAGTTGTATTTGTGTACAGGCCACCTAACAGCAGTAGTGGAGTTGGGGTTGGCACCAACTGGAAATTAGATATGCGTGCAACAAGCGTAAAACAGTTATAATGGGTGACTTCAATCTACATATAGAGTGGGCGAATCAAATGGGCAGGGGTGCTGAGGAAGAGGATTTCTTGGAATGTATGCGGGGAGAGTTTTCTTTACCAACATGTATAGGAACCATCGAGAGAGCAGGGTATTCTAGACTGGATATTGAGTAATGAGGAAGGGTTAGTTAGCAGTCTTGTTGTGCGTGGCCCCTTGAGCAAGAGTGACCATAAATATGGTTGAGTTCTTCATTAGGATGGAGAGTGACATAATTAAGTCAGAAACAAGGGTTCTGAACTTAAACAAAGGTAACTTTTAAAGTATGAGACGTGAACTGGCCAAGATAGACTGGCAAGTGATTCTTAACGGGTTGACGGTGGATGTGCAATGGAAGGTATTTTAAGACCGCATGGATGAAACTACAACAATTGTGCAACAATGAGTTTCTCCAGCTTTTTGTGTAACCCTCGATTCCCCAGCATCTGCAGTTTCTTCGTTACAAACAATTGTTCATCCCAGTTTGGCAAACTAATAAATCAGGAAAGGTAGTGCATCCATGGATAACAAGGGAAATCAGGGATAGTATAAAAACAAAAGATGAAGCATACAAATTAGCCAGAAAAAGTAGCCTACCCGAGGACTGGGAGAAGGCCAGAGTCCAGCAGAGGAGGACAAAGGCCTTAATTAGGAAAAGGGAAAAATAGATTATGAAGAAAACTGGCAGGGGACATAAAAACTGACTGCAAAGGTTTTTATAGATAGGTGAAAAGAAAGAGATTAGTTAAAACAAGTGTAGGTCCCTTGCAGTCACAATCAGTTGAATTGATCATGGGGAACAAGGGCATTGCAGACCAATTGAATAACTACTTTGCTTCTGTCTTCACTAAGGAAGACATAAAATAATCAGCCGGAAATAGCAGTGGACCGGGGGTCAAATAAGGTGGAGGAGCTGAGTGAAATCCAGGTTAGCCGGGAAGTGGTGTTGGGTGAATTGAATGGATTAAAGGCCGATAAATCCGCAGGGTCAGATAGTCTGCATCCCAGAGTACTCAAGGAAGTAAGTACAGATATAGCGGATGCATTAGTGACAATGTTTTAAAACTCTTTAGGTTCTGGATTAGTTCCTGAGGATTGGATGGTAACCCCACTTTTACAAAAGGAGGGAGAGATAAAACGGGAATTACAGACCAATCAGTCTAAACATCGGTAGTGGGGAAACTGCTAGAGTCAGTTACTAAAGATGGGATAGCAGTACATTTGGAAAGTGGGGAAATCATTGGACAAAGTCAGCATGGATTTACGAAAGGTAAATCATGTCTGACGAATCTTATAGAATTTTTCGAGGATGTATCTAGCAAAGTGGATAAGGGAGAACCAGTGGATGTGTTATATCTAGGCTTTCAGAAGGCGTTCGACAACGTCCCACATAAGAGATTAGTATGCAAACTTAAAGCACGCGGTATTGGGGGTTCAGTATTGATGTGGATAGAGAACCGCCTGGCAGACAGGAAGCAAATGGTAGGAGTAAACGGGTCCTTTTACTCCTACCATTTAGTCTCTAGAATGGCAGGCAGTGATTAGTGCGGTACCGCCAAGGCTTCGTGCAGGGACCCCAGCTATTTACAATATATATTGATGATTTGAACCAGGGAATTGAATGCAACATCTCCAAGTTTGCGGGTGACACTAAGCTGGGTGGTAGTGTTAGGTGTAAGGAGGATGATAGGAGTCTGTAAGGTGACTTGGATAGGCTGGGTGAGTGGCAAATGCAGGGCAGATGCAATATAATGTGGATAAATGTGAGGTTATCCACTTTGGTGGCAAAAACAGGAGGGTAAATTATTATCTGAATGGCGGCAAATTAGGAAAAGGGGGGATCCAACGAGATCTGGGTGTCATGGTACACCAATCATTGAAAGTAGGCATGCAGATGCAGCAGGCAGTGCAGAAAGCAAATGGTATATTAGCATTCATAGCGAAAGGATTTGAGTATAGGAACAGGGAGGTTCTACTGCAGTTGTACAGGGTTTTGGTGAGACCATATCTGGAGTATTGCGTACAGTTTTCGTCTCCAAATCTGAGAAAACACATTATTGCCATAGAGGGGGTACAGAGAAGGTTCACCAGACTGATTGCTGGGGTGTCAGGACTTTCATATGAGGAAAGACTGGATAGACTTGGCTTTTACTCGCTAGAATTTAGAAGACTGGGGGGTGATCTTATAGAAAACTTACAAAATTCTTAAGGGTTGGATAGGCTAGATGCAGCAAGATTGTTCCCGCTGCTGCGGGGGTCCAGAACAAGGGGTCACAGTCTAAGGATAAGGGGGAATTCCTTTAGGACCGAGATGAGGAAAACAGTTTTCACACAGAGATTGGTGAGTCTCTGGAATTCTCTGCCACAGAAGGTTGTTGAGGCCAGTTCATTTGCTATATTTAACAGGGAGTTAGATGTGGCCCTTGTGGCTAAAGGGATCAGGGGGTATGGAGAGAAGGCAGGTACAGGATACTGAGTTGGATGATCAGCCATGATCATATTGAATGGCGGTGCAGGCTCGAAGGGCCGAATGCCCTATCTCCTGCACCTATTTTCCATGTTTATATATTCTATGTTATAGGTAATAATATAGCAAATACAGCGACAGATACATCAATCGAATTAATTACTACTGTCTCACTGTCCTGCACGAAACCGCGTGATTACCTGAAACAATTAATATAACATTTTTGGAAAAACCCAACAACCCCCACAATTAAAGAAGTCTGAAGAAGGGTTTCGTCCCGAAACATTGCCTATCTCCTCCGCTCCATAGTTGCTGCTGCACCCGCTGAGTTTCTCAAGCATTTTGTTTATCACCCACAATTAAAACGTGGATTATGGAGATGTCGGAAACCTTACATATGGAGAAAATTAGATTTTCCTTAATTGACAAACCAGAATTATTTACTAGAATATGGTCTCCATTTATAGATTATTTGAAGGGGTAGGTAGTCCAGCGCAAGAGTCTGGCTGAAACTTGAATCCAGGATTAGATGAAGAGTTACGTTTTTATAACCTACGGACCATCTCCTAAGCTGTATTATTGATAGTTTACTTTATGTTTTATAACAATGTTCTTTTTTGTTCTTTCCTCTCTTTCTATCTATAAAAATAAAATAAACAATTAGAAGCAGTTTTAATATGTAATTGATAAATGAGGACACCAGCTATTTTAATAGCTGGGATCCCGGGACCCCAATATGTAATCGTTTAAACACAGTCTGTATTGGTTTTGAGTATCATATGCATATGCTTCTAACAAAAATATAATTACAAATCAATTTAAAAAAGAATAATACCCAACGTCTGACCCTCAGCCGGTTTGTAGGCGAATATCTACTACAATGTTCCTGCATCTAGGAAATTCTTCGCTCTCTCCTGACCATTTGAACGCTGACTCCCAAACTTTGCTCCCTTGAGTGAAGAGGTTCCACAACCAACCACAGTTCCATAGACCGCGCAGCTTCTGTATTACACGTACGTGTTGAGATAGTGCACTGAACATTCCATTGAAGCTAGTTTTCTGTGAATTATAGTTATTGGAGATCAGCAAACGAAACACACCTATTCAGTACAGGGCGAGAGGAAAGTTATTATCTCTATAATATTAAACACTTGCATTGGTTCATTCTTCCCACGCTGCAACTTCGCCACTGGCCACTCTTCCAATCGCTCTTCCTCAACGTTCTTCAAGCCCTCACCCAAAGCAGTCAGGTGAAGATCCAGTTCGTGCACTATTTTACACCGGTACAGCACAGACCTTAGTGGTGCATGAAGGGACGATGTAGAAGCAGTGATCTGGCTCTAATTCTGGATTTGACCTTACAGTTCCTGCTCCACAGAGTCGTATAAAACTGAAGTATATGCTACCCACGGCGTCGGCGCCTGCAATTAAAATAGCTACCTTTGCGGATTTACTGTCAAAACATATGGCATTAATCTTTGCCGCGCACCCCACACAAACCAATAAAACCCTCGACAAATCCACCAGCCACCACGTTTCTCAATGCCAAGAGTAGCAGTGACATCTCGCTTCCATTATAAACACTTTGCGCTGGTCAACAGTATCAAATTGCTAATGTAGCGTTCAAAGTTGGTTGTTATTGGGGGTTGATGCTGGCACATGTAACTGGGTTGAACTTTTATCGCAACGGCAGCAGCCAGTCAGGGTGGGCAGTAGGACATCAAAAACCATAGCTGTGAGCACTGGCTCGCCCCAAGGGCTGTGTCCTAAACCCCTGCTGTTTAGTCTGCTTACACACGACTGTTGCTGCTAGACTCAACAACAACTTAATCAACAAGTTCGCTGACGACACAACAGCGGTGGGTCTCATCAGTGACAATGATGAGTCAGCGTACAGGATGGAGGTGGAGCTGCTCACAGGATGGTGCAAATCCCACAACCTCATTCTCAACGTGGGAAAATAACGAAGGAGATGGGTGGTTGACTTCAGGAGGGCGGGAAAACAACGCCATACACCTCTGCACATCGATGGAGCTGATGTGGAAAGGGTCAGCAGTGTGAATTTCCTAGACCCCACCTGTCAGATGACCTGACGTCCACGACCAAAACACCCACAGCACTGGGGTCAAGAGAGACCAGCACGACTACACCCTCTCCGTAACTACGGAAAGCAGGTCTCCCCACTGCACACCTACGAACTCCAACCAAAAAACCTTGTATAGGGGGACAATCGAGAGCACATTAACCTACAGCATCACTTCCTGGTTCGTGAGCTGCAAGGTGTTACGAACGGAACCAACTGAACAGGTTTGTGAAGACCGCCAGCAGGATTATTAGTGACCCACTCCTTTCCTGCTGGACCTATACAGGAAGAGATGTATCAGCATCCAAAGACCCCTACCACCATCGCATCACATATTCTACATCCTGCATCTGGGAAGAGGTACAGGATCATCAGCTGCAAAACCAGCAGGATGCTCCTCAGCTTCTTCCCGCAGGCTATACGACTGATACACGGACTTTGCCCCCTGCCAAAGTATCGCGCACAACCTGGACCCACTAAAAGCAGAGCCATTGTCGAGCCGCTGTCGATTGGAACTCATGATATATGTATTTTTATTTTTATTTTCTATTTCTTTTTTACCGCACACTGAAATGGACACTGGTTGTTTTTGAGCAACGTTTTTTCGTTTCCTTGGGTATGTAAAGTACTCATGAAAAATGATAATACAGATATACAATACAATACAAAGTGACATTGTGATCTGTATTATTGGAAACTAGTTCACAGACTAAAAGGTATGGCTCACTGCACCCCAGGTTGCCGACTGAACTTGCACTGAAGCTCGTTCATCACCCGTTTTTCAGTGAATTATGGTTATTGAGGTGATCCGCAAAGGAACACACTATATTTGTACAGGGTTGAGAGGGAGAGATGCTATCTCTATAATATAAATCTATTCGGCCTGTTTGTGGCTGTGTGTGCGGCTGTGTGTGCGGCTGTGTGTGTGTGTGTGTGTGTGTGTGTGTGTGTGTGTGTGTGTGTGTGTGTGTGTTGTGTGTGTGTGTGTGTGCGCGCGTGTGTGTGTGCCGCGCGCGTGTGTGTGTTGCGCGCGGATGTGTGTGTGTGCGTGTGTGTTTTCTGTGCTTGTGTGTTTGTGTGTATTGTGAATGTGTGCGTGTGTGGTTTGTGGTGTTTGTGTATCTGTGTGAGTCCGTGCGTGCGTTTGTGTGCGTGTGTTTGTGTGTGTGTGTGTGTGTGTGTGTGTGTGTGTGTGTGTGTGTGTGTGTGTGTGTGTGATGTGTGTGTGTGTGTGTGTGTGTGTGTGTGTGTGTGTGTGTGTGAGTGTGTGTGTGTGACTTGTGTGTGTGTGTGTGTGTGTGTGTGTGTGTGTGTGTGTGTGTGTGTGTGTCTCAATTTCTTATTTTCTTCGCAAATTCGCGGCCACTGGCTTCCAATTTTCACACATCCTTTGCCCACAATGTTTCCCCTCGAGGCGATAAACATATTACCGTCGCATTCCCACTATATTTCCGAATATGTATTTGTTTAATGTTTAATACACATGCTCAGACTCACCCATTTTCCGACGAGTGGCGTCACAATGCACTCTCAGCCACATCCACATTTTCAAACACTTGCATCGGTCATTCATCCACGCTGCAACTTCTCTCACTGGTCACTTTCAATAGGTCTTTCACAACGTTCTCCAAGCCCTCAGTCAAAACAGTCAGGTGAAGATTGATACAAGTGCAGGGGGATCTCAGCGGGTACAGCAGCATCTATGGGGAAGGTTTCAGCATCTATTCACTGAAGGGTCTCGGCCCGAAACGTTGCCAATTTCCCTCCATCCAAAATGGTGCTGCACCCGTTGAGTTTCTCCGGCACTTTTGTCTACCTTCGATTTTCAGCATCTGCAGTTCTTTCTTAAACAGTCAGGTGTTTTTTTTGACACTATTTTTTATTTAATGAAAAAAAGAAAACCAAAAAACAAAAAGAGGTTATTTTAACGTCAATTTTAAAGGGGTTGCAGGGTTACTTTTTCATTTTTACTCGTTGTCACATTTATTTTAAAAAGACTTGCCCAGCGCTCGTTTTGACATTTTCAGGCTTTAAGTAAACTGCTGCTTGCAAAAACAATAATCGCCATTTAATTCATTAGCTTTTATTTTACAATTATACTTAATTTTTTTTTTTTAAGACTTGCCTATTGCATTTATTGATTTTTTTTTATCGCTGCTTTAACAGTTTTTGGGAATTACCGATGCTATTGATTAATCGGGATATCACACATTAATTGGACTGCTGCTTGCAAAAAAGTCCCCATTTCATCATTTATTTTTTTTCCACCACTGTTGCCCTTTTTAAATAAAAAAAAACGATTAATCGTCCGGCTTCCACATAACCGGAGCAGAGTTCACGTTCCAGAACATTCGGACTTCGCTCTCGTTGATGATGAGCTTTTATATATTATATATTACTGGCATTTCAAAAAAATTATATTCCTTTGATTTACTTTTCCAATTTAAGAAAAGATGGGACCAGCCGTGAGTGAACTGCCAGCCCACCACGTCGTCAGTGAATGAACTGTCAGTCCGCCAGCCGTGAGTGAGTGAGCCAACTGCCAACCTGCAAGGCCCGCATTAGCCCAGAAACCAGGCTATTGCCCAAAATGCCGGTATTAGCCGAGGAGGAGCATTTTGGCCAAAGGACCCGTGCTAGGCCAGGAAAAGTCAGGAAATAATGCTTTCCACTGAGATCTCACTTTTTTAAGTCCCTTCGGCCCATCAAACGTGTAATAGCTCAGGAGTCCCTCCGGCCCATCCGTAAGAATCCCCCCTGTAAGTATTACACCTCATCCAGTATTTTTTCTCCCTCACTTCATTGGCTACTGTGAGATCCACGCCTGGATTGACTTTTCCTCCTTCATTGCTGTGACCTGTAGAGAAAGATGAAAAATGTCTTTAAATTGATTCTCTCAATTTCAAAAAGATACAAAGTACGCAAATTGATAATAAGTTCAAGAAAGAATCAGAAATATTGAAGAATGAAATCATTGATATGATTAATAACCTGGAACGCAAGATGGAGGGTAACTTGAAAATGTTAAAAAGACTTTAAACATAAGATTGACCCTATTGCAAAGTGGTCGAACAACAAGTTGATGGCATTAAAAACTTGAAAAGATAGCGGAGGGCTAGTACTGTGTCTACAGCAAAGCTGATAACAGAACCCCAAGAACGTCTACTGGAGTTGTTATCCAAAGTAAACAGATAAATGCACGCAGCTGGAAGGCTATCAAAGAAGTGCAGAACTGAGGATTGCAGGGATTCCTGAAGGTTTAGAGAAACACGAAGACACTCGAGAATTCACTGCTAAATTACTGCAAGCTGTTTTATCTTTGGGATGATATGCCTGTTTTAGCTCGTGCACACCGAGTCGGCAGAAGGACAGACAGTACACGCAAACGCCCCCCACGACAAATCATTGTCAAGTTACAATATGATTTCTGTCGACCCTCGAGGACATTATGCGAAGAGGCCTCGAGAACAAAGAATCTGATGTTTTCAAGGGACAAAGAATCAGTATCTATCGAGGACATCCCCCAGAGGTTGCCAGAAAACGAAAAGCGTTTAACGATCCTGCCAAGCCAAAAACCTTATGAGGGGTGTAGAAAACTTGAGATACGGTCTGAATTACCCCGCCATCTTAAGAGTTACTTATACAACGTGAAAAAGACTTTTTCAAGATATCCAACAGAAGCATAATTGGAATTTGCAAAGCAGTTTGACACTTGAAAACCATCTACAAGCAAATATACTGCCTTTTTCTATTTTTTAAAGTACCTAGTACGGTCTCTTTAAACATTTTATGAAACTTTATACGACAACATGGAATTAGAAGAAATCAGAAGGAATGGAGTGATAGCAATGTGTATGGACGAAATGTTTTCCCGGATTGGAAGAAGCTCACCGAACATTGACAATTATTCATAATATACAAACTAACACAAACAAATAACACACCTACTAAAATTATAACGCGGTTTTATTTATTATGTTCTATGACTGTTATTAACCAAGATGTACTCTGCACTATTTGCTAATTAATACTACTAATAATTAAGATCTTAAGTCCTGTGTACATTGGGATATCCACACCCTCAATATATTTCTCTCCCCGCTTTTAATAATGACTTCTATTTTTTGTATTTTAAAAAAAAATTCTTTAACTGTGGCTCTATATTTGGATTTTTTTTAAACTAAACCTTAGATATATATACTTTTATGATGTTTAATTCACTCTTTTCATTTCTTTAATACTATATTCCGTTAAAATATTACTATGGAAGATAATAATTCCTTAAACTTAGGAGCTGGCTAAATAATAACATCAATGCCGGAGCCTTTAGATTTAATAGCCAATACAACTTGGCTTTCACAAACTACAAAATATTTTATTTGTAGTTCTTCTATACTTTATACACCTTTCTAGCTTTTTATTCACTTCTCATTATTTTTTTATGTTTTACTATATCTTTCAGTTTTGAATGGAGCTATATACTGGAACAATGGAGATACACTCGTGAAGCACATAAGAGAGATCTAAAATTCATCTACTCGGTGTTCGGGTGTAAGGTTAAGTCTACTGCGCGGACCCTTGACCCTATTCTAGATTCCCACAAATCTAAAATGCAGGACTTAAAAAGAAATATGGGGAATTAACCTTTTTAAAATAGAGGGATTAACCTTTTGCAGTTGGAATGTTTAAAGTATCAATGAACCAATAAAAAGAGGAAAAATAATTGACACACTTAAAGGCAATGAAAGCTGATGTAATTTACATTCAAGAAACTCACCTAAAGAAAGACGCTGAAAATAGGCTGAAAGCTAAATGGATAGATAAAATATACCACTCTTCCTTTACACATAAATCAAGAGGCGTAGCAATATTATTTCGTAAAGGTACTTTATTTAAGCATATATCTACTATATCTGATAAAGATGGCAGATACATTATTGTAATAGGAGAAATAAATAGGGAAAAAATGATTTTTGTTAACATCTATGGTCCAAATTTTGATAGTCCTTTATTCTTTAAGAAAGTACTTAATAATATTCCAGAATTAACACACTACAATTTGATAATTGGAGGAGATTTTAATTGTACATTAGACCCTTATTTAGATAGATCTTCAAAACAAAGGGAAAACTAAATCGCATTCTAGTGATTTATTAAACGCATACATTCAAACGTCTAACATTAAAGATGTTTGGAGAACAGAAAATCCCACTGGTCGAGAATATTCCTTCTACTCGCCAGTATATAAAACCTATTCAAGAATAGATTACTTCTAGTAGATGCAAAGCTTATCTCACTTACTTACGAATCCAAATATCATAATATTATAATTTCAGATCACGCACCATTAACATTTAAAATTAAAATAAATGGTAAAACAGGAAATCTAGGACAATGGAAACTTAATCCACAAATTTTAAAAAATAAAACAACTCAGGAATACATCATAACTCAGATTAAGATGTTTTTTGAAATAAATGATCAACCAGAAATATCTCGCTCTTTATTATGGGAAACATTAAAGCATATCTTCGAGGAATTATGATTTCTTCACAAGCATTCCATAATAATAAGATTCGGAAGGAACAATATGACTTAGAAAGGGAGATCAAACAATTAGATATACAGAATGCAACAAAATCAGATATAATAATACATAATAAAATTGTAACATTGAAGTATAAATTAAATAAAATATATACTGATCAAGTTTTAAAATACTAACCAACATACTAAACAATTGTTGTTTGAATTTGAGACAAACCACAAAAAACTATTGGCTCGACAATTAAGGAAAATTGAAGCGGAAAAAAATTATACATAGGATTTAAATCACAAAACGGTGAATTATTAATACAACCCAAGGATATTAATGAAAGATTTATGCAATATTATAAAAATTTGTATACTGGTAACACAACAGTAAATAAAACAGAAATAGATGCCTTTTTAAATGTATGTAACTTAAAAGAATTAGATTTACAAAATAGAGAATTTTTAAATGCCGATATTTCAATACAAGAAAATCCAAGAATCTATTAAATCTTTAAAAAATGGTAAAACTCCAGGACCAGATGGTATAGGCTCGGAATTTTATAAAATTTTTTCATGCCCAAATGGTCCCATATTTAAAATCATTATATGAACAGATATATATACAAGAGAAACTACCAGACACATTGAACGAATCTATTATAACACTTATACCCAAAATAAATAAAGATTTGGATGATCCAGGATCGTATAGAGCAATTGCTTTATTAAATACCGATCAAAAAATTTTAACAAAAATTCTTGCACAAAGACTAAGCAAAATTGGTTAACGAATTAATTCATCCTGATCAAACAGGATTTATACCTAAAAGATATTCTTCATATAATTTAAGACGGTTATTTAATATTATATATTCGAAAAGAAGTGATAAAAAAGACTTAGTAGTCATCTCGTTGGATGCAGAAAAAGCTTTTGACCAGGTGGAATGGCCTTATCTATTTTCGGTGATGGAAGCCTTTAAGCTTGGTGATAAGTTTACTACTTGGATTAAATTTATTACGCAAATCCAACAGCTAGAATAATAACAAATTATATGTTATCAACTAAGTTTAGTTTATCTCGAGGTTGTAGACAAGGCTGTCCTTTATCACCATTACTGTTTGCGTTAGCAATCGAACCCCTTGCTCAAAGGGTAAGACTACATCCAGAAATATATGGATACGATACTAAAGATACTAAGAATAAAATCTCGTTATATGCGGACGATATATTACTTTATATTACAAAACCGGAAATAAGTATCTGTAATTTGTTAAAACTAATAACGGAATTTGGTTTAATTTCAGGATATAGCATCAATTGGAATAAAAGTGAACTTATGCCAATAAACCATGAATAATTTACAGATATTACAACAATTTCCTTTCAAGATAACAAATGAAAATATTAAATATCTTGGTATTTTTGTTACAAAAAGATTTGATTCTTTATTTAAATCTAATTTCCCGTTATTATTGAATAAATTAAATAAAAATATCTTATATTGGAAAAGCTTACCTATCTCAATGTTAGGTAAAATAAACGCAATAAAAATGATTTTCCTCCCACAATTATTATATTTATTTCAATCAATCCCGATATATCTTTCTAAAAATTTCTTTAAAAAAGTAGACTCAATAGTCACTAACTTTATTTGGGACTACAAAAATCATAGAATAAATAAAAAACATTTATGTAAAGCTAAAATAAACGGGGGCTTAGCTTTACCCAAATTTTATGTTCTATTATTGGGCAGTTAATATTAGAAATATGAATTTTTGGTTAGGAGAAATAGATAATAAACCAAATTGGTTAAAAATGGAAAGAGAAGACTGTTTTCCATTCGAAATTAGCTCTATAATATTTGCTAATAATAATGTACCTAAGAAAACTTATAGTGAAAATTTGATAATAGAAAGTGGAATACGTATTTGGAAACAAATAAGAAAAACACTAAAACTAAAATTTATACCGCTAGCTCTTACAATTGCCAATAATTTTACGTTTAAACCGTCAATGATGGATAAAGCTTTTATACAATGGAAAAATAAAGGAATTCTAAATATAGGGGATCTTTATAAGGATAAACTCATTTCTTTCATTTCAAGAATTACAACAAACTTACGGGCTTCATAATAATGAATATTTCAGATATTTACAAATCAGAAACTATATTTCTGCAAATACACAAGAACTTAGAAATAGAAAGAGTGAAATTTTTAGATGAATGCTTGAATAAACACCCAAATACAGAAAAAAATGATATCATACATTTATAATATTTTGTTGGAAAGTGATATCCCATCATCGGAAATACATAGACAGCGCTGGGAAAATGAACTAAGTCAAATAATAAGTCCAGAAATATGGGAAGAAAGCCTACAACATATACATTATTGCTCTTTTAAACGCTAAACATGCACTTATACAGTTTAAAATCTTACATAGATTACATTATTCTAAATCTAAACTACATAATATTTCCAAAACTATCACCTATATGTGATAAATGTCAAATCATGGAAGCAACTCTGTCACACTCATTTACTAATTGTACGAAGATTTTACAATATTGGAATGAAATATTCAAAATAATCTCGAAAGTTATTAATATTACTATGATTTATGACCCAAAGTTAATCATACTTGGAGTACCGGAAATGGAACAAATAATTACAAGGAAATCATAGAACTTTTATCGACTATTCTTTAATAATTGGGAAAAAATTAATATTAAAATTTTGGAAAGGCCCTGTATCCCCAACAATTAAAATGTGGAATACAGAAATGACGGAGACACTTCACTTGGAGAGATTGAGACTTGTCCTCATGGACAGGTTAGATCTCTTCAAGGAGATATGGTCTCCCTATATTAAATATCTACAGGTCACAACGGTTCGGCGCAGGGACTTGACTGAGACCTGAATATCTGAGTGGATGAAGAAATACACATAACAAATCATGAATGTATCTCCAAGATTGGATTACTTAGTAATACTTCAATCTCCATCAAACTTTTCACACTTTCTTTTCTATTTTCTATTCCTTTTTTCTATCTCTCTATCTTTAATTAAGGAAAAAATTATAGAAACATACTATATAAATTTTTAATATGTACACACTTATTTCTGTTTGTATGAAAAAGATTATAGATGTCTTAAACTTGTAATTATATAAAAACTATGTACTTTCAATTATACAATAACTATGAAATATAAAATTAACAATAATACAAACATTATTAATATTTTGATAACATTATGAATATTAAAAAAAATGTTGTTTAAGATTGGGTACTACGTAGTTAAATTAGCGGGGATTTCTATTTGGTAATTAGAAGAATATCTATGATTTGAGAAATCTAAGTGTATTACTTATTTTAGGAATATACTACATATACTCCCAATTATATAAAATAAATAATAATGAAATGTATAATGGATAATACTACAATTATCATAAATAGTACTAATGAATAATCAATACGTTATAATTTTATACATTGTATAAATCTCAATGTCGTATAAGAGTGTACTTGGTATATACTGTTTCTACAATAAAAAAAATATTTAAAAAAAAAAATAAAAAAAAAAAAAAAAAAAAATTGATTCTCTCCATGTTTTCTCTCTCACAGAGTCTCTCACCTGTTTCGGCAGAAAATATGGCGGTTTCTCAGCTGGTAACGCACCAGCAGTGAGCGGCTCGCCCACCAGCCCTGAGTGACTGAGCTGCCAGCCCACCAGGCCTGAGTGACTGAGCTGCCAGCCACAAGGCCTGAGTGACTGAGCTGCCAGCCCGCCAGGCCTGAGTGACAGGGCTGCCAGCCCGCCAGGCCCTGAGTGACGGAGCTGCCAACCCAACAATTCATTCGGCCCAGAATGTCCATTCTGGAAACCAGTCCATTCGGCCCACAACACCAATGCTAGTGCTCCAGAAAGCACACCCTCACCACTGGCCACCAACATTGGAATTTGTGGAGAGGTGGAATATTGCGTTGTGGGACCAGCCCTCCCGTGCGAGCCTGGGACCCAACGGGTGAGTAAGAAATGTCGAATGGAAATTCAACCGCATATTTCACTATCTGTCTTGCAATATCAGTGGTGACATGGTATGAATGAAGATTTGTTTTTGGATAAAATGCGAAAAATTGGCGTGTTGGATGGGGTCACTGGAGATATCCATGTAAATCACACCAACATTAAATGAAATAACACAGTGACGGATATTGCTTTCATTGGAAAGCATGAATTCGTATTTTCATTGAAAAATGTACAAATTTCTGTTGTCACAGAGGGTCAGGGAACATTTTTGGAGAACGTGTATCGGTGACGTTTCGGCTAGAGACCGTTACTTAGACTACTTTTTTCAGCGACTTGTTTTGTGTTTTTTTTTCAGTCGATCCTTCAATTATTTGCTTGCAATCTCCCGTGATGGATACAACGGCTGTGGCGCAAGGTGTTTGTTCCGTGAGTGTAGCTAATTACAATCAGCAGGTATGAGGTCATGTCGCTGGAGACCTATCTCTCTATATATCTCGGTGCCCAACAAAACGCACCGCCACAGAGCTGCAGCGATGACGGACTGACGGAGCCACATGAGTTAATTGTGTCTTCCAGCTATGGGATATGCATTGATCTATCGAATTGAAAATATATATTACCCTGTAATAGCGGCTGTCGCTGTTTTCGGTAATTAGTTTTGTCTTTGATTTTTAACTACGTGCATTAGCTGGGAGACATTAAGCATGTTTTTCTGTTTCAATAATTCACTTGTTTCATTTGGTCAGACATCCATTTTCCTACTGTAACTGCCGCAATGTGTACGTCATGCCCGGAGTTTATCCTGGCCTGGATCAATCTCTGCCATAGAGGGCGCACAGAGAAGGTTCACCAGATTGATTTCCTGGGATGGCAAGACTTTCATATCAAGAAAGACTGGATAGACTCGGCGTGTATACGCTAGAATTTAGAAGATTTGGGGAGATCTTATAGAAACGTACAAAATCTTAAGGGGTTGGCCAGGCTAGATACAGGAAGATTGTTCCCGATGTTGGGAACGTCCAGAACAAGGGGTAACAGTTTAACCATAAGGGGCAAGTTTTTTTAGGACGGAGATGAGAAAAACATTTTTCACACAGAGAGTGGTGAATCTGTGGAATTCTCGGCCAGTTGAGGCCAGTTTATTGGCTATTTTTAGGAGGGAGTTAGATGTGGCCCTTGAGGCTAAAGGGATCGGGGGTATGGAGAGAAGGCACGTACAGGATACTGAGTTGGATGACCAGCCATGATTATTTTGAATGGCGGTGCAGCCTCGAAGGGCCGAATGGCCTACTCCTGCACCTAGTTTCTATGTTTCTATGTTTCGCTGTATTGACTGCGCTGGCCAGAGCCCTGACCAGGGAGCGGGAATCAGATATTCACACCCTGGGATTGGAAATATGTTGACCAGGGGCTGAGATAATGCCACCTTGGGCTTCTCCGGTGGCTAGTCTGAACCCAGTTAGTGAAATTACATCTCTACCCACTAGCACAACCCTGCTTAACTGAATATATAATCGGTGTATTTTTCTGCAGTCATTCGTCGCTTCGTGTAGCATTATCCCGTTTTAGACCTGTAATGCTACTGCTCATTAGATAAAGCTGGGCTCTGTCTCTATGAAAGTGTCACGACTTTGCTATGCGTTAATTCAATTGTAAACAAATGCTGTCACGTAATATTCTGTCTGTTAAAGTTATGTATCTTGATATCCTCTCCTTTGAACGATCTGTATATTCGAATTAATATCCCAAGATGCATCCGGACATCCTCGCTACCGTGCCACAGTCAGTACTGCCGGTGTCACACAATTGCGGAGACGCACGTTCATTATCTACCTCCCGTGCTCTCTGAGCAATGTGTCATCGTTCGTTCTCCGACGCTGCGCGCTACTGCTGGCTGCGAACTTGTTTCCTCCCACATGCAATTGAGCCACTGCCTATTAATGGTTTCTGTAACTACTGTATATGGGACTTTGTGTAGATGGATACTACAGTCTGGGGAACAGGTGATAAGAATATGGGGAGTATTAAAAGCCGTGAGCGTAGTTTACATTGGTGTTTGATGCGTGGACACCGTTGTCCGAAGCCCTGTGTCTCTGCACTCTGTCGCGGCTAAATCTCATCTGGTCAACGCATCCAAGTTTGAAAATCTTCCAAGCAGACAATATTCCTCAGATACATTTAGCGGGTCTTGTAATATCTCTTCTCTCCTTCACAGTGAACTTCCTGGCGATAGTGATTCTCTGTCGAGGTAAATGTGGTCTCTCCAAATGCATCACTCTCTACCTGGTGGCCATGGCAGTGTGTGATCTCCTGGTCGGCATCACTGATCCGTTTCTCCGTCTGACTATTCTAATTCACTTCCCGTATTTTTTTCTGAACATTACTCCCGTGTGCACGACTCTCGAATTCCTCGTCTTTGCAACCACCGCGGTCTCTGTCTGGCTGACGGTCGCCTTCACCTTCGATCGGTTTGTGGCTATTTGTTGTGAGAAGCTGAAAACAAGATATTGTACCGAGAGAACGGCGGCTGTGATTATCGGGGCTGTGGGTGTGCTGGGCTGTTCACAGAACGTCCCGGTGTTTTGCGATAGTACCTGGCTACGTGTTTGATCATCTTCCCATGGGTTGCCAAAACAAACCCACCTACTATACGTCGTCTGCATGGATCGCATATAATGTCACACACCGCGTTCTAACCCCTTGTATCCCGTTCTTTCTGATTCTTCTGCTCAATGTGCTGACGGTCAGGCGGATTGTAGCGGCCAGCAGGGTCCGGAGGGGGCTCCGGGGCCGCAGCAACGGGGAGAATGACAAGGACCCGGAGATGGAGAACCGCAGGAAATCCATTGTTTTACTCTTCAGTATCACGGGCACTTTCATCCTGCTGTGGGCAACACAGGCCATATTTTACATCTTTACGGGTATTGCGAAGGTGCCAGTTAACTACACCCCCACCGGTTATTACTACATCACAAATGTCACGTCGGGGTTCCTGCAGCTGCTCAGTTCCTGCACCAACACGTGTATTTACGTGGCGACCCAGAGTAAATTCAGGGGCTGAGCTGATGAACGCGATTAAATTCCCAGTGAGTACAATTCGTGCACTTGTACGTTCGTGACCCTCTGATCCACGCCGATAGTTCAACATGCATTTGCTCTCATCACTGTCCTCCCAATATTCATATCCAACTGCTCAAAATCTCCACTATGCACGTAGTCACATAGAACAGCTTGCAATGGTCATTTGAACCACCACTCGTAGACGTTATATAGTGCACATCTATGAAGATCTTTCCTGGTCCGAGAACACTGATGCAATTATAAAGAAAACACATCAGCGCCACTACTTCCTGAGAAGATTACGGAGAGTCGGTATGTCAAGGACGACTCTTTCTAACTTCAGCAGGTGCACAGCAGTGAGCTTGCTGACCGGTTGCATCGTGGCTTGGTTCGGCAACTTGAGCACCCTGGAGCGGGAAAGACTACAAAAGGTAGTAAGCACTACCCAGTCAATCATCGGCTCTGACCTTCCTTCCATCGAGGGGATCTTTCGCTGGCGCTGCCTCAAAAAGTCTGGCAGCATCATCAAGGACCCACACCACCCTGGCCACACACTCATCTCCCCGCTACCTTCAGGTAGAAGGTACAGGAGCCTAAAGACTGCAACGACCAGGTTCATGAATAGCCCTTCCGCTCAACGATTAGTCTATTAAACTCAAACGAAAACAAAACTCTGAACATTAATAGCCCATTATCTATTTATTTGCGCATTATATATTTATTTATTTATATGTGTGTGTGTATATATTTATATAATGGTACAAGCAGACACTGATCTGTTCTGTATTCATGCCTACAATATTCTGTTGTGCTGAAGCAAAGCAATAATTTAATTGTCCTATCTGGGACACATGACAATAAACTCTCTTTCTCGGCGTACCAGGGCCCCATCCCCGACCTCTACCTCCGTTACATCGCCGACTGCTTTGGTGTCGCCTCCTGCACCCACACACAACTGACTGACTTCATCCATTTCACCACCAACTTCCATCCGGCACTCAAATATACTTGGACCATTTCCGACATTTCCCTACCATTCCTTGACCTCAACATCTCTATTGCAGGTGATACACTCCTGACCGACATCCACTACAAACCAACTGACTCCCACAGCTACCTGGACTACTCTTCCTCCCACCCTGCGCCTTGTAAGGACTCCATCCCCTATTCCCAATTCCTCCGTCTACACCGCATCTGCTCCCAGGATGAGGTGTTCCACACCAGGTCATCACAAATGGCCTAATTCTTCAGTGAACGGCGATTCCCTCCCCCACTATTGATGAGGCTCGCACCAGGGTCTCCTCCATGCCCCGCAACACTGCCCTATCTCCCCATTCCCCGAATCGCAAACAGGGCAGAGTCCCCCTGGTCCTCACCTTTCACCCCACCAGCCGGCAAATACAACACATAGTCCTCCGCCAGTTTCGCCACCTCCAACGTGACCCCTCCCCTCGCCACATCTTCCCATCTCCCCCCTGTCTGCCTTCCGCAAAGACCGCTCCCATCCGCAACTCCCTTGTCAATTCTTCCCTCTCCTCCCGCTCTACCCCTTCCCCGGGCACTTTCCCTTGCAACCGCAAGAAATGCAACACTTGTCCCTTCACCTCCCCCCCTCCACTCCTTTCAGGGACCCAAGCAGTCCTTTCAGGTCCGACAGAGGTTCACCTGCACATCCTCCAACCTCATCCACTGCATCCGCTGCTCCAGATGCCAGATGATCTATATCGGTGAGACCAAGCGGAGGCTTGGCGATTGTTTCGCCGAACACCTCCGCTCGGTCCGCAATAACCAAGCTGACCTCCCGGTGGCTCAGCACTTCAACTCCCCCTCCCATTCCGTATCCGACCTCTCGGTCCTGGGCCTCCTCCACGGCCAGAGTGAGCAACACCGCAAGTTGGAGGAACAGCACCTCATATTCCGCTTGGGGAGTCTGCATCCTCTGGGCTTGAACAGTGAATTTTCTCAATTCTGTTAACCCTTGTTGTCTCCTCCCCTTCCCACCTCTCCCTCAGCCCTCGGGTCCTGGCATTCCCTCTCTCTCCATCTCCCTCCCCCACCCTAGTCGCAGTAGCTTCTCATTTTCACACCATAAACAGCTTACAATGGCTTGTTCCCTTTATCATCGATACTTGTTTGCATATCTTTCATTCATTGTTCTTTATCTCTCCACATCACCGTCTATATCTCTCGTTTCCCTGATCCCTGACCAGTCTGAAGAAGGGTCTCGACCAGAAACGTCGCCTATCTCCTTCGCTCCTTAGACGCTGCTGCACCCGCTGAGCTTCTCCAGCCTTGTGTGTGCCCTAAACTCCCTTGAATCTTGATTATACATCACTGAATCTATCACTTTGGCTCAATTCGTCTCTGCTAACCGAGATGCCTCGTCAACGCGAGTCCCATTTGTCCGCGATTCACCGACATTCATTTTAACCTTTCCTATAAATGCCCCGTCCAATCATCTTTTAAATATCGCGACTGTTTTTACTGCAGCACGTCGGCAGGTTGCGGGACTTAACCTGAGAAGCGGGGGGAATCCTGGGGTAACATGGGGGGATCATGGGGTAACATGATCCGGGGACATGGTCCAAACGGCGGTGCGGTTCTGGGGGCTGTAATGTGGCGGATTCTCGACTTGTCCCATGGCGAATCCATAAATTAATCCAGTGTGGATAGGAGCTGATTAGAAGCACATCATCCGGACGAAAGTTTTGGAATTACGTTTTAAATGGGAAGTAGCGAATGAATCTAAACCGGATGGTGTTCCGCACCTGAGTGATATTCTGAATCATGGCTGTGTGTTCATTGGCTCACAGGCAACACAACAGGGCAACAACCCAGAAGCACAGGAACGACTCAAAGTGAATAGCCGTGTGCACCGTCATTTGATAGTTCTCCATCGAAATTGGGCAGACACTGTTTTGGGCTTGTCTCCGCTTTCTTCTTATCGAGTCCACACACAAGATAAGAAGTCGTTCAGCCAGAGCTGAACACACTTCTCGGCATCTGCACAATGGTGTCTGTCTTGCACTTCTTGTGTTTCTTGTGCGTGGTGGTGGAAAGATTGGTGGAAACAGGGTCGCGACGTGAACGCTCTTTCCTTGTGCCCTTATCTCCGCCAAAGAGAAGTAGGGCTGTCCCACTGTAACGAGGTAATTCAAGAGTTCTTCCGAGTTTTCCCTGATTCGAACTCGGAGAATGTCTGGAGCGGGTCCGTAGGAGCTCGTGGATGTCTCGCAGCTGCTCGTAATGCTAACGATAGGTACTCGGGAAATCCGGTAAACTCGTGACGTTTTTTCCAAAACTGTGAAAAATGTCCACGAGTAAACACATACTCGTACGAACCGCTAGGAGACATCCACGAACTCCTACGGACCCGCTGCGGACATTCTCTGCGGACATTCTCCGAGTTCGAATCGGGGGAAAACTCGGGTAGAACTCTTGAATTACCTCGTTCATAGACTTATCTCCACCCATCGTTGTCTGTCCTATTACCCCTTTCTTCCTGTCCCACTGTACGAGTTAATACAAGAGTTCTCCCAAGTTTCTCCTGATTCGAACTCGAAGACTTACGGTCGCAGGTACTCGGGGCTCCCGTGGACATTTTTCAACTTCACGAGTCTTCACGAGCTTACCGCGTTTCCTGAGCACCTGCCGTGAGCTCCGACGTACCCGCTACGTACATTCTACGTGCTTTTTCCACTTGTTTGATTTTTTTTTAAACTTGGTCTACCAGCCAGTTCTCCATCCATAGCAATACTGAACCGCCAATACCGTGTGCTTTAAGTTTGTATACAAGTCTCTTGTGTGGGACCTTGTCGAAAGCCTTCTGAAAGTCCAGATATAACACATCCACTGTTTCTCCCTTATCCACTCTACTAGTTACATCCTCAAAAAATTCAATAAGATTCGTCAGACATGATTTTCCTTTCGTAAATCCATGCTGACTTTGTCCAATGATTTCACCGCTTTCCGAATGCGCTGCTATTCCATCTTTAATAACTGACTCTAGTAGTTACCCCACTACCGATGTTAGACTAACTGGTCTGTAATTCCCCGTTTTCGCTCTCATCGAAACATAGAAACATAGAAAAAACAGGTGCAGGAGTAGGCCATTCGGCCCTTCGAGCCCGCACCGCCATTCAATATGATCATGGCTGATCATCCAACTCAGTATCCCGTACCTGCCTTCTCTCCATACCCTCTGATCCCTTTAGCCGCAACAGCCACATCCAACTCCCTCTTGAATATAGCCAATGAACTGGCCTCAACGAACTTCTGTGGCAGAGAATTCCAGAGACTCACCACTCTCTGTGTAAAGAATGTTTTCCTCATCTCGGTCCTAAAACAATTCCCCCTCATCCTTAGACTGTGACCCCTTGTTCTGGACTCCCCCAACATTGGGAACAATCTTGCTGCATCTAGCTTGTCCAACACCTTAAGAATGTTTTAAGTTGCTATAAGATCTCACCTCCATCTTCTAAAATCCAGTGAGTACAAGCCGAGTCTATCCAGTCTCTCTTCATATGAAAGACCCGACATCCCAGGAATCAGTCTGGTGAACCTTCTCTGTATTCCCTCTATGGCAAGAATGTCTTTCCTCACATTTGGGGACCAAACTGTGCGCAATAATCCAGATGTGGTCTCCCCAAAACTGCAGGAGAACTTCCCTGCTCCTATACTCAAATCCTTTCGCTATGAATGCTAACATACCATTTGCTTTCTTTCACTGCCTGCTGCACCTGCATGCCTAATTTCAATGACTGGTGTACCATGACACCCAGGTCTCGTTGCATCTCCCTTTTCCTAATCTGCCACCATTCAGATATAATAGTCTACCCTCATGTTTTTGCCACCAAAGTGGATAACCTCACATTTATCCAAATCATTATAACTGCATCTGCCATGCATCTGCCCATTCACTCAGCCTATCCAAATCACCCTGCAGCCTCCTAGCATCCTCCTCACACCTAACTATGCCCAGCTTGGTTGTCATCTGCAAATTTGTAGATGTTTGCATTCAATTCCTCGTCCAAATCATTAATGTATATTGTAAATGGCTGGGGTCCCGGCACTGAGCCTTGCGGTACCCCACTACTCACTGCCTTTTTAAAAAGTGGGGTTACATTAGCTACCCTCCAATCCTCAGGAGCTACTCCAGAATCTAAAGAGTTTTGACCAATTATCACTAAGGCATCCACTATTTCTGGGGTTACTTCCTTAAGTACCCTGGGATGCAGCCTATATGGCCCTGGGGATTTATCGGCCTTTAATCCATTCAATTTACCTAACACCACTTTCCCGCTAACCTGGATTTCACTCAGTTCCTCCATCTCATTTGACCCGCGATCCCCTGCTATTTCCGGCAAATTATGTATGTCTTCCTTAGTGAAGACAGAACCAAAGTAGATATTCAATTGGGCTGCCATGTCCTTGTTCCCCATGATCAATTCACCTGTTTTTGACTGCAAGGGACCTACATTTGCTTAACTAATCTTTTTCGCTTCACATATCGATTTAAAACTGTTTGAAGTCAGTTTTTATGTTTCCTGCCAGTTTTCTTTCATAATCCATTTTCTCCTTCCTAATTAAGCCGTTTGTTCTCCTCCGTTGGCCTCTGAATTTCTCCCAGTCCTCTGGTAGGCTGTTTTCTCTGGCTAATTTGTACGCTTTAACTTTTGCTTTGATATTATCCCTGATTTCCCTTGTTATCCACGGATGCACTACCTTCACTGATTTATTATTATGCCATATTGGGTTGAACAATTGTTGTAGTTCATCCATGCAGTCTTTAAATGCCTTCCATTGCATATCCACCGTCAACCCTTCAAGAATCAATTGCCAGTCTATCTTGGCCAATTCATGTCTCATACCCTCATAGTTACCTTTCTTTAAGTTCAGGACCCGTGTCTCTGAATTAACAATGTCACTCTCCATCCTAATGTAGAACTCAACCATTTTATGGTCACTCTTGCCCAAGGGGCCACGCACAACAAGGCTGCTAACTAATCCTTCCTCATTACTCAATACCTAGTCTAGAATAGCCTGCTCTATCGTTGGTTCCTCTACATGTTGGTTTAGAAAACTATCCCGCATACTTTCCAAGAAATCCTCTTCCTCAGCACCCCTGCCCATTTGATTCACCCAATCTATATGGAGATTAAAGTCACCCATTATAACTGTTTTACCTCTGTTGCACAGATTTCTAATTTCCTGATTGATGCCATCCCCAACTCCACTACTACTGTTAGGTGTCCTGTACACAACAGCCACTATCGTTTTCTGCCCCTTAGTGTTTCGCAGCTCTACCCATATCGATTCCACATCCTCCAAGCAAATGTCCTTCCCTTCTATTGCGTTAATCTCCTCTCTAACCAGCAGCGCTACATATAAACATAGAACATAGAAACATAGAAAAATAGGTGCCATTCGGCCCTTCGAGCCTGCACCGCCATTCAATATGATCATGGCTGATTATCCAACTCAGTATCCTGTACCAGCCTTCTCTCCATACCCACTGATCCCATTAGCCACAAGATCCACATCCAACTCCCTCTTGAATATAGCCAATGAACTGGCCTCAACGACCCTCTGTGGCAGAGAATTCCAGAGACTCACCACTCTCTGTGTAAAGAATGTTTTCCTCATCTCGGTTCTAAAGGAATTCCCCCTTATCCTTAGACTGCGATCCCTTGTTCTGGACTCCCCCAACATCGGGAACAATCTTCCTGCATGTAACTTGTCCAACCGCTTTAAGAATTTTGGTAAGATTCTATAAGATCCCCCTCAATCTTCTATATTCCAGTGAGTACAAGCCGAGTCTAACCAGTTTTTCTTCATATGAAAGTCCCTACATCCAGGAATCAGTCTGGTGAACCTTCTCAGAACCCCCTCTATGCAAGAATGTCTTTCCTCAGATTTGGAGACCAAAACTGTACGCAATACCCCCAGGTGTGGTCTCACACCAAAACCCTGTACAACTGCAGTAGAACCTCCCTGCTCCTATACTCGAATCCTTTCGCTACGAATGCTAACATACCATTTGCTTTCTTCACTGCCTGCTGCACTGCATGCCTACTTTTAATGACTGGTGTCCATGACACCCAGGTCTCGTTGCATCTCCCATTTTCCTAATCTGCCTCCATCAGATAATAGTCTACCCTCATGTTTTTGCCACCAAAGTGGGATAACCTCGCATTTATCCACATTATACTGCAATCTGCCATGCATCTGCCCATTCACTCAGCCTATCCAAATCACCCTGCAGCCTCCTAGCATCCTCCTCACACCTAACTATACCCCCAGCTTGGTGTCAACTGCAAATTTGGAGGTGTTGCATTCAATTCCCTCGTCCAAATCATTAATGTATATTGTAAATAGCTGGGGTCCCAGCACTGAGCCTTGCGGTACCCCACTGCTCACTGCCTGCCATTCTGAAAAGGACCCAGTTTACTCCTATCCTTTCCTTCCAGTCTGCTACCCCCCCTTTTCCTCTCTGTCTATCCCTCCTGAAAAATTGAAATGTTCAGGGATGTTTCAGCTCCTAGCCTTGGTCACCCTGGAACCATGTTTCCGTGATCCCAACTATATCATAATCATTAAGAGCTATCTGCACATTCAACTCATCCACCATATTACGAATGCTCCTCGCATTGAGACACAAAGCCTTCAGGCTTGGTTTTACAACGCTCTGATCCCCTTAGACAATTATGATTTTTTGATGTTTGCCCTGGATTTGTCTGCCTGCCACTTTTCACCCTGCTACATATTGCTTCTATCCTCATTTTACACCCCTCTGCCTCTCTGCTCACACATTTAAGAAATCCACCACCTCTTATTCTCTGTTTATTCTATTGTTCCTCTTTCTTCCCAACATGTTGGGTCTGAGTGCTTCCCTTCTCTGCCTCCTGCCTCATACACTGTCTACTTGTGTTCTCTAATTTGTGTCCCTCCCCCCCCTCCCCTCCAACCGATCTAGTTTAAAAGTCTCCCCAGCAGCCGTTGCAAATCTCCCCGCCAGGATATTGGTTCCCCTCGGGTTCAAGTGCAACCCATCATTTTTGTACAGGTCACACCTTCCCTAAAAGAGGTACCAATGATCCAGAAAATTTGAATCCCTGCCCTCTGCACAGTCCTTCAGCCACGCATTTTATCATCCACCTTGCTCCATTCCTACTCTCACTGTCGCGTGGCACAGGCAGTAATCCTGAGATTGTTACCTATGGCGATCCTTCTCCTTAACTCTCCCCCTAACTCCCTAAATTCTCATTGCAGGATCTCTTCTCTATTTCTACCTATGTCATTGGTACCTATATGTACCACGACCTTGGGACTCCTCTCCATCCCATTTCAGGATATCTTGGACACGTTCAAATCACATCCCGGACCCCGGCCCAGGGAGGCAACTACATCCGGGCTCTGACTGCGTCAACAGAAATCGCCTATCTGACCCCCAACTATAGTTCCCCTATTACTGCTGCCCTCCTCTTCTTTTCCTTGCACTTCTGTGCAACAGGGCTGGTCTCTGTACCCGAGGCCCGGCCGCTTTTGCTACCCCCTAGGTAGGCTATCTCCCCAACAGGACTCAAACACGAGTTATTGCCAAGGTGCACAGCCAGCGGGGTAATCTCTAGTCCCTGCCTCTGCCCCTTGCCTCTCCTAATCTTAGAAACATAGAATCATAGAAATTAGGTGCAGGTGTAGGCCATTCAGCCCTTCGAGCCTGCACCGCCTTCAATATGATCATGGCTGATCATCCAACTCAGTAACCCGTACCTGCCTTCTCTCCATACCCTCTGATCCCTTAGCCACAAGGGCCACATCCAACTCACTCTTAAATATAGCCAAAGAACTGGCCTCAACTACCCTCTGGGCAGAGAGTTCCAGAGACTCACCACTCTCTGTGTGAAAAAAGTCTTTCTCATCTCGGTCTTAAGGATTTCCCCCTTATCCTTAAGCTGTGACCCCTTGTCCTGGACTTCCCCAACATCGGGAACAATCTTCCTGCATCTAGCCTGTCCAACCCCTTAAGAAAAAAAATTTTGTAAGTTTCTATAAGATCCCTCTCAATCTCCTAAATTCCAGAGAGTATAAACCGAGTCTATCCAGTCTTTCTTCATAAGACAGTCCTGACATCCCAGGAATCAGTCTGGTGAACCTTCTCTGCACTCCCTCTATGGCAATAATGTCCTTCCTCAGATTTGGAGACCAAAACTTTACGCATACTCCAGGTGTGGTCTCACCAAGACCCTGTACAACTGAAGTAGAACCTCCCTGCTCCTGTACTCAAATCCTTTTGCTATGAAAGCTAACATACCATTCGCTTTTTTCACTGCCTGCTGCACACTGCATGCCTACTTTCAATGACTGGTGTACCATGACAACCCAGGTCTCGCTGCATCTCCCCTTTTCCTAATCGGCCACCATTTAAATAATAGTCTGCTTTCCTGTTTTGCCACCAAAGTGGATAACCTCACATTTATCCACATTATACTGCATCTGCCAAACATTTGCCCACTCACCCAGCCTATCCAAGTCACCTTGCAGTCTCCTAGCATCCTCCTCACAGCGAATACACTGCCCCCCAGCTTAGTGTCATCCGCAAACTTGGAGATATTGCCATCAATTCCCTCATCCAGATCATTAATATATATTGTAAATAACTGGGGTCCCCCAGCACTGAGCCCTGCGGTACCCCACTAGAGTTACTGCCTGCCATTGCGAAAAGGACCCGTTTTACTCCTACTCTTTGCTTCCTGTTTGCCAGCCAGTTCTCTATCCACCTCAAAACTGAACCCCTAATACCGTATGCTTAAGTTTGTATACTAATCTCTTATGCGGGACCTTGTCCGAAAGCCTTCTGGAAGTCAGATATACCACATCCACTGGTTCTCCCTTATCCACGCTACTAGTTACATCCTCGAAAAATTCCACAAGATTCGTCAGACATGATTTACCTTTTGTAAATCCATGCTGACTTTGTCCAATGATTTCACCACTTTCCAAATGTGCTGCTATCCATCTTTTAATAACTGACTCTAGCAGTTTCCCCACTACCGATGTTAGACTAACTGGTCTGTAATTCCCCGTTTTCTCTCTCCCTCCCTTCTTAAAAAAGAGGGGTTACATTTGCTACCCGCCAATCCTCAGGAACTACTCCAGAATCTAAAGAGTTTTGAACGATTATCACTAATGCATCCACTATTTCCTGAGCTACTTCCTTAAGTACTCTGGGATATGCAGCCTATCTGGCCCTGGGGGATTTATCGGCCTTTAGTCTATTCAATTTACCCAACTCCACTTCCCGACTGACTGGATATTCACTCAATTCCTCCTTGACCCACAGTCCCCCTGCTATTTCAGGCAGATTATTTATGTCTTCCTTAGTGAAGACGGAACCAAAGTAGTTATTCAATTGGTCCGCCCATATCCTTGTTCCCCCATGATCAACTCACCTGTTTCTGACTGCATGGGACCTACATTTGTTTTAAACTAACCTCTTTCCTCTTCACATATCTATAAAAACTTTTGCAGTCAGTTTTTATGTTCCTGCCAGTTTTCTTTCATAAAATCTATTTTTCCTTTCCATAATTAAGCCCTTTGTCCTCCTCTGCTGGTCTCTGAATTTCTCCCAGTCCTCTGGTATGCTGCTTTATCCCTGGCTACTTTGTACGCTCATCCTTTTTCTTTGATACTATCCCTGATTTCCCTTGTTATCCTCGGATGCCTACCTTCCCCTATTTATTCTTTTGCCAAACAGGGATGAACAAAAAAAAAAAAAAAAAAAACCATTTTTGTAGTTCATTCCATAGCAGTCTTTAAATGTCTTTTCATTGTATATCCACCGTCAACCCTTTTAGAATTAATTGCCAGTCAATCTTGGCCAATTCACGTCTATACCCTCAAAGTTACCTTTCTTTAAGTTCAGAACCATTGTTTCTGAATTAAACAATGTACCTCTCCATCCTAATGAAGAACTCAACCATATTATGGTCACTCTTGCCCAAACCCCCCCCCGGGGGCACCCCCGCTATCCGTACAACAAGACGGCTAATTACCCCTTCCTCATTACTCAAAACCCAGTCTAAAATAGCCTGCTCTTCTCGTTGGGTTGGTTCCTCTACATGTTGATTTAGATAACTATCCACGCTATACATTCCAAAAAATCCTCTTCCTCAGCACCCCTGCCAATTTGATTAACCCAATCTATATGTAGATTGAAGTCACCCGATTATAACTGTTTTGCATTTTCGACCGCACGTCATTTCTTAATTTCCTGTTTGATACCATCCCCCCCCAACTTCTCTGCTACTGTTAGGGTGGGCCACCTGTACACAACACCCCCACCAGCGTTTTTCTGCCCCTTAGTGTTTTTGTAGCTCTACCCATACCGATTCACATCCTCCAAGCTAATGTCCTTCCTTTCCATTGCGTTAATCTCCTCTCTAACCAGCAGCTACCCCACCTCCTTTTTCCTTTCTCTCTATCCCTCCTGAATATTGAATATCCCTCGGATGTTCAGCTCCAGCCTACGTACCCTGGAGCCATTGTCTCGTGATCCCAACTATATCAATATTCATTAATATCCACGTGTTGACCACGTGTCTGCCTTCCTGTGATTTTGGAGTGACTACCTCCTGTAACTCATCTCTATGACCCCCTCACTCTCCCTGACCAACGGAGGTCATCGAGCTGCTGTCCTTGCCAGGTACCGAATACGGTCCCTTGGAGCCCCATCTTTGACGTACCTGGCGCAGATGTGGACTCTGGAGAGCTATCTAACTGCATGGCCTCCACATCTGACATCCAGAACAGTAAAACTGTCCTGGCACTCATCCTCCCCCTTACTGGCTACAATACAAAGTACAATACCATATAACCATTATAACAATTACAGCACGGAAACAGGCCCTCTCGGCCCTTCCAGTCCGTGCCGACCATTTATTTTCCCCTAGTCCCATCTACCAGCACTCAGACCATACCCCTCCATTCCCTTCCGTCCATATTCCTATCCACTTTACTTTTAAATGTTAAAATCGATCCTGCCTCCACCACTGCTGCTGAAGCTCATTCCACACAGCCACCACCCTCTGATAAGAGGTTCCCCCTCATGTAACCCCTAAACTTCTGTCCCTTAATTATCATGTCATGCCCTCTTTTGTTTGAATCTTCCCTTTTTTTTCCCTACCCTCAATGGGCTTATCCACGTCAACTCTGTCTATCCCTTTCATGGTTTTAAAGGACCTCAATCAAAGTCCCCCCCTTAACCCTCTGCGCTCCAGAGAATAAAGACCTAACTTGTTCAACCTTTCTCTGTAACATAGTTGCTGGAACCCTGGCAACATTCTAGTAAATCTCCTCTGTACACTCTCTCTATTTTGTTGACATCCTTCCTATAATTAGGAATATAGAGATATAATATTAATTTATAATTACAATTAAAAATACAATACAGTACAAAGCAAGGATTATAGCTGGAATAAATCAGCAGGGATCTGTCTGCCAATCTGCAGCTCCCCTCGAGTCCGCTTCCAGCATTCAGCGGATTCCTCAAGCCCACTTGCTTTGGACTGCGAACTGCGAATGAAACGCTAAGGAACTGCAACCGCTCCTGGGCCAAAGGCCCGCTATCGAGTTTTGAAATTTACAGCTCGGACACCACTCCTCCCACTGTAACCGCTCCTGGCCAAGCCCCGCTATCGAGTTTTTAAACTTACAGCTCGTACATCGCTTCGACTCCCACTGCAAGCCGCTCCGTGGGCCTCTGTGTGGAAACAAGCCCCGCGATCGAGTTTTTAAACTTACAGCTCGGACATCGCTCCTCCCACTGCAACCGCACCCTGGGCCTCTATCTATGTATCTATCTATGTATCTATCTGTCTCTCAATCTACCTACATACCTACATAGCTTCCTACCTACCTTCCTACCTACCTTCCTACCTATCTATCTATCTATCTATCTATATCTTCTATCTATCTATCTATCTATCTATCTATCTTCTATCCTACTAATCTAATCTATCTATCTATCTATCTATCTATCTATCTATCTATCTATCTATCTATCTATCTATCTATCTATCTCTATCTATCTATCTATCTATCTATCTATCTATCTAACGATCTATCTATCTATCTCTATCTATCTATCTATCTATCTATCTATCGTGTCTGTCTGTCTGTCTGTCTTTCTGTCTGTCTATCTCTCTATCCTCTACTATCTCTCTATCTATCTATCTAATCTATCTGTCTAATCTATCTATATATCTATCTACTCTATCTGTCTGTCTGTCTGTCTGTCTGTCTGTCTGTCTGTCTGTCTGTCTGTCAGTCAGTTTGCCTGTCTGTCTGTCTGTCTATCTATCTACGATCTATCTATCTATCTATCTATCATCTATCTATCTATCTATCTATCTATCTATCTATCTATCTATCGATCTATTCTATCTATCGATCTATCTATCTATCTATCTATCCTGTCTATCTATCTATCTTTTTTATCATCGATTAAAATATTATATTTTTGCTCCAACTGCAGCTATGTGGACCAACAATATAACCTCCGACTACTTCCAGCTCCCTGCAATCTCACCATATCCTCTGACACCGCTATCTTTAAGAGCCCTATCTAGCTCTCTCTTGAAAGCATCAGAGAAACCTGCCTCCACCCCCCCTCTGAGGCAGCGAATTCCTCAGACTCACAACTCTCAGTGAGAATAAAGTGTTTCCTCATCTCCGTTCTAAATGGCTTAATCCTTATTCTTAAACTGTGGCCCCTGGTTCTGGACTCTCCCAACGTGGGGAACGTGTTTTCCTGCCCAAGCGTGTCCAAACCCTTCACAATCTTATATGTTTCAATTAGATGCCCTCTCATACCTTCTAAACTCCCAAGTGTAACAAGCCCAGCCGCTCCATTCTACGCAGCATATGACAGTCCCGCCATCCCTGGGAATTAACCGTATTAACCTACGCTGCACTCCCTCAATAGCAAGAATGCCCTTCCTCAAATTAGGGTACCAAAAACTGCACACAATACTCCAGGTGTGGGTCTCACTAGTGCTCTGTACAACTGCGAAAGGACCACTTTGCTCCTATACTCGACTCCTCTTGTGATATTAAAGGCCAACATGCCATTCGCTGTCTTCACTGCCTGCTGTACCTGCATGCTTACTTTTTCATAGATTGAAGCACAAGGACCCGCCAGATTCCGTTGTACTTCCCCTTTTCCCAACTTGACACCATTTAGATAATAATCTGCCTTCCTGTGTTTGCTACTATAGTGGATAACCTCACATTTATCGCATTAAACGCATCTGCCATGCATCTCACCACTCCCCCAACCTATCCTACCCTGCATTTCATAGCATCCTCCTCACAGTTCACACTGCCACCCAGCTTTGTGTCATCTGCAAATTTGCTGATGTTGCATTGAATCCCTTCATCCAAATCATTGATGTATAATTGTAATAGCTGTGGTCCCAGCACGAGCCTTGCGAACCCCACTAGTCGCTGTCTGCCATTCTGAAAGGGACCCGTTAATTCCCCACTCACTCTGTTTCCTGTCTGCCAAACCTATTTTTCTAACATGTCAGCACTCCACCCCCCAATACCATGTGCCCTAATTTAACTGACTAATTCCTATGTGTGACCTTAACACAACAAATGCTTTCTGAAAGTCCTAGGGACAATACAAATCCATTGTCTCACCCCTTGTCATTTTCCTTTTTTTTTCACATCTTCAAAAAAATTCCAGAAGATTAGTCAAGCATGATTTCACCCTTCCGTAAATCCATGCTGACTCGGACCGAACCTGTTTCTGCTATCTAAATGTGCGGCTATTTCATCTTTTTAATTGACTCCAGCATCTACTCTCCACCACCGATGTCAGGGTAACTGGTCAATATTTCCCCGTTTTCTCTCTCCCGCCTTTCTTAAAAAGTGGGATAACATTAGCTACCCTCCAACCACAGAAATGACCAGAGACTATAGAACATTGGACAATTATCAGCATAGCATCCTCGATTTTCTAGAGCCACTTCTCTGTCCCTGGGATGCAGACCTCAGGCCAATAGGCCATCACCCGCTTGCCTACCTGTCTGTCTTTTCGATGAGAGGTACACCCTTGGATATTTAGTCCCAGGCCCTTGGCCATCTTGCAGCCCATGTTTCTCTGAAATTCCCACAACATCCATAATTTTTTTTTTCCCCAATTTCTAACTGAACCAAAGCACGTCCATTTAATTCTTAACTTCGCGCATTATATAGAACACTTTGACCTCAGTATTCACGTCCCCCTCGCGCCTCTCGCAATTGGTATGGACTTACTCTATTATTCCTTCTCGGGACTTTCCTTCCATTATGTCGAGAATTAGGTAATTTTTCCTGCAGTCACTTCCCTTCAACTCAATCTTTTTTTAACTACCAATTTGTCATTCCCTCACCCCCCCCCCCCCCCCCCCCCCCCCCCCCCCCCCCCCCCCCCCACCCCCCCCCCCCCCCCCCCCCCCCCCCCCCCCCCCCCCCCCCCCCCCCCCCCCCCCCCCCCCCCCCCCCCCCCCCCCCCCCCCCCCCCCCCCCCCCCCCCCCACCCCCCCCCCCACCCCCCCCCACTATTTAGTTAAAACCCACACGTGTAGCCCTAGCAACTGCTGCCAAATGTTCAGTCCCCCTCCAGTTAAGTCGCGTAAACCGTCCCATTAGTAAATGTTTAAAGAAGGAACGCAGATGCTGGAGAATCGAGGGTTACACAAAAGTTGGAGAAACTCAGCGGGTGCTGCAGCATCTAAGGATGCGAAGGAGATAGGCGACGTTTCGGGTCGAGACTTCTTCAGACTGGTCATGGATCAGTGAAAACGACGAGATATAGGGGGGTAACCCCGGGGTCGGTGAGACCAGCGGAGGCTTGGCGATCGCTTCGCCGAAACACCTCCGCTCGATATGTCTCCGGCCCCAGCTCCCCCCCGCCCCCCCCCCCCCGCCCGCCCCCCCCGCCCCCCCCCCCCCCTCCCCCCCCCCCCCCCCCCCCACCCCCCCCTCCGCCCGTCCGCCCCCCGTCCCCCCCCCTTTCCGCCCCTCCCCCCGCAATTCCCACCCGCCCCCGGCACCTCCCGCCCCCCCCCGGCCCCTCCCCGCATTTACCCCGCCTCCCCCGCAATAACCAACCCGACACTCCCGGTGGCTCAGCACTTCAATCCCCCCTCCCATTCCGTATCCAGACTTCTGCACGTCCTGGGCTTCTCCTCTACGGCCAGAGTGAGCAACACGCGCTGGAGGACAACACCTCATATTCCGCTTGGGGCGTCTGTTCCTTTGGGCTTGAATATTGAATTTTATCAATCTGTTAACCCTTGCTGTCTCCTCCCCTTCCCACCTCTCCCTCGGCCCTCGGGCCTGGCATTCCTCTATCTCTTATTCCCTCCCCCACCTAGTCGCACCAGCTTCTCATTTTCACACACAAACAGCATACATTGCTTGTTCCCTTTATCACGATACTTTTTGGCATATCTTCACTCATTGTTCCTTAATCTTCTCACATCACCGTCTATATCTCTTCGTTTCTGATCCCTGACCAGTCTGTAGAGGTCTCGACCCGAAACGACGCTTATCTCCTTCGCTCTTAGATGGCTGCGGCACCCGCTGTGTTTCTCAGCTTTTTGTGTAACCCCCCATTAGTAAGGTTACCCGTACCCAGGGATGAGGTTGAATAGGCTGGATCTACGTATATTTCCTTTGAGGACATGAGGATGAGGAGTGATCGGTGTAGAAGGGCGCACCTATCACGAGAAGAATGGTTCGGCAGATGCACATAGTCTTCTTTCCCAGGGTATGGCTGTTCGAAGACCAGATGGCATATGGTCAAGGTGAAGGGGGGAATTATTTAATAGGGATCTGAGGGGGTTAAATGTCACATAAAATGGAGTGGGTGGGCGAGATAATGCTGTCAGGTGAGGGATTTGGGCTGGGACAATCCCAACATTTTAAGAAACAGTTGGGACAGGTACATGGATAGGTACATTTGGATGGATGAAGCGTGGACCAATTGAAGGCCAGGTGGGACTTGTACGTGGGAGTTTGACCGGTGTGCGGACAGGTTGGGTCGAAAGGTATGTTTCCATACTGTATCACTCTAAGAATCTATGACTATGATAAGACAATAGGTAGACGGGCAGGTAGTTATTGGACAAAGAAAGGACTCTGACGAAGGGACATGGGCAGGTTGGGGGTGGGCAGGAGAATTGCAGATGGATTTAGTGCAGCAAAGTGTGGGAGTCGTGCATTTTGGATAAATAATTAAGACGCAGGCTATGGGCGTAAAAGTGGGATAACCAGAAATCGAAGTGCAACGTGACATGGGGTACCCAAAAAGATATCTAAGTGAAACGTAGAGAGAATGTAAACTCACTTAGCATAAATTATATTGCATTTCAAATACACACCACCCTTACTTCATGAATTTAACTCATTTTATTCAATCTCCAATTTAGTAATATATCTCCCATATTT
>CM069170.1:3677309-3817054 GCA_035221665.1 Okamejei kenojei | reverse complement strand
CCAAGAGAGATAGTTTTCTCCCATCTGTGATAAATGCTTATCTCAAAGAGGCAACATAATCAACATTCCTTTGTCTTTTGCATAAAAACTCCAAATATGTTGGAATTAAATTTTTTGAAATGTTTATAAAAGTTATTTAAAGTAAAACTGAAACCCAACGCGAATGAGTATCTTTGAACAAACAGAAGGTCGGCTTTGAGGGTCTTCGTTCCACAAAGAGTTTACTTAACTATGGCTTAAATAACGGCTAAATAACTCTATACTAAAATTCTGGGATAAATGCATCCATACAACAACGCTTAAAATGTGGATTTCATATATGTACGAAACGTTACTCCTCGAGGAATGACGATTCGTCCTCGCAGGCAATTCAGGCATTCTTAAATTTGGTTCTCCAGTTACAAGCATTTCGGTGGCCAAAATAACTCTGGAAATAAACTTTTTTCAGAGAACTGGGGTGATGGGTAATTGTGTAAAGATATGAAGCAGGCATATCCCTTTTAATTTTATTCTCTTTATATTTTCGTTTTTTCCTTGTTCCCTTTCTGTTTGCTTTACATCTTTATGGGCTCTTCTCTTTCTTACGTTTTCACGAAACTATTAATATTCACAATCTTATCTCTTTTTTTCCTTGCTCCTGTTACTTTTTTATTTTTATTATTTTCTGTCTGAATCCATTTTTAAATGAGTTGCACATGAAATGTATTCTGTTATTCTTGGTTTACTACGGACCGTACGTTATTCTAAAAATAATCATAAAAACAAACATTTAAAAAAATAACGTATTGATGTTGGAAAACTTGACCCAGGTATCATGCGATCTAACTTAAACAAACTTTCTCCCAATAATCCCAGCAAGCAATTCCGACCTCCGCGGTATTAAATCCCAGCCACTTAATTACAGGCAGAAAAAATTGATAAAAGGAGAATGCCCATTATTAATGAAACTCACCATTTAAGAAAATGGCACGCCACATCTCTACATCGGGGGAGTGAACCCATGCCTCAATCAAACCCTGTTTGGTAAAATAAATGCTAGCAGTGTCCGTTCCCATCCCATGGTTGGGAAGCCCCAGACGCGTTTTGGACGCACAGCGAATTCAGTCATGATGCGTGGGTGGATTTGGGGTGGGGGGGGGGGGGGGGGGTGGGTTCGAGTGGTGTCCACGAAGGAATTGGAGGATCGCAGGGGACCTTCAGGCTGGATTATTGAGGGGGTGCAGGAGCAAACGCTGTAGATGCCGTGGGTGTTTTTTGCCAATACCCACTCTCCAGGACGACGACCCTCCGCATGGCACAAGCACCCTCCGCAGACAATGTCATTCGCCTTCAAAGACGGCACGCCTGTCATCCAGCCAGACAAGTGTCCCCCTCCGCCAGAGACATATTTCCTCCGCCTGGACCGACTTCCGCCTTTCCCGTTCAAACGCGTCTTCCCATCCGTCAAACACGTCTCCCATTCGCCCAAATAAGTTACCCTCTCAGTCAGACACGTTCCGAATCTCCGCCAGTAATGTCAATCCTCTCCTCCACAACACGTCGCCTTACGCCAGCCACATCTGCCTTCCTCCACACACCCCTGGCTTCGGTCAGTCACGGCTGTTCCTCCGCCAGACACGGCTGGTTCTCTTTCTGTACATCTGACTTCATGCCAGAAACGCCTGCTCCTCTACTCGATATGTCTGGTCCTCAGCCCACACTACACGTGCCACTCCGCCTAGACAACGCAGCCCCACAAAAGCAGACACGACTCCTCGTCAGAGCCATTGCAGAGGCTGCTACCGCAGCAACTCCGAAAACATACTTACATTCGAAAAGGTAGACAATGGCGATATAATGTTCGGACCTTTGTAGTTCAAATGCTGGCAAAAGGGCCAAACTGGCAAATGGGCCAGGCTTTGAAACATAGATACGTAGAAACATAGAAAATTGGCGCAGGTCGACGCTATTCGGATTCGGCCCTTCCAGTCAGCACCGCCATTCATTGTGATCGGTGGCTGATCGTCCCCAATACAATAATCATTGCCTGCCCTCTCAGAATATCCGTTGATTCCACTAGCCGCTAGAACTCTATCTAGCTTTCTCTTAAATCCATCCAGTGATTTGGCATCTCACTGCCCTCGTGGGGATAACATTAGCTATCCTCCAATCGACAGGAAACATCCTGAATCTATTGAACACTGGAAAATTGATCAGCAATGCGTCCACTATTTCTATGGCACCTCCCTGAGGACCCTGGAATGCAGACCATCAGGCCCAGGGGATTTATCACCTTCAGTCCCATAATAAATTCACCCGTGTCTGCTTCAAGGGACCCACATTTGACCTTTTTCCTTACATTTTCTTTTTTCCTTAACATATCTGAGGAAGCTTTTTAACTGTCCTCTTTATGTTTCCTGGCCTTACCCTCCTACTTCATTTTTCCAGCCCTCATTACCCGTTGTGTTTCCTTCTGTTGTCATATGAACGTTCCCCAATCCTCTGGCTTCAGGCAAACTCTTTGCTGGTGTTATAACATATTTTAACCATATAACCATATAACCAATTGCAGCACGGAAACAGGCCCTCTCGGCCCTTCCAGTCCAGCCGACCATTTGTTTTCCCATTAGTCCCATCTACTGCACTCAGACCATACCTCCATCCCTTTACGTCCATATACCTATCACTTACTTTTAAATGTAAAAATCGATCTGCCTCCACCACTTCCGCTGGAGCTCATTACACACAGCACCTTGAGTAAAGAAGTTCCCCCTCGCGTTACCCCTAAACCTCTGTCCCTTAAATATCTCATGTCATGTTCTTGTTTGAATCTTCCCTACCCTCAATGGGAAAAAACTGTTTCCACGTCAACTCTGTTATATCCCTTTCATCATTTAAAAAACCTCAATCTTGTCCCCCCTTAATCTGCTCTCCAAAGAATAAAGACCTAACTTGTTCAACCTTTCTCTGTACATAGTTGCTGGGACCCTGGAACCCTTTCTTGTCGTTTAATTCTATCCCTAACTTCTCTTGCCAGCCACGGTTGCCTCCTAATCCCCTTAGAATCTTTCTCCTTTTTGGAATGGAAATGATCCTGCGTCTTCCGGATTATGCCCTGAAATTCCTGCCTTCGCTGTTCCACTGTCATAAGTGATAGCAGTCCTTTTCCAGTCCTCCTTGGCCAGCTCCCTCTCTCATGCCTTCATCTCCCCTTTGTTCAACTGCATCACGGCCACTTCCGATTTAACATTCTCGATCATGAAATTGCAGATTAAAACGAATCATATTATGATCACTACCTCCAACCGGTTCCTTTACCTCGAGTTATCTTGACAAATCTGGTTTATTAGACAACACTACATCCAGAATTCCCTGTTCTCTTGGTCGGCTCCCATATAGAAGCTGCTCTAAGGATCCATCTCGAGGCACACTACAAACTGTCATTCTTGGGCCCTGAACCAACTTGATTTTCCAAGTCTACCTGCATATTGAAATCCCCCATTCACACCACTTGCATTACTTTTGTAACATGCCAGTTTTTACACCTGCTGCAACTGACTCCCTACATGCGGGCAACTATTTGGCGGTATGTAGATTCCACCAATTAGTGTTTCCTTACCTTTACAATTCCTCAACTCAATCCAGAGTGATTCTGCCTCGCCAGTCCGTATGTCTTCCTTCGCAAGGAACTGAATTTCATCCCTCCCTCCTCTGCCCACCTGCCTGTCCCTTTCTATAGGATGTCCAACCCTGAATATTAAGTTTTCAGGCCCTGTCCTCCTGCAGCCAACCCTCAGTAATCCCCACAATGTCATATCTACCAACCTCTAACTGAGCCTCAAGCTCATCTACTTTACTTCTAATATTTCGCGAATTAATATACAATTACTTTTAATTCCTTACGCATCCCACCTTTCATACACATCCTATTACACGTGGCCATACTCTCTATCCCTTGTGAGCTTCCTTTCCCGTTCATTCTGGGGTCATTAACTATCCCTTTACTCTCTTTACCTTTAAATTCGTCCTTGACGATCCCATTTGACTCCCCCACCTCCTTATTTCGTGGTGAAATATCGTGTGGTGAAATCATAAGTGTAAGTAATTGCTGAAGCGATGTTGAAATACCATGAGGTAATGTTAATGTTCTTGTTTTCGTCTTCCAGATCCCACGGGAAGACTATCTCTAAGAGATATCAAGCATTTCTCTAGAACGCGCTGTCAGTTGCATTCCAGCATCGGACATTGAGCTTCTCTCTCGCTGCTCTCCAGGATGAAAGTTATGTTCACTGATTACCCGTTTTCTCTGCTGCCTTCAATAGTCCAGGTAGAAATGATTTATTACCCGATTGTAGCACTGTTTGGAATTCCTGGTAAGTAATTGGATCTATGTTAAGAATAGTTCATATGAGCGTTTTTTTATACTCATTATTGGCGGATATGTGGCGTTTAGATTTCCACTGTCCTCCAATCCATTGAAAGACGACTTTAGCCGTGTTTCTGAAGGGCTGACTGAGTAATACCACGTTGCGGTCACGTGAAACGTATCTTTAAAAACAGCAAATGCTGCAGTTGGTATTTCATTAATGTTCTGTTTGACTGAAAACTTCCTGCAGTCAATAAAAATATTTTGTGTTTATTTTATTGATTCAATTTATTAGCTAGACACCACCTCCATCCGGTGACAATCCGCGTCATCGTACACTTCGCTTACAGGTGCTGGATTAGTCGGCTCTTTGAGCCTTGCAGCGTCAATATGATCATGGCTTATATTCCAACTCAGTATCCCCGTACCTGCCTCTCTCCATACCCCTCCCCTTAGCCACAAGGACCATGTCTAACTCCCTCTTAATATAATTAACCGGCCTCAACTAACTTCTGTGGCAGAAATTCCACAGGTTCACCACTCTCTGGTGTGAAAAAGCTTTCATCTTCCTAAAAGATTTCCCCTTATCCTTAAAAATCCCCAACAGGAACAATCTTCCTGCATTAGCTTAAGAATTGTGTAAGTTTCTATAGGATCCCCACTCAATCTTCTAAATTCTAGCGCGTACAAGCCGAGTCTATCCAGTCTTTCTTCATTTGAAAGTCCTGACATCCCAGCAATCAGTCTGGTGAACCTTCTCTGTACTCCCTCTATGGCAAGAATGTCTTTCCTCAGATTTGGAAACCAAAACTGTACGCAATGCTCCAGATGTGGTCTCACCAAGACCACATCGCCTCTGCGCACACATGTATGGTGAGCCGTTCGGTTTCAACAAATACACTCTAGTTTCTCAGCAAATATGACACCGGCTGCGTTGACGTTGGCCAGAATGTCTCCACTGCTTTACACCCAGGTGAAGAATATTTATTATTCATCAACATTGACAAACTCGAATTATTTGCTAGAATATGGTCTCCATTTATTGATGTTCTGAAAGGGTAAATTGGTCCAGCACGGGAGCCTGACTGAAGCGTGTACCCTGGATTAGATGAATAGTTACGTTTACAATCTACGGATCTATCTCCAAAGCTGTATTATTGGTAATTTATTCTATTTTTTTTATCGTTTTTTCTTTCCATTATTGCTATCTATAAAAAAACAAAACAAATAGAAGCCGTGTTAATATGTAATTGATTAACGAGGGCCCCAACTATTTTGACAGTTGGGATCCCAACTATTAACATTATGTAATTGATGAACAAAATGTGTTTTGATTATGACATGTATATGCTTCTAAGAAAAATATTATTAAAAAAAAACCCCAAAACATTGCAATGACTGCCATGGGTGGATATCCACTGTTAGCAGGACCAAACATAGTCTACTCAAGGGGGCGCTCAATGTTTCCTTTTCTATGCATTGGTCTGTCTTTGCGCGTGAGAAGCAGTTGCCTTCTGTGGCATATGTGACAGTAGCCACATCGCTGCCGCAGGGAATCCATTGTACCGAGCAAGCGGCTGAAGGAATGCCCGGCTCTGCATGACACTGGTCAAAATCTCAGGTGCGTCTGTGGCGGTTCCGATATCCTCACCACGGCTCAATTTTCAGTCATCATTACATCTTATCAGATGGCATTTGATTTCACTATCGGTCACCAGTAAAATGCCTTGGCGTCGCGCTTCATTTTCAGATCACACATTTGCACCTGATGCGTCCACCACATGCATCCGACCTGATAAAGTACTCTGCGTGTGTAAACGCATTGTAAATTACGATTATTTTCATTCACACATCTATTGCGATTCCATTCGCCCGTCAACACTGGCGATAGTCCTAACAGTGGCAATGCGTTTCTTTCCCGTCGCCCATTTTGTCCGTGGCCTGTCGTGACTGTGTATACTCAACTCTAATCTTCATGTGAAATCGCGTGTTACGTGGGACACCCTTTACCCTACACTGCTAATGCACGTTGTCGATTTTTGATTCTTCCCGTAACACAGCTAATGTGATATCGATTGTCATCCTATCCCGGGGAAAGTGCGGTCTCTCCAAATGTGTTTCACGCTATCTTGTGGCCATGGCTGCGGCGGATCTGTTGGTTGCTGTAATTGACGTATTACTTTTATCGGATCAATGATTTATATTTCCCCACAACTTTTCTCCTCATTACTCAAGTCTGCTCCTTCCACCGGGCCCTTAACCACGCAATCACAGACATCTCCGTGTGGCTAACACTCTCGTTCACATTTGATCGATATTTGATGATTTGTTGCCACAAGCTGAGATCCAGATTTTGCACCGAGAAAACTGCAGCCAGGGTTATAGCAACCGTGTGTACGCTGTTCTGCTGCAAAAACATCCCCTGGTACTTTGCATTCGAACTTATTATATCCGTACACAATGTAGCATGGGGCTGTAATGTAAAACAAGAATTCTACTTTGAACCCACATGGATATTTTTCACCTGGATTCACCGATGTTTCAGCCCTCTGCTCCCAATGTTCCTGATATTACTGCTCAACGCTCTAACAGTCGGGCACATTTTAATGGCTAGTCGAATCCGCAAGAATCTGAGAGGCAGCAAGAATGGTGCGAATCAGAATGACGCCGAGCTGGAAAGCAGAAGGAAGTCAATCATCTTGCTCTTTGCAATTTCCAGCAACTTTATTATGCTGTGGATGACGTATTTTATATGTTTCCTCTGGATACAGGTAACAAAGCGGTATTATTCTACCGGTTTCAGTGACCCGTTGTTTATCGCGGACGAAACCAGCTACATGCTCCTGCTTTTGAGTTGCTGCACAAACACGTGTATTTACGCGGTAACTCAGTCTAAATTCAGAGAGGAACTGAAGAACGGGATGAAATATTTGCCGAGAATAATGTTTAAGGAAGGAAACCAATGTAGAAACTAGAGGCAATAAGTCACTGCAGAATTGAATTTCCCGTTGCATCTCCGCCAGCAATATTCTCATGTACCTCTGACCTATCTCTATGCAACATCCAACATATCCTGAAGAATTCTACATTTTACGTTAGTGAACGAGTCGGCAGGTTTAGGCTGGGTTAGATAATGAGCGAGCTAATGGTCATGGGCTAAATTGTAATCATGCATGCGCACAACTCTGATTTTTGGCTGTTGAGTAGAGCAACTGCTCGTGGATAAAAACTGTTTTTATGTCTGGCTGTGGCAGCTTTGACAGTCCGAAGCCGCCTTCCAGAGGGAAGTGATTCAAATCATTGTCATAAAGGCATAGTTTAACGGGAGATCTATGTGGTCCTGGGAAATAGATAGTAGGACATTTGTTTTAGAAAACACGAGACCAAGTGGAACCCGTCCCCCAACGCTGGGTTGGGTGGCGGCGTCACACGGGAGGGCCGGACCCGAATACCTGCGTCTCTTGTGCCCTTCTCTCCCGCTCTTTCTCCCGCTTATTTGTGAAACGTTGAGTTATATATCGCTGCGCCTCTTGTGCCCTTCTCTCCTGCTCTCCCCCCCTCTCTCTCTCTCTCTCTCTCTCTCTCTCTCTCTCTCTCTCTCTCTCTCTCTCTCTCTCTCTCCCGGTTATCTCTGTGACATTGAGTTGCGGCGGGTCCTGTTCCTTCTCTCCTGGTCTGTCTCTGGATTATCTCTGAGACGTTGAGTTCTTTCTTGCGACTCCTCTTGTGCCCTTCTGACCTGATCTCTCTCTCTCTCTCTCTCTCTCTCTCTCTCTCTCTCTCTCTCTCTCTCTCTCTCTCTCTCTCTCTCTCTCTCTCTCTCTCTCTCTCTCTCTCTCTCTCTCTCTCTCTCTCTCTCTCTTTCTCTTGCTCGCTCTCTATCTCTCTCGATTACCCCTGAGACAGTGAGTTCGTTCTTGTTGCTTCTTCTGTGCCTACTGTTCCTCACTACATCTCGCTGTCGATTTTTGACTTTCCTTGACCATTCTGCACCTCTTTTTCTCCGTCATCTTTGCATGATTTTAGAATATTGGAACTGTAAATGAAAAGAGTGTTCTTCTTTTAAATAACCTAATGATTACGTTAAAAAATGCCCCAAACACAATCTCAGTTGTTACTGAACACAGAATAATGGGATGAACATGGAGTTTTTCTTGTGGAATTAAAACAATGTGAATGAAACATATTTTAATTGCATTTGCAAATGAAACTATTTCTGTATGTTTGTTAAAAATGCAACTGTTGTAAAATACATCTTACTCGGTGTAATCGACAATTCTTTTTAAAAAAACAACTGTTTAAATAAACCGTTTTTAAATAAGTGAAATAGCCCAAACACAATCTCAGTTGTTAATGAACACAGATTAATGGATGAAAATTTAGCGTTTCCTGTACAATTAAATTAATGTGAATGAAAATTTATTTTAATTGCAACTGTTGCTAAAAATGTTATTGAAATGAATCGCGATGTATGTTTGCAAATGCAACTCTGTTGAAATATAACTCATTCAATCGCGAAGTTGTTATGAAATCCAACTGTATATCTGTTAAAATGAATGCAAGTCGTAAAATAAATCTTAATTAATGTAACCGCCAAGTAACCACCAAGTAAATACAACTTTTTGTAATAACGGATCAGAGTAAAAGGACCTTTAATTGCGACTGTAAATCAAAGCAATAGCGAAGCATTTGGATCTCAGGCCCAGGAGCGGTGCAGTGGGAGGAGCGACGTCCGACCTGTAAGTTTAAAAACTCTATCGCGGGGCTTGTTTCCACAGAGGCCCAGGAGAGGTTGCAGTGGGAGGAGCCTAAATCCGTAACGTTCCATTCGCAGCTCGCAACAAGTGGGCTTGAGGAAGCAGCAGATTGGCAGTCAGTTCCCTGCTGATTTCATTCAGCTAAAATCCTTGCATTGTATTGTGCCAGGGCAGTTTACTGTTCTGGATGTCAGATGTGGGAGGTCATGCAGTCAGATAGCTCTCCAGACGTCCACATCTGCGCCAGGTGCGTCAAGATGGCGCTCCAAATGGACCGTATTCGGTACCTGGAGCAGCAGCTCGATGACCTCCGTCTGGTCAGGGAGAGTGAGGAAGCCATAGAGAGGAGCTACAGACAAGTGGTCACTCCAAAACCATAGGAGGCAGAAAAGTGGGTCACGGTTAGGAGAGGCAAGGGGCAGAGGCAGGGACTAGAGAGTACCCGGTGGCTGTACACCTTGGCAATAAGTACTCCTGTTTGAGTACTGTTGGGGGGCACAGCCTAACTGGGGGAGCAACAGCGACCGGGCCTCCGGTACAAAGACCGGCCCTGTTGCTCAGAAGGGTAAGGAAACGAAGAGGAGGGCAGCAGTAATAGGGGACTCTATAGTTAGGGGGTCAGATAGGCGATTCTGTGAACGCAGTCAGGAGACCCGGACGGTAGTTTGCCTCCCTGGTGCCAGGGTCCGGGATGTGACTGAACGTGTCCAAGATATCTTGAAATGGGAGGGAGAGGAGCCAGAGGTCGTGGTACATATAGGTACCAATGACATAGGTAGAAAAAGAGAGGAGGTCCTGAAAGGAGATTTTAAGGAGTTAGGAAGAGTGTTAAGGAGAAGGACCGCAAAGGTAACAATCTCAGGATTACTGCCTGTGCCACGCGACAGTGAGAGTAGGAATGGAGCAAGGTGGAGGATAAATGCGTGGCTAAAGGACTGGTGCAGAGCGCAGAGATTCAAGTTTCTGGATCATTGGGACCTCTTTTGGGGAAGGTGTGACCTGCACAAAAAGGACGGGTTGCACTTGAACCCGAGGGGAACCAATATCCTGGCTACTGGGGAGACTTTAAGCTACATCGGTTGGGGGGAGGGACTCAAATAGAGAAGGCAAGTAGTCCGTTTGTGAGGCAGGATGCAGAGAAGAGAAGCAGAGAGACAGAGGGGTGTAAAATGAGGATAGGAGCAATAGGTAGCAAGGTGAAAAGTGGCAGGAAAACAAATCCAGGGCAAAAATCAAAAAGGGCCACTTTTCAACATAATTGTAAAAGGGCCAAGAGTGTTGTAAAAACAAGCCTGAAGGCTTTGTGTCTCAATGCGAGGAGCATTCGTAATAAGGTGAATGAGTTGAATGTGCAGATAGCTATAAATAATTGCATGACCATACCCCTCCATATCGTTGGGATCACGGAGACATGGCTCCAGGGTGACCAAGGCTGGGAGCTGAACATCCAGGGATATTCAATATTCAGGAAGGATAGACAGTGAGGAAAAGGAGGTGGGGTAGCGTTGCTGGTTAGAGAGGAGATTAACGCAATAGAAAGGAATGACATTAGCTTGGAGGATGTGGAATCGATATGGGTGGAGCTGCGAAACACTAAGGGGACAGAAAACGCTAGTGGGTGTTGTGTACAGGCCACCTAACAGTAGTAGTGGAGTTGGGGATTGCATCAAACAGGAAATTAGAAATGTGTGCAACGAAGGTAATACCGTTTATAATGGGTGACTTCCATCTACATATAGATTGGGTGAATCAAATTGGCAGGGGTGCTGAGGAAGAGGATTTCTTGAATGTATGCGGGATTGTTTTCTAAACCAACATGTGGAGGAACCAACGAGAGAGCAGGCTATTCTAGACTGGATATTGAGTAATGAGGAAGGGTTAGTTAAAGCCTTGTTGTACGTGGCCCCTTGGGTAAGAGTGCCAAAATATGGTTGAGTTCTTCATTAGGATGGAGAGTGACATTGTAATTCAGAAACACGGGTCCTGAACTTAAAGAAATGTAACTTTGATGGGTATGAGACGTGAATTGGCCAAAATGGACTGGCAATTGATTCTTGAAGGGTTGGCGGTGGATATGCAATGGAAGCATTTGAAGATACTATGGATGAACTACAACAATTGTTCATCCCAGTATGGCAAAAGAATAAATCAGGAAGGTGGCGCATTCGTGGATAACGAGGGAAATGTGGGATAGTATCAAAGAAAAAGATGAAGCGTACAAATTAGCAGAAAAAGCAGCCTACCAGGGGACTGGGAGAAATTCAGAGACCAACAGAGGAGGAAAAGGGCTTAATTAGGAAAGGGGAAAATGAAGTATGAAAGAAAACTGGCAGGAAACATAAAAACTGGACTGCAAAAGTTTTTATCGATATGTGAAGCGCAAAAGATTAGTTAAAACAAATGTAGGTCCCTTGCAGTCAGAAACGGGTGAATTGATCATGGGGAACAAGGACATGGCAGACCAATTGAATAACTACTTTGGTTCTGTCTTCACTAAGGAAGTCATAAATAATTTGCCGGAAATAGCAGGGGATCGCGGGTCAAATGAGATGGAGGAAATGTGTGAAATCCACGTTAGCTGGAAAGTGGTGTTAGGTAAATTGAATGGATTAAAGGCCGATAAATCCCAAGGGCCAGATAGGCTGCATCCCAGGGTATTTAAGGAAGTAGCCCCCGAAATAGCAGATGCCTTAGTGATAATTTTTCAAAAACTCTTTAGATTCTGGAGTAGTTCCTGAGGATTGGAGGGTAGCTAATGTAACCCCACTTTTTTTAAAAGGGAGGGAGAGAGAAAACGGGGAATTACAGACCAGTTAGTCGAACATCGGTAGTGGGGAAACTGCTAATGTCAATTATTAAAGATGGGATAGCAGCGCATTTGGAAAGTGGTGAAATCATTGGACAAAGTCAGCACGGATTTGCGAAGGTAAATCATGTCTGACGAATCTTATTGAATTTTTTGAGGATGTAACTAGTAGAGTGGATAAGGGAGAAGCAGTGGATGTGTTATATCTGGACTTTCAGAAAGCTTCGACAAGGTCCCACACAAGTGATTGGTATACAAACTTAAAGCACACGGTATTGGTGGTTCAGTATTGATGTGGATAGAGAACTGGCTGGCAGACAGGAAGCAAAAGAGTAGGAGTGAACGGGTCATTTTCAGGATGGCAGACAGTGACTAGTGGGGTGCCGCAAGGCTCAGTGCTGGGACCCCAGATTTACAATATACATTAATGATTTGGACAAGGGAATTAAATGCAACATCTCGAAGTTTGCGGATGACACGAAGCTGGGGGGCAGTGTTGGCTGTGAGGAGAATGCTAGGAGGTTGCAGGATGACTTGGATAGATTAGGTGAGTGGGCAAATGCATGGCAGTTGCAGTATATTGTGGATAAATGTTAGGCTACTTTGGTGGCAAAAACAAAAAGGTAGACTATTATTTGAATGGTGACCGATTGGGAAAAGGGGAGATGCAGCGAGACCTGGGTGAAATGGTACACCAGTCATTGAAAGTAGGCATGCAGGTGCAGCAGGCTGTGAAGAAAGCGAATGGCTGTTGGCATTCATAGCACAATGATTTGAGTACAAGAGCAGGGAGGTCCTACTGCAGTTGTACAGGGTCTTGGTGAGGCCACACCTGGAGTATTGCGTACAGTTTTGGTCTCCTAATCTGAGGAAAACATTCTTGCCATAGAGAGTACAGAGACGGTTCGCACCAGACTGATTCCTTGGGTGGCACGACTTCCATATGAAGAAAGACTGGATAGACTCGGGTTGTACTCGCTGGAATTTAGAAGATTGAGGGGTGATCTCATAGAGACTTACAAAATTCTTAAGGGGTTGGACAGGCTAGATGCAGGAAGATTGTTCCCGATGTTGGGGGAAGTCCAGGACAAGGGGTCACAGTTTAAGGATAAGGGGGAAGCCTTTTAGGACCGAGATGAGAAAATCGTTTTTCACACAGAGGTGGTGAATCTGTGGAATTCTCTGCCACATAAGGTAGTTGAGGCCAGTTCGTTGGCCATATTTAAGAGGGAGTTAGATATGGCCCTTGTGGTTGAAGGGTTCAGCGGGTATGGAGAGAAGGCAGGTACAGGATACTGAGTTGGATGATCAGCCATGATCATATTGAATGGCGTTGCAGGCTCGAAGGGCCGAATGGCCTGCTCCTGCTCCTAATTTCATGTTTCTATGTATCTATTCAATCATTTTCGCAAGTGTTTTCATCAATGCAACTGTGTTTAAGTAAATGTGTTTAATGCATGGAACTCAATTTAATTGCCAATGTTTTCTTCAATAAATGTTAATCAATGAAATCGTTGTATTTTTTTCAAGCAGTTGTCTCATTAAAGTGTAAAATCGTGAAGTGATACTGAAAATGCAAAATGTCCGTCTTTTACCAATTGAAAAAGTAAATCAAGGCAATATCGATTTTTTTTGGAAATGCAAGCTATATAAAATATATGAAAGCTCATCCTGAAAGAAAGCGAAGTCAGAACGATCTGGAACGTAAACTCTGCTCCGTTTACGTGGAAGCCGGACGATGAATCGCTTTTTTTTAAATTTAAAAATAGGCAACTGTGGCGGAAAAAAAGAAATGAATGAAATGGGGACTTTTTTGCAATGCTGCAGTCTAATTAAAGTGTGATATCCCGATTAATCGATAACATCGGCAATTCCAAAAAAAAATGTTAAAGCGGCGATTTAATTAAAAATACATGTCAATGTGCAATCGGCAAGTCTTTTTTTTTTTTAAAGTATAATTGTAAAATAAAAGCTAATTAATTAAATGGCGATTTTTTTTTAAAGCAGCATTCGAAACATGTGGAATCCCGATGAATCAATACAATCGGCAATTTCAAACAATGATTAAAATCACATAAGCGGCGATTAGTCAATAAATGCCATCGGCAAGTCTTTTTATAAATAAAAGCAACAGTTGTAAAAGAAAAGCCAATTAACGAAATTGCGATTTTTTTTGCAAGCAGTAGTCTAATTAAAAAATGTGAAATCCCGAGATCAATGCAATCGGCTCGTTTTTTTTTTAATTAAGGCAACTGTTGTAAAATCTAAGCTAATGAATGAAATGGAGATGTTTTTTACAAGCAGCAGTTTAATTAAAGCCTGAAATTCCGATAGAATAAATGTCAAAACATGCACTGGGCAAATATATTTTAAATAATTGTGACACCGTGTAAAAATGAAAAAGCAACCCGCTACCCGTTTAAAATGATGATAAAAAGTTTTTCTAAATACATGTAAAAAAGTGTAAAAATTAAAAAGGATCCCGCAACCCGTTTAATGTCTAAAAGTATATAAAAGTTTATCGTTTAAAGAGAGCGAAGTCACCGAAGCAGTCAGTTCTGAACTGGATTTTCACCTGACTGTTTCTGGTGGGGGCTTGAAGAACGTTGTGGATGAGCAATTGGAAGAGTGACCAGTAGCGAAGTTGCAGGGTGGAAGAGTGGCCAATGCAACTGTTTGAACATGTGGGAAGCGGCGCAGGAGCGCTGGGGAGTGTTTTGTGACGGAACTCGGACTTAAAATGGGTGAGTCTGAGCTGTGTATTAAACATTAAACGGATACGTTCGGAAATATAGGTGGGAATGCGACGGGAATATGTTTATCGCCTCGGCGGAAAAAATGTGAAAATTGGAAGGCAGTGGCCGAGCGTTTGGAAGAAAATAATAATTCACACACACACACACACACACACACACACACACACACACACACACACACACACACACACACACACACACACACACACACACACTGTGAACTAGTTCCGAATATTTCAGATCACAATGCGCGGAAAAGCTTCCTGCCATATGGTTGAAAGTAAATCCGCAAAGGTAGCGATTTTAGTGGCAGACGCAGATACCGTGGGTAGCATACATTTCAGTATTATACGAATCTGTGAAGCAGAAACTGTTAAAGTCAAGTCATACCTTTTCATTTGATGTAAATGAATTATACATCATGGATATCATGATGGGTACCATGTTAATGGAAATATGTTGTCAAGCTCGAAAGGATATGATTTAAGGAAACGTTTTACGAGATTCGTGCAAGGACCAGAGGGTCTGCGGTATAGGGAGAGCTTGGACTGGCCGGGACTCTCTTCATTGGCATGCAGGAGGTTGAGGGGTGATCTCATAGAGGTGTATACAATCATGAGAGGAATAGTAAGGTAGGGCCGGAGTGGGTGAATTGAGTCCAGAGGATATTGGGTTAAGGCGAACGGGAAACGATTTTATATGAATATGAGGGGGAACCTTTTCACACAAAGGGTGGTGGCTGCATGGAACAAGCTGCCAGAGGAGGTTGTTGAGGCCGTAACTATCCCACCCGTTAAGAAACAGTTAGACATATACATGGAGGTTTGGTTTCGTGCGATATGGGCCAAACGCGTGCAGATGGGACTAGTGAAGCTGGGAGATGTTAAACGTTGGGGGAAGCTTGGGTGGAATGCCCTGTTTCTATGCTGTATCCCTCTATGGATATATCACTCCTTATACGGGCCCTTTTGTCGACCGGATCCACGCCGGCCATCGGTCACCCATTCGTTAGAGTTATGTTATCCTACTTTCCCAATCCACATCCTGTACACTAGGGGTAATTTAAAGAGCATTATTGACAGATAAACCCTGATATCTATGGAATATCGGGGTAAACCGGAGCATTCGGACAAAATGTACACGGTCAATATGAGAACTTGCAAACGCCACACACAGAAGCATCCGTGATCTGGATCGATTGCAAGTTTCTGAATCGGTGAGGCAGCAGTTCTTACGGCTGTGGCACTGGGCCGCTGTGGTCTTCTCTGACTGCACGTGATACTTAATCCTGCATTATTTATTTATCCAAACACTAATCTAAAAGCACATAACATGCAACTATCGTTCAGGGAGGTGTTCAGTAATGTTCTAGCTGTGTGGTGCTGGAAATGCTTGCTCCCACAATACGTGGGTAAATATATTATTTATTAACCCGCATTTGAAGGAGTAAGTAGGTAAAATGTATTCGCCTTCCATCACGGTGAGGTGTGAGGTGGGAGATTGCAACCTTCAATATATATATATATATATATATATATATATATATATATATATATATATGATTGATTCGGACGACGGAATTGAGTGCAACATCCCCAGGTTTGCGGATGACACGAAACTGGAGGGCAGGGTTAGCTGTGAGGAGCATGCTCGGAGGCTGCAAGGTGACTTGGATAGGTTTAGGTGAGTGGGAAAATGCATGGCAGCTGCAGTATAATGCGTTTGCTCACTGCATTTCATCGCAGGGTACTTAAGGAAGTAGCCCAGAAATAGCAGATGCCTTAGTGATAATTTTTCAAAACTCTTTAGATTCTGGAGTAGTTCCTGAGATTGGAGGGTAGCTAATGTAACCCCATTTTTTTTAAAAAGGGAGGGAGAGTGAAAACTGGGAATTACAGACCAGTTAGTCTAACATCGGTAGTGGGGAAACTGCTAGTCAGTTTATTAAAGATGGGATAGCAGCACATTTGGAAAGTGGTGAAATATTGGACAAAGTCAGCATGGATTTAGGAAAGGTAAATCATGTCCGACGAATCATATAGATTTTTTCGAGGATGTAACTAGTAGTGGATAAGGGAGAACCAGGGGATGTGTTATATTTGGACTTTCAGAAGGCTTTCGACAAGGTCCCACATATGAGGTTAGTATACAAACTTAAAGCACACGATATTGGGGTTCAGTATTGATGTGGATAGAGAACTGGCTGGCAGACAGGAAGCAAAGGGTAGGAGTAAACGGGTCCTTTTCGGAATGGCAGGCAGTGACTAGTGGGGTACCGCAAGGCTCAGTGCTGGGACCCCAGATATTGACATTATATATTAATGATTTGGCCGCCGGAATTGAATGCAACATCTTCAAGTTTGCCGATGACACGAAGCTGGTGGGCAGCGTTAGGTGTGAGGAGGATGCTAGGAGACTGCAAGGTGACTTGGATAGGCTGGGTGAGTGGGCAAATGCATGGCCGATGCAGTATAATGTGGATTAATGTGAGGTTTTCAACTTTGGTGTCAAAAAAGCAGGAGGGTAGACTATTATCTGAATGATGGCCGATTAGGAAAAGGGGAGATGCAACGAGACCTGGGTGTCATGGTACACCAGTCATTGAAAGTAGGCATGCAGGTGCAGCAGGCACTGAAGAAAGCGAATGGTATGTTAGCATTCATAGCAAAAGGTTTTGCGTATGGGAGCAGAGAGGTTCTACTGCAGTTGTACAGGGTTTTGGTGAGACCACATCTGGAGTATTGCGTACAGTTTTGGTCTCCAAATCTGAAGAAATACATTCTTGCCATAGAGGGGGTACAGAGAAGCTTCACTAGACTGATTCCTGGGATGTCAGGACTCTCATATGAGGAAAGACTGGATGGACTCGGCTTGTACTCGCTAGTATTTAGAACATTGGGGGGGGGGGGGGGGCGGGTTCTTATAGAAACGTAAAACATTCTGAAGGGGTTGGACAGGTTAGATGCAGGAAGATTGTTCCCAAAGTTGGGGAGGTTCACAGTTTAATAATACGGGGGAATTCCTTTAGGACCGAGATGAGGAAAACATTTTTCACACAGAGAGTGGTAAGTCTCTGGAATTCTCTGCCACAGAAGGTAGTTGAGGCCAGTTCATTGGCTATATTTGTTAGACGTGGCCCTTGTGGGTAAAGGGATCAGGGGGTATGGAGAAAAGGCAGGCACAGGGTACTGAGTTGAATGATCAGCCATGATCATTTGGTATCTAAAAAGTCTCAGAAGTGACTTATTATATTTTTTATTTAACCTTTACTGAACCAGGAGAAGTCTCATTAAGATTAAAAATCTCGACTTCCGGTGGCGCTATGGAGGAGTAGAAGGCAACGCCAGCCACCTCCGTAAAGAAACGGGGCAAAACCGGGGAGAAAACGCTAAAAAAACCCACCTGCTGCTTCTGCATCTGCTGCTTCTGCACCGGCTGCCGTGAGTGACGTCATCAGACCCGCGACCGTGATGTCAATGCACCGCAGCCCACCACCGGACAGACCCATACTCCGATTTTTCTTAAAAAAAAAACGGCTGAACAAGAACAAGGCCTAACTGAAGCCTCGGCCTCAGGTAGGACACAGTCCCTTGAAGATGTGTTCAAAAAATCGAAAAAAAAATCGGAACTGGAAGAACTTAATTTTTTTTTTGTGCAAGAAATGGCAGAATTAAAGAAAGAAATGAAGTCTGAATTAAAAGTGGAATTGGAAAAAATTAACTTTATGGAAGAAATGAAGAAAATCAAGATTGAGATGAAGGAGTTAAAATCTGAAATGAATAACTCGGCCACGTATTTATCAGAAATGCTCCAAAAGGAAATTACTGAAGTTGTGACCGACAAATTTGCAAGTATAATGGAAGAGCTTCATGAAAAAAATTGAAAAAAAGGTGGAAAAAGAAATGGAACCAGTGCTGGAAGAAATTGTGTTACAATCAACAACCATAAAAGACCTTGAGGAAAGAGTCCAAACAAATACTCAGACTATGAAAACTATCGTTAAAGAAAGTCAACGACTATCTGATTTACTGGCCAAAGTTACTGATAAGTGCACTGAGCTGGAAGGACGCCAGAGAAGGCAGAATCTAAGGATCGTGGGTATTCGAGAAGCGAGAGAAAAGAATCAAGATACCCGAGAATTTACTGCAAACTTACTACAAACGGTTCTATCTCTGGAAGAAAAGCCTTTGATAGCCCGAGCACACAGAGTTATGAGACGTTATACAAAGCACGATGCTCCTCCAAGACAAATGATAGTCAAAGTCCAATATGATTATGTTTTGGAAGGTATGATGAATAAAGTGGTAAAAAGCAGAAATCTTAAATATGAAGAAGACTCAATCAGTATCTACCGAGACTATCCAGCAGATGTCTCTAAGAAACGGAATGCGTTTAATGAAACCAAAAGAATCCTGAGGCAAGTGAAGAATTTGAAGTATACTTTGAGATACCCAGCAACACTGAGAGTTACTTACAATCAGGAAGAGCATAACTTCAAAAACCCAGAAGACCCATTGAAATTTGCCCAAAGGATTAAGGACAGCGAAGAAGACTGAATGAAACCGGCATAGTTGAATTAAAGGAACAATTAAACTGTATTTTCAAGATTGGCTGAAGATTATAATAAACTATGGACTTGTTTCATCTAAAGAAGACAGAGAAGGAGGCGGATGGGAGAATCGAGGAGATTTGGATTGAAGACTGTTCCACGAATACTAATATTTAGAATAGTAATACTACAACCTAATAATTAACATATATTAACATACACAAACATATATTAATTTTAACACACTGGAATTGTTAATAATTAGAGCTGGTGATTGTTGATTATTGATTGTTGATTATTGATTAATAATTAATAATGTAAGGAGATAGCAGATATTAGTAGTAAGCACAAGGTAGTGATTGTGGGAGATTTCAATATTCCAAAAATAGTCTGGGAAACACATTCTGTAAATGGGCTGGATGGTTTGGAGTTTGAAAAATGTGTGCAGGATAGTGTTTTTGCAGCAGTACATAGAGGTATCGACCAGAGAAGGGGCAGTGCTGGACGTCCTGTTAGGAAATGAGGCACGTCAGGTGACGGAGGTATGCGTTGGTGAGCACTTCGGGACCAGTGATCACAATACCATTAGTTTCAATATAATTATGGAGAGAGCCAGAACTGGACCTAGGGTGCAGATTTTTGATTGGAGAAAGGCTAACTTTGAGGGAATGCGTAAGGATTTTAAAGGAGTGAATTGGGACACTTTGTTTCATGGGAAGGATGTAGAAGAGAAATGGAGGACATTTAAAGGGGAAATTGTAAGAATACAGAATCTGTATGTCCCTGTTAGGTTGAAAGGAAATAGTAAAAATTGGAAAGAGCCATGGATTTCAAGGGAAATTGAACACTTGTTTCGAAAAAAGAGAGATATCTACAATAATTATAGGAGGCATGGAGTAAATGAGGTGCTAGAGGAGTATAAATAATGTAAAAAGAATCTTAAGAAAGAAATTAGGAAGGCTAAAAGAAGATATGAGGTTGCTTTGGCAAGAAAGGTGAAAGTAAACCCAAAGGGTTTCTACAGCTATATTAATAGCAAAAGGTTAACGAGGGATAACATTGGACCATTAGAGAACCAGAATAGACAGCTATCTGCAGAGCCAAAAGAGATGGGGGAGATATTGAACAATTTATTTTCTTCGGTATTCACCAAGGTGAAGGATATTGAACTCTGTGAGCTAAGGGGAAAAAGTAGAGTAGCTATGGAAACTATGAGATTCAAAGAGGAGGAAGTACTGACACTTTTGAAAAATATAAAAGTGGATAAGTCTCCAGGTCCTGACAGGATATTCCCTAGGACATTGAGGGAAGTTAGTGTAGAAATAGCAGGAGCTATGACAGAAATATTTCAAATGTCATTAGAAACGGGAATAGTGCTGGAGGATTGGCGTACTGCGCATGTTGTTCCATTGTTTAAAAAGGGTTCAAAGGATAAACCTAGCAATTATAGACCTATTAGTTTGACGTCAGTGGTGGGCAAATTAATGGAAAGGATACTTAGAGATAATATATATAAGCATCTGGATAAACAGGGTCTGATCAGGAACAGTCAACATGGATTTGTGCCTGGAAGGTCATGTTTGACAAACCTTCTTGAATTTTTTGAAGCGGTAACTAGGGAAATTGATGAGGGTAAAGCAGTGGATGTTGTCTATATGGATTTCAGTAAGGCCTTTGACAAGGTTCCCCATGGAAGGTTGGTTAAGAAGGTTCAATCTTTGGGTGTTAATGGCGGAGTAGCAAGATGGATTCAACAGTGGCTGAATGGGAGATGTCAGAGAGTAATGGTGGATGGCTGTTTGTCAGGTTGGAAGCCGGTGACCAGTGGGGTGCCTCAGGGATCTGTGTTGGGTCCACTGTTGTTTGTCATGTACATCAATGATCTGGATGATGGGGTGGAAAATTGGATAAGTAAGTATGCAGATGATACTAAGATAGGTGGTGTTGTGGATAATGAAGTAGATTTTCAAAGTCTACAGAGAGATTTGGGCCATTTGGAAAAGTGGGCTGAGAGATGGCAGATGGAGTTTAATGCTGTTAAGTGTGAAGTGCTACATCTTGGCAGGACAAATCAAAATAGGACATACATGGTAAATGGTAGGGAATTGAGGAATGCTGTGGAACAGAGAGATCTAGGAATAACTGTGCATAGTTCCCTGAAGGTGGAATCGCATGTAGATAGGGTGGTAAAGAAAGCCTTTGGTGTGCTGGCCTTTATAAATCAGAGCATTGAATATAGGAGTAGGGAAGTAATGTTAAAATTGTACAAGGCATTGGTAAGACCAATTGTGGAGTATGGTGTACACGTTTGGTCGCCTAGTTATAGGAAGGATGTCAACAAAATATAGAGAGTACTGAGGAGATTTACTAGAATGTTGCCAGGGTTCCAGCAGTTACAGAGAAAGGTTGAACAAGTTAGGTCTTTATTCTTTGGAGCACAGAAGGTTAAGGGGGGACTTGATTGATGTCTTTATAATGATGAAAGGGATAGACAGAGTTGACGTGGATACGTTTTTCCCATTGAGGGTAGGGAAGATTCAAACAAGAGGGCATGACATGAGAAATAAGGGACAGAAGTTTAGGGGTAACGTGGGGGGGAACTTCTTTACTCAGAGGGTGGTGGCTGTGTGGAATGAGCTTCCAGCAGAAGTGGTGGAGGCAGGATCGATTTTAACATTTAAAAGTAAAGTGGATAGGTATATGGACGTGAAGGGAATGGACGGGTATGGAGGGAATGGAGCAGGTAGATGGGACTAGGGGAAAACAAATGGTCGGTAGGGACTGGAAGGGCCGAGAGGGCCTGTTTCCGTGCTGTAATTGTTGTATGGTTATATGGTTATATGGTTAATTAATAATTAATTATAACCGACTAACCTAGAATTAAGTATATAGTAAACATAAATATATATCTTATTTTAACTTTAGACTTTTTTTCTTTATTATATACTTATATTATTATAATGTTCTATTAAGTACTATGTATATATACAGCGGCTTGCAAAAGTATTCATACCCCTTGAACTTTTCCAAATTTTTCACGTTACAAGCACAAACGTAAATGTATTTTATTGGGATTTTATGTGATATACCAACAGAAAGTGGTGCATAATTGTGAAGTGGAAGCAAAATGATACATGGTTTCCAAATTTTATTACAAATAAAAAACTGAAAAGTGTGGCGTGCAAAAGTATTCAGCCCCCCTGAGTCAATACTTTGTAGAACCACCTTTCGCTGCAATTCCAGCTGCAAGTCTTTTGGGGTATGTCTCTACCAGCTTTGCACATCTAGAGACTGACATTTTTGCCCATTGTTCTTTGCAAAATAGCTCAAGCTCAGTCAGATTGGATGGAGAGCGTCTGTGAACAGCAATTTTCAAGTCTTGCCAGAGATTCTCAATTGGATTTAGGTCTGGACTTTGACTGGGCCATTCTAAAACATGAATATGCTTTGATCTAAACCATTCCATTGTAGCTCTGGCTGTATGTTTAGGGTCGTTGTCCTGCTGGAAGGTGAACCTCCGCCCCAGTCTCAAGTCTTTTGCAGACTCTGACAGGTTTTCTTCCAAGATTGCCCAGTATTTGGCTCCATCCATCTTCCCAAGAACTCTGACCAGCTTCCCTGTCCCTGCTGAAGAAAAGCATCCCCACAGCATGATGCTGCCACCACCATGTTACACAGTGGGGATGGTGTGTTCAGGGTGATGTGCAGTGTTAGTTTTCTGCCACACATAGCGTTTTGCAGTTAGGTCAAAAACTTCAATTTTGGTCGCATCAGACCAGAGCACCTTCCTCCACATGTTTTCTGTGTCCCCCACATGGCTTGTGGCAAACTGCAAATGAGACTTCTTATGGCTTTGTTTCAACAATGGCTTTCTTCTTGCCACTCTTCCATAAAGGCCCGATTTGTGGAGTGCATGACAAATAGTTGGCCTGTGCACAGATTCTCCCACCTGAGCTGTGGATCTCTGCAGCTTCCCCAGAGTTACCATGGGCCTCTTGGCTGCTTCTCTGATCAATGCTCTCCTTGCCCGGCCTGTCAGTTTAGGTGGACGGCCATGTCTTGGTAGGTTTGCAGTTGTGCCATACTCTTTCCATTTTCGGATGATGGATTGAACAGTGCTCCGTGAGATGTTCAAAGCTTGGGATATTTTTTTTATAACCTAACCCTACTTTAAACTTCTCCACAACTTTATCCCTGACCTGTCTGGTGTGTTCCTTGGGCTTCATGATGCCCAAGGAACATTGTTTGTTCACTAATGTTCTCTAACAAACCTCCGAGGCCTTCACAGCACAACTGTATTTATACTGAGATTAGAGTACACACAAGTGGACTATATTTACAAATTAGGTGACTTCTGAAGGCAATTGGTTGCACTGGATGTTATTTAGGGGTATCAGAGTAAAGGGGGCTGAATACTTTTGCACACCACACTTTTCAGTTTTTTATTTGTAAAATAATTTGAAAACAATGTATCATTTTCCTTCCACTTCACAATTATGCGCCACGTTGTATTGGTCTATCACATAAAATCCCAATAAAATACATTTACGTTTGTGGTTTTAACGTGACAAAATGTGGAAAGGTTCAAGGGGTATGAATACTTTTGCAAGCCACTGTATCATTATACCTGACTATGAACTTTTTATATATCATAGTTTAATATCCCCGGTTTAAATAATAATCTCTTTTTTTTTGGAATATTAATTTTACTGAATCCTGGAGATGGATAACATTTAACATTCAATACGGAAGTCCTTAGACTGCTAGCCATGTTAGTATGGCTAACACTAACTACACACACACTAGATGTAGTTTTTCTTTCTTTGAGCACTTTACTAATCTCTTAATCTATCCCTTTTTAATACTATCTCTGATTATTACTATTATTACTTTATATTTGAGTGGAATTATCAATTAATACAAAGGAGATATATATATGAGAGAAAATCAAGAGTCTTGAAACTCGTCTATTCAGGGTTCCGGTGTAAGGTCTGGTATGTCGAACTGTACCATCTGCTCTAGTTTACATCCCTTAGATAAATGATGCAAGACCTACATACAAATATGGGGAATGGAGGAATAACGTTTTGTAGTTGGAATGTTAAAGGTATTAACGAACCAATTAAGAGGTGTAAGGTATTAGCACATTTAAAAGCACTTAAAATAGACGTTGCGTTTATCCAAGAGACACACTTGAAAAAAGAGGCAGAACATGGATTAAAAGCCAAGTGGATTAATAAAGTATATCACTCTTCTTTTACACACAAGTCTAGAGGTGTAGCAATATTAACTCGTAAAGGCACTGCATTTAAACATACTTCAGTAATAACAGATAGTGACGGTAGATATATTATTGTAATAGGAGAATTATATACACAAAAAGTGATTTTTGTTAATGTATATGGCCCAAATTTTGATAGCCCGCGATTTAAAAAAAAATATTTAATACAATCCCTGAATTATCACAACATAACCTAATAATTGGAGGAGATTTAAATTGTACACTTGATCCTTATTTGGATAGATCATCAAAACAACGAAAACTTAAATCACACTCCAGTGAGTTAATAAATGCATATATAGACACTAGTAATATTAAAGATGTATGGAGATTGCAAAATCCAACAGGACGAGAATACTCATTTTACTCAGCCGTGCATAAAACTTATTCAAGAATAGATTATTTTCTGGTAGATTTAAAACTTATTCCATTTACGTATAATTAAAAATATCATAATATTATAATTTCAGATCACGCACCCTTAACTTTTAAGATGAAAATAACGGGTAGAAAATAATGGAGATTTAATCCACAAATTTTAAAGGACAAAAGAACTCAAGAATATATTACAAAACAGATCAAGATCTTTGAAACAAATGATACACCAGAAATATCATCATCCCTCTTATGAGAAACTTTTAAGGCGTATGTTCGGGGAATTATGATATCTTCTCAAGCATTTTATAATAAAGAGAATCGGAAGCTACAACAGGCATTGGAAAGAGAGATTAAACAATTAGATACAGAGAATGCCATTAACCCAACTACGATAAAACATAATAAAATCTTTGCATTGAAATATAAACTAAATAAAATACAGTCAGACCAAGTTGTAAAACTATACCAATATACCAAACAAATACAATTTGAATTCGGTGCCAAACCACATAAACTATTGGCTCGTCAGCTAAGAAAATTGGAAGGAGAACAATTAATATATAGGATCAAATCAAATAAAGGAGAATTACTAATACAAACTAAAGATATAAACGAGAGATTTTTGCAATATTATAAAAATTTATACTCAGCTACAACAAAAGAAAATCGAATAGGAGTAGAAACATTTTTTAAAAATTGTAATCTAATTGGACTAGATTTAGAAGATAAGGAATTATTAAATGTCGAAATAACTACTAAAGAAATTGAAATTGAAGAAACTATTACATCATTAAAAAATGGTAAAATTCCAGGACCAGATGGTATTGGAGTAGAATTTTATAAAATATTTTATGATATGATAGCCCCACGTTTGAAGACACTATATGAACACATTTATACACAACAGAAATTACCAGATACATTAAATGAATCTATTATAACCCTTATACCTAAATTAGATAAAAACCTCGATGACCCAGGGTCATATAGAGCTATATCTCTTTTAAATACTGATCAAAAAATATTAACAAAAATATTAGCACAAAGACTCAACAAAGTAATTAATAAACTAATTCACTCAGATCAAACTGGATTCATACCAAAACGATACTCTTCAAACAATCTGAGAAGATTATTTAATATTATATATTTGAAAATAAATATTAAAAAGGATTTAGCAATTATCTCGTTGGATGCAGAGAAAGCTTTTGATCAGATTGAATGGTCTTACTTATTTTCGGTTATGGATTTTTTTCAATTGGGAGAGAAGTTTATAACATGGGTTAAATTACTATATACTAGACCAACAGCTAGAATATTAATTAACCAAGTGTTAACAACTAAATTTAACTTATTCCGAGGCTGTAGACAAGGTTGCCCTTTATCTCCACTACTGTTTGCACTTGCAATAGAACCATTAGCAAAATCTGTGAGATCAAACCCTGAAATATATGGGTATGAAACTAAGGAAACTGAAAATGAAATCTCTTTGTACGCAGATGATGTATTACTTTATATCACAAAACCAGAAATTAGTTTTCCTAACTTGTTAGATTTAATAACTCAATTTGGATCGTTTTCAGGATATAGAATTAATTGGAATAAAAGTGAACTTATGCCAATAATGGGAAATAACTTACATATATTACAACAATATCCCTTTAAGATTGCAAATGAAAAAAGTAAATATCTTGGAATTTATGTAACAAAAAGATATGATTCATTATTTAAATCTAATGTTTTACCCTTACTGAATAAACTATTTAAGAATATTCAATATTGGAAAACATTACCTATTTCAATGCTAGGTAAGATTAATGCGATAAAAATGATTTTTCTTCCACAATTACTATATGTGTTTCAAATGATCCCGATATATCTCCCTAAAAATTTCTTTAAGAAAGTGGACTCCATGGTTACCAATTTTATTTGGGATTATAAGAATCATAGAATAATTAAAAAGCATCTATGCAAATCAAAAATAAATGGTGGTTTTGCACTGCCTAATTTTATGTTTTATTATTGGGCAGTTAATATAAAAAATATGAATTTCTGGTTGGGTGAACTGGATAAACCACCAAATTGGTTAAAAATGGAAAAAAAAGAAGACTGTATCCCTTTTGAAATTAGTTCGATTTTATTTGCTAATACTCCAATACATACGAAAACTTATAAAGGAAACTCAATAATAGAAAGTGGAATACGTATTTGGAAACAATTTAAAAAAAACATTAAAATTACAGAATGTACCATTAGCTCTTCCAATAGTAAACAATATGTATTTTAAACCTTCACTGATGGACAAAGGATTCTTAAAATGGAAGAACTATGGAATAAATAAGATTGGTGATCTTTATACGGAAAACTTATTTCTCTCATTTCAGGAATTACAACGAAATTATGGATTACATTTTAAAGAATATTTTCGATATCTACAAATTAGAGATTATGTTAAATCAAATACACTGGATTTTAGGAATAGAAAGACAGAGATTTTAGATGAATGTTTAAATAAACATCCGAATACAGAGAAATTAATATCATATATTTATAATATTTTATTGGAAAATGAATTACCAAATACGGATAAATATAGACAAGCATGGGAAAATGAACTAGGTCAAGTAATCAGTAGAGAAGTATGGAATGAAAGTTTACAATATCTACATCATTGTTCATTAAATGCCAGACACTCCTTGATACATTTAAAGTTATACATAGATTACATCTCTCAAAGTCCAAATTAAATAGAATTTCTCAAATGTGTCCGCAATATGTGATAAGTGTCAACAATTAGAAGCTAATTTAACGCATTCATTTACAAAATGTATAAAAATCACTAATTTTTGGATAGAAATTTTTAAGATAATCTCAATTGTAGTTAATGCAAAGTTAACTCCAGACTCAAAACTAATTATACTGGGAATACTAGAAACAAATCAGATATTAACAACACAACAAATGCAAAGTTAACTCCAGACTCAAAACTAATTATACTGGGAATACTAGAAACAAATCAGATATTAACAACACAACAAATAATTTTTATTGGTTATAGTTTAATAATTGGTAAAAAATTAATACTAAGATTTTGGAAGGGTCCTACTTCCCCTACAACTAAAATGTGGATTACAGAAATGTCGGAGACACTGTATTTGGAACGATTAAGGCTTGCCCTGATGGACAGGCTGGATCAATTCAGAGGAATATGGTCTCCATTTATTGAATATTTAAAGGGTCAAGATGGTCCGGTTCGAAGCCATGACGGAAGCCTGAATGTATGAATAGATGAAGAATTATAGACAATAGATCATAAATATGTCTCCAATGAAGAATATCTTGTTTAATACTCTACTCAATTAGTTTATCTCTTTTTTCCCCCTCTTTTTCTTCTAATATTTCCTACTGTTATAAAATAAAAATAAAAATTATAGAAGTACAAATAAGATTGATTGTAAATTTTAAAAAATATTAAGAATTTATGTGACGGTAATATTTCCTTTTGTCTTAATTGGATTTTATTTTTCTTCTTAATAGGTAATTACTTCTAATAAAAATATTTTACAAAGATTAAAAATCTCTTTTACAAGAGACTCCTGGCCAAGACAGGCAGCAGCACAGTTCCCCAGTTACAGGCAATAATTTAAAAACAACAGAGAACATATAAATAGAGTCACAGTCATAACATCATCAAACAAAGCATGTGCAGACCGAAGAGCCCGCTTGAACATCAATAAGAAGAGATTTAAATCTGTTTATAGAAGCCAGCTCCTTAAGTTTCAGTTTATTCTGCAGCTGGTTCCATGCGAAGGGAGCAGCATAACTAAATGCCCTTTTCCCCAGTTCAGTACGGACATTAGGTACAGTTAGTAAGAACAAGTCCTCAGAGCGGAGCTGATAAGTTCCTGTGCTTTTTCGAATTACATACCTTTGCAGGTATGAAGGCAGAACACCGAGGATAGTCTTATACATAAGGATATGCCAATGATGGAGTCTGCGGGTGGGCAGGGCAAACCATCCAACTTGAGCATACAAAGAGCAGTGGTGCGTGAGGGTTTTAAAATTAGAAACAAATCTCAGTGCTCCGTGGTAGACCGTGTCGAAAGACTGTAGGCATTTTGAAGATGCATTCATATATAAAACATCACCATAGTCCAACACAGACATAAACGTTGCAGCAACAAGTCTTTTTTGGCATCAAAAGAAAAACAAGATATGTTTCTAAAGTAAAACCTAATTTTATCTTTAGTTTTTTCACAAGTTGTTGCATATGAGATTTAAAAGAGAGAGAATCATCAATTATAATTCCCAAATATTTATATTGAGACACAGATTCAACCACAGAGCTCTGCAAAGTGGTGATAGAAGGGAGGTCCGAGGGCTTTGATTTAGCTTTAGTGAACAGCATGAGCTTTGTCTTGTCAGCAAGTTTTAAATCACACAGGTTACGTTGCACAGTGTTAAAAGCAGTTTGGAGCTGACAGAGAGACTGATTTGGGGTAGACGCGGAGCATATATCACTCTGGCGTCAGCATAAAAGTGAAAATTTGCGTTCGCTGCGTTATGATCTGGATTATTTATATAAATAGTAAATAATAAAGGTCCTAGAACCGATCCCTGTGGCACACCCTTGGATACATTGAGAGAGCTAGAAGTAATGCCTTCTGCTCGCACACACTGGGACCTGCCTGATAGATAGTGTATAAACCAACAGACAGCTTGATCAGACAAACCGATGCTGAATCAATTTGTGTTTTTTCTTGATTCCTTTGGCATCTAAAAAGTTTCTGCAGTGATAAATCTGTCTGTAAATTTCGCTTCAGGGGCGTTTTCTTTTTCAATGTAAAAACCCACTTGAGAAACATGGGCGATTTTTGAAATTTTACAGCCAGATTTATCACTTCTGAAACTTTTTAGATGCCAAAGGAATCAAGAAAAAACACAAATAACGCCTTATTTGATGAAATGCAGTGAGCAAACGGCGAATGGCTGCTGTTGTCCCTTCAGCTCTCGCGTGTGGAATATTCGACAGATGATGGCCAAGGCGATCTGTCAAGAAGAATAGCTGATAACTGCATAGAACGACAAACACCGTGTCGACAGGCGGACAGGATGGAGCAACTCCTATTTACCTCCAATCTTCAATTTTCCCACCACTCGCATCACTTCGCAGTCACGTAAATCTAAGGTTTGTTTAAATCTAGAGATTAAAATATGAAACAAGTGTACAAAGTGCTTGGAGGGACATCTGACCCTTTACATTGATATTATAGCGGGCAGTGAACAATAGGGTGCATTCTTATACGGGAGCTTGGGACACCGCATCTCGGCTTCACGTGGCGGGAGTGAACCAAATGTACCAGTGTTTCGCAGGAAGGATCCCACTGGGGTGTTTGAGGCTCTTTGTTTAGACCCACTTCTGAGCTCAACGCAAAGACGGACTGCAACGTCGGTCGCGCTACCTAGACATCAGCATCACAGCTTCACGCCATCAGCATCACATATCGAGAAACAAGTGTAATCCGCACTCTGTTCCAGTACCCGGGACCTTTGTAATTCAAAATCCCGTCCCTGGACATGGTTAGGTGTGAAATCTACACGCCATATCCAGGACCATGTGTAATCCACACCTCCATTCCAGCACCCGAGACCCTGTGTAATACACACACCCACCCCAGCACCCAGGGCCCTGTGTAATACACAATCCCGTCCCAGGACACGGCTCCTTGTTTAATCAGCATCCAGGTCCTGGACCAGAGGAGATCCACACCACCTTTCCTGCACCCGATACCCTGTGTAATCGACATCCGTATCGGGACCTGGTTATTTGTGTAACCTGCACCGTAGGTCCAGGACCATGTGCAATCCACATTCCCTTCCCAGCACCCGGGAACCAGTGTAATCCAAACCAAGCCACGGTATTTCAACCCCCCGGACCCGGAACACTGTGTGTACACAAAGCCCACTCTGATACACTGCAGGATTCAGCAGTACCCAATCGCCAGTCCCAGAGCAGCTCCTATAGTGGCAGATTATTATATCGTTCAAGGAATTGCTCCCTCCTAGCCACTAGCAGAAGGCGGGGTAAGGAGATAGCGTCGTTTTACGCGTGGGAGATCTCCACGAGGCATTCAAATCCGTTGAAAGATAATTCTTCAAATTCAGAGTCTTTTGATTAATAGATTCTTTATTGTCGAAGTAAAACGGTAAGATATTCATCCAAACGTCTTCTTGATAAGTACATTTTAATATTAGTCAAACTCCAGCATGTGGCTCAGAAACGTTAGAAAACTTTTTAGATTCTCTCCCATCTGTGATAAATGCTTATCTCAAGAGGCAACCATATCACATTCCTTTGTCTTTTGCATAAAACTCCAAATATGTTGGAATTACATTTTTGAAATGTTTATAAAGTTATTTAAAATTAAACTGAAACCCAACGCGGAATGATTATCTTTTGAACAAGAGAAGTCGGCTTTGAGCTGACTTCGTTCCAAAAGAGTTTACTTAACTATGGCTTAATAACGGCAAAATAACATACTAAAATCCTGGAAAAATGCATCCATACCAACGCTTAAAATGTGGATTTCAAATATGTACGAAACGTTACACCTCGAAGAATGAGATTCGTCCTCGCAGGCAAATCAGACCAATTCTTAAAGATTTGGTCTCCATTTATCGACTTATTTCAAGCATTTGGTGCAACATAACTCTGGAAATAAACTGTTTCAGAACCGGGTGATGGGGTGTGTAAAGATATGAAGCAGGCACATCCCTTTAATCTTATTCTCTTTATATTTTCGTTTTTTTTTGCTTTTTCTCTTTCTGGTGCTTTTCATCTTTATGGGCTCTCTCTTTCTACGTATTCACGAACTATTAATATCACAATCTTATCTCTTTCTTTTTTTTCCTTGCTCCTGTTACTTTTTTATTTTTAATAATTTCTATTAATACAATTTTAAATTAGTAGTACATGAAATGTATTCTGTTATTCTTGGTTTATACTACTTTACATTACTTCTAAAAAAAATATTTAAAAACAAAATTAAAAACAACGTATTTGATGTTGGAAAACTCTGACCATACTTCATGCCATCGAACTAAAAAACTTCTCCCAATAATCCCAGCAGCAATCCCGCCTCCGACTAGGTAATAAATCCCAGCCACATAATTACAGGCAGAAAAAATGTAAAGGCAAATGCCATAATTAATGACACTCAACATTAAGCCAAATGGCCAGCACATCTCACATCGGGAGAGTGAACCCATGCTCAATCAAACCCCTGTTTGGAAAATACTGCAGCAGTGTCCCGTTCCGTCCCATGGTGGGGAAGCCCCGACGCGTTGGACACACAGCCGATTCAGTCACGAAGCGATGGAGTTGGGGTGGGGGGGGGGGGGGGGGGGGGGGGGGGGGGGGGGGGGGGGCGAGTGGTGTCCACGAAGGAATTGGCGGATCGCAGGGGAACCTTCAGGCTGGGATATTGTGGGGGTGCAGGAGCAACGCTGTATATGCCGTGGATGTTTTTTTCCCAATACCCACTCTCCAGACACGACCCCTCCGCATGGCACAAGCATCGCCTCAACAGGCATGTCATCGCCTCAACGAGGCACGCCTGCCAGACAAGTGTCCCCCTCCTCCAGAGACATATTTCCCTCCGCTGGCCCTCCGACAAACACGTCTCCCCATCCGTCAAACACGTCTCCCCTTCCGCCAAATAAGTCTCCCTCTCCGTCAGACACGTCCGAATCTCCGCCAGACATGTCAGCCTCTCCTCCGCGCACGTCTGCCCTTACGCCAGACACATCAGCCTCTCCTCCACACACCCCTGGCCTTCGGTCAGGCACGGCTGTCCCTCCGCCAGACACGGCTGGTTCTCTTTCATTACATCTGCCTCTCATGCCAGACACGCCTGCTCCTCTACACAGATAAGTCTGGTCCTCAGCCACACACACGTGCCACTCCGCTAGACACCGCAGCCCCACCAAGCAGACACGACTCCTCGTCAGAGGCCATTGGAGAGGCAGCTACCGCAGCAACTCCGAAAACATACTACTTCGGAAAGGTAAATGGCGAAATAATGTTCGGACCGATGTAGTTCAAATGCTGGCAAAAGGGCCAAGCTGGCAAATGGGCCAGGCTTTGAAACATAGATACGTAGAAACATAGAAAATAGGCGCAGGTCGACGCTATTCGGCCCTTCCAGTCAGCACCGCCATTCATTGTGATCGTGGCTGATCGTCCCCAATCAATAATCATTGCCTGCCTCTCCGAATATCCGTTGATTCCACTAGCCGCTAGAACTCTATCTAGCTTTCTCTTAAATCCATCCAGTGATTTGGCCTCCACTGCCCTCTGTGGGATAACATTAGCTATCCTCCAATCCACAGGAACTGATCCTGAATCTATTGAACATGGAAAATGATCAGCAATGCGTCCACTATTTCTATTGCCACCTCCCTGAGGACCCTGGAATGCAGACCATCAGGCCCAGGGGATTTATCATCCTTCAGTCCCATAATAAATTCACCCGTGTCTGCCTTCAAGGGACCCACATTTGACTTTGCTTAACTCTTTTTTCCTTAACATATCTGAGGAAGCTTTTACTGTCCTTCTTTATGTTCCTGGCCAGCTTCCCCTCCTACTTCATTTTTTCAGCCCGTATTGCCCGTTGTGTTTCCTTCTGTTGTCCTATGAACGTTTCCCAATCCTCTGGCTTCAGGCAACTCTTTGCTGTGTTATACATATTTTCTTTTCGTTTTATTCTATCCCTAACTTCTCTTGCGAGCCACGGTTGCCTCCTACTCCCCTTAGAATCTTTCTTCCTTTTTGGAAGGAAATGATCCTGCGTCTTCCGGATTATGCCCTGAAATTCCTGCCTTCGCTGTTCCACTGTCATAAGTGATAGCATCCTTTTCCAGTCCTCCTTGGCCAGCTCCTCTCTCATGCCTTCATAGTCCCCTTTGTTCAACTGCATCACGGCCATTTCCGATTTAACATTCTCGATCTCAAATTGCAGATTAAAACGAATCATATTATGATCACTACCTCCAACCGGTTCCTTTACCTCGAGTTCTCTTGACAAATCTGGTTTATTAGACAACACTACATCCAGAATTCCCTGTTCTCTGGTCGGCTCCATTACAAGCTGCTCTATGAATCCATCTCGGAGGCACACTACAAACTGTCATTCTTGGGGCCCTGAACCAACTTGATTTTCCAAGTCTACCTGCATATTGAAATCCCCCATCACACCAGTTGCATTACCTTTGTAACATGCCAGTTTTTACACCTGCTGCAACTGACTCCCTACATGCGGGCAACTATTTGGCGGTATGTAGATCACACCAATTAGTGTTTCCTTGCCTTTACAATTCCTCAACTCAATCCAGAGTGATTCTGCCTCGCCAGTCCGTATGTCTTCCTTCGCAAGGAACTGAATTTCATCCCTCCCTCCTCTGCCCACCTGCCTGTCCTTTCTATAGGATGTCCAACCCTGAATATTAAGTTTTCCAGGCCCTGTCCTCCTGCAGCCAACTCTCAGTAATCCCCACAATGTCATATCTACCAACCTCTAACTGAGCCTCAAGCTCATCTACTTTACTTCTAATATTTCGCGAATTAATATACAATACTTTTAATTCCTTACGCATCCCACCTTTCACACACATCCCTATTACACGTGGCCATACTCTCCTATCCCTTGTGAGCTTCCTTTCCCGTTCATTCTGGGGTCATTAACTATCCCTTTACTCTCTTTCCCTTTAAATTCGTCCTTGACTATCCCATTTGACTCCCCCACCTCCTTATTTCGTGGTTAAATATCGTGTGGTGAAATCATAAGTGTAAGTAATGCTGATGCGATGTTGAAATACCATGAAGTAATGTTAATGTTCTTGTTTTCGTCTTCCAGATCCCACGGGAAGACTATCTCTAAGAGATATCAAGCATTTCTCTAGAACGCGCTGTCAGTTGCATTCCAGCATCGAACATTGAGCTTCTCTCTCGCTGCTCTCCAGGATGAAAGTTAAGTTCACTGATTACCCGTTTTTTCTGCTGCCTTCCAATTTCCAGGCATTAATGATTTATTACCCGATTTGTAGTGTTTGGAATTCCTGGTAAGTAATTGGATCTATGTTAAGAATAGTCCTCATATGTGCTTTTTTATACTCCATTATTGGCAGATATGTGGCGTTTAGATTTCACTGTCCTCCAATCCATTGAAAGACGACTTTAGCCGTGCTTCTGAAGGGCTGAACCTGAGTAATACCACGTTGCGGTCACATGTGAAACGTATCTTTAAAACAGCAAATGCTGCAGTTGATTTAATGTATTTCATTAATGTTCTGTTTGACTGAAACTTCCTGCAGTCAATAAAATATTTTGTGTTTATTTTATTGATTCAATTTATTAGCTAGACACACCTCCCATCCGGTGACATCAGGTAACGTCTCGTCATTTAAAGGTGTAATACACTTCGCTTCCACAAAGAAACATATAAATATAGAAAATAGGTGCTGGATTAGCCCAGTCGGCTCTTTGAGCTTGCAGCGCCATTCAATATGATCATGGCTTATCATCCAACTCAGTATCCCGTACCTGCCCTCTCTCCATACCCCCTGATCCCCTTAGCCACAAGGACCATGTCTAACTCCCTCTTAAATATAGCCAATTAACCGGCCTCAACTAACTTCTGTGGCAGAGAATTCCACAGGTTCACCACTCTCTGTGTGAAAAATGTGCTTCTCATCTCGGTCCTAAAAGATTTCCCCCTTATCCTTAAACTGTCCCCCCCCTGTTCTGGACTTCCCCAACATCGGGAACAATCTTCCTGCATCTAGCCTATCCAACCCCTTAAGAATTGTGTAAGTTTCTATAGGATCCCCACTCAATCTTCTAAATTCTAGCGAGTACAAGCCGAGTCTATCCAGTCTTTCTTCATTTGAAAGTCCTGACATCCCAGCAATCAGTCTGGTGAACCTTCTCTGTATTCCCTCTACGGTAAGAATTTCCTCAGATTTGGAAACCAAAACTGTACGCAATGCTCCAGGTGTGGTCTCACCATTACCACATCGCCTCTGCGCACACATGTATCGTGAGCCGTTCGGTTTCAACAAATACACTCTAGTTTCTCAGCAAATATGACACCGGCTGCGTTGACGTTGGCCAGAATGTCTCCACTGCTTTACACCCAGGTGAAGAATATTTATTATTCATCAACAATGACAACCGAATTATTTGCTAGAATATGGTCTCCATTTATTGATGTTCTGAAAGGGTAAATTGGTCCAGCAGGAGCCTGACTGAAGCTTGTACCCTGGATTAGATGAATAGTTACGTTTTACAATCTACGGATCTATCTCCAAAGCTGTATTATTGGTAATTTATTCTATTTTTTTATCGTTTTTTCTTTCCATTATTGCTATCTATAAAAAAACAAAACAAATAGAAGCCGTGTTAATATGTAATTGATTAACGAGGGCCCCAACTATTTTGACAGTTGGGATCCCAACTATTAACATTATGTAATTGATGAACAAAATGTGTTTTGATTATGACATGTATATGCTTCTAAGAAAAATATTATTAAAAAAACCCAAAAACATTGCAATGACTGCCATGGGTGGATATCCACTGTTAGCAGGACCAAACATAGTCTACTCAAGGGGGCGCTCAATGTTTCATTTTTATGCATTGGTCTGTCTTTGCGCGTGAGAAGCAGTTGCCTTCTGTGGCATATGTGACAGTAGCCACATCGCTGCCGCAGGGAATCCATTGTACCGAGCAAGCGGCTGAAGGAATGCCCGGCTCTGCATGACACTGGTCAAAATCTCAGGTGCGTCCGTGGCGGTTCCGATATCCTCACCACGGCTCAATTTTCAGTCATCATTACATCTTATCAGATGGCATTTGATTTCACTATCGGTCACCAGTAAATGCCTTGGCGTCGCGCTTCATTTTCAGATCACACATTTGCACCTGATGCGTCCACCACATGTATCCGACCTGATAAAGTACTCTGCCGTGTAAACGCATTGTAAATTATGATTATTTTCATTCACACATCTATTGCGATTCCATTCGCCCGTCAACACTGGCGACAGTCCTAACAGTGGCAATGCGTTTCTTTCCCGTCGCCCATTTTGTGCGGTGGGCTGTCGTGAATGTCTATGCTCAACTCTAATCTTCATGTGAAATTCGCGTGTTACGTGGGACACCCTTGTAACCCTACACTGCTAATGCACGTTGTCGATTTTTGATTGTTCCCGTAACACAGCTAATGTGATATCGATTGTCATCCTGTCCCGGGGAAAGTGCGGTCTCTCCAAATGTGTTTCACGCTATCTTGTGGCCATGGCTGCGGCGGATCTGTTGGTTGCTGTAATTGACGTATTACTTTATCGCATCAATGCTCTATATTTCCCCACAACTTTTCTCTTCATTACTCAAGTCTGCTCCTTCCACCGGGCCCTTAACCACGCAATCACAGACATCTCCGTGTGGCTAACACTCTCGTTCACATTTGATCGATATTTGATGATTTGTTGCCACAAGCTGAGATCCAGATTTTGCACCGAGAAAACAGCAGCCAAGGTTATAGCAACCGTGTGTACGCTGTTCTGCTGCAAAAACATCCCCTGGTACTTTGCATTCGAACCTATTATATCAGTACACAAAGTGGCATGGGGCTGTAAAACAAAACAAGAATTCTTCTTTGAACCCACATGGATATTTTTCAACTGGATTCACCGATGTTTCAGCCCTCTGCTCCCAATGTTCCTGATATTACTGCTCAACGCCCTAACAGTCGGGCACATTTTAATGGCTAGTCGAATCCGCAAGAATCTGAGAGGCAGCAAGAATGGTGCGAATCAGAATGACGCCGAGCTAGAAAGCAGAAGGAAGTCAATCATCTTGCTCTTTGCAATTTCCGGCAACTTTATTATGCTGTGGATGACGTATTTTATAATTTTCCTCATATCACAGATAACAAAAGTATTATTCTACCGGTTACAGTGACCCGTTGTTTATCGCGGACGAAACCAGCTACATGCTCCTGCTTTTGAGTTGCTGCACAAACACGTGTATTTACGCGGTAACTCAGTCTAAATTCAGAGAGGAACTGAAGAGCGGGTTGAAATATTTTCCGAGAATAATGTGTAAACTAGTTAAGGTAGGAAACCAATGTAGAAACTAGAGGCAATGTCACTGCAGAATTGAATCTCCCGTTGCATCTCCGCCAGCAATATTCTCATGTACCTCTGAACTATCTCTATACAACATCCAACATATCCTGAAGAATTCTACATTTTGCGTTAGTGAACGAGTCGGCAGGTTTAGGCTGGGTTAGATAATGAGCGAGCTAATGGTCTTGGGCTAAATCGTAATCACGCATGCGCACAACTCTGATTTTGGCTTTGAGTAGAGCAACTACTCGTGGATAAAAACTGCTTATATGTCTGGCTGTGGCACCTTTGACAGTCCGGAGTCGCCTTCCAGAGCGAAGTGATTCAAGCATCGTCATAAAAGCATAGTTTAACGGGAGATCTATGTGGTCCTGGGAAATAGATGGTAGGACATTTGTTTTAGAAAACACGAGACCAAGTGGAACCTGTCCCCCAACGCTGGGTTGGGTGGCGGCGTCACACGGGAGGGGCGGACCCCGCATACCTGCGTCTCTTGTGCCCTTCTCTCCCGCTCTTTCTCCCGCTTATTTGTGAGACGTTGAGTTATATATCGCTGCGCCTCTTGTGCCCTTCTCTTCTGCTCTCTCTCTCTCTCTCTCTCTCTCTCTCTCTCTCTCTCTCTCTCTCACTCTCTCTCTCTCTCTCTCTCTCTCTCTCTCTCTCTCTCTCTCTCTCTCTCTCTCTCTCTCTCTCTCTCTCTCTCTCTCTCTCTCTCCCGGTTACCTCTGTGACATTCAGTTGCGGCGGGTCCTGTTCCCTTCTCTCCTGGTCTGTCTCTGGGTTATCTCTGAGACGTTGAGTTATTTCTTGCGACTCCTCTTGTGCTCTTCTGACCTGATCTCTCTCTCTCTCTCTCTCTCTCTCTCTCTCTCTCTCTCTCTCTCTCTCTCTCTCTCTCTCTCTCTCTCTCTCTCTCTCTCTCTCTCTCTCTCTCTCTCTCTCTCTCTCTCTCTCTCTCTCTCTCTCTCTCTCTCTCTCTCTCTCTCTCTCTCTATCTATCTATCTATCTATCTCTATCTATCTCTATCTATCTATATATATATATATATATCTTTCCATCTAACCAAATGATTACGTCAAACACAATCTCAGTTGTTACTGAACACAGAATAATTGGATGAACATGGAGTCTTTCCTGGGGAATTAAAACAATGTGAATGAAACATATTTTAATTGCAATTGTAAATGCAAATATTGCTGTATTTTTGTTAAAAATGCAACTGTTTTATAATACATCTTAATCGGTGTAATCGACAATTCTTTTTAAATATCCAACTTTTTAAATAAACCGTTTTTAAATGTGAAATAGCCCAAACACAATCTCAGTTATTAATGAACACAGATTTGTTGATGAAAATTTAGCGTTTCCTGTACAATTAAATTAATGTGAATGAAAAGTTTGTTTAATTACAACTGTAGCAAAAGTATCGCGAAGTATGCTTGGAAATGCACCTCTGTTGAAATATAATTTATTCAATCGCGCGTTGTTTAGAAATCTAACTGCATATCTGTTAAAAATAATGCAACTCGTAAAATAAATCTTAATCAATGTAACCGCCAAATAACCGCCAAGTAAATACAACTTTTTAAAATAAAGGTGCAGAGTAAAAGTGCCTTTAATTGCGACTGTAAATCAATGCAAAAGCGTAGCATTTGAATCTGAATCAATGTATTTGGCAGGTGTTTTTAAAAATCCAACTGTGTTTAAGTAAATGTGTTTTAATGCATGGAGCTCTTGCAAAATAATGTTAATCAATTTAATTGTCAATTTTTTCTTCAATAAATGTTAATGAATGAAATCGTCCATTGTCTTTTTTTCAAGCAGTTGTCTCATTAATCGGTAAAATCGTGAAGTGATAGTGAAAATGCAAAATGTCCGTCTTTTATCAATCGAAAAAGTAAATCAATGTAATATCGATTTTTTTTGTTTGGAAATGCAAGTAATATGAAATATATGAAAGCTCATCCTCAAAGAAAGCGAAGTCAGAATGATCTGGACCGTTTACGTGGAAGCCGGACGATGAATCGCTTTTTTTTAACATAAAAAAGGCAACTGTGGTGGAAAAAAATAAATGAATGAAATGGGTACTTTTTTGCAATGCTGCAGTCTAATTAAAGTGTGATATCCCGATTAATCAATAACATCGGCAATTCCAAAAAAATGTTAAAGCGGCGATTTTTTTAAAAAAAGAAACGTCAATAACAGCAATCGGCAAGTCTTTTTTAAATTTTATTAAAGTATAATTGTAAAATAAAAGCTAATTCATTAAATGGCGAACTTTTTTGCAAGCAGCAGTCTAAACTTGCGGAATCCTGATCAATCAATACAATCGGTAATTTCAAACAATGTAAAAGCGGCGTTAATTTTAAAATACATTTCAATAAATGCAATCGGCAAGTCTTGTTTTATTTTTTTTTAATGTTTTTAACTACAATTGTAAAATTAAAGCTAATGAATTAAAATGGCGATTATTTTTTTGCAAGCAGCCGTCTGATAGTGTGGACTCCCGACGAATCAATACCGTCGGTAATTTCAAACAATGTAAAAACGGCGATTTTTGAAAAAATAAATGTCAAAAAATGCAATCGACGTCTTTAATAAATAAAAGCAAAAGTTGTAAAAGAAAAGCCAATTCACGAAATTGAGATTTTTTTTTGCAAGCAGCAGTCTTGTTAAAATGTGAAATCCCGAGATCAATGTAATGGGCTCGTCTTTTTTAAGTTAAGGCAGCTGTATGTAAAATCGAAGCTAATAAATTAAATGGAGATTTTTTTTGCAAGCAGCAGTTTAATTAAAGCCTGAAATCCGATATAATAAATGTCTATACATGCGCAGGGCAAGTATTTATAAGAGTGTAAATAAAAAGCAATCCGTAACCCGTTTAATGTCGTAAACATATATAAAAGTTTATCGTTAAAGAGAGCGAAGTCGGCGCAGTTAGAAGGAAATCACTCAGTTCTGAACTGGATCTTCACCTGACTGTTTAAGAAGGGACTGCAGATACTGGAAAATCGAAGGTAGACAAAAGTACTGGAGAAATTTAGTGGATGCAGCAGCATCTATGGAGCGAAGGACATTGGCAACGGTTCGGCCGAGACCCTTCAGAATAGATGTTGAACCCTTCTCCACAGATGCTCTATTCGGGACTCTATTCATTGGCATGCAGGAGGTTGAGGGGTGATCTCATAGAGGTATATACAATCATGAGAGGAATGGTAAGGTAGGACCGGAGTGGGTGAATCGACGTCCAGAGGATATTGGGTTAAGGCGAACGGGAAACGATTTTATATGAATATGAGGGGGAACCTTTTCACACAAAGGGTGGTGGCTGCATGGAACATGCTGCTAGAGCAGGTTGTTGAGGCAGTAACTATCCCACCCTTTAAGAAACAGCCCTTTAAGGCTACCGGGGGGACTTTAATCTAGAACGATTGGGGGGATGGACTAAAATGGAGAAAGCCAGCAGACAGGGTCTGGGACAGGAGACAGCGAAGGGAAATAGACCCAACATGTAGGGGGGAAAGAAGAAAAAAAATAAACATAAAAAATAAAATAAAAATAAAATAAAAATAAGAGGTGTCGGGTTTCCAGGGCAAAAATCAAAAGGGGCCACTTGTCAACATAATTGTATAAGGAGCAAGACTGTTGTAAAAACAAGCCCGAAGGCTATGTGTCTCAATGCAAGAAACATTCGTAATAAGGTGGACGAGTTGAATGTGCAGATAGCTATTAATGACTGTGTTATAGTTGGGATCAGGTAGACATGGCTCCAGGGGGACCAAGGCTGGGATATTCAGGGATATTCAATATTCAGGAGGGATAGACAGAAATGAAAGGGAGGTGGGGTAGCGTTGCTGATGAGAGAGGAGATTAATGCAATAGAAAGGAAGGACATTAGCTTGGAGGATGAGGAATAGATATGGGTAGAACTGCGAAACACTAAGGGGCAGAAAACGCTAGTTGTATTTGTGTACAGGCCACCTAACAGCAGTAGTGGAGTTGGGGTTGGCACCAACTGGAAATTAGATATGCGTGCAACAAGCGTAAAACAGTTATAATGGGTGACTTCAATCTACATATAGAGTGGGCGAATCAAATGGGCAGGGGTGCTGAGGAAGAGGATTTCTTGGAATGTATGCGGGATAGTTTTCTTTACCAACATGTATAGGAACCATCGAGAGAGCAGGGTATTCTAGACTGGGTATTGAGTAATGAGGAAGGGTTAGTTAGCAGTCTTGTTGTGCGTGGCCCCTTGGGCAAGAGTGACCATAATATGGTTGAGTTCTTCATTAGGATGGAGAGTGACATAATTAAGTCAGAAACAAGGGTTCTGAACTTAAACAAAGGTAACTTTTAAAGTATGAGACGTGAACTGGCCAAGATAGACTGGCAAGTGATTCTTAACGGGTTGACGGTGGATGTGCAATGGAAGGTATTTTAAGACCGCATGGATGAACTACAACAATTGTGCAACAATGAGTTTCTCCAGCTTTTTGTGTAACCCTCGATTCCCCAGCATCTGCAGTTTCTTCGTTACAACAATTGTTCATCCCAGTTTGGCAAACTAATAAATCAGGAAAGGTAGTGCATCCATGGATAACAAGGGAAATCAGGGATAGTATAAAAACAAAAGATGAAGCATACAAATTAGCCAGAAAAAGTAGCCTACCCGAGGACTGGGAGAAGGCCAGAGTCCAGCAGAGGAGGACAAAGGCCTTAATTAGGAAAGGGAAAATAGATTATGAAAGAAAACTGGCAGGGGACATAAAAACTGACTGCAAAGGTTTTTATAGATAGGTGAAAAGAAAGAGATTAGTTAAAACAAGTGTAGGTCCCTTGCAGTCACAATCAGTTGAATTGATCATGGGGAACAAGGGCATTGCAGACCAATTGAATAACGACTTTGCTTCTGTCTTCACTAAGGAAGACATAAATAATCAGCCGGAAATAGCAGTGGACCGGGGGTCAAATAAGGTGGAGGAGCTGAGTGAAATCCAGGTTAGCCGGGAAGTGGTGTTGGGTAAATTGAATGGATTAAAGGCCGATAAATCCGCAGGGTCAGATAGTCTGCATCCCAGAGTACTCAAGGAAGTAAGTACAGATATAGCGGATGCATTAGTGACAATGTTTTAAAACTCTTTAGGTTCTGGATTAGTTCCTGAGGATTGGATGGTAACCCCACTTTTACAAAAAGGAGGGAGAGATAAAACGGGGAATTACAGACCAATCAGTCTAACATCGGTAGTGGGGAAACTGCTAGAGTCAGTTACTAAAGATGGGATAGCAGTACATTTGGAAAGTGGGGAAATCATTGGACAAAGTCAGCATGGATTTACGAAAGGTAAATCATGTCTGACGAATCTTATAGAATTTTTCGAGGATGTATCTAGCAAAGTGGATAAGGAGAACCAGTGGATGTGTTATATCTAGGCTTTCAGAAGGCGTTCGACAACGTCCCACATAAGAGATTAGTATGCAAACTTAAAGCACGCGGTATTGGGGGTTCAGTATTGATGTGGATAGAGAACCGCCTGGCAGACAGGAAGCAAATGGTAGGAGTAAACGGGTCCTTTTACTCCTACCATTTAGTCTCTAGAATGGCAGGCAGTGATTAGTGCGGTACCGCAAGGCTTCGTGCAGGGACCCCAGCTATTTACAATATATATTGATGATTTGAACCAGGGAATTGAATGCAACATCTCCAAGTTTGCGGGTGACACTAAGCTGGGTGGTAGTGTTAGGTGTAAGGAGGATGATAGGAGTCTGTAAGGTGACTTGGATAGGCTGGGTGAGTGGACAAATGCAGGGCAGATGCAATATAATGTGGATAAATGTGAGGTTATCCACTTTGGTGGCAAAAACAGGAGGGTAAACTATTATCTGAATGGCGGCAAATTAGGAAAAGGGGGGATCCAACGAGATCTGGGTGTCATGGTACACCAATCATTGAAAGTAGGCATGCAGATGCAGCAGGCAGTGCAGAAAGCAAATGGTATATTAGCATTCATAGCGAAAGGATTTGAGTATAGGAACAGGGAGGTTCTACTGCAGTTGTACAGGGTTTTGGTGAGACCATACCTGGAGTATTGCGTACAGTTTTCGTCTCCAAATCTGAGAAAACACATTATTGCCATAGAGGGGGTACAGAGAAGGTTCACCAGACTGATTGCTGGGGTGTCAGGACTTTCATATGAACAAAGACTGGATAGACTTGGCTTTTACTCGCTAGAATTTAGAAGACTGGGGGGTGATCTTATAGAAACTTACAGAATTCTTAAGGGGTTGGATAGGCTAGATGCAGCAAGATTGTTCCCGCTGCTGCGGGGGTCCAGAACTAAGGGTCACAGTCTAAGGATAAGGGGGAATTCCTTTAGGACCGAGATGAGGAAAACAGTTTTCACACAGAGATTGGTGAGTCTCTGGAATTCTCTGCCACAGAAGGTTGTTGAGGCCAGTTCATTTGCTATATTTAACAGGGAGTTAGATGTGGCCCTTGTGGCTAAAGGGATCAGGGGGTATGGAGAGAAGGCAGGTACAGGATACTGAGTTGGATGATCAGCCATGATCATATTGAATGGCGGTGCAGGCTCGAAGGGCCGAATGCCCTACTCCTGCACCTATTTTCCATGTTTATATTCTATGTTATAGGTAATAATATAGCAAATACAGCGACAGATACATCAATCGAATTAATTACTACTGTCTCACTGTCCTGCACGAAACCGCGTGATTACCTGAAACAATTAATATAACATTTTTGGAAAAACCCAACAACCCCCACAATTAAAGAAGTCTGAAGAAGGGTTTCGTCCCGAAACATTGCCTATCTCCTCCGCTCCATAGATGCTGCTGCACCCGCTGAGTTTCTCAAGCATTTTGTTTATCACCCACAATTAAAACGTGGATTATGGAGATGTCGGAAACCTTACATATGGAGAAAATTAGATTTTCCTTAATTGACAAACCAGAATTATTTACTAGAATATGGTCTCCATTTATAGATTATTTGAAGGGGTAGGTCCAGCGCAAGAGTCTGGCTGAAACTTGAATCCAGGATTAGATGAATAGTTACGTTTTATAACCTACGGACCCATCTCCTAAGCTGTATTATTGATAGTTTACTTTATGTTTTATAAAATTTTCTTTTTTGTTCTTTCCTCTCTTTCTATCTATAAAAATAAATAAACAATTAGAAGCAGTTTTAATATGTAATTGATAAATGAGGACACCAGCTATTTTAATAGCTGGGATCCCGGGACCCCAATATGTAATCGTTAAACACAGTCTGTATTGGTTTTGAGTATCATATGCATATGCTTCTAACAAAAATATAATTACAAATCAATTAAAAAAAGAATATACCCAACGTCTGACCCTCAGCCGGTTTGTAGGCGAATATCTACTACAATGTTCCTGCATCCTAGGAAATTCTTCGCTCTCTCCTGACCATTTGAACGCTGACTCCCAAACTTTGCTCCCTTGAGTGAAGAGGTTCCACAACCAACCACAGTTCCATAGACCGCGCAGCTTCTGTATTACACGTACGTGTTGAGATAGTGCACTGAACTTCCATTGAAGCTAGTTTTTCTGTGAATTATAGTTATTGGAGATCAGCAAACGAAACACACCATATTCAGTACAGGGCGAGAGGAAAGTTATTATCTCTATAATATTAAACACTTGCATTGGTCATTCTTCCACGCTGCAACTTCGCCACTGGCCACTCTTCCAATCGCTCTTCCTCAACGTTCTTCAAGCCCTCACCCAAAGCAGTCAGGTGAAGATCCAGTTCGTGCACTATTTTACACCGGTACAGCACAGACCTTAGTGGTGCATGAAGGGACGATGTAGAAGCAGTGATCTGGCTCTAATTCTGGATTTGACCTTACAGTTCCTGCTCCACAGAGTCGTATAAAACTGAAGTATATGCTACCCACGGCGTCGGCGCCTGCAATTAAAATAGCTACCTTTGCGGATTTACTGTCAAACATATGGCATTAATCTTTGCCGCGCACCCCACACAAACCAATAAAACCCTCGACAAATCCACCAGCCACCACGTTTGTCAATGCCAAGAGTAGCAGTGACATCTCGCTTCCATTATAAACACTTTGCGCTGGTCAACAGTATCAAATTGCTAATGTAGCGTTCAAAGTTGGTGTTATTGGGGGTTGATGCTGGCACATGTAACTGGGTTGAACTTTTATCGCAACGGCAGCAGCCAGTCAGGGTGGGCAGTAGGACATCAAAAACCATAGCTGTGAGCACTGGCTCGCCCCAAGGCTGTGTCCTAACCCCCTGCTGTTTAGTCTGCTTACACACGACTGTACTGCTAGACTCAACAACAACTTCATCAACAAGTTCGCTGACGACACAACAGTGGTGGGTCTCATCAGTGACAATGATGAGTCTGCGCACAGGATGGAGGTGGAGCTGCTCACAGGATGGTGCAAATCCCACAACCTCATTCTCAACGTGGGAAAAACGAAGGAGATGGTGGTTGACTTCAGGAGGGCGGGAAAACAACGCCATACACCTCTGCACATCGATGGAGCTGATGTGGAAAGGGTCAGCAGTGTGAATTTCCTAGGACCCCACCTGTCAGATGACCTGACGTCCACGACCAACACCACAGCACTGGGGTCAAGAGAGCCCAGCACCGACTACACCCTCTCCGTAGACTACGGAAAGCAGGTCTCCCCACTGCACACCTACGAACTTTGTATAGGGGGACAATCGAGAGCACATTAACCTACAGCATCACTTCCTGGTTCGGGAGCTGCAAGGTGTACGAACGGCACCAACTGAACAGGATTGTGAAGACCGCCAGCAGGATTATTAGTGATCCACTCCCTTTCCTGCTGGACATATACAGGAAGAGATGTATCAGCATCCAAAGACCCCTACCACCCATCGCATCACATATTCTACATCCTGCCATCTGGGAAGAGGTACAGGATCATCAGCTGCAAAACCAGCAGGATGCTCCTCAGCTTCTTCCCGCAGGCTATAAGACTGATACACGGACTTTGCCCCCTGCCAAAGTATCGCGCACCAACCTGGACCCACTAAAGCAGAGCCATTGTCGAGCCGCTGTCGATTGGAACTCATGATATATGTATTTTTATTTTTATTTCTATTTCTTTTTTACCGCACACTGAATGGACACTGGTTGAGCAACGTTTTTTCGTTTCCTCTGGGTATGTAAGTACTCATGAAAAATGATAATACAGATATACAATACAATACAAAGTGACATTGTGATCTGTATTATTGGAAACTAGTTCACAGACTAAAAGGTATGGCTCACTGCACCCAGGTTGCCGACTGAACTTGCACTGAAGCTCGTTCATCACCCGTTTTTCAGTGAATTATGGTTATTGAGGATCCGCAAAGGGAACACACTATATTTGGTACAGGGTTGAGAGGAGAGATGCTATCTCTATAATATTAAATCTATTCGGCCTGTTTGTGGCTGTGTGTGCGGCTGTGTGTGTGTGTGTGTGTGTGTGTGTGTGTGTGTGTGTGTGTGTGCGCGCGCGTGTGTGTGTGTGTGTGTGTGTGTGTGTGTGTGTGTGTGTGTGTGTGTGTGTGTGCGTGTGTGTGTGTGTGTGTGTGTGTGTGTGTGTGTGTGTGTGTGTGTGTGTGTGTGTGTGTGTGTGTGTGTGTGTGTGTGTGTGTGTGTGTGTGTGTGTGTGTGTGTGTGTGTGTGTGTGTGTGTGTGTGTGTGTGTGTGTGTGTGTGTGTGTGTGTGTGTGTGTGTGTGTGTCTCAATTCTTATTTTCTTCCAAATTCGCGGCCACTGGCTTCCAATTTTCACACATCCTTTGCACATGTTTCCCCTCGAGGCGATAAACATATTACCGTCGCATTCCCACCTATATTTCCGAATATGTATTTGTTTAATGTTTAATACACAGCTCAGACTCACCCATTTTCCGACCGAGTGGCGTCACAATGCACTCTCCAGCCACATCCCACATTTTCAAACACTTGCATCGGTCATTCTTCCACTTCTCCACTGGTCACTCTTCCAATAGCTCTTTCACAACGTTCTCCAAGCCCTCAGTCAAAACAGTCAGGTGAAGATTGATACAAGTGCAGGGGGAACTCAGCGGGTACAGCAGCATCTATGGGGAAGGTTTCAGCATCTATTCAGAAGGGTCTCGGCCCGAAACGTTGCCAATTTCCCTCCATCCAAAAATGCTGCTGCACCCGTTGAGTTTCTCCGGCACTTTTGTCTACCTTCGATTTTCAGCATCTGCAGTTCTTTCTTAAACAGTCAGGTGAAGATCGAGTTCAGAGCAGACTGATTTCATTCTGACTTTGCCGACTTCGCTCTTTAACGATAAACTTTCATATATTCTTACGTCATTAAACGGGTTACGGGTTGTTTTTTTTGACACTATTTTATATTTAATGAAAAAATATTTTAACGTCATTTTAAAGGGGTTGCAGGTTACTTTTTCATTTTTACTCGTTGTCACATTTATTTTAAAAAGACTTGCCCAGCGCTTGTTTTGACATTTCAGGCTTTAAGTAAACTGCTGCTTGCAAAAACAATAATCGCCATTTAATTCATTAGCTTTTATTTTACAATTATACTTAATTTTTTTTTAAAAGACTTGCCTATTGCATTTATTGATTTTTTTTTATCGCCGCTTTAACAGTTTTTGGGAATTACCGATGCTATTGATTAATCGGGATATCACACATTAATTGGACTGCTGCTTGCCAAAAAAGTCCCCATTTCATTCATTTATTTTTTTCCACCACTGTTGCCCTTTTTAAATAAAAAAGAAAACGATTAATCGTCCGGCTTCCACGTAACCGGAGCAGAGTTCACGTCCCAGAACATTCGGACTTCGCTCTCGTTGATGATGAGCTTTTATATATTATATATTACTGGCATTTCCAAAAAAAAGATATTCCTTTGATTTACTTTTCCAATTTAAGAAAAGATGGACCAGCCGTGAGTGAACTGCCAGCCCACCAGTCGTGAGTGAATGAACTGTCAGTCCGCCAGCCGTGAGTGAGTGAGCCAACTGCCAACCTACAAGGCCCGCATTAGCCCAGAAACCAGGCTATTTGCCCAAAATGCCGGTATTAGCCGAGGAGGAGCATTTTGGCCCAAAGGACCCGTGCTAGGCCAGGAAAAGTCAGGAAATAATGCTTTCCACTGAGATCTCACCTTTTTTTAAGTCCCTTCGGCCCATCAAACGTGTACTAGCTCAGGAGTCCCTCCGGCCCATCCGTAAGAATCCCCCCTGTAAGTATTACACCTCATCCCAGTATTTTTCTCCCTCACTTCATTGGCTACCTGTGAGATCCACGCCTGGATTGACTTTCCTCCTTCATTGCTGTGACCTGTAGAGAAAGATGAAAAATGTCTTAAATTGATTCTCTCCATTTTTTCTCTCTCACAGAGTCTCTCACCTGTTTCGGCAGAAAATATGGCGGTTTCTGAGCTGGTAACGCACCAGCACTGAGCGGCTCGCCCACCAGCCCTGAGTGACTGAGCTGCCAGCCCACCAGGCCTGAGTGACTGAGCTGCCAGCCACAAGGCCTGAGTGACTGAGCTGCCAGCCCGTCAGGCCTGAGTGACAGGGCTGCCAGCCCGCCAGGCCCTGAGTGACGGAGCTGCCAACCCAACAATTCATTCGGCCCAGAATGTCCATTCTGGAAACCAGTCCATTCGGCCCACAACACCAATGCTAGTGCTCCAGAAAGCACACCCTCACCACTGGCCACCAACATTGGAATTTGTGGAGAGGTGGAATATTGCGTTGTGGGACCAGCCCTCCCGTGCGAGCCTGGGACCCAACGGGTGAGTAAGAAATGTCGAATGGAAATTCAAACGCATATTTCACTATCTGTCTTGCAATATCAGTGGTGACATGGTATGAATGAAGATTTGTTTTTGGATAAAATGCGAAAAATTGGCGTGTTGGATGGGGTCACTGGAGATATCCATGTAAATCACACCAACATTAAATGAAATAACACAGTGACGGATATTGCTTTCATTGGAAAGCATGAATTCGTATTTTCATCGAAAAATGTACAAATTTCTGTTGTCACAGAGGGTCAGGGAACATTTTTGGAGAACGTGTATCGGTGACGTTTCGGCTAGAGACCGTTACTTAGACTACTTTTTTCAGCGACTTGTTTTGTGTTTTTTTTTTCAGTCGATCCTTCAATTATTTGCTTGTAATCTCCCATGGTGGATACAACGGCTGTGGCGCAAGGTGTTTGTTCCGTGAGTGTAGCTAATTACAATCAGCAGGTATGAGGTCATGTCGCTGGAGACCTATCTCTCTATATATCTCGGTGCCCAACACAACGCACCGCCACAGAGCTGCAGCGATGACGGACTGACGGAGCCACATGAGTTAATTGTGTCTTCCAGCTATGGGATATGCATTGATCTATCGAATTGAAAATATATATTACCCTGTAATAGCGGCTATCGCTGTTTTCGGTAATTAGTTTTGTCTTTGATTTTTAACTACGTGCATTAGCTGGGAGACATTAAGCATGTTTTTCTGTTTTAATAATTCACTTGTTTCATTTGGTCAGACATCCATTTTCCTACTGTAACTGCCGCAATGTGTACGTCATGCCCGGAGTTTATCCTGGCCTGGATCAATCTCTGCCATAGAGGGCGCACAGAGAAGGTTCACCAGATTGATTCCTGGGATGGCAAGACTTTCATATCAAGAAAGACTGGATAGACTCGGCTTGTACACGCTAGAATTTAGAAGATTTGGGGAGATCTTATAGAAACGTACAAAATCTTAAGGGGTTGGCCAGGCTAGATGCAGGAAGATTGTTCCCGATGTTGGGAACGTCCAGAACAAGGGGTAACAGTTTAACCATAAGGGGCAAGTTTTTTTAGGACGGAGATGAGAAAAACATTTTTCACACAGAGAGTGGTGAATCTGTGGAATTCTCGGCCAGTTGAGGCCAGTTTATTGGCTATTTTTAGGAGGGAGTTAGATGTGGCCCTTGAGGCTAAAGGGATCGGGGGTATGGAGAGAAGGCACGTACAGGATACTGAGTTGGACGATCAGCCATGATTATTTTGAATGGCGGTGCAGCCTCGAAGGGCCGAATGGCCTACTCCTGCACCTAGTTTCTATGTTTCTATGTTTCGCTGTATTGACTGCGCTGGCCAGAGCCCTGACCAGGGAGCGGGAATCAGATATTCACACCCTGGGATTGGAAATATGTTGACCAGGGGCTGAGATAATGGCACCTTGGGCTTCTCCGGTGGCTAGTCTGAACCCAGTTAGTGAAATTACATCTCTACCCACTAGCACAACCCTGCTTAACTGAATATATAATCGGTGTATTTTTCTGCAGTCATTCGTCGCTTCGTGAAGCATTATCCCGTTTTAGACCTGTAATGCTACTGCTCATTAGATAAAACTGGACTCTGTCTCTATGAATGTGTCACGACTTTGCTATGCGTTAATTCAATTGTAAACAAATGCTGTCACGTAATATTCTGTCTGTTAAAGTTATGTATCTTGATATCCTCTCCTTTGAACGATCTGTAAATTCGAATTAATATCCCAAGATGTATCCGTACATCCTCGCTACCGTGCCACAGTCGGTACTGCCGGTGTCGCACAATTGCGGAGACGCACGTTCATTATCTACCTCCCGTGCTCTCTGAGCAATGTGTCATCGTTCGTTCTCCGACGCTGCGCGCTACTGCTGGCTGCGAACTTGTTTCCTCCCACATGCAATTGAGCCACTGCCTATTAATGGTTTCTGTAACTACTGTATATGGGACTTTGTGTAGATGGATACTGCAGTCTGGGGAACAGTTGATAAGAAGATGGGGAGTATTAAAAGCCGTGAGCGTAGTTTACATTGGTGTTTGATGCGTGGACACCGTTGTCCGAAGCCCTGTGTCTCTGCACTCTGTCGCGGCTAAAGTTCATCTGGTCAACGCATCCAAGTTTGAAAATCTTCCAAGCAGACAATATTCCTCAGATACATTTTGCGGGTCTTGTAATATCTCTTCCCTCCTTCACAGTGAACTTCCTGGCGATAGTGATTCTCTGTCGAGGTAAATGTGGTCTCTCCAAATGCATCACTCTCTACCTGGTGGCCATGGCAGCGTCTGATCTTCTGGTCGGCATCACCGATCCGTTTCTCCGCAAGACTATTCGAATTCACTTCCCGTATTATTTTCTGAACGTTACTCCCGTGTGCGTGACTATCTCATTCCTGGTCTTTGCATCCACCGCGGTCTCTGTCTGGCTGACGGTCGCCTTCACCTTCGATCGCTTTGTGGCTATTTGTTGTGAGAAGCTGAAAACAAGATATTGTACCGAGAGAACGGCGGCTGCGGTTATCGGGGCAGTGGGTGTGCTGGGCTGTTTGGAGAATGTCCCCAGGTGTTTTACGATGGAGCCTGGCTACGAATTTGATGATGTTGCCTGGGAGTGCTTCGTGCAACCCACCTACTATACGTCGTCTGCATGGATCGCATATGATGTCACACACCGCGTTCTAACCCCTTGTATCCCGTTCTTTCTGATTCTTCTGCTCAATGTGCTGACGGTCAGACGGATTGTAGCGGCCAGCAGAGTCCGCAGGGGGCTCCGGGGCTGCAGCAACGGGGAGAATAACAAGGACCCGGAGATGGGGAACCGCAGGAAGTCCATTGTTTTACTCTTCAGTATCACGGGCACTTTCATCCTGCTGTGGGCAACACAGGCCATATTTTACATCTTTACGGGTATTGCGAGGGTGCGAGTTGACTACACCCCCACCGGTTATTACTACATCACAAATGTCACGGCGGGGTTCCTGCAGCTGCTCAGTTCCTGCACCAACACGTGTATTTACGTGGCGACCCAGAGTAAATTCAGGGCTGAGCTGATGAACGCGATTAAATTCCCACTGAGTGCAACTCGTGCACTTGTGCCTTCGTGACCCTCTGATCCACGCCGATAATTCAACACACATTTGCTCTCATCACTGTCCTCCCAATATTCACATCCAACTGCTCAAAATCTCCACTACGCACGTAGTCACATAGAACAGCTTGCAATGGTCATTTGAACCACCACTCGTAGACGTTATATAGTGCACATCTATGAAGATCTTTACTGGTCCGAGAACACTGATGCAACAAGAAAGAAAACACATCAGCGCCTCTACTTCCTGAGAAGATTACGGAGAGTCGGTATGTCAAGGACGACTCTTTCTAACTTCAGCAGGTGCACAGCAGTGAGCTTGCTGACCGGTTGCATCGTGGCTTGGTTCGGCAACTTGAGCTCCCAGGAGCGGGAAAGACTACAAAAGGTAGTAAGCACTGCCCAGTCAATCATCGGCTCTGACCTTCCTTCCATCGACGGATCTTTCGCTGGCGCTGCCTCAAAAAGTCTGGCAGCATCATCAAGGACCCACACCACCCTGGCCACACACTCATCTCCCCGCTACCTTCAGGTAGAAGGTACAGGAGCCTAAAGACTGCAACGACCAGGTTCATGAATAGCTCTTCCGATCAGCGATTAGTCTATTAAACTCAACGAAAACAAAACTCTGAACATTAATAGCTCATTATCTATTTATTTGCGCATTATCTGTTTATTTATTTATGTGTGTATATATTTATATAATGGTATGTGGACACACTGATCTGTTCTGTATTCATGCCTACAATATTCTGTTGTGCTGAAGCAAAGCAATAATTTAATTGTCCTATCTGGGACACATGATAAGAAACTCTCTTTCTCGGCGTACCAGGGCCCCATCCCCGACCTCGATCTCCGTTACATCGCCAACTGCTTTGGTGTCACCTCCTGCACCCACACACAACTGACTGACTTCATCCATTTCACCACGAACTTCCATCCGGCACTCAAATACACTTGGACCATATCCGACATTTCCCTACCATTCCTTGACCTCGCCATCTCTATTGCAGGTGATACACTCCTGACCGACATCCACTGCAAACCAACTGACTCCCACAGCTACCTGGACTACTCTTCCTCCCACCCTGCTTCCTGTAAGGACTCCATCCCCTATTCCCAATTCCTCTGTCTACACCGCATCTGCTCCCAGGATGAGATGTTCCACACCAGGTCATCACAAATGGCCTAATTCTTCAGAGAACGGGGATTCTCCTCCCCCACTATTGATGAGGCTCGCACCAGGGTGTCCTCCATACCCCGCAACACTGTCCTCTCTCCCCATTCCCCCACTCGCAAACAGGGCAGAGTCCCCCTGGTCCTCACCTTTCACCCCACCAGCCGGCAAATACAACACATAGTCCTCCGCCAGTTTCGCCACCTCCAACATGACCCCTCCCCTCGCCACATCTTCCCATCTCCCCCCTGTCTGCCTTCCGCAAAGACCGCTCCCTCCGCAACTCCCTTGTCAATTCTTCCCTTCCCTCCCGCTCTACCCCTTCCCCGGGCACTTTCCCTTGCAACCGCAAGAAATGCTACACATGTCCGTTCACCTCCCCCCTCCACTCCTTTCAGGGACCCAAGCAGTCCTTTCAGGTACGACAGAGGTTCACCTGCACCTCCTCCAACCTCATCTACTGCATCCGCTGCTCCAGATGCCAGATGATCTATATCGGTGAGGCCAAGCGGAGGCTTGGCGATCGTTTCGCCGAACACCTCCGCTCGGTCCGCAATAACCAAGCTGACCTCCCGGTGGCTCAGCACTTCAACTCCCCCTCCCATTCCGTATCCGACCTCTCGGTCCTGGGCCTCCTCCACGGCCAGAGTGAGCAACACCGCAAGCTGGAGGAACAGCACCTCATATTGCGCTCGGGGAGTCTGCATCCTCTGGGCTTGAACATTGAATTTTCTCAATTCTGTTAACCCTTGCTGTCTCCTCCCCTCCCCACCTCTCCCTCAGCCCTCGGGCCCTGGCATTCCCTCTATCTCTATCTCCCTCCCCCACCCAAGTCGCAGTACCTTCACATTTTTACACCACAAACAGCTTACAATGGCTTGTTCCCTTTATCATCGATACATGTTTGCATATCTTTCATTCATTGTTCTTTATCTCTCCACAACACCGTCTATATCTCTCGTTTCCCTGATCCCTGACCAGTCTTGAGAAGGGTCTCGACCAGAAACGTCGCCTATCTCCTTCGCTCCTTAGACGCTGCTGCACCCGCTGAGTTTCTCCAGCCTTTTGTGTACCCTAAACTCTCTTGAATCTTGATTATACATCACTGAATCTATCACGTTGGCTCAATTCGTCTCTGCTAACCGAGATGCCTCGTCAACGCGAGTCCCCTTTGTCCGCGATTCACCGACATTCATTTTAACCTTTCCTATAAATGCCCCCGTCCAATCATCTTTTAAATATCGCGACTGTTTTACTGCAGCACGTCGGCAGGTTGCGGGACTTAACCTGAAAAGCGGGGGGAATCCTGGGGTAACATGGGGGGATCATGGGGTAACATGATCCGGGGACATGGTCCAGACGGCGGTGCGGGTCTGGGGGCTGTAATGTGGCGGATTTCCGACGTTCCATGGCGAATCCATAAATTAATCCAGTGTGGATAGGAGCTAATTAGAAGCACATCATCCGGACGAAAGTTTTGGAATTACGTTTTAAATGGGAAGTAGCGAATGGCTCTAAACCGGATGGTGTTCCGCACCTGAGTGATATTCTGATCTGCTGTGAGTCATTGGCTCACAGGCAACACAACAGGGCAACAACCAGAAGCACAGGAACGACTCAAAGTAAATAGCCGTGTGCACCGTCATTTGATAGTTCTCCATCGAAATTGACAGACACTGTTTTGGGTTTGTGTCTGCTTTCTTTTTATCGAGTCCACACACAAGATAAGAAGTCGTTCAGCCAGAGCTGAACACACTTCTCGGCATCTGCACAATGGTGTCTGTCTTGCACCTCTTGTGTTTCTTGTGCGTGGTGGTGGAAAGATTGCTGGAAATAGGGTCGCGACGTGAACGCTCTTTCCTTGTACCCTTATCTCCGCCAAAAGAGAAGTAGGGCCTGTCCCACCGTACGAGGTAATTCAAGAGTTCTTCCGAGTTTTCCCCTGATTCGAACTCGGAGAATGTCTGGAGCGGGTCCGTAGGAGCTCGTGGATGTCTCGCAGCTGCTCGTAATGCTAACGATAGGTACTCGGGAAATCCGGTAAACTCGTGACGTTTTTTCCAAAACTGTGAAAAATGTCCACGAGTAAACACATACTCGTACGAACCGCTAGGAGACATCCACGAACTCCTACGGACCCGCTGCGGACATTCTCTGCGGACATTTTCCGAGTTCATATCAGGGGAAAACTCGGGAAGAACTCTTGAATTACCTCGTTCATAGTCTTATCTCCACCCATCGTTGCCTGTCCTATTACCCCTTTCTTCCTGTCCCACTGTGCGAGTTAATACAAGAGTTCTCCCAAGTTTCCCCTGATTCGAACTCGGAGACTTTCACAGTGCGAGTTGGCCCACGAGTGACCCCGAGTTTTCACTCGTGGTGGTCACGTACGATGAACGTAGCGGCAACGTCGGAACTCGCGCGTTCAACTTGTCCACTCGTGGCGCTAACGGCAGGTACTCGGGAAACTTGTTAACTCGTGAAAAAAATCAAACATGTTTGATTTTTTCCACGAGTCAAATTAACTGTTCAAGTTAAAAATGGAAACATTTAAACTCGTTGCAGTAACGTAATGGCCCGTGCGTTTACCTTAGTGTCTCGTGAGTCTATCGTGGGAACTTTTTTATAATCTGAGGAAAGGGACTGAACCAAAGTAGTATAATATGTATATACATATTATATATATTATATATATTTCAATTCCAACCCCGAAGCAATTGAGAGGCGATTTCTTGGGGCCATGTAATTTAACGTGTGTCTTTGCTTTTAAAAGTGAAGCTGTCTAATTGTTTACGCTGCGCTGTGTTTCGTGTTGGGTGTTGGGGAGAGTGCTGCTGTTACAATGCTTTCGATTCTATACTGCCCTCCCCCTTCCACAGAAAAATGCCTAAATTTTTCTTTGTGCCCGCTCTCCTGGGAGCAATCCAAACAAGGGGAACAATGAACCCTCAGAGGCTTCGCGTTCCTTGCTCCTATATATGGACCTCGCTCGCTCGCAACTGTATGAGCGCTCGATCAACCAGACATCGGCCAACACGGAGGCCTGATTACTGAAAACAAAGTCAACTTGTACCAGACCTCATCATCTTCCTTCCGACCACCCGTAACCACGGCACCACACTTTCAACAGAAAACTTAATATTTAAAAAATATATTATGGGACATTGGATTGTCTGAAGAAGGGTCCCGAGCAGAAACGCCACATATGTGTGTGTGTGTGTGTGTGTGTGTGTGTGTGTGTGTGTGTGTGTGTGTGTGTGTGTGTGTGTGTGTGTGTGTGTGTGTGTCTGTGTGTGTGTCTGTGTGTGTGTGTGTGTGTGTGTGTGTGTGTGTGTGTGTGTGCGTGTGTGTGTGTGTGTGTGTGTGTTTGTGTGTGTGTGTGTGTGTGTGTGTGTGTGTGTGTGTGTGTTTGTGTGTGTGTGTGTGTGTGTGTGTGTATCTGTGTGTATCTGTGTGTATCTGTGTGTGTGTCTGCTGTCGGGTCCCGGCGGCCGCTCAAAGTCAGTCACCCGAGCTGCTTCCTTCCTCTGAAGTGGCGGCCAGTCCTGCTGTCTGTGTGTATCTGTGTGTGTGTGTGTGTGTGTGTGTGTGTGTGTGTGTGTGTGTGTGTGTGTGTGTGTGTGTGTGTGTGTGTCTGTGTGTGTGTGTGTGTGTGTGTGTGTGTGTGTGTGTGTGTGTGTGTGTGTGTGTGTGTCTGTCTGTGTGTATCTGTGTGTGTGTGTGTGTGTGTGTGTGTGTGTGTGTGTGTGTGTGTGTCTGCTGTCGGGTCCCGGCGGCCGCTCAATGTCCGTCACCCGAGCTGCTTCCTTCCTCGGAAGTGGCGGCCAGTTCTGCTGTCCGTGCCCGGAGCGCTGCGGCAGCCACCCAAGCAAATTCACTCCCCGGCCACAATAAAACCATATAGCAATGACAGCACGGAAACAGGCCATCACTGCCCTTTTACTCCGTGCTGAACACTACTCACCTAGTCCCATCTACCTGCACTCAGACCGGAGCGTGGCAAGTGGGTTACTGACCCCAATCCCCTCCTTCACAACGCCAGACTCCCCAAATACTATGAACTGAGCTCTCCCCCCACCCCGGGAAAGACAGTATTTAAAAACATAAAACAACAAGAAATGCACTTACCACGTTATTGGTTACTGGAGGATGCGCATTTTCCCTTTGTAGGTCATATCAATAGATGCGGCCGCGCTGAAATAACTCAAAGCCACAGGATGGAGATGTATTTTAACATTGTTGCTTTATTAAAACATACCTTCATTCACGGTTGGCTCAAGAGTAACGGGAGAGGAACTTGGTAACTCGGGAGAGGAAGTTGGAGCATCGCAGCAATGACATACCCGTGGGAACTCGGTTACACACTTGATCATAAACTTGAAGTCTCGTGCACAACCACGAGTCTGTGACTCGGGGTACCTCGTGGGTCAACTCGCACAGTGAGACAGGGCCGGGTTCTCGAATCTTTCTTCGTTTTTGGAATGAAATGATCCAGCGTCTTCCGGATTATGCCCTGAAATTCCTGCCTTCGCTGTTCCACTGTCATAAGTGATATTATTCTTTTCCAGTCCTCCTTGGCCAGCTCCTCTCTCATGCCTTCATAGCCCCCTTTGTTCAACTGCATCACGGACACATCCGATTTAACATTTTCGATTTCAAATTGCAGATTAAAACGAATCCTATTATGATCGCTACCTACAAGCGGTTCCTTTAACTCGAGTTCTCTTATCACATCTGGTTCATTGGACAACACTAAATCCAATGGTCGGCTCCATTACAAGCTGCTCTAAGAATCCATCTCGGAGGCACACTACAAACTGTCATTCTTGGGGCCCTGAACCAACTTGATTTTCCAAGTCTACCTGCATATTGAAATCCCCCATCAGACCAGTTGCATTACTTTTGCCAGTTTTTACAGCTGCTGCAACTAACTCCCTACATGCGGGCAACTATTTGGCGGTATGTAGATCACACCAATTAGTGTTTCCTTGCCTTTACAATTCCTCAACTCAATCCAGAGTGATTCTGCCTCGCCAGTCCGTATGTCTTCCTTCGCAAGGAACTGAATTTCATCCCTCACCTGCAGAGCAACCGCCCCTCCTCTGTCCACCTGCCTGTCCTTTCTATAGGATGTCCAACCCTGAATATTAAGTTTCCAGGCCCTGTCCTCCTGCAGCCAACCCTCAGTAATCCCCACAATGTCATTTCTACCAACCTCTAACTGAGCCTCAAGCTCATCTAATTTACTTCTAATACTTCGCGAATTAATATACAATACTTTTAATTCCTTACGCATCCCACCTTTCACACACATCCCTATTATACGTGACCATACTCTCCTATCCCTTGTGAGCTTCCTTTCCCGTTCATTCTGGGGTCATTAACTATCCCTTTACTCTCTTTCCTTTAAATTCGTCCTTGACTATCCCATTTGACTCCCCCACCTCCTTATTTCGCGGTTAAATATCGCGTGGTGAAATCATAAGTGTAAGTATTGCTGGTGCGATGTTGAAAATACCATGAAGTAATGTTAATGTTCTTGTTTTCGTCTTCCAGATCCCACGGGAAGACTATCTCTAAGAGATATCATGCATTTCTCTAGAACGCGCTGTCAGTTGCATTCCAGCATCGAACATTGAGCTTCTCTCTCGCTGCTCTCCAGGATGAAAGATAAGTTGACTGATTACCCGTTTTTTCTGCTGCTTTCCATCTTCCAGGCATTAATGATTTATTACCCGATTATAGTAGTGCTTGGAATTCTTGGTAAGTAATTGGATCTATGTTAAGAATCGTCCTTATGTGCGTTTTTATACTCCATTGTTGGCAGATATGTGGCGTTTAGATTTCCCTGTCCTCCAATCCATTGATAGATTACAATAACCGTGCTTCTGAAGGGCTGAACTCAGTAATATCACGCTTCGGTCACATGTACATTTCGAACGGAAAATGCTGCAGTTGGTTTAAATGATTTAATGTATTTCATTAATGTTCTGTTTGACTGAAAACTTCCTGTGGTCAATAAAATATTTTGTGTTTACTGTATTGTTTAAATTCATCAGCTAGACACTCCTCTTATCCGGTGACATCAGGTAACGTCTCGTCGTTTAAAGGTGCAATAGTCGTCGCTTCCTATTCGCCTCTGCGCGCACTTGTCAATTCTTACCTTACCTCCCGCTGCTGTACCCATTCTCCGGGCACTTTCCCTTGCAACCGCAAGAAATGCTACACTTGCCCCTTCGCCTCTCCCCTCCACTCCTTTCAGGGACCCAAGTAGTCCTTCCAGGTCCGACAGAGGTTCAACTGCACCTCCTCCAACCTCATCTACTGCATCCGCTGCTCCAGATGCCAGATGATCTATATCGGTGAGACCAAACGGAGGCTTGGCGATCGTTTCTACGAACACCTCCGCTCGGTCCGCAATAACCAACCCGACCTCCCGGTGGCTCAGCACTTCAACGCCCCCTCCCATTCCGTATCCGACCTCTCCGTCCTGGGCCTCCTCCATGGCCAGAGTGAGCAACACCGCAAGTTGGAGGAACAGATCCTCATATTCCGCTTGTGGAGTCTGCATCCTCTGGGCTTGAACATTGAATGTTCTCAATTCTGTTAACGCTTGCTGTCCCCTCCCCTTCCCACCACTCCCTCAGCCCTCGGGCCCTGGCATTCCCTCTCTCTATCTATCTCTCTCCCCCACCTTAGTCGCACTAGCTTCTCATTTTCACAACACAAACAGCTTACAATGGCTTGTTCCCTTTATCATCGATACTTTTTTGCATTTCTTTCATCATTGTTCTTTATCTCTCCACATCACCGTCTAAATCTCTCGTTTCCCTGATCCCTGACCAGTCTGAAGAAGGGTCTCGACCCGAAACGCCGCCTATCTCCTTCGCTCCTTAGATGCTGCTGCACCCGCTGAGTTTCTCCAGCCTTTTGTGTACCCTCGATTCGCCAGCATCTGCAGTTCCTTCTTTAACAATATATCGTGAGCCGTTCGGTTTCATCAAATACACTCTGGTTTCTGAGCAAATATGACACCGGCTGCGGTGCCGTTGGCCACAATTTCTCCACTGCTTTACACCCAGGTGAAGGATATTGTTCATCCACAATGACCAACTAGAATTATTTGCTAGAATATGTCTCCATTTATTGATTTTCTGAAAGGGTAAATTGGTCCGGCCCGGGAGCCTGACTGAAGCTTGGACCCAGGATTAGGTGAATAGTTTCGTTTTGTAATCTACGTATCTCCAAAGTTGTACTATTGGTAATTTATTCTATTTTTCTTATCGTTTTTTCTTTCCTTTCTTTCTATGTATAGAAAATAATAAACAAACAGAAGCTATGTTAATATGTAATTGATAAACGAAGACCCCAACTATTTTGATAGTTGGGATCCCAACTATTAACATTATGTAATTGAGAAACAAAATGTCTTTCGATTATGATGTGTGTATGCTTCTAATAAAAATATTATTTAAATAAGCAAAACATTGCAATGCCTGCCATGGGTGGGTATCCACTGTTAGCAGGACCAAACATAGTATACTCAAGGGAAGCTGAATGTTTCATTTTCTACGCATTGGTCTGTCCATGCGCGTAAGAAGCAGTTGCATTCTGAGGCATCTGTGGCATCTGTGTCAGCATTACATCTCTATTTTTGTATTTCAGTCCTCTTGATATAAATGAATTTGCCTTCCTTGCAAATTAACTTTTTGAGAGTCCGCACCAGCACTGCCAAATCCCTTTGCACCTCCGATTTCTGGATTATCCATTCAGAAAGTAATCTACGTCTTTATTCGTATTACCACTGTAGAAAACATTGAAACATAGAAAATAGGTCCAGGAGTAGGCCATTCGGCCCTTCGAGCCTGCACCGCCATTCAATATGATCATGGCTGATCTTCCAATTCAGTATCCCGTACCTTCCTTCTATCCATACCCCCTGATGCCTTTAGCCACAAGGGCCACATCTAACCCCTCTTAAAATATAGCCAATGAAATGGCCTCAACTACCTTCTGTGGCAGAGAATTCCACAGATTCACGCTATCTCTGTGAGAAAATGTTATTCTCATCTCGGTCCTAAAAGATTTCCCCTTTTATCCTTAACTGTGACCCCATGTTCTGGACTTCCCCAACATCGGGAACAATCTTCCTGCATCTAGCCTGTCCAACCGCTTAGAAATGTTGTAAGTTTTCTGTAAGAACCCCCCCTCAAGTTTCTAAATTCTATAGAGTGAAACCGAGTCTATCCATATTTCTGCATATGAAAGTCCTGACATCCCAGGAATCCAGTCTGGTCAACCTTCTCTGTACACCCTCTATGGCAAGAATCTTCTAAATTTTAGCGAGTAAATATATACAATATATAACTGGCTTGATGTTTACCGAGAGTCATAGGACAAGAGCGGCGAATAATCTGATGAATTGCAATGATGACGTGAAAATAATTGATTTTATTGATATATGGGGGGAACGTTCCAGTCAACCAGAAAAATGATGAAAATAACTGCAGTAACTGTATCGATACAATTCGATATTATTAACTGAATTTTGTACTGTTAGACATGCACATTTCGTGTTAACAAAGGTAGCGTAAATTAATTAAAGACTGAAAATCACGGCTAACATTTTCAGTCATCATTACATTCTTATCAATGTCATTTGCTTTCACAACTCGGCACCAGTAATGCCGTGGCGTCACGCTTCGTTTTCAGATCACAGTTTGCACCTGCCGCGTCCACCATATTTATCCGACCTGATAAAATACTGTGCTGTGTAAATTCATTGAAAACTATCACCATTATTTACATTCATACGCATCTATTGCATTCCATCGGCGACAGTTCTAACAGTGGGGATGCGTTTTTTTTTCCCGTCGCCCAACCTGTAAACATTTTGTGCGGTGGGGCTGTCGTGAATGTATATGCTCAACTCTAATCTTCATGTGAAAACCGGTGTCACGTGGTACACCCTGTAACGTACACAGCTAATGCACGTTGTCCGATTTCTGATTGTTCCCGTAACACAGCTAATGGGATATCGATTGTCATCCTGTCCGGGGAAAGTGCGGTCTCTCCAAATGTGTTTCAACGCTATCTTGTGGCCATGGCTACGGCGGATCTGTTGGTTGCTGTAATTGACGTATTACTTTTACGCGTCAATGCTCTATATTTCCCCACAACTTTCCTCTTCATTACTCAAGTCTGTTTCCTTCCACCGGGCCCTTAACCACGCAAATCACAGACATCTCCGTGTGGCTAACACTCTCGTTCACATTTGATCGATATTTGATGATTTGTTGCCACAAACTGAGATCCAGATTTTGCACCGAGCAAACAGCAGCCAAGGTTTATTGCTGCCGTGTGTACGCTGTTCTGCTGCAAAAACATCCCCTGGTACTTTGCATTCGAACTTATTATATCCGTACACAATGTAGCATGGGGCTGTAATACAAAACAAGAATTCTACTTTGAACCTACATGGATATTTTTTCAACTGGATTAACCGATGCTTCAGCCCTCTGCTCCCAAATGTTCCTGATATTACTGCTCAACGCTCTAACAGTCGGGCACATTTTAATGGCTAGTTCGAATCCGCCAAGAATCTGAGAGGCAGCAAGAATGGTGCGAATCAGAATGACGCCGAGCTGGAAAGCAGAAGAAAGTAAATCATCTTGCTCTTTGCAATTTCCGGCAACTTTATTATGCTATGGATGACGTATTTTATATGTTTCCTCTGGATACACGTAACAAAAACGGTATTATTTTACCAGTTTCAGTGACCCGTTGTTTATCGCGGAACGAAACCAGCTACATGCTCCTGCTTTTGAGTTGCTGCACAAACATGTGTATTTACGCGGTAACTCAGTCTAAATTCAGAGAGGAACTGAAGAAACGGGATGAAATATTTGCCGCGAATAATGTTTAAACTAGTTAAGTTAGGAAACCAATGTAGAAACTAGAGGCAATAAGTCACTGCAGAATTGAATTTCCCGTTGCATCTCCGCCAGCAATATTCACATGTACCTCTGACACGTATTTCTATACAACATCCAACATATCCTGAAGAATTCTACATTTTACGTTAGTGAAACGAGTCGGCAGGTTTAGGCTGGGTTAAATAATGAGCGAGCTAATGGTCATGGGCTAAACTCGTAATCATGCTTGCGCACAACTCTGATTTTTGGCTGTTGAGTAGAGCAAACTACTCGTGGATAAAAACTGGTTTTTTTATGTCTGGCTGTGCAGCGTGACAGTCCAGAGCCGCCTTCCAGAGCGAAGTGTTTCAAATCATTGTCATAAAAGCATAGTTTAACGGGAGATCTACGTGGTCGTGGGAAATGGATAGTAGGACATTTGTTTTAGAAAACACGAGACCAAGTGGAACCCGTCCCCCAACCGCTGGGTTGGGGTGGCGGCGTCAACCGGGAGGGCCGGACCCCGAATACCTGCGTCTCTTGTGCCCTTGTCTCCCGCTCTTTCTCCCGCTTATTTTGTGAGACGTTGAGTTATATATCGCTGCGCCTTCTTGTGCCCTTCTCTCCTGCTCTCCCTCTCTCTCTCTCTCTCTCACTCTCTCTCTCTCTCTCTCCCTCTCTCTCGCTCTCTATCTCTCTCGATTAGCCCTGATGACAGTCAGTTCGTTCTTGTTGCTTCTTCTTGTGCCTACTGTTTCCTCACTACTTCTCGCTGTCGATTTTTGACTTCCTTGACCATTCTGAACCTCTTTTTCTCCGTCATCTATGCATGATTATTAGAATATTGGAACTGTAAAATGAAAAACATAGAAACATAGAAAACAATAGAAATTAGGTGCAGGAGTAGGCCATTCAGCCCTTCGAGCGCCTGCACCGCCATTCAATATGATCATGGCTGATCATCCAACTCAGTATCCCGTACCTGCCTTCTCTCCATACCCTCTGATCCCCTTAGCCACAAGGGCCACATCCAACTCACTCTTAAATATAGCCAATGAACTGGCCTCAACTACCCTCTGTGGCAGAGAGTTCCAGAGACTCAACCACTCTCTGTGTGAAAAAAAGTCTTTCTCATCTCGGTCTTAATGGATTTCCCCCTTATCCTTAAGCTGTGACCCCTTGTCCTGGACTTCCCCACATCGGGAACAATCTTCCTGCATCTAGCCTGTCCAACTCCCCTTAAGAATTTTGTAAGTTTCTATAAGATCCCCTCTCAATCTCCTAAATTCCAGAGAGTATAAACCGAGTCTATCCAGTCTTTCTTCATAAGACAGTCCTGACATCCCAGGAATCAGTCTGGTGAACCTTCTCTGCACTCCCTCTATGGCAATAATGTCCTTCCTCAGATTTGGAGACCAAAACTGTACGCAATACTCCAGGTGTGGTCTCACCAAGACCCTGTACAAACTGAAGTAGAACCTCCCTGCTCCTGTACTCAAATCCTTTTGCTATGAAAGCTAACATACCATTCGCTTTTTTCACTGCCTGCTGCACCTGCATGCCTACTTTCAATGGACTGGTGTACCATGACACCCAGGTCTCGCTGCATCTCCCCTTTTCCTAATCGGCCACCATTTTAAATAATAGTCTGCTTTCCTGTTTTTGCCACCAAAAGTGGGATTAACCTCACATTTATCCACATTATACTGCATCTGCCAAACATTTTGCCCACTCACCCAGCTATCCAAGTCACCTTGCAGTCTCCTAGCATCCTCCTCACAGCGAACACTGCCCCCCAGCTTAGTGTCATCCGCAAACGTTGGAGATATTACCTTCAATTCCCTCATCCAGATCATTAATATATATTGTAAGTAGCTGGGGTCCCAGCACTGGAGCCCTGCGGTACCCCAACTAGTCAATGCCTGATATTGTGAAAAGGACCCGTTAACTCCTACTCTTTGCTTCCTGTTTGCCAGCCAGTTCTCCATCCACATAAATACTGAACCCCTAAATACCGTATGCTTTAAGTTTGTATACTAATCTCTTATGTGGGACCTTGTCGAAAAGCCTTCTGGAAGTCCAGAATATTACCACATACACTGGTTCTCCCCTTATCCACGCTACTAGTTACATCCTCGAAAAATTCCACAAGATTCGTCAGACTTGATTTACCTTTCGTAAATCCATGCTGATTTTGTCCAATGATGTCACCACTTTCCAAATGTGCTGCTATCCCATCTTTAATAACTGACTCTAGCAGTTTCCCCACTACCGATGTTAGACTAACTGGGTCTGTAATTCCCCGTTTTCTCTCTCCCTCCCTTCTTACCCGTACATTTGCTACCCGCCAATCCTCAGGAACTACTCCAGAATCTAAAGAGTTTTGAAAGAATTATCACTAATGCATCCACTATTTCCTGAGCTACTTCCCTAAGTACTCTGGGATGCAGCCTATCTGGCCCTGGGGATTTATCGGCCTTTAATCTATTCAATTTACCCAACACCACTTCCCGACTGACCTGGATTTCACTCAATTCCTCCTTTGACCCACAGTCCCCTGCTATTTCCGGCAGATTATTTATGTCTTCCTTAGTGAAGACGGAACCAAAGTATTATTCAATTGGTCCCGCCCATATCCCTTGTTCCCCATGATCAACTCACCTGTTTCTGACTGCAAGGGACCTACATTTGTTTTAACTAACCTCTTTCTCTTCACATATTCTATAAAAACATTTTTGCAGTCAGCTTTTATGTTCCCTGCCAGTTTTCTTTCATAATCTATTTTTCCTTTCCTAATTAAGCTCTTTGTCCATCCTCTGCTGGTCTCTAAATTTCTCCCAGTCCTCTGGTTATGCTGCTTTTTCCTGGCTACTTTGTACGCATCATCCTTTGCTTTGATACTATCCATGATTTCCCTTGTTATCCACGGATGCACTACCTTCCCCGATTTATTCTTTTGCCAAACTGGGATGAACAATTTCGTAGTTCATCCATGCAGTCTTTAAATGCCTTCCATTGTATATCCACCGTCAACCCTTTTTAGAATTAATTGCCAGTCAATCTTGGCCAAAATTCACGTCTCATACCCTCAAAGTTACCTTTCTTTAAGCCCCCCCCCCCCCTCCCCCCCCCCTCAGAACCATTGTTCTGAATTAACAATGTCCCACTCTCCATCCTAATGAAGAACTCAACCATATTATGTGTCACTCTTGCCCAAGGGGGGGGGGGGGGCACGTACAACAGACGGCTAACTACCCCTTCCTCATTACTCAATAACCCAGTCTAAAATAGCCTGCTCTCTCGTTGGTTCCTCTACATGTTGATTTAGATAACTATCCCGCATACATTCCAAAAAATCCTCTTCCTCAGCACCCCTGCCAATTTGATTAACCAATCTATATGTACATTGAAGTCACCCATTATAACTGTTTTGCCTTTGTCGCACGCATTTCTAATTTCCTGTTTGATACCATCCCCAATTCTCTGCTACTGTTAGGTGGCCTGTACACAACACCCACCAGCGTTTTCTGCCCCTTAGTGTTTTGTAGCTCTACCCATACCGATTCCACTATCCTCAAGCTAATGTCCTTCCTTTCATTGCGTAATCTCCTCTCTAACCAGCAACGCTACCCCACCTCCTTTTCCTTTCTCTCTATCCCTCCTGAATATTGAATATCCCTGGATGTTCGCTCCCAGCCTACGTCACCCTGGGAGCCATGTCTCCGTGATCCCAACTATATCATAATCATTAATATCCTCTGCACGTTCAACTCGTCCACCTTATTACGAATACTCCTTGCATTGAGACACAAAGCCTTCAGGCTTGTCTTTACAACGCACTTACCCCTTATACAATTTTGCTGAAAAAATTTTTGCCCTGGTTTTGTCTGCCCTGGCCACTTACTTTTTCACCTTTTGTTTTTTGTACCCATTTAATTCCACCCATATTTTTTTTTTATTTCTTATTATGGTTTTTGTCTGTATTATTTTTATTCTCCTTTTCCATTTCCTGCACTTTTACTTTTCACCATTTTTATATTTTATTTGATTTTCCCATATATTCCTACCATATAATGTCATTCATACCATTCCATTTATCATCATTTCTTCTACCTTCATTTTACACCCATCTGTACCCATTAATCCAATTCCCTCTCCTGTATTATTATCTTATTCATCATTTCTTGATTATTTCCATTCCAACCCATACCATATTTATTATTTTGCCATTTTTGTCCCCCTGCCACATAAAGTTTAAATCCTCCCCGACAGCACTAGCAAACACTCCCCCCCAAGAACATTGGTTCCATTCCATTCCAGGTGCAAACCGTCCTGTTTGTTACCGGTCCCCACCTCCCCCCAGAACTGGTCCCAGTGCCCTAAAAATTTGAATCCCCTCCCCTTGCACCACTTTTCAAGCCACGTATTCATTTGCATTATCCTCCTATGTTCTACTCTGACTGGCCGTGGTACTGGTAGTAATCCGGAGATTACTACCTTTCAGGTCCTACTTTAGTTTATCTCCTCCTAGCTCCCTAAATTCCACCTTGTAGGACCTCATCCCTTGTTTTACCTAATATCGTTGGTGCCAACATGCACCACGACCACTGGCTGTTCCACCCTCCCCCTCCAGAATGTTCTGCAGCCGTTCAGTGACATCCCTGACCGTTGCACCGGGAGGCAACATACCATCCTGGAGTCTCGTTTGCGGCCGCAGAAACGCTATCTATTCCCCTGACAATTGAATCCCCTATTACTATTGCCCTTCCCTCATTTTTCCCCCCTCATGTGCTGCAGAGCCACCATGGTGCCATGAACCTGGCTGCTGCTGCATTCCCCTGATGGAGCCATCTCCCTCAACAGTATCCAAAATGGTATACCTGTTTTAGGAGGGAGATGACCGCAGGCGACTCCTGCACTACCTGCCTACTGCTTTGCTGGCTATTGGCCACCCGTTCCCTTTTTGCCCTCTTACCTTTTGCCTGCGGTGTGACCAACTCACTGTACGTGCTATCCACGACTTTCTCCGCATCGTGGATGTTCCAGTATGAATCAGCCAGCCGCAGTTCCAATCGTTCAATGCGGTCTGGCAGGAGCTAGCAGCTGGACACACTTCCTGCAAACGTAGTCACCAGGGACACCGACCATCTCCCTGATCTCCACATGTTGCAGGCTGAACAAACCACGGGCCAATCTCTACTGACATATCTTACTCCCAATTATCTGTATTAAATTTTTAAAAGAGTGTTCTTCTTTTAAATAACCTAATGATTATGTTAAAAAAAATGCCCCAAACACAGTCTCAGTTGTTACTGAACACATAATAATTGGATGAACATGAGTTTTTCTGTGGAATTAAAATAAATGTGAATGAAACATATTTTAATTGCATTTGTAAATGAAAATATTTCTGTGTGTTTGTTAAAATGCAACTGTTGTTAAAATACATCTTAATCGGTGTAATCGACAATTCTTTTTAAAAATCCAACTGTTTAATAAACCGTTTTTAAATAAGTGAATATAGCCCAACCAATCTCAGGTGTTAATGAACACCGATTAATGGATTAAAATTTAGCGTTTCCTGTACAATTAAATTAATGTGAATGAAAATTTATTTTAATTCACAACTGTTTGCTAAAAATGTTATTGAAATGAATCACGATTGTAGTTTGCAAATGCAACTCTGTTGAAATAATATAACTCATTCAATCGCGAAGTTGTTATGAAATCCAACTGTATATCTGTAAAATGAAGCAAACTCGTAAAATAAACCTTAATTCATGTAACCGTCCAAGTAACCACCAAGTAAATACAACTTTTTGTAATAAAGGATCAGAGTAAAAGGGCCTTTAATTGGGACTGTAAATCAAAGCAATAGCGAAGCGTTTGGATCTCAGGCCAGGAGTGGGTGCAGTGGGAGGAGCGACGTCCGACCTGTAAGTTTAAAAACTCTATCGCGGGGCTTGTTTCCACAGAGGCCCATGAGCGGTTTGCAGTGGGAGCCTAAATCCGTTAACGTTCCATTCGCTGCTCCGCAGTTCAAAGCAAGTGGGCTTGAGGAAGCCGCTGATTGATGGAAGACGACTCGAGGGAGCAGTCTGATGGCAGTCAGCTCCCTGCTGATTCTTTCAGCTAAAATCCTTGCATTTGTATTGTATATTGTATTGTATCCAGGGTAAGGGTAGCATGAGTGCCAAGGCAGTCTACTGTCTGGATGTCCAGATGTGGGAGGTCATGCAGTCAGATAGCTTTCCAGACGTCCACATCTGCGCCAGGTGCGTGAAGATGGCGCTCCAAATGGACCGTATTCGGTAACTGGAGCAGCAGCTCGATGACCTCCGTCTGGCCAGGGAGAGTGAGGAAGCCATAGAGAGGAGCTACAGACAAGTGGCCACTCCAAAACGATAGGAGGCAGAAAAGTGGGTCACGGTTAGGAGAGGCAAGGGGCAGAGGCAGGGACTAGAGAGCACCACGGTGGCTGTACACCTTGGCAATAGGTACTCATGTTTGAGTACTGTTGGGGGGCACAGCCTACCTGGGGGTAGCAACAGCGACCGGGCCTCTGGTACAAAGACCGGCCCTGTTGCACAGAAGGGTAAGGAAAAGAAGAGGAGGGCAGGAGTAATAGGGGACTCTATAGTTAGGGGGTCATAAAGGTGATTCTGTGACCGCAGTCAGGAGACCCGGATGGTAGTTTGCCTCCTGGTGCCAGGGTCCTGGGGGGGGGGGGGGGGGGGGGATGTGACTAAACGTGTCCAAGATATCTTGAAATGGGAGGGAGAGGAGCCAGAGGTCGTGGTACATATAGGTACCAATGACATAGGTAGAAAAAGAGAGGAGGTCCTGACATGAGAATTTAGGGAGTTAGGAAGAGTGGTAAGGAGAAGGGCCGCAAAGGTAACAATCTCAGGATTACTGCCTGCGCCATGCGACAGTGAGAGCAGGAATGGAGCAAGGTGGAGGATAAATGCGTGGCTAAAGGACTGGTGCAGAGCGCAGAGATTCAAGTTTCTGGATCATTGGGACCTATTTTTGGGAAGGTGTGACCTGTACAAAAAGGACGGTTTCCACTTGAACCCGAGGGGAACAAATATCCTGGCGGGGAGATTTGCAAAGGCTACTGGGGAGACTTTAAACTAGATCGGTTGGAGGAGGGACTCAAATAGAGAAGGCAAGTAGTCCGTTTGTGACACAGGAGGCAGAGAAGAGAAGCAGAGAGACAGAGGGGTGTAAAATGAGGATAGGAGCAATAGGGTAGCAGGTGCAAAAGTGGCAGGAAAACAAATCCAGGGCAAAATCTAAAAGGGCACTTTTTCAACATACTTTAAAAAGGGCCAAGAGTGTTGTAAAAACAAGCCTGAAGCTTTTGTGTTCTCATGCGAGAAGCATTCGTAATAAGGTAAATGAGTTGAATGTGCAGATAGCTATTAATAATTATGATATAAGTTGGGATCACGGAGATTGGCTCCAGGGTGACCAAGGTGGGAGCTGAACATCCAGGGATATTCAATATCAGGAAGGATAAACAGTGAGGAAAAGGAGGTGGGGTAGTGTTGCTGGTTAGAGAGGAGATTAAACGCAATAGAAAGGACTGACATTAGCTTGGAGGATAGGGGGGGGGGGCGTGGAGGGCGGGGAGCGTGGAGAGGAATCGATAGGGGTGGAGCTGCGAAACACTAAGGGGACGAGAAAACGCTAGTGGGTGTTGTGTACAGGCCACCTAACAGTAGTAGTGGAGTTGGGGCTGGCATCAAACAGGAATTAGAAATGTGTGTGCAACGAAGGTAATACCGTTATAATGGGTGACTTCAATCTACATATAGATTGGGTGAATCAAATTGCAGGGGTTGCTGGGAAGGAGGATTTATTGGATTATGCGGGATAGTTTTCTAAACCAACATGTGGAGGAACCAACGAAGAGCGCAGGCTATTCTAGACTGGATATTAAGTAATGAGGAAGGGTAGGTTAGCAGCCTTGTTGTACGTGGCCCCTTGGGCCAAGAGTGACCATAATTATGGTTTGAGTTCTTCATTAGCTGGATGGAGAGTGACATTGTTAATTCAGAAACACGGGTCCTGAACTTAAGGCAAGGTAACTTTGATGGGGGTATGAGACGTGTGAATTGGCCAAGATGGATGGCAATTGATTCTTGACGGGTTGACGGTGGATAAAATACAATGGAAAGCATGTAAAGATAGCTTGGATGAACTCAACAAATTGTTCATCCCAGTATGGGAAGAAAATAATAAATCAAGGAAGTTGGCGCATCCGTGGGATAACGAGGGAAATCAGGTTAGTATGAAAGCCCACCCGAACAGATGAAGCGTACAAATTAGCCCAGAAAAAAGCAGTCCTACCCAGGGTGACTGGGAACAAATTCAGAGACAGCAGAGGAGGGCAAAGGCCTTAATTAGGAAAAGGGAAAATGGAGTATGCTTATCCGAAAACTGGCAGGAAACATAAAAACTGACTGCAAAATTTTTATTTGATATGTGAAGCGTAAAGGATTAGTTAAAACAAATGTAGGTTCCTTGCAGTCAGAAACGGGTGAAATTCATCATGGGGAACAAGGACATGGCAGACCAATTGAATAACTACTTTGGTTCTGTCTTCCCTAAGGAAGACAAAAATAATTTGCCGGAAATAGCAGGGGATCACGGGTCAAATGAGATGGGACGAAATGAGTGAAATCCAGGTAGCCGAATAATGTAGTAGTGTTAGGTAAATTGAATGGATTAAAGGCCGATAAATCCCCAGGGACAGATAGTCTGCATACCAGGGTACTTAAGGAAGTAGCCCAGAAATAGCAGATGCCTTAGTGATAATTTTTCAAAACTCTTTATATTCTGGGAGTAGTTGTTCCTGAGGATTGGAGGGTAGCTAATGTAACCCACTTTTTTTAAAAGGGAGGGAGAGAGAAAACGGGGAATTACAGACCAGTTTTTTGTTAGTCTAACATCGGTAGTGGGGAAACTGCTAGTCAATTATTTAAAATGGGATAGCAAGCACATTTGGAAAGTGGTGAAATCATTGGACAAAGTCAGCATGGATTTACGAAGGGTAAATCATGTTGACGAATCGTATTGAATTTTTTTGAGGATGTAACTAGTAGAGTGGATAAGGGAGAAGCAGTGGATGTGTTATATCTGGACCATTCAGAAGCTTTCGACAAGGTCCCACACAAGAAATTGGTATACAAACTTAAAGCCACACGGTATTGGTGGTTCAGTATTGATGTGGATAGAGAACTGGCTGGCAGACAGTGGAAGCAAAGTAGGAGTGAACGGATCTTTTCAGGATGGCAGGGACAGTGCCTGGTGGAGTGGAGTGCAGGGGTGTGCGCAAGGCCAGTGCTGGGACCCCAGCTTTTACCATATACATTAATGATTTGGACGAGGGGAATAAATGCAACTCTCGAAGTTTGGCGGATGACACGAGCTGGGGGACACTGTTTGCTGTGGGAGGCACATAGCTGAGGAAAGGGAGTACCCAGGAGGCTGGATCAGACAGGGGACCCAGAGGGCAGGATGACTTGGATAGGACTGTTCGGTGACTGTGGGCAAATGAATGGCAGGTGCAATATAATGTGGATAAATGTGCCACCCCAGGCCTAGCCCTTTGGTGGCAAAAACATCGGTGACGTATTTTTATTTGAATCAGGTAGACGATTATTTGAACCGGGAGCAGCAGGTGATCGATTAGGGAAAAGGGGCCCTTTCAGATGCAGCGAGAGTCTTGGGTGAAATTTCCCCCTCCCCCTTTTTTACACCAGTCATGTTTTGTTTTTTGAAAGCAGGCATGCAGTGCACCCAAAAAAACCCCCACCCCCCCCCCCCCCCCCCCCCCCCCCCCCCCAGGGGTGAAGAAAGCGCGAATGGTATGTTGGCCCATTCATAGCAAAAGGATTTGAGTATAGGAGCAGGGAGGTTCTACTGCAGTTGTACTGGTCTTGGTGAGACCACACCTGGAGTATTGCGTACTGTTTTTTGTTCTCCTGATCTGAGGAAACACATTCTTGCCATGGAGGGAGTACAGAGAAGGTTCACCAGACTGATTCCTGGGATGGCACGACTTCCATATGAAGAAAGACTGGATAGACTCGGCTTGTACTCGCTTGAATTTAGAAGATTGAGGGGGTGATCTCATAGCGACTTACAAAATTTCTTAAGGGGTTGGACAGGCTAGATGCAGGAAGATTGTTCCCGATGTTGGGGAAGTCCAGGACAAGGGGTCACAGATTAAGGATAAGGGGGAAGTCTTTTAGGACCGAGATGAGAAAATCGTTTTTCACACAGAGAGTGGGGAATCTGTGGAATTCTCTGCCACAGAAGGTAGTTGAGGCCAGTTCGTTGGCCATATTTAAGAGGGAGTTGGATGTGGCCCTTGTGGCTGAAGGGACCAGGGGGTATGGAGAGAAGTGGTACAGGATACTGAGTTGGATGATCAGCCATGATCATATTGAATGGCGGTGCAGGCTCGAATGGCCTGCTCCTGCACCTAATTTCTATGTTTCTATGTTTCTATCTCAATCATTGCATTTGGCAAGTTTCTTCATAAATCCAACTGTGTTTAAGTAAACGTGTTTAATGCATGGAACTCAATTTAATTGCCAAGGTTTTCTTCAATAAATATTAATCAATGAAATCGTTGTCTTTTTTCAATCAGTTTTCTCATTTAGTGTAAAATCGTGAAGTGATAATGAAAATGCAAAATGTCCGTCTTTTATCAATTGAAAAAGTAAATCAACGCAATATCGATTTTTTAAAAAAATGCAAGCAATATAAAATATATGAAAGTTTATCCTCAAAGAAAGCGAAGTCAGAACGATCTGGAACGTAAACTCTGCTCCGTTTACGTGGAAGCCGGACGATGCATCGCTTTTTTTTAAATATAAAAAAGGCAACTGTGGTGGAAAAAAAGAAATGAATGAAATGGGGACTTTTTTGCAATACTACAGTCTAATTAAAGTGTGATATCCCGATTAATCAATAACATCGGCAATTCCAAAAAAATGTTAAAGCGGCGATTTAAAAAAAAAAAATGTCAATAAGTGCAATCGGCAAGTCTTTTTATTATTTTTTTTAAGTATAATTGTAAAATAAAAGCTAATTAATTAAATGGCGATTTTTTTAAAAGCAGCAGTCTAAACATGTGGAATCCCGATGAATCAATACCATCGGTAATTTCAAACAATGTAAAAGCGGCGATTTAAAAAAAAGTCAATAAATGCCATCGGCAAGTCTTTTTATAAATAAAAGCAACAGTTATAAAAGAAAAGCCAATTAACGAAATTGCGATTTTGTTTGCAAGCGATAGTCTAATTAAAAAATGTGAAATCCCGAGATCAATGCAATCGGCTCGTCTTTTTTTAAATGAAGGCAACTGTATGTAAAATTAATGCTAATGAATGAAATTGAGATTTTTTTTGCAAGTAGCAGTTTAATTAAAGCCTGAAATTCCGATATAATAAATACGAATACATGCACTGGGCAAGCATGTGTTTAATAATTGTGACAACGTGTAAAAATGAATAAGCTACCCGCTACCCGTTTAAAATGATGATAAAAGTTTTTCTAAATACATGTAAAAAAGTGTTAAAAATGAAAAAGGATCCCGCAACCCATTTAATGTCGTTTTTTAATGTCGTAAAAGTATATAAAAGTTTATCGTTATATAGAGCGAAGTCACCGAAGCAGTCAGTTCTAAAGTAGATTTTCACCTGACTGTTTTTGGTGGGGGCTTGAAGAACGTTGTGGATGATCAATTGGAAGAGTGACCAGGTAGCGAAGTTGCAGGGTGAAGGAAGAGTGGCCGTGGCCAATGACCAACTGTATTTGAACATGTGGGGAAGCGGCCGTAGGAGCGCTGGAGAGTGCATTTGTGATGGAAACTCGGTCTTAAAATGGACGTGAGTCTGAGCTGTGTATTAAACATTAAACGGATACGTTCGGAAATATAGGTGGGATTGCGAGGGGAATATGTTTATCGCCTCGACGGAAAAATGTGAAAAGGGATGTGTGAAAATTGGAAAGGCAGTGGCCGGGCATTTGGAAGAAATAATAATTCACACACACACACACACACACACACACACACACACACACACACACAACACATCACACACACACACACACAGTGAACTCGTTCCGAATTTCAGATCACAATGCGCGGAAAAGCTTCGTGCCATATGGTTGAATAGTAAATTCGCAAAGGTAGCGATTTTAGTGGCAGACGCAGATACCGTGCGGTAGCATATATTTCAGTATTGTACGACTCTATGAAGCAGAAACTGTAAGTCAAAGTCATACCTTTTCATTTGATGTAAATGCATTTATACCTCATGGGATATCATATACCTTTGGAGTATCCATATACCTCATGGATATCGTATACCTTTCTTCCTATCCGCCTTATGCTTCATTTGCACGGTTGCATATCTCACCATATCTGAGTCTGCATTATAGTTGCGGGTAGATAATCTGAACGGGATTAAACAAATGCGTGGAAAACCGCAAATCGATGGAGGAATCCGCGGGGTCGTGAGGTTGTTCGCTTGTCGGATTCGTTCGCGGGTCTCTGTTCTTTTTCTTCTACTCTCCTCGTCGGGGCTTCGTGTCACTCTCTCCGCTTGTTCTCTTTCGTTTCTCGTTCTCCCATGCGACTCGTTTTCGTTTCTTCGTTTCCTCGGGTCGGGCCTTCGTCGTCGGGCTCTCCTTCGGGGCTTGGATAAAAGTTTTTCTTCGGGCCTGCATCTCTTTCGGTCGTCGGGCTCGGCGCGAGTTTTTTCGGGCCTTTTCGCGGGTCTCCTCGGGTCTCTTTCTTGGGCTGGCTGCTGGCTGTTCGCCGGCCTCATCGGGCTGGGCCTTTCGGGCTGCCTTCGATGGACCGTTGGGCTGTTCGTCGGGCGGGATCGCGGTTTTCGTTTTTCGTCGGGTCGGGAGGGCCTGTTTCCGCGGGTTTCGGGCTGCATCTGTGCACGGATATGGACCAGACGGCCTCGTTTTGTGTCGGGACATGAAGAGGGTTTGGGGAATGGACATATCAGGAAACAAGCGTCTGTCTATCCCCATACAAATGCCTGCCTGACCACTGAGTTCTGATGTGCTTTTCGCTGCACGATGTGAAGGATTTGGACGGGGGAGTTAAAGTTTTAGCAGATTGATCATAAAAAGGTTAGAGGCTCGAAGGCATGGCTTTACGTAAGCGAGCAAAGATCAATTGAAATATGCGGGGCACGCTTCTTCACACAGAGGGTAGGCAGATGCCTGGCCGCGCTTCCAATGTTGCGTGGTGGAGGCTGTTTGTATCATGGAGGTTCAGGGGGGGCACGTAGATATGCAAATACCTGAGGGTTATGGATCCATGAGTAAACCAGATGACTTTAATTTAACTTGACGTCACGATCGTACCAGACATTATGGGCCGAAATGCCTTTTCTGTGCTGTACATTTCTATTAGTTATGTACAAGCGCAGCAAGTAGTGCAAATACAAATATACCATAGTGCAGAATCCAATTTACTTTTCTAAATGGAGAGAAAATCGAGAGATCGGAGGTGAAAAAGGGACTTAGCTGTGCTGGTGCGGGACTCTCAAAAAAGTTCATTGCAAGGAAGCAAATTCATTTACATCAAGAGGACTGGACTACAAAAACAGAGATGTATTGCTGAGGTTCCATTAGGCCCTGGTCAGGCCCGCATTTGGAGAGTACTGTGAGAAATGGGTGTAGAATATCTGAGGAAGGATGTCCTGGCTCTGGAGAGGGTCCAGAGGAGGTTTACTTTTTACAAGAATGATCCATGAATGAGTGGGTTAGCATATGGTGAGCGTTTGACAGCACTGGGCCTGTACTCGTCTGAGATTAGACGGTGCAGGAGGGGAACCTCTTTGAAACTTGGGAAACAATGAGAGGCAAAGGTAGAGGGGATGTGGAAAGGAAGTTCATGTATATTTTAAAGGCCGAAATAGATACCCTCTTGATTAGAGCGAGTGTCCAGAGTTATAGGGAGGAGGCAGGAAAATGGGATTAGTAGACAGATATCAGCCACGTATGATGACGTAATGGCGTAATAGACTCGATGAGCTGAATGACCATAATTTTACTCCTTAACTTATGAACGAGAAACTGGTGAGATGAAAATAGTCCTTTATTCTGGTGGTGTTTACTCGAGGCAACGCAGATGGAGATTGTTTTCGATCTGGAGTCATATTAATTTGAGACATGACTATGCATGGGGGAAGCCATTTGTTTGATAAATTGAGGGTGTAAATTGTGGAATATTGGACAGATGATGGCCAAGGGGGATCTGTCAAGAAGAATTGCTGATAACTGCATAGAACGACAAAGGGCCCGTGTGGACAGGCGGGCAGGGTATGTAGCAGCTCCTATTTACTACAATCTTGAATGTTCCTCCAGTCGCATCGTGCGCAGTCACTGCCAGGGCCAGGAAGCGAGCGGGCAAGATCATTCTGACCCCTCTCACCCTGGCGACAAACTCTTTCATCCTGCTCCTCTGGAAGGCGACTCCGGACTGTCAAAGCTGCCACAGCAGACATGAAAAACAGTTTTTATCCACCAGTAGTTACTCACTCAACAGCCAAAATACTTTATCCAACAGTAGTTACTCCACTGTAGCCTCCCTTGGATCATGTATTAGTGTTGGTTCACATGCTTGATCATGGTGTTTCATACCATTAATGTTTTATTATTATTAATGTTTCGTGTTTCTGAGTCATTCGTATCTGTCACTGTATGTCATGTTGTTACATGTGTGGGCGGACACCAAGGCAAAATCTTCGAACAGCGTGAATACTTGACTTTAAATTACTTACTTACTAATCCCAATGTGATGTGGCCGAGGACGCTGCGGTGAATCCGCCCACGAGTCGCGCTTTTTGATCCGAAACCTCCGTCCAGCACCCTTTATGGATCCCACCTCAGATTTCAGGACAAGTGGGCAGGACAGAGGGACATGGGTACCTGAATAACCTCGCCCTGGGCCCGGTACAAAACATCATAGACTGGCCTAGACCTAAGTTATTCCATCCATTCCATCCGGGATCCATGACACTATTTCAACCGACCCGGTGGAGCCTTGCGTAAATTCAATACAATTAATACAAATGAATTGTCATTTGAACCTCAAAAGAAGTTCAAACGAAAATGTTGGTTTTCTGTAGACACGGAGACACGACAAAGAAAAGAACCAGACACACAGCCAACATAATTTACACCAACAGCCATCACAGAGAACTCTCCTTCTCAACTGGGGGAAATGGAAGGCAAATTTTGTCTCCTAAAGAGATAGCCGTTCGTTTTCGCATGGGAGATCTCACGAGGCCATTCAAATGTTGAAGCTAGACCTTTGTATTCTTTTCAAATTCTCAGTCTGTTGAAATTAATAGATTCATTATTGTCGATTAAAACGGTAAGATATTCATCCAAACGTCTTTCCGATAAGTACACCCTTTTTAATATTAGTCTAACTCCAGCATGTGGCTCAAAAACGTTAGAAAAACATTTTTAGATTCTCTCCCATCTGCGATAAATGCTTATCTCAGAGGCAAACCATATCCACACTCCTTTGTCTTTTGCATCGAACTCCAAATATGTTGGAATTAAATTTTTGAAATGGTTTATAAACGTGAAATCAAATTAAACTGCCAACCCAACGCGGATGATTATCTTGGCAACAAGAGGAGGTCGGCTTTGAGCGGACTTCCGTTCCAAAAGAGTTTACTTACTATGGGCTGCAATAACGGCAAAATAACTTATACTAAATTTGTCTGGAAAAAAACTGCAATCCATACCAACGCCTTACCTGTGGATTTCATATGTAGGGAAACGTTACACCTCGAAGAATGAGATTCGGCCTCACAGGCAAATCAGACCAATTCTTACAGATTTGGTCTCATTTATCGACTTATTACACGCATTTGGTGAACATAACTCTGGAAATAAACTGTTTCAGAAGCGGGTGTGAGGGGGTGTGTAAAGATATGAAGCCAGGCACATCCCTTATAATTTTATTCTCTTTATATTTTCGGTTGTTTTTCTTTTTCTCTTTCTGGTGCTTTACATCTTTATGGGCTCTCTCTTTCTACGTGTTCATGAAATCTTAAATCACACAATCTTATCTCTTTCTTTTTTTCTGCTCCTGTTACTTTTTTATTTTTTATTTTTTATGAATACAATTTTAAATAAGTAGTACATGCAATGTATTCTGTTATTCTTGGTTATACTACTTCTAAAAATAATATTTAAAATAAAATTTAAAACAACGTAGTTTGATGTTTGAAAACTCTGACCATGCTTCATGCGATCGAAACTAAAAAACTTCTCCAATAATCCCAGCAGCAATCCCGGCCTCCGACTAGGAAATAAATCCAGCCACATAATTAGGCAGGCAGAAAAATGTTAAGGCAAATGCCATAATTAATGACATCAACATTAAGCCAAATGGCCAGCACACCTCACATCGGGGAGAGTGAACCCATGCTCAATCAAACCCGTTTGGAAAATACTGCAGCAGTGTCCCGTTCCGTCCATGGTGGGGAAGCCCCCGACGCGTGGACACACAGCCGATTTCGTCACGAGCGATGGAGTTGGGGTGGGGGGGGGGTGGGGGGGGGGGGGTGGGTGGGTGCTAGTGGTGTCCACGAAGGAATTGGCGGATCGCAGGGGAACCTTAGGCTGGGATGTTGTGGGGGTGCAGGAGCACCGCTGTAGATGCCGTGGATGTTTTTTTCCAATACCCAAATCTCCAGACACGACTCCCTCCGCATGGCACAAGCACCCTTCGCAGGACATGTCATCGCCTCAACGATGCACCCGCTGTCATCCAGCCAGACAAGTGTCCCTCTCCGGACTTATTTCCCTCCGCTGGAAACTTTCCCCGCCGTCAAACACGTCTCCTCATCCGTCAAACAACGTCTCCTCTTCCGACAAAATAAGTCTCCCTCTCCGTCGATGTCCCGTCGGTATCTCCGCCAACATTTCAGCCCTCCACCTCCGCGCATGTCAGCCTTTACCTACCAGACGTATGCCCTTACGCGGGACACATCTGCCTCTCCTCCACACACCCCGATGGCCTTCGGTCAGGCACGGCTGTCCCTCCGCCAGATCACGGCTGTCTGCCTCTCATGCCGACTCCCTCTTCCAAGACAGATAGGCTGGTCCTCAGCCAAACACGTGCCACTCGGGCTAACACCGCAGCCCACCAAGCAGACACGACACCTCGTCAGAGGCCATTGGAGAGGCAGCTACTGCAGCAACTCCGAAAACATATACTTCGGAAAGGTAAATGGCGAAATAATTTTCGGACCGAATGTAGTTCAAATGCTGGCAAAAGGGCCAAGCTGGCAAATGGCCAGTCTTTGAAATTAGATACGTAGAAACATAAATAGGCGCAGTCGACGCTATTCGGCCCTTCCAGTCAGCCACCGCCATTCATTGTGATCGTGGCTGATCGTCCCCAATCATAATCATTGCCTGCCTTCTCCGAATATCCGTTGATTCCACTAGCCGCTAGAACTCTATCTAGCTTTTTCTTAAATTCCATCCAGTGATTTTGGCCTCCACTGCCCTCTGTGGGATAACATTAGCTATCTTCTCCAATCCACAGGAACTGATCCTGAATCTATTGAAACATTGGAAAATGATCAGCAATGCGTCCACTAGTTTTCTATTGCCACCCCCCTGGGAGGGACCCTGGGATGCAGACCATCAGGCCCAGGGGATTTATCATCCTTCAGTCCCATAATAAATTCACCCATGTCTGCCTTCAAGGGACCCACATTTGACTGTGCTACTCTTTTTTCCTTAACATATCTGAGGAAGCTTTTACTGTCCTTCTTTATGTTCCTGGCCAGCTTCCCCTCCTACTTCATGTTTTCAGCCCGTATTGCCCGTTGTGTTTCCTTCTGTTGTCCTATGAACGTTTCCCAATCCTCTGGCTTCAGGCAACTCTTTGCTGTGTTATACATATTTTCTTTTCGTTTTATTCTATCCCTAACTTCTCTTGCCAGCCACGGTTGCCTCCTACTCCCCTTAGAATCGTTCTTCCTTTTTGGAATGAAATGATCCTGCGTCTTCCGGATTATGCCCTGAAATTCCTGCCTTCGCTGTTCCACTGTCATAAGTGATAGCATCCTTTTCCAGTCCTCCTTGGCCAGCTCCTCTCTCATGCCTTCATAGTCCCCTTTGTTCAACTGCATCACGGCCACTTCCGATTTTACATTAAATTGCTGATTAAAACGAATCATATTATGATCACTACCTCCAACCGGTTCCTTTACCTCGAGTTCTCTTGACAAATCTGGTTTATTTAGAAAACACTACATCCAGAATTCCCTGTTCTCTGGTCGGCTCCATTACAAGCTGCTCTATGAATCCATCTCGGAGGCACACTACAAACTGTCATTCTTGGGGCCCTGAACCAACTTGATTTTCCAAGTCTACCTGCATATTGAAATCCCCCATCACACCAGTTGCATTACCTTTGTAACATGCCAGTTTTTACACCTGCTGCAACTGACTCCCTACATGCGGGCAACTATTTGGCGGTATGTAGATCACACCAATTAGTGTTTCCTTGCCTTTACAATTCCTCAACCAATCAGAGTGATTCTGCTCGCCAGTCCGTATGTCTTCCTTCGCAAGGAACTGAATTTCATCCCTCACCAGCAGAGCAACCGCCCCTCCTCTGCCCACCTGCCTGTCCTTTCTATAGGATGTCCAACCATGAATATTAAGTTCCAGGCCTGTCCTCCTGCAGCCAACCTCAGTAATCCCCACAATGTCTATCTACCAACTCTAACTGAGCCTAAGCTCATCTACTTTACTTCTAATATTTCGCGAATTAATATACAATACTTTTAATTCCTTACGCATCCCACTTTTCATACACATCTCTATTACACGTGGCCATACTCTCCTATCCCTTGTGAGATTCCTTTCCCGTTCATTTGGGGTCATTAACTATCCTTTACTTCTTTCCCTTCAAAATTCGTCCTTGACTATCCCATTTGACTCCCCCACCTCCTTATTTCGTGGCTAAATATGGTGTGGTTAAATCATAAGTGTAAGTATTGCTGATGCGATGTTGAAATACCATGACGTAATGTTAATGTTCTTGTTTTCGTCTTCCAGATCCCACGGGAAGACTATCTCTAAGAGATATCAAGCATTTCTCTAGAACGCGCTGTCAGTTGCATTCCAGCATCGAACATTGAGCTTCTCTCTCGCTGCTCGCCAGGATGAAAGCTAAGTTCACTGATTACCCGTTTTTTCTGCTGCCTCCCATCTTCCAGGCATTAATGATTTATTACCCGATTATATTGGTGCTTGGGATTCTTGGTAAGTAATTGGATATATGTTAAGAATCGTCCTTATGTGCGTTTTCTTTATACTCTATTGTTGGCAGATATGTGGCGTTTAGATTTCCCTGTCCTCCAGTCCATTGAAAGATTACTATAACCGTGCTTCTGAAGGGCTGAACTCAGTAATATCACGCTTCGGTCACATGTACGTTTCGAACGGAAAATGCTGCAGTTGGTTTAAATGATTTAATGTATTTCATTAATGTTCTGTTTGACTGAAACTTCCTGCAGTTAATAAAATATTTTGCGTTTACTGTATTGTTTAAATTCATCAGCTAGACACTCCTCTTATCCGGTGACATCAGGTAACGTCTCGTCGGTTAAATGTGCAATAGACGTCGCTTCCTATTCGCCTCTGCGCGCACTTGTCAATTCTTCCCTTCCCTCCCGCTCTACCCCTTCCCCGGGCACTTTCCCTTGCAACCGCAAGAAATGCCACACTTGTCCCTTCACCTCCCCCCTCCACTCCTTTCAGGGACCCAAGTAGTCCTTCCAGGTCCGACAGAGGTTCACCTGCACCTCCTCCAACCTCATCTACTGCATCCGCTGCTCCAGATGCCAGATGATCTATATCGGTGAGACCAAGCGGAGGCTTGGCGATCGTTTCGCCGAACACCTCCGCTCGGTCCGCAATAACCAACCCGACCTCCCGGTGGCTCAGCACTTCAACTCCCCCTCCCATTCCGTATCCGACCTGTCGGTCCTGGGCCTCCTTCACGGCCAGAGTGAGCAACACCGCAAGTTGGAGGAACAGCTCCTCATATTCCGCGTGTGGAGTCTGCATCCTCTGGGCTTGAACATTGAATGTTCTCAATTCTGTTAACGCTTGCTGTCCCCTCTCCTTCCCACCTCTCCCTCAGCCCTCGGCCCTGGCATTCCCTCTCTCTCTATCTCTCTCCCCCACCCTAGTCGCACTAGCTTCTCATTTTCACACCACAAACAGCTTACAATGGCTTGTTCCCTTTATCATCGATACTTTTTTGCATATCTTTCATTCATTGTTCTTTATCTCTCCACATCACCGTCTATATCTCTCGTTTCCCTGATCCCTGACCAGTCTGAAGAAGGGTCTCGACCCGAAACATCGCCTATCTCCTTCGCTCCTTAGATGCTGCTGCACTCCAGCTTTTGTGCACCCTCGATTCTCCAGCATCTGCAGTTCCTTCTTTAACAATATATCGTGAGCCGTTCGGTTTCATCAAATGCACTCTGGTTTCTGAGCAAATATGACACCGGCTGCGGTGCCGTTGGCCAGAATTTCTCCACTGCTTTACACCCAGGTGAAGGATATTATTCATCAACAATGACCAACCAGAATTATTTGCTAGAATATGTCTCCATTTATTGATTTTCTGAAAGGGTAAATTGGTCCGGCCCGGGAGCCTGACTGAAGCTTGAACCCAGGATTAGATGAATAGTTTCGTTTTATAATCTACGGATCTCCAAAGTTGTATTATTGGTAATTTATTCTATTTTTCTTATCGTTTTTTTCTTTCCTTTCTTTCTATGTATAGAAATAAATAAACAAATAGAAGCTGTGATAATATGTAATTGATAAACGAAGACCCCAACTATTTTGATAGTTGGGATCCCAACTATTAACAATATGTAATTGAGAAACAAAATGTGTTTCGATTATGATATGTATATGCTTCTAATAAAACTATTATTTAAAAAACCAAAACATTGCAATGCCTGCCATGGGTGGGTATCCACTGTTAGCAGGACCAAACATAGTCTACTCAAGGGGAAGCTCAATGTTTCATTTTCTACGCATTGGTCTGTCCATGCGCGTGAGAAGCAGTTGCATTCTGAGGCATCTGTGACATCTGTGTCAGTAACAACATCGCTGCCGCAGGGAATCCATTGCACCGAGCAAACGGCTGAAGGAATGTCCCGTCTCTGCGTGACACTGCTCAGAATCTCACGTGCGGTGCGTGGCGGTTCCGATATCCTCACAACGTGTCTGTAAACAGCAATAGGGAAAATGAGACATTTAGAAACATAGAAACATAGAAAATAGGTCCAGGAGTAGGCCATTCGGCCCTTCGAGCCTGCACCGCCATTCAATATGATCATGGCTGATCTTCCAATTCAGTATCCCGTACCTTCCTTCTCTCCATACCCCCTGATCCCTTTAGCCACAAGGGCCACATCTAACTCCCTCTTAAATATAGCCAATGAAATGGCCTCAACTACCTTCTGTGTGCAGAGTATTCCACAGATTCACCGCTATCTGTGTGAGAAATGTTTTTCTCATCTCGGTCCTAAAAGATTTCCCCTTTATTCTTAAACTGTGACCCCTTGTTCTGGACTTCCCCAACATCGGGAACAATCTTCCTGCATCTAGCCTGTCCAAACCGCTTAAGAATGTTGTAAGTTTCTGTAAGATCCCCCCTCAATTTTCTAAATTCTATCGAGTGAAAGCCGAGTATATCCAGTCTTTCTTCACATGAAAGTCCTGACATCCAGGAATCAGTCTGGTCAACCTTCTCTGTACTCCCTCTATGGCAAGAATCTTCTAAATTTTAGCCAGTAAATGTATACAATTTATAACTGGCTTGATGTTACCGAGAGTCATAGGACAAGAGTGGCGAATGTCTGATGAATTGCAATGATAAAGTGAAAATAATTGATTTTATTGATATATTGGGGGACGTTCCAGTCAACTAGAAAATGACGAAAATAACTGCAGTTAACTGTATCAATACAATTTCAGTCATCATTACATCTTATCAGATGAAATTTGATTTCACAATCGGCTACCAGTAAATGCCGTGGCGTCGCGCTTCGTTTTCAGATCACAGGTTTGCACCTGCCGCGTCCACCATATTATTCCGACCTGATAAAATACTGTGCTGTGTAAATTCATTGAAAAATCACCATTATTTATATTCACGCATCTATTGCGATTCCATTCGCCCGTCAACACTGGCGATAGTCCGACCAGTGGGAATGCGTTTCTTTCCCGTCGCCCAACCTTTAAACATTTTGTGCGGTGGGCTGTTATTAATGTCTATGCTCAACTCGAATCTTCATGTGAAATCGCGTGTTACGTGGGACACCCTGTAACCTACACTGCTAATGCACGTTGTCGATTTCTGATTGTTCCCATAACACAGCTAATGTGATATCGATTGTCATCCTGTCCCGGGGAAAGTGCGGTCTCTCCAAATGTGTTTCACGCTATCTTGTGGCCATGGCTGCGGCGGATCTGTTGGTTGCTGTAATTGACATATTACTTTTTCGCATCAATGATCTATATTTCCCCACAACTTTTCTCTTCATTACTCAAGTGTGCTCCTTCCACCGAGCCCTTAACCACGCAATCACAGACATCTCCGTGTGGCTAACACTCTCGTTCACATTTGATCGATATTTGATGATTTGTTGCCACAAGCTGAGATCCAGATTTTGCACCGAGAAAACTGCAGCCAGGGTTATAGCAACCGTGTGTACGCTGTTCTGCTGCAAAAACATCCCCTGGTACTTTGCATTCGAACTTATTATATCCGTACACAATGTAGCATGGGGCTGTAGTGTAAAACAAGAATTCTACTTTGAACCCACATGGATATTTTTCAACTGGCTTCACCGATGTTTCAACCCTCTGCTCCCAATGTTCCTGATATTACTGCTCAACGCACTAACAGTCGGGCACATTTTAATGGCTAGTCGAATCCGCAAGAATCTGAGAGGCAGCAAGAATGGTGCGAATCAGAATGACGCCGAGCTAGAAAGCAGAAGGAAGTCAATCATCTTGCTCTTTGCAATTTCCGGCAACTTTATTATGCTGTGGATGACGTATTTTATATGTTTCCTCTGGACACAGATAACAAAGCGGTATTATATGACCGGTTTCAATGACCCGTTGTTTATCGCGGACGAAACCAGCTACATACTCCTGCTTTTGAGTTGCTGCACAAACACGTGTATTTACGCGGTAACTCAGTCTAAATTCAGAGAGGAACTGAAGAGCGGGTTGAAATATTTTCCGAGAATAATGTTTAAACTAGTCAAGGAAGGAACCCAATGTAGAAACTAGAGACAATAAGTCACTGCAGAATTGAATCTCCCGTTGCATCACCGCCAGCAATATTCTCATGTACCTCTGAACTATGTCTATGCAACATCCAACATTTCCTGAAGAATTCTTCATTTTGCGATAATGAACGAGTTGGAAGGTTTAGGCTTGGTTAGATAATGAGCGAGCTAATGGTCATGGGCTAAATCGGAATCATGCATGCGCACAAATATGATTTTTGGCTGTTGAGTAGAGCAACTACTTGTGGATAAAAACTGTTTTTATGTCTGGCTGTGGCAGCTTTGACAGTCCGGAGTCACCTTCCAGAGCGAAGTGATTCATACATTGTCATAAAAGCATTGTTTAACTGGAGATCTATGTGGTCCTGGGAAATAGATGGTAGGACATTTGTTTTAGAAAACACGAGACCAAGTGGAACCCATCCCCCAACGCTGGGTTGGGTGGCGGCGTCACACGGGAGGGCCGGACCCCGAATACCTGCGTCTCTTGTGCCCTTCTCTCCCGCTCTTTCTCCCGCTTATTTGTGAGACGTTGAGTTATATATCGCTGCGCCTCTTGTGCCATTCTCTCCTGCTCTCTCTCTCCCCCCCCCTCTCTCTCTCTCTCTCTCTCTCTCTCTCTCTCTCTCGTTATCTCTCTCTCTCTCTCTCTCTCTCTCACTCTCTCTCTCTCTCTCTCTCTTTCTCTCTCTCTCTCTTTCTCTTGCTCGCTGTCTATCTCTCTCGATTACCCCTGAGACAGTGAGTTCATTCTTGTTGCTTCTCCTGTGCCTACTGTTCCTCACAACTTCTCGCTTTCCATTTTTGACTTTCCTTGACCATTCTGCATCTCTTTTTCTCCGTCATCTTTGCATGATTTTAGAATATTGGAACTGTAAATGAAAAGAGTGTTCTTATTTTAAATAACCTAATGAATACGTAAAAAAATACCCCAAACACAATCTCTGTTGTTACTGAACACAAATTATTGGTTGAACATGGAGTTTTTCCTGTGGAATTAAAACAATGTGAATAAAACATATTTTAATTGCATTTGTAAATGAAAATATTTCTGTATGTTTGTTAAAAATGCAACTCTTGTAAAATACATCTTAATCGGTGTAATCGACAATTCTTTTTAAAATAAACCGTTTTTAAATAAGTGAAATAGCCCAAGCACAATGTCAGTTGTTAATGAACTCAGATTAATGGATGAAAATGTAGCGTTTTCTGTACAATTAAATTCATGTGAATGAAATTTTATTTTAATTGCAACTGTTGCTAAAAATGTTATTGAAATGAATCGCGATGCATGTTTGCAAATGCACCTCTGTTGAAATATAACTTATTCAATCGAGAAGTTGTTTGGAAATCCAACTGTATATCTGTTAAAATGAATGCAACTCGTAAAGTAAATCTTAATCAATGTAACGGCCAAGTAACCCTCAAGTAAATACAACTTTTTGTAATAAAGGATCAGAGTAATAGGGCCTTTAATTGCGACTGTAAATCAATGCAATAGCGAAGCATTTGAATCTCAATCAATGTATTTGGCAGGTGTTTTCATTAATCCAACTGTGTTTCAGTAAATGTGTTTAATGCATGGAACTCTTGCAAAATATTGTTCATCAATTGCCAAGGTTTTCTTCAATAAATGTTAATGAATGAAATCGTCCATTGTCTTTTTTCAAGCAGTTGTCTCATTAAAGTGTAAAATCGTGAAGTGATACTGAAAATGCAAAATGTTCGTCTTTTATCAATTGAAAAAGTAAATCAATACAATATCGATTTTTTTTTTGAAATGCAAGTAATGTAAAATATATGAAAGCTCATCCTCAAATAAAGCGATGTCAGAATGATCTGGAACGTAAACTCTGCTCCGTTTACGTGGAATCCGGACGATGAATCGCTTTTTTTAATTTAAAAAAAGGCAACTGTGGTGGAAAAAAAATAAATGAATGAAATGGGTACTTTTTTGCAATGCAGCAGTCAAATGAAAGTGTGATATCCGGATTATTCAATAACATCGGCAATTCCAAAAAAATGTTAAAGCGGCGATTTAAAAAAAATAAACGTCAATAACTGCAATCGGCAAGTGTTTTTTTTAATTGTTTTAATAGTATAATTGTAAAATAAAAGCTTATTAAATGGCGATTTTTTTTTGCAAGCAGCAGTCTAAACATGTGGAATCCCGATGAATCAATACAATCGGTAATTTTAAACAATGTAAAAGCGGCGATAATTTTACAATAAATGTCAATAAATGCAATCGGCTAGTCTTGTTTTAATTTTTTCTAATGTTTCTAACTACAATTGTAAAATTAAAGCTAATGAATTAAATGGCGATTATATTTTTGCAAGCAGCAGTCTGAAAGTGTGGAATCCCGATGAATCAATACCATCGGTAATTTCAAACAATGTAAAAACGGCGATTTTTAAAAATAAATGTCAATAAATGCAATCGGCAAGTCGTTTTATGAATAAAATCAACAGTTGTAAAAGAAAATTAACGAAATTGCAATTTTTTTTGCAAGCAGCAGTCTAATTAAAATGTGAAATCCCGAGATCAATGCATTCGGCTCGTCTTTTTTTAAATTAAGGCAACTGTATGTAAAATTAATGCTAATGAATGAAATTGAGATTTTTTTTTGCAAGTTGCAGTTTAATTAAAGCCTGAAATTCCGATATAATAAATACGAATACATACACTGGGCAAGTATTTTTTTTAATAATTGTGACAACGTGTAAAGATGAAAAAAGCAACCGGCTACCCGTTTAAAATGATGATAAAAGTTTTTCAAAATACATGTAAAAAAGTGTAAAAATGAAAAAGGATCCCGCAACCCGTTTAATGTCGTAAAAGTATATAAAAGGTTATCGTTGAAAAGAACGAAGTCACCGAAGCAGTCAGTTCTGAACTGGATTTTCACCTGACTGTTTCTGGTGGGGGCTTGAAGAACGTTGTGGATGAGTAATTGGAAGAGTGACCAGTAGCGAAGTTGCAGGGTGGAAGAGTGGTCAATGCAACTGTTTGAACATGTGGGAAGCGGCGTCGGAGCGCTGGAGAGTGTTTTGTGACGGAACTCGGACTTAAAATGGGTGAGTCTGAGCTGTGTATTAAACATTAAACGGATACGTTCGGAAATATAGGTGGGAATGCGACGGGAATATGTTTATCGCCTCGACGGAAAAAATGTGAAAATTGGAAGGCAGTGGCCGAGCATTTGGAAGAAAATAATAATTCAAACACACACACACACACACACACACGCGCGCACACACGCACGCACGCACGCACGCACGCACGCACGCACGCACGCACACACACACACACACACACACACACACACGCACACTGTGAACTAGTTCCGAATATTTCAGATCACAATGCGCGGAAAAGCTTCCTGCCATATGGTTGAAAGTAAATCCGCAAAGGTAGCGATTTTACTGGCAGACGCAAACACCGTGGGTAGCATACATTTCAGTAGTATACGAATCTGTGAAGCAGAACCTGTTAAGTCAAGTCATACCTTTTCATTTGATGTAAATGAATTATACATCATGGATATCATGATGGGTACCATGTTAATGGAAATATGTTGTCAAGCTCGAAAGGATATGATTTAAGGAAACGTTTTACGAGATTCGTGCAAGGACCAGAGGGTCTGCGGTATAGGGAGAGCTTGGACTGGCCGGACTCTCTTCATTGGCATGCAGGAGGTTGAGGGGTGATCTCCTAGAGGTGTATACAATCATGAGAGGAATAGTAAGGTAGGACCGGAGTGGGTGAATCGACGTCCAGAGGATATTGGCTTAAGGCGAACGGGAAATGATTTTATATGAATATGAGGGGGAACCGTTTCACACAAAGGGTGGTTGCTGCATGGAACAAGCTGCCAGAGGTGGTTGTGGAGGCCGTAACTATCCCACCCGTTAAGAAACAGTTAGACATGTACATGAAGGTTTGGTTTCGTGCGATACGGGCCAAACGCGTGCAGATGGCACTAGTGCAGCTGGGAGATGTTAAACGTTGGGGGAAGCTTGGGTGGAATTCCCTGTTTCTATGCTGTATCCCTCTATGGATATATCACTCCTTATACGGGCCCTTTTGTCGACCGGATCCACGCCGGCCATCGGTCACCCATTCGTTAGAGTTATGTTATCCTACTTTCCCAATCCACATCCGGTACACTAGGGGTAATTTAAAGAGCATTATTGACAGATAAACCCTGATATCTATGGAATATCGGGGTAAACCGGAGCATTCGGACAAAAATGTACACGGTCAATATGAGAACTTGCAAACGCCACACACAGAAGCATCCGTAATCTGGATCGATTGCAAGTTTCTGAATCGGTGAGGCAGCAGTTCTTACGGCTGTGGCACTGGGCCGCTGTGGTCTTCTCTGACTGCACGTGATACTTAATCCTGCATTATTTATTTATCCAAACACTAATCTAAAAGCACATAACATGCAACTATCGTTCAGGGAGGTGTTCAGTAATGTTCTAGCTGTGTGGTGCTGGAAATGCTTGCTCCCACAATACGTGGGTAAATATATTATTTATTAACCCGCATTTGAAGGAGTAAGTAGGTAAAATGTATTCGCCTTCCATCACGGTGAGGTGTGAGGTGGGAGATTGCAACCTTCAATATATATATATATATATATATATATATATATATATATATATATATATATATGATTGATTCGGACGACGGAATTGAGTGCAACATCCCCAGGTTTGCGGATGACACGAAACTGGGGGGGTGTTAGCTGTGAGGAGCATGCTCGGAGGCTGCAAGGTGACTTGGATAGGTTGGGTGAGTGGGAAAATGCATGGCAGCTGCAGTATAATGCGTTTGCTCACTGCATTTCATCATACTCAAGGAAGTAGCCACAGAGATAGTCGATGCATTCGTGATAATTATTCAAAACTTTTTAGATTCTGGAGTAGTTCCTGAAGATTGGAGGGTAGCTAATCTAACCCCATTTTTTAAAAAAGGACGGAGAGTGAAAACTGGGAATTACAGACCAGTTCGTGTAACATCGGTAGTGGGGAAACTGCTAGAGTCAGTTTTTAAAGATGGGATAGCAGCACATTTGGAAAGTGGTGAAATCATTGGACAAAGTCAGCATGGATTTAGGAAAGGTAAATCATGTCCGACGAACCTTATAGATTTTTTCGAGGATGTAACTAGTAGTGGATAAGGGAGAACCAGTGGATGTGTTATATTTGGACTTTCAGAAGGCTTTCGACAAGGTCCCACATAAGAGGTTAGTATACAAACTTAAAGCACACGGTATTGGGGTTCAGTGTTGATGTGGATAGAGAACTGGCTGGCAGACAGGAAGCAAAGGGTAGGAGTAAACGGGTCCTTTTCGGAATGGCAGGCAGTGACTAGTGGGGTACCGCAAGGCTCAGTGCTGGGACCCCAGATATTGACAATATATATTAATGATTTGGCCGCCGGAATTGAACGCAACATCTTCAAGTTTGCCGATGACACGAAGCTGGTGGGCAGCGTTATGTGTGAGGAGGATGCTAGGAGACAGCAAGGGGACTTGGATAGGCTGGGTGAGTGGGCAAATGCATAGCCGATGCAGTATAAGGTGGATTTATGTGAGATTTTCAACTTTGGTGTCAAAAACAGGAGGGTAGACTATTATTGGAATGATGGCCGATTAGGAAAAGGGGAGATGCAACGAGACCTGGGTGTCATGGTACACCAGTCATTGAAAGTAGGCATGCAGGTGCAGCAGGCACTGAAGAAAGCGAATGGTAGCATTCATAGCAAAAGGTTTTGCGTATGGGAGCAGAGAGGTTCTACTGCAGTTGTACAGGGTTTTGGTGAGACCACATCTGGAGTATTGCGTACAGTTTTGGTCTCCAAATCTGAAGAAATACATTCTTGCCATAGAGGGGTTAGAGAGAAGCTTCACTAGACTGATTCCTGGGATGTCAGGACTCTCATATGAGGAAAGATTGGATGGACTCGGCTTGTACTCGCTAGTATTTAGAACATGGGGGGGGCGGGTTCTTATAGAAACGTACAACATTCTGAAGGGGTTGGACAGGTTAGATGCAGGAAGATTGTTCCAAAAGTTGGGGAGGTTCACAGTTTAATAATACGGGGGAATTCCTTTAGGACCGAGATGAGGAAAACATTTTTCACACAGAGAGTGGTTCTCTGCCACTTAAGGTAGTTGAGGCCAGTTCATTGGCTATATTTGTTAGACGTGGCCCTTGTGGGTAAAGGGATCAGGGGTATGGAGAAAAGGCAGGCACAGGGTACTGAGTTGAATGATCAGCCATGATCATATTGAATGTCGGTGCAGGCTCGGAGGGCCGAATTGGCTCCTCCTGCACCTATTTCCTGTGTTTCTAAGTTTCGATCAACAGTAAGGCGTTATTTGTGTTTTTCCTGATTCCTTTGGTATCTAAACAGTCTCAGAAGTAATTTATTATATTTTTTATTTAACCTTTATTGAACCAGGAGAAGTCTCATTAAGATTAAAAATCTGGATTCCGGTGGCGCTGTGGAGGAGTAGAAGGCAACGGCAGCCACCTCCGTGAAGAAACGGGGAAAAACCGGGTTGAAAACGCTGAAAAAACCCACCTGCTGCTCCTGCTGCTTCTGCATCTGCTGCTTCTGCACCGGCTGCCGTGAGTGAGGTCATCAGACCCGCGACTGTGATGTCAATGCACCGCAGCCCACCACCGAACAGACCCATACTCCGATTTTTCTTAAAAATGGCTGAACAAGAACAAGCCCTAACTGAAGCATCGGCCTCAGGTAGGACACAGTCCCTTGAAGATGTGTTCAAAAAATCGGAAAAAAAAATCGGAACTGGAAGAACTTAATTTTTTTTTTGTGCAAGAAATGGCAGAATTAAAGAAAGAAATGAAGTCTGAATGAAAGGTGGAATTGGAAAAAATGAACTTTATGGAAGAAATGAAGAAAATCAAGATTGAGATGAAGGAGTTAAAATCTGAAATTAATCACTCGGCCACGGAGTTATCAGAAATGCTCCGAAAGGAAATTACTGAAGTTGTGAGCGAAAAATTTGCAAGTATAATGGAAGAGCTGCATGAAAAAATTGAAAAAAAGGTGGAAAAAGAAATGGAACCAGTGCTGGAAGAAATTGTGTTACAATCAACATCCATAAAAGACCTTGAGGAAAGAGTCCAAACAAATACTCAGACTATGAAAACTATCGTTAAAGAAAGTCAACGACTATCTGATTTACTGGCCAAAGTTACTGATAAGTGCACTGAGCTGGAAGGACGCCAGTGAATGCAGAATCTAAGGATCGTGGGTATTCGAGAAGCGAGAGAAAATAATCAAGATACCCGAGAATTTACTGCAAACTTACTACATACGGTTCTATCTCTGGGAGAAAAGCCTTTGATAGCCCGAGCACACAGAGTTATGAGACGTTATACAAAGCACGATGCTCCTCCAAGACAAATGATAGTCAAAGTCCAATATGATTATGTTTTGGAAGGTATGACGAATAAAGTGGTAAAAAGCAGAAATCTTAAATATGAAGAAGACTCAATCAGTATCTACCGAGACTATCCAGCAGAGGTCTCTAAGAAACGGAATGCGTTTAATGAAACCTAAAGAATCCTGAGGCAAGTGAAGAATTTGAAGTATACTTTGAGATACCCAGCAACACTGAGAGTTACTTACAATCAGGAAGAGCATAACTTCAAAAACCCAGAAGACCCATTGAAATTTGCCTAAAGGATTAAGGACAGCGAAGAAGACTGAATGAAACCGGCATAGTTGAATTAAAGGAACAATTAAACTGTATTTTCAAGATTGGCTGAAGATTATAATACACTATGGACTTGTTTCATCTAAAGAAGACAGAGAAGGAGGCGGATGGGAGAATCGAGGAGATTTGGATTGAAGACTGTTCCACGAATACTAATATTTAGAATAGTAATACTAACAACCTAATAATTAACATATATTAACATACAAACATATATTTATTTTAACACACTGGAATCGTTAATAATTAGAGCTGGTGATTGTTGATTATTGATTGTTGATTATTGATTAATAATTAATAATGTAAGGAGATAGCAGATATTAGTAGTAAGCACAAGGTAGTGATTGTGGGAGATTTCAATTTTCCAAAAATAGACTGGGAAAACACATTCTGTAAATGGGCTGGATGGTTTGGAGTTTGAAAAATGTGTGCAGGATAGTTTTTTTGCAGCAGTACATAGAGGTATCGACCAGAGAAGGGGCAGTGCTGGACCTCCTGTTAGGAAATGAGGCACGTCCGGTGACGGAGGTATGCGTCGGTGAGCACTTCGGGACCAGTGATCACAATACCATTAGTTTCAATATAATTATGGAGAGAGCCAGAACTGGACCTAGGGTGGAGATTTTTGATTGGAGAAAGGCTAACTTTGAGGGAATGCGTAAGGATTTTAAAGGAGTGAATTGGGACACTTTGTTTCATGGGAAGGATGTAGAAGAGAAATGGAGGACATTTAAAGGGGAAATTGTAAGAATACAGAATCTGTATGTCCCTGTTAGGTTGAAAGGAAATAGTAAAAAATTGGAAAGAGCCATGGTTTTCAAGGGAAATTGAACACTTGTTTCGAAATAAGAGAGATATCTACAATAATTATAGGAGGCATGGAGTAAATGATGTGCTAGAGGAGTATAAATAATGTAAAAAGAATCTTAAGAAAGAAATTAGGAAGGCTAAAAGAAGATATGAGGTTGCTTTGGCAAGAAGGGTGAAAGTAAACCCAAAGGGTTTCTACAGCTATATTAATAGCAAAAGGTTAACGAGGGATAACATTGGACCATTAGAGAACCAGAATAGACAGCTATCTGCAGAGCCAAAAGAGATGGGGGAGATATGGAACAATTTAATTTCTTCGGTATTCACCAAGGTGAAGGATATTGAACTCTGTGAGCTGAGGGGAAAAAGTAGAGTAGCTATGGAAACTATGAGATTCAAAGAGGAGGAAGTACTGACACTTTTGAAAAATATAAAAGTGGATAAGTCTCCAGGTCCTGACAGGATATTCCCTAGGACATTGAGGGAAGTTAGTGTAGAAATAGCAGGAGCTATGACAGAAATATTTCAAATGTCATTACAAACGGGAATAGTGCTGGAGGATTAGCGTACTGCGCATGTTGTTCCATTGTTTAAAAAGGGTTTCAAAGGATAAACCTAGCAATTATAGACCTATTAGTTTGACGTCAGTGGTGGGCAAATTAATGGAAAGGATACTTAGAGATAATATATATAAGCATCTGGATAAACAGGGTCTGATCAGGAACAGTCAACATGGATTTGTGCCTGGAAGGTCATGTTTGACAAACCTTCTTGAATTTTTTGAAGCGGTAACTAGGGAAATTGATGAGGGTAAAGCAGTGGATGTTGTCTATATGGATTTCAGTAAGGACCTTTGACAAGGTTCCCCATGGAAGGTTGGTTAAGAAGGTTCAATCTTTGGGTGTTAATGGCGGAGTAGCAAGATGGATTCAACAGTGGCTGAATGGGAGATGTCAGAGAGTAATGGTGGATGGCTGTTTGTCAGGTTGGAAGCCGGTGACCAGTGGGGTGCCTCAGGGATCTGTGTTGGGTCCACTGTTGTTTGTCATGTACATCAATGATCTGGATGATGGGGTGGAAAATTGGATAAGTAAGTATGCAGATGATACTAAGGTAGGTGGTGTTGTGGATAATGAAGTAGATTTTCAAAGTCTACAGAGAGATTTGGGCCATTTGGAAAAGTGGGCTGAGAGATGGCAGATGGAGTTTAATGCTGTTAAGTGTGAGGTGCTACATCTTGGCAGGACAAATCAAAATAGGACATACATGGTAAATGGTAGGGAATTGGGGAATGCTGTGGAACAGAGAGATCTAGGAATAACTGTGCATAGTTCCCTGAAGGTGGAATCGCATGTAGATAGGGTGGTAAAGAAAGCTTTTGGTGTGCTGGCCTTTATAAATCAGAGCATTGAATATAGGAGTAGGGAAGTAATGTTAAAATTGTACAAGGCGTTTGTAAGACCAATTGTGGAGTATGGTGTACACGTTTGGTCGCCTAGTTATAGGAAGGATGTCAACAAAATATAGAGAGTACTGAGGAGATTTACTAGAATGTTGCCAGGGTTCCAGCAGTTACAGAGAAAGGTTGAACAAGTTAGGTCTTTATTCTTTGGAGCGCAGAAGGTTAAGGGGGGGACTTGATTGATGTATTTATAATGATGAAAGGGATAGACAGAGTTGACGTGGATACGTTTTTCCCATTGAGGTAGGGAAGATTCAAACAAGAGGGCATGACATGAGAATTAAGGGACAGAAGTTTAGGGGTAACGTGGGGGGTGGACTTCTTTACTCAGAGGGTGGTGGCTGTGTGGAATGAGCTTCCAGCAGAAGTGGTGGAGGCAGGATCGATTTTAACATTTAAAAGTAAAGTGGATAGGTATATGGACGTGAAGGGAATGGACGGGTTTGGAGGGAATGGAGCAGGTAGATGGGACTAGGGGGAAAACAAATGGTCGGCAGGGACTGGAAGGGCCGAGAGGGCCTGTTTCCGTGCTGTAATTGTTATATGGTTATATGGTTATATGGTTAATTAATAATTAATTATAACCGACTAACCTAGAATTAAGTATATTGTAAACATAAATATATATCTTATTTTAACTTTAGACTTTTTTTCTTTATTATATACTTATATTATTATAATGTTCTATTAAATACTATGTATATATACAGTGGCTTGCAAAAGTATTCATACCCCTTGAACTTTTCCAAATTTTTCACGTTACAAGCACAAACGTAAATGTATTTTATTGGGATTTTATGTGATATACCAACAGAAAGTGGTGCATAATTGTGAAGTGGAAGCAAAATGATACATGGTTTCCAAATTTTATTACAAACAAAAAACTGAAAAGTGCGGCGTGCAAAAGTATTCAGCCCCCCTAAGTCAATACTTTGTAGAACCACCTTTCGCTGCAATTCCAGCTGCAAGTCTTTTGGGGTATGTCTCTACCAGCTTTGCACATCTAGAGACTGACATTTTTGCCCATTGTTCTTTGGAAAATAGCTCAAGCTCAGTCAGATTGGATGGAGAGCGTCTGTGAACAGCAATTTTCAAGTCTTGCCAGAGATTCTCAATTGGATTTAGGTCTGGACTTTGACTGGGCCATTCTAAAACATGAATATGCTTTGATCTAAACCATTCCATTGTAGCTCTGGCTGTATGTTTAAGGTCGTTTGTCCTGCTGGAAGGTGAACCTCCGCCCCAGTCTCAAGTCTTTTGCAGACTCTGACAGGTTTTCTTCCAAGATTGCCCAGTATTTGGCTCCATCCATCTTCCCAAGAACTCTGACCAGCTTCCCTGTCCCTGCTGAAGAAAGGAATCCCCACAGCATGATGCTGCCACCACCCTGTTACACAGTGGGGATGGTGTGTTCAGGGTGATGTGCAGTGTTAGTTTTCTGCCACACATAGCGTTTTGCAGTTAGGTCAAAAACTTCAATTTTGGTCGCATCAGACCAGAGCACCTTCCTCCACATGTTTTCTGTGTCCCCCACATGGCTTGTGGCAAACTGCAAATGAGACTTCTTATGGCTTTGTTTCAACAATGGCTTTCTTCTTGCCACTCTTCCATAAAGGCCCGATTTGTGGAGTGCATGACAAATAGTTGGCCTGTGCACAGATTCTCCCACCTGAGCTGTGGATCTCTGCAGCTTCCCCAGAGTTACCATGGGCCTCTTGGCTGCTTCTCTGATCAATGCTCTCCTTGCCCGGCCTGTCAGTTTAGGTGGACGGCCATGTCTTGGTAGGGTTTGCAGTTGTGCCATACTCTTTATATTTTCGGATGATGGATTGAACAGTGCTCCGTGAGATGTTCAAAGCTTGGGATATTTTTTTGATAACCTAACCCTACTTTAAACTTCTCCACAACTTTATCCCTGACCTGTCTGGTGTGTTCCTTGGGCTTCATGATGCCCAAGGAACATTGTTTGTTCACTAATGTTCTCCAACAAACCTCCGAGGCCTTCACAGCGCAACTGTATTTATACTGAGATTGGAGTACACACAAGTGGACTCTATTTACAAATTAGGTGACTTTTGAAGGCAAATTGGTTGCACTGGATGTTATTTAGGGGTATCAGAGTAAAGGGGGCTGAATACTTTTGCACACCACACTTTTCAGTTTTTTATTTGTAAAATAATTTGAAAACAATGTATCATTTTCCTTCCACTTCACAATTATGCGCCACGTTGTATTGGTCTATCACATAAAATCCCAATAAAATACATTTACGTTTGTGGTTTTACGTGACAAAATGTGGAAAGGTTCAAGGGTTATGAATACTTTTGCAAGCCACTGTATCATTATACCTGACTATGAACTGTTGATATATCATAGTTTAATATCCCCGGTTTAAATAATAATCTCTTTTTTTTGGAATATTAATTTTACTGAATCCTGGAGATGGATAACATTTAACATTCAATATGGAAGTCCTTAGACTGCTAGCCATGTTAGTATGGCTAACACTAACTACACACACACTAGATGTAGTTTTTCTTTCTTTGAGCACTTTACTAATCTCTTTAATCTATCCCTTTTTAATACTATCTCTGATTATTACTATTATTACTTTATATTTGAGTGGAATTATCAATTAATACAAAGGAGATATATATATGAGAGAAAATCAAGGGTCTTGAAACTCGTCTATTCAGGGTTCCGGTGTAAGGTCTGGTATGTCGAACTGTACCATCTGCTCTAGTTTACATCCCTTAGATAAATGATGCAAGACCTACATACAAATATGGGGAATGGAGGAATAACGTTTTGTAGTTGGAATGTTAAAGGTATTAACGAACCAATTAAGAGGTGTAAGGTATTAGCACATTTAAAAGCACTTAAAATAGACGTTGCGTTTATCCAAGAGACACACTTGAAAAAAGAGGCAGAACATGGATTAAAAGCCAAGTGGATTAATAAAGTATATCACTCTTCTTTTACACACAAGTCTAGAGGTGTAGCAATATTAACTCGTAAAGGCCCTGCATTTAAACATACTTCAGTAATAACAGATAGTGACGGTAGATATATTATTGTAATAGGAGAATTCTATACACAAAAAGTGATTTTTGTTAATGTATATGGCCCAATTTTGATAGCCCGCGATTTAAAAAAAAATATATTTAATACAATCCCTGAATTATCACAACATAACCTAATAATTGGAGGAGATTTAAATTGTACACTTGATCCTTATTTGGATAGATCATCAAAACAACGAAAACTTAAATCACACTCCAGTGAGTTAATAAATGCATATATAGACACTAGTAATATTAAAGATGTATGGAGATTGCAAAATCCAACAGGACGAGAATACTCATTTTACTCAACCGTGCAAAAAACTTATTCAAGAATAGATTATTTTCTGGTAGATTTAAAACTTATTCCATTTACGTATAATTAAAAATATCATAATATTATAATTTCAGATCACGCACCCTTAACTTTTAAGATGAAAAATAACGGGTAGAAAATAATGGAGATTTAATCCACAAATGTTAAAGGACAAAGAACTCAAGAATATATTACAAAACAGATCAAGATCATTGTAAAACAAATGATACACCAGAAATATCATCATCCCTCTTATGGGAAACTTTTAAGGCGTATGTTCGGGGAATTATGATATCTTCTCAAGCATTTTATAATAAAGAGAATCGGAAGCTACAACAGGCATTGGAAAGAGAGATTAAACAATTAGATACAGAGAATGCCATTAACATAACTACGATAAAACATAATAAAATCTTTGCATTGAAATATAAACTAAATAAAATACAGTCAGACCAAGTTGTAAAACTATACCAATATAGCAAACAAATACAATTTGAATTCGGTGACAAACCACATAAACTATTGGCTCGTCAGCTAAGAAAATTGGAAGGAGAACAATTAATATATAGGATCAAATCAAATAAAGGAGAATTACTAATACAAACTAAAGATATAAACGAAAGATTTTTGCAATATTATAAAAATTTATACTCAGCTACAACAAAAGAAAATCGAATAGGAGTAGAAACATTTTTTAAAAATTGTAATCTAATTGGACTAGATTTAGAAGATAGGGAATTATTAAATGTCGAAATAACTACTATTGAAATTGAAGAAACTATTAGATCATTAAAAAATGGTAAAATTCCAGGACCAGATGGTATTGGAGCAGAATTTTATAAAATATTTTACGATATGATAGCCCCACGTTTGAAGACACTATATGCACACATTTATACACAACAGAAATTACCAGATACATTAAATGAATCTATTATAACCCTTATACCTAAATTAGACCCTCGATGACCCAGGGTCATATAGAGCTATATCTCTTTTAAATACTGATCAAAACATATTAACAAAAATATTAGCACAAAGACTCAACAAAGTAATTAATAAACTAATTCACTCAGATCAAACTGGATTCATACCAAAACGATACTCTTCAAACAATCTGAGAAGATTATTTAACATTATATATTTGAAAATAAATATTAAAAAGGATTTATCAATTATCCGGTTGGATGCAGAGAAAGCTTTTGATCAGATTGAATTGGTCTTACTTATTTTCGGTTATGGATTTTTTTCAATTGGGAGAGAAGTTTATAACATGGGTTAAATTACTATATACTAGACCAACAGCTAGAATATTAATTAACCAAGTGTTAACAACTAAATTTAACTTATTCCGAGGCTGTAGACAAGGTTGCCCTTTATCTCCACTACTGTTTGCACTTGCAATAGAACCATTAGCAAAATCTGTGAGATCAAACCCTGAAATATATGGGTATGAAACTAAGGAAACTGAAAATTAAATCTCTTTGTACGCAGATGATGTATTACTTTATATCACAAAACCAGAAATTAGTTTTCCTAACTTGTTAGATTTAATAACTCAATTTGGATCGTTTTCAGGATATAGAATTAATTGGAATAAAAGTGAACATGCCAATAATGGGAAATAACTTACATATATTACAACAATATCTCTTTAAGATTGCAAATGAAATAATTAAATATCTTGGAATTTATGTAACAAAAAGATATGATTCATTATTTAAATCTAATGTTTTACCCTTACTGAATAAACTATTTAAGAATATTCAATATTGGAAAACATTACCTATTTCAATGCGAGGTAAGATTAATGCGATAAAAATGATTTTTCTTCCACAATTACTATATGTGTTTCAAATGATCCCGATATATCTCCCTAAAAATTTCTTTAAGAAAGTGGACTCCATGGTTACCAATTTTATTTGGGATTATAAGAATCATAGAATAATTAAAAAAGCATCTATGCAAATCAAAAATAAATGGTGGTTTTGCACTGCCTAATTTTATGTTTTATTATTGGGCAGTTAATATAAAAAAATATGAATTTCTGGTTGGGTGAACTGGATAAACAACCAAATTGGTTAAAAATGGAAAAAGAAGACTGTATCCCTTTTGAAATTAGTTCGATTTTATTTGCTAATACTCCAAGACATAAGAAAACTTATAAAGGAAACTCAATAATAGAAAGTGGAATACGTATTTGGAAACAATTAAAAAAAACATTAAAATTACAGAATGTACCATTAGCTCTTCCAATAGTAAACAATATGTATTTTAAATATTCACTGATGGACAAAGGATTCTTAAAATGGAAGAACTATGGAATAAATAAGATTGGTGATCTTTATACGGAAAACATATTTCTCTCATTTCAGGAATTACAACAAAATTATGGATTACATTTTAAAGAATATTTTCGATATCTCCAAATTAGAGATTATGTTAAATCAAATACACTGGATTTTAGGAATAGAAAGACAGAAATTTTAGATGAATGTTTAAATAAACATCCGAATACAGAGAAATTAATATCATATATTTATAATATTTTATTGGAAAATTGAATTACCAAATACGGATAAATATAGACAAGCATGGGAAAATGAACTAGGTCAAGTAATCAGTAGAGAGTATGGAATGAAAGTTTACAATATATACATATTGTTCATTAAATGCCAGACACTCCTTGATACATTTAAAGTTATACATAGATTACATCTCTCAAAGTCCAAATTAAATAGAATTTCTCAAATGTGTCCGCAATTTGTGATAAGTGTCAACAATTAGAAGCTAATGTAACGCATTCATTTACAAAATGTATAAAAATCACTAATTTTTTGGATAGAAATGTTTAAGATAATCTCAATTGTAGTTAATGCAAAGTTAACTCCAGACTCAAAACTAATTATACTGGGAATACTAGAAACAAATCAGATATTAACAACACAACAAATGCAAAGTTAACTCCAGACTCAAAACTAATTATACTGGAAATAATAGAAACAAATCAGATATTAACAACACAACAAATAATTTTTATTGGTTATAGTTTAATAATTGGTAAAAAATTAATACTAAGATTTTGGAAGGGTCCTACTTCCCCTACAATTAAAATGTGGATTACAGAAATGTCGGAGACACTGCATTGGGAACGATTAAGGCTTGCCCTGATGGACAGGCTGGATCAATTCAGAGGAATATGGTCTCCATTTATTGAATATTTAAAGGGTCAAGATGGTCCGGTTCGAAGCCATGACGGAAGCCTGAATGTATGAATAGATGGAGAATTATAGACAATAGATCATAAATATGTCTCCAATGAAGAATATCTTGTTTAATACTCTACTCAATTAGTTTATCTCTTTTTTTCCCCTCTTTTTCTTCTTATATTTCCTACTGTTATAAAATAAAAAAGAAAATTATAGAAGTACAAATAAGATTGATTGTAAATTTTAAAAAATATTAAGGATGTATGTGACGGTAATATTTTCTTTTGTCTTAATTGGATTTTATATTTCTTCTTAATATGTAATTACTTCTAATAAAAATATTTTACAAAGATTAAAAATCTCTTTTACAAGAGACTCCTGGCCAAGACAGGCAGCAGCACAGTTCCCCAGTTACAGGCAATAATTTAAAAACAACAGAGAACATATAAATAGAGTCACAGTCATAACATCATCAAACAAAGCATGTACAGACAGAAGAGCCCTCTTCAACATCATTAAGAAGAGATTTAAATCTGTTTATAGAAACCAGCTCCTCAAGTTTCATTTTGCAGCTGGTTCCATGCGAAGGGAGCAGCAAAACTAAATGCCCTTTTCCCCAGTTCAGTACGGACATTAGGTACAGTTAGTAAGAACAAGTCCTCAGAGCGGAGCTGATAAGTTCCTGTGCTTTTTCGAATTACATACCTTTGCAGGTATGAAGGAAGAACACCGAGGATAGTCTTATAAATAAGGATATGCCAATGATGGAGTCTGCGGGTGGGCAGGGCAAACCATCCAACTTGAGCATACAAAGAGCAGTGGTGCGTGAGGGTTTTTAAAATTAGAAACAAATCTCAGTGCTCCGTGGTAGACCGTGTCGAAAGACTGTAGGCATCTTGAAGATGCATTCATATATAAAACATCACCATAGTCCAACACAAACATAAACGTTGCAGCAACAAGTCTTTTTTGGCATCAAAAGAAAAACAAGATATGTTTCTAAAGTAAAACCTAATTTTATCTTTAGTTTTTTCACAAGTTGTTGCATATGAGATTTAAAAGAGAGAGAATCATCAATTATAATTCCCAAATATTTATATTGAGACACAGATTCAACCACAGAGCTCCGCAAAGTGGTGATAGAAGGGAGGTCCGAGGGCTTTGATTTAGCTTCAGTGAACAGCATGAGCTTTGTCTTGTCAGCAAGTTTTAAATCACACAGGTTACGTTGCACAGTGTTAAAAGCAGTTTGGAGCTGACAGAGAGACTGATTTGGGGTAGACGCGGAGCATATATCACTCTGGCGTCAGCATAAAAGTGAAAATTTGCGTTCGCTGCGTTATGATCTGGATTATTTATATAAATAGTAAATAATAACGGTCCTAGAACCGATCCCTGTGGCACACCCTTGGATACATTGAGAGCGCTAGAAGTAATGCCTTCTGCTCGCACACACTGGGATCTGCCTGATAGATAGTGTTTAAACCAACAGACAGCTTGATCAGACAAACCGATGCTGAATCAATTTGTGTTATTTCTTGATTCCTTTGGCATCTAAAAAGTTTCTGCAGTGATAAATCTGTCTGTAAATATCGCTTCAGAGGCGTTTTCTTTTTCAATGTAATAACCCACTTGAGAAACATGGGCGATTTTTAAAATTTTACAGCCAGATTTATCACTTTTGAAACTTTTTAGATGCCAAAGGAATCAAGAAAAAACACAAATAACGCCTTAGTTGATGAAATGCAGTGAGCAAACGGCGAATGGCTGCTGTTGTCCCTTCAGCTCTCGCGTGTGGAATATTCGACAGATGATGGCCAAGGCGATCTGTCAAGAAGAATAGCTGATAACAGCATAGAACGACAAAGACCGTGTCGACAGGCGGACAGGATGGAGCAACTCCTATTTACCTCCAATCTTCAATTTTCCCACCACTCGCATCACTTCGCAGTCACGTAAATCTAAGGTTTGTTTAAATCTAGAGATTAAAATATGAAACAAGTGTAAAAAGTGCTTGGGGGGACATCTGACCCTTTACATTGATATTATAGCGGGCAGTGAACAATAGGGTGCATTCTTATACGGGAGCTTGGGACACCGCATCTCGGCTTCACGTGGCGGGAGTGAACCAAATGTACCAGTGTTTCGCAGGAAGGATCCCACAGGGGTGTTTGAGGCTCTTTGTTTAGACCCACTTCTGAGCTCAACGCAAAGACGGACTGCAACGTCGGTCGCGCTACCTAGACATCAGCATCACAGCTTCACGCCATCAGCATCACATATCGAGAAACAAGTGTAATCCGCACTCTGTTCTAGTACCCGGGACCTTTGTAATTCAAAATCCCGTCCCTGGACATGGTTAGGTGTGAAATCTACACGCCATATCCAGGACCATGTGTAATCCACAACTCCATTCCAGCACCCGAGACCCTGTGTAATACACACACCCGCCCCAGCACCCAGGGCCCTGTGTAATACACAATCCCGTCCCAGGACACGGCTCCTTGTTTAATCAGCATCCCAGGTCCTGGACCAGAGGAGATCCACACCACCTTTCCTGCACCCGATACCCTGTGTAATCGACATCCGTATCGGGACCTGGTTATTTGTGTAACCTGCACCGTAGGTCCAGGACCATGGGCAATCCACATTCCCTTCCCAGCACCCGGGAACCAGTGTAATCCAAACCAAGCCTCGGTATTTCAACCCCCCGGACCCGGGACACTGTGTGTATACAAAGCCCACTCTGATACACTGCAGGACTCAGCAGCACCCAATCGCCAGTCCCGGAGCAGCTCCTATAGTGGCAGATTATTATATCGTTCAAGGAATTGCTCCCTCTAGCCACTAGCAGAAGGCACGGGGTAAGGAGATAGCGTCGTTTTACGCATGGGAGATCTCCACGAGGCATTCAAATCCGTTGAAAGATAATTCTTCAAATTCACAGTCTTTTGATTAATAGATTCTTTATTGTCGAAGTAAAACGGTAAGATATTCATCCAAACGTCTTCTTGATAAGCACATTTTAATATTAGTCAAACTCCATCATGTGGCTCAGAAACGTTAGAAAACTTTTTAGATTCTCTCCCATCAGTGATAAATGCTTATCTCAAGAGGCAACCATATCACACTCCTTTTTCTTTTGCATACAACTCCAAATATGTTGGAATTAAATTTTTGAAATGTTTATAAAGTTATTTAAAATTAAACTGAAACCCAGCGCGGAATGATTATCTTTGGAACAATAGAAGTCGGCTTTGAGCTGACTTCGTTCCAAAAGAGTTTACTTAACTATGGCTAAATAACGGTAAAATAACTTATACTACAATTCTGGAAAAATGCATCCATACCAACGCTTAAAATGTGGATTTCAAATATGTACGAAACGTTACACCGTGAAGAATAAGATTCGTCCTCGCAGGCAAATCAGACCAACTCTTAAAGATTTGGTCTCCATTTATCGACTTATTTCAAGCATTTGGTGCAACATAACTCTGGAAATAAACTGTTTCAGAACCGGGTGATGGGGTGTGTAAAGATATGAAGCAGGCACATCCCTTTAATTTTTATTCTCTTTATGTTTTCGTTTTTTTTTTCCTTTTTCTCTTTCTGGTGCTTTACATCTTTATGGGCTCTCTCTGTCTACGTTTTCATGAACTATTAATATCACAATCTTATCTCTTTCTTTTTTTTCTTGCTCCTGTTACTTTTTTTATTTTTATTATTTTCTATTAACACATTTTCAAATAAGTAGTACATGAAATGTATTCTGTTATTCTTGGGTTCATACTACTTCTAAAAATAATATTTAAAAACAAAATTAAAAACAACGTATTTGATGTTGGAAAACTCTGACCATGCTTCATGCCATCGAACTAAAAAAACTTCTCCCAATAATCCCAGCAGCAATCCCGCCTCCGACTAGGTAATAAATCCCAGCCACATAATTACAGGCAGAAAAAATGTAAAGGCAAATGCCATAATTAATGACACTCAACATTAAGCCAAATGGCCAGCACATCTCACATCGGGAGAGTGAACCCATACTCAATCAAACCCCTGTTTGGAAAATACTGCAGCAGTGTCCCGTTCCGTCCCATGGTGGGGAAGCCCCGACGCGTTGGACACACAGCCGATTCAGTCACGAAGCGATGGAGTTGGGGTGGGGGGGGTGGGGGTGGGTGCGAGTGGTGTCCACGAAGACACGACCCCTCCGTATGGAACAAGCACCCCTCCGGCAGACATGTCATCGCCTCAACGAGGCACGCCTGTCATCCAGCCAGGAAAGTGTCCCCCTCATCCAGACACATATTTCCTTCCCCAATCAATAATCATTGCCTGCCTTCTCCGAATATCCGTTGATTCCACTAAGCCGCTAGAACTCTATCTAGCTTTCTCTTAAATCCATCCAGTGATTTGGCCTCCTCTGCCCTCTGTGGGATAACATTAGCTACCCTCCAATCCACAGGAACTGATCCTGAATCTATTGAACATTGGGAAAGTGATCAGCAATGCGTCCACTCTTTCTATGGCCACCTCCCTGAGGACCCTGGGATGCAGACCATCAGGCCTAGGGGATTTATCATCCTTCAGTACCATAATAAATTCACCCGTGTCTGCCTTCAAGGGACCCACATTTGACTTTGCTACTCTTTTTTCCTTAACATATCTGAGGAAGCTTTTACTGTCCTTCTTTATGTTCCTGGCCAGCTTCCCCTCCTACTTCATTTTTTCAGCCCGTAATGCCCGTTGTGTTTCCTGTGTTGTCCTATGAACGTTTCCCAATCCTCTGGCTTCAGGCAACTCTTTGCTGTGTTATACATATTAACTCTTTGCTGTGTTATACATATTTTTCTTTTCGTTTTATTCTATCCCTAACTTCTCTTGCCAGCCACGGTTGCCTCCTATTCCCCTTAGAATCTTTCTTCCTTTTTGGAAGGAAATGATCCTGCGTCTTCCTGATTATGGCCCTGAAATTCCTGCCTTCGCTGTTCCACTGTCATAAGTGATAGCATCCTTTTCCAGTCCTCCTTGGCCAGCTCCTCTCTCATGCCTTCACAGTCCCCCTTTGTTCAACTGCATCACGGACACGTCCGATTTAACATTCTCGATCTCAAATTGCACATTAAAACAAATCCTATTACGATCACTACCTACAAGCGGTTCCTTTACCTCGAGTTCTCTTATCACATCTGGTTCATTGGCCAACACTAAATCCATTACAAGCTGCTCTATGAATCCATCTCGGAGGCACACTACAAACTGTCATTCTTGGGGCCCTGAATCAACTTGATTTTCCAAGTCTACCTGCATATTGAAATCCCCCATCACACCAGTTGCATTACCTTTGTAACATGCCAGTTTTTACGCCTGCTGCAACTGACTCCCTACATGCGGGCAACTATTTGGCGGTATGTAGATCACACCAATTAGTGTTTCCTTGCCTTTACAATTCCTCAACTCAATCCAGAGTGATTCTGCCTCGCCAGTCCGTATGTCAACCTTCGCAAGGAACTGAATTTCATCCCTCACCAGCAGAGCAACCGCCCCTCCTCTGCCCACCTGCCTGTCCTTTCTATAGGATGTCCAACCCTGAATATTAAGTTTCCAGGCCCTGTCCTCCTGCAGCCAACTCTCAGTAATCCCCACAATGTCATATCTACCAACCTCTAACTGAACCTCAAGGTCATCTTCTAATATTTCGCGAATTAATATACAATACTTTTAATTCCTTACGCATCCCACCTTTCACACACATCCCTATTACACGTGGCCATACTCTCCTATCCCTTGTGAGATTCCTTCCCCGTTCATTCTGGGGTCATTAACTATCCCTTTACTCTCTTTCCCTTTAAATTCGTCCTTGACTATCCCATTTGACTCCCCCACCTCCTTATTTCGTGGTTAAATATCGTGTGGTGAAATCATAAGTGTAAGTATTGCTGGTGCGATGTTGAAATACCATGAAGTAATGTTAATGTTCTTGTTTTCGCCTTCCTGATCCCACGGGAAGACTATCTCTAAGAGATATCAAGCCTTTCTCTAGAACGCGCTGTCAGTTGCATTCCAGCATCGAACAGAGCTTCTCTATCGCTGCTCTCCAAGGTGAAAGTTATGTTCACTGATTACCCGTTTTCTCTGCTGCCTTCAATAGTCCAGGTACAAATGATTTATTACCCGATTGTAGCAGTGCTTGGAATTCCTGGTAAGTAATTGGATCCATGTTAAGAATAGTTCATATGAGCTTTTTTATACTCCATTATTGGCAGATATGTGGCGTTTAGATTTCACTGTCCTCCAATCCATTGAAAGACGACTTTAGCCGTGTTCCTGAAGGGCTGACCTGAGTAATACCACGTTGCGGTCACGTGAAATGTATCTTTAAAACAGTAAATGCGGCAGTTGGTTGAAATGATTTAATGTATTTCATTAATGTTCAGTTTGACTGAAACTTCCTGCAGTCAATAAAATATTTTGTGTTTACTTTATTGATTCAATTTATTAGCTAGACACCACCTCCCATCCGGTGACATCAGGCAAACGTCTCGTCATTTAAAGGTGTAATACACTTCGCTTCCACAAAGAAACATATAAATATAGAAAATATGTGCTGGATTAGCCCAGTCGGCTCTTTGAGCCTGCACCGCCATTCAATATGATCATGGCTTATCATCCAACTCAGTATCCCGTACCTGCCCTCTCTCCATACACCCTGATCATCTTAGCCACAAGGGCCACATCTAACTCCCTCTTAAATATAGCCAATTAACCGGCCTCAACTACCTTCTGTGGCAGAAAATTCCACAAGTTCACCACTCTCTGTGTGAAAAATGTGCTTCTCATCTCGGTCCTAAAAGAGTTCCCCCTTATACCTTAAACTGTGACCCCCGTGTTCTGGACTTCCCCAACATCGGGAACAATCTTCCTGCATCTAGCCTATCCAACCCCTTAAGAATTGTGTAAGTTTCTATAAGATCCCCACTCAATCTTCTAAATTCTAGCGAGTACAAGTCGAGTCTATCCTGTCTTTCTTCATTTGAAAGTCCTGACATCCCAGCAATCAGTCTGGTGAACCTTCTCTGTACTCCCTCTATGGCAAGAATGTATTTCCTCAGATTAGGAAACCAAAACTGTACGCAATGCTCCAGGTGTGGTCTCACCAAGACCACATCGCCTCTGCGCACACATGTATGGTGAGCCGTTCGGTTTCAACAAATACACTCTAGTTTCTCAGCAAATATGACACCGGCTGCGTTGACGTTGGCCAGAATGTCTCCACTGCTTTACACCCAGGTGAAGAATATTTATTATTCATCAACATTGACAAACCGGAATTATTTGCTAGAATATGGTCTCCATTTATTGATGTTCTGAAAGGGTAAATTGGTCCAGCACGGGAGCCTGACTGAAGCGTGTACCCTGGATTAGATGAATAGTTACGTTTACAATCTACGGATCTATCTCCAAAGCTGTATTATTGGTAATTTATTCTATTTTTTTATCGTTTTTTTCTTTCCATTATTTCTATCTATAAAAAAAACCAAAACAAATAGAAGCCGTGTTAATATGTAATTGATTAACGAGGGCCCCAACTATTTTGACAGTTGGGATCCCAACTATTAAACATTATGTAATTGATGAACAAAATGTGTTTTGATTATGACATGTATATGCTTCTAAGAAAAAATATTATTTAAAAAAAAAACCCAAAACATTGCAATGACTGCCATGGGTGGGTATCCACTGTTAGCAGGACCAAACATAGTCTACTCAAGGGGGCGCTCAATGTTTCATTTTTATGCATTGGTCTGTCTTTGCGCGTGAGAAGCAGTTGCCTTCTGTGGCATATGTGACAGTAGCCACATCGCCGCCGCAGGGAATCCATTGTACCGAGCAAGCGGCTGAAGGAATGCCCGGCTCTGCATGACACTGGTCAGAATCTCAGGTGCGTCTGTGGCGGTTCCGATATCCTCACCATGTGTCTGTAAATAGCAATATGGAAAATGAGACATTTATATACAATTTATAACTGGGGTGATGTTACCGAGAGTCAAAGGACAAGAGCAGTGAATGACCGCTGAATTGAAATGATAAAGTGAAAATTATTGATTTTTATTCATTTACTGCGGGAAGCTTCAGTCAAACAGAAAACGATTAAAAATAACTGTATCTACGCATTTCGTTGCAATTAACTGCATGTTTTACTGTTAGAAATGCACATTTCGTGTTAATGAAAGAAGGGTAAATGACACGTACAAAATCACGGCTAAATTTTCAGTCATCATTACATCTTATCAGATGGCATTTAATTTCACTATCGGCTACCAGTAAATGCCTTGGCGTCGCCATTCATTTTCAGATCACAGATTTGCACCTGCCATGTACAACATATTTATCCGACCTGATAAAGTACTGTGCCGTGTAAACGTATTGTAAATTACGATTATTTTCATTCACGCATCTATTGCGATTCTATTCGCCCGTCAACACTGGCGATAGTCCTAACAGTGGAAATGCGTTTCATTCCGTCGCCCAACCTTTAAACATTTTGTGCGATGGGCGGTCATGAATGTCTATGCTCAACTCTAATCTTCATGTGAAATCGTGTGTTACGTTGGGCACATTGTACCCTACACTGCTAATGCACGTTGTCGATTTTTGATTGTTTCCCGTAACACAGCTAATGTGATATCGATTGTCATCCTGTCCCGGGAAAGTGCGGTCTCTCCAAATGTGTTTCACGCTACCTTGTGGCCATGGCTGCGGCGGATCTGTTGGTTGCTGTAATTGACATATTACTTTTTCGCATCAATGATCTATATTTCCCCACAACTTTTCTCTTCATTACTCAAGTGTGCTCCTTCCACCGGGCCCTTAACTACGCAATCACAGACATCTCCGTGTGGCTAACACTCTCGTTCACATTTGATCGATATTTGATGATTTGTTGCCACAAGCTGAGATCCAGATTTTGCACCGAGAAAACTGCAGCCAGGGTTATAGCAACCGTGTGTCCGCTGTTCTGCTGCAAAAACATCCCCTGGTACTTTGCAGCTGAACCTCTTATATCAGTACACAATGTAACATGGGGCTGTCATGCAAAACAAGAATTGTACATTGAACCTACATGGATATTTTTCAACTGGATTCACTACTCTTTCAGCCCTCTTCTCCCAATGTTCTTGATATTACTGCTCAACGCCCTGACAGTCGGGCACATTTTTAATGGCTAGTCAAATCCGCAAGAATCTGAGAGGCAGCAAGAATGGTGCGAATCAGAATGACGCCGAGCTAGAAAGCAGAAGGAAGTCAATCATCTTGCTCGTTGCAATTTCCGGCAACTTTATTATGCTGTGGATGACGTATTTTATATGTTTCCTCATATCACTGATAACAAAGCGGTATTATACGACCGGTTTCAGTGACCCGATGTTTATCGCGGACCAAACCAGCTACATGCTCCTGCTTTTGAGTTGCTGCACAAACACGTGTATTTACGCGGTAACTCAGTCTAAATTCAGAGAGGAACTGAAGAGCGGGTTGAAATATTTTCCGAGAATAATGTTTAAACTAGTTAAGGAAGGAAACCAATGTAGAAACTAGAGGCAATAAGTCACTGCAGAATTGAATCTCCCGTTGCATCTCCGCCAGCAATATTCTCATGTACCTCTGACCTATCTCTATGCAACATCCAACATATCCTGAAGAATTCTACATTTTGCGTTAGTGAACGAGTCGGCAGGTTTAGGCTGGGTTAGATAATGAGCGAGCTAATGGTCATCGGCTAAATCGGAATCATGCATGCGCACAACTCTGATTTCTGGCTGTTGAGTAGAGCAACTGCTCGTGGATAAAAACTGTTTTTTATGTCTGGCTGTGGCAGCTTTGACAGTCCGGAGTCGCCTTCCAGAGCGAAGTGATTCAAACGTCATAAAAGCATTGTTTAACTGGAGATCTATGTGGTCCTGGGAAATAGATGGTAGGACATTTGTTTTAGAAAACACGAGACGCTGGGTTGGGTGGTGGCGTCACACGGGGGGACCGGACCCCGAATACCTGCGTCTCTTGTGCCCTTCTCTGCCGCTCTTTCTCCCGCTTATTTGTGAGATGTTGAGTTATATATCGCTCCGCCTCTTGTGCCCTTCTCTCCTGCTCTCCCCCTCTCTCCCCCCCCCTCTCTCTCTCTCTCTCTCTCTCTCTCTCTCTCTCTCTCTCTCTCTCTCTCTCTCCCGGTTACCTCTGTGACATTAAGTTGCGGCGGGTCCTGTTCCCTTCTCTCCTGGTCTGTCTCTGGATTATCTCTGAGACGTTGAGTTATTTCTTGCGACACCTCTTGTGCTCTTCTGACCTGATCTCTCTCTCTCTCTCTCTCTCTCTCCCCCCCCCCTCCTCTCTCTCTCTCTCTCTCTCTCTCTCTCTCTCTATATATATATATATATATATATATATATATATATATATATATATATATATATATATATATATATATCTTTCCATCTAACCAAATGATTACGTCAAACACAATCTCAGTTGTTACTGAACACAGAATAATTGGATGAACATGGAGTCTTTCCTGGGGAATTAAAACAATGTGAATGAAACATATTTTAATTGCAATTGTAAATGCAAAATATTGCTGTATTTTTGTTAAAAATGCAACTGTTTTATAATACATCTTAATCGGTGTAATCGCCAATTCTTTTTAAATATCCAACTTTATAAATAAACCGTTTTTAAATAAGTGAAATAGCCCAAACACAATCTCAGTTATGAATGAACACGGATTTGTTGATGAAAATTTAGCGTTTCCTTTACAATTAAATTAATGTGAATGAAAGGTTTGTTTAATTACAACTGTAGCAAAAGTATCGCGAAGTATGCTTGGAAATGCACCTCTGTTGAAATATAATTTATTCAATCGCGCGTTGTTTAGAAATCTAACTGCATATCTGTTAAAAATAATGCAACTCGTAAAATAAATCTTAAATCAATGTAACCGCCAAGTAACCGCCAAGTAAATACAACTTATTAAAATAAAGGTGCAGAGTAAAAGTGCCTTTAATTGCGACTGTAAATCAATGCAAAAGCGTAGCATTTGAATCTGATTCAATGTATTTGGCAGGTGTTTTTAAAAATCCAACTGTGTTTAAGTAAATGTGTTTTAATGCATGGAGCTCTTGCAAAATAATGTTAATCAATTTAATTGTCAATTTTTTCTTCAATAAATGTTAATGAATGAAATCGTCCATTGTCTTTTTTTCAAGCAGTTGTCTCATTAAAGAGTAAAATCGTGAAGTGATAGTGAAAATGCAAAATGTCCGTCTTTTATCAATCGAAAAAGTAAATCAATGCAATATCGATTTTTTTGTTTGGAAATGCAAGTCATATGAAATATATGAAAGCTCATCCTCAAAGAAAGCGAAGTCAGAATGATCTGGACCGTTTACGTGGAAGCCGGACGATGAATCGCTTTTTTTTAATATAAAAAAGGCAACTGTGGTGGAAAAAAATAAATGAATGAAATGGGTACTTTTTTGCAATGCTGCAGTCTAATTAAAGTGTGATATCCCGATTAATCAATAACATCGGCAATTCCAAAAAAATGTTTAAAGCGGCGATTTTTTAAAAAAAGAAACGTCAATAACATCAATCGGCAAGTCTTTTTTTAAATTTTATTAAAGTATAATTGTAAAATAAAAGCTAATTCATTAAATGGCGAACTTTTTGCAAGCAGCAGTCTAAACATGCGGAATCCTGATCAATCAATACAATCGGTATTTTCAAACAATGTAAAAGCGGCGTTAATTTTAAAATACATTTCAATAAATGCAATCGGCAAGTCTTGTTTTATTTTTTTTTATGTTTTTAACTACAATTGTAAAATTAAAGCTAATGAATTAAAATGGCGATTATTTTTTTTGGAAGCAGCCGCCTGATAGTGTGGACTCCCGACGAATCAATACCGTCGGTAATTTCAAACAATGTAAAAAACGGCGATTTTTGAAAAAATAAATGTCAAAAAATGCAATCGACGTCTTTAATAAATAAAAGCAAAAGTTGTAAAAGAAAAGCCAATTCACGAAATTGAGATTTTTTATTTTGCAAGCAGCAGTCTTGTTAAAATGTGAAATCCCGAGATCAATGTAATGGGCTCGTCTTTTTTAAGTTAAGGCAGCTGTATGTAAAATCGAAGCTAATAAATTAAATGGAGATTTTTTTGCAAGCGGCAGTTTAATTAAAGCCTGAAATCCGATATAATAAATGTCTATACATGCGCAGGGCAAGTATTTATAAGAGTGTAAATAAAAAGCAATCCGTAACCCGTTTAATGTCGTAAACATATATAAAAGTTTATCGTTAAAGAGAGCGAAGTCGGCGCAGTTAGAAGGAAATCACTCAGTTCTGAACTGGATCTTCACCTGACTGTTAAGAAGGGACTGCAGATACTGGAAAATCGAAGGTAGACAAAAGTACTGGAGAAATTTAGTGGATGCAGCAGCATCTACGGAGCGAAGGACATTGGCAACGGTTCGGCCGAGACCCTTCAGAGTAGATGCTGAACCCTTCTCCACAGATGCTCTATTCGGGACTCTATTCATTGGCATGCAGGAGGTTGAGGGGTGATAACTGTTGCAACCATTTTAAAAGCCAAGACAAACAAATTTACAAATACTTTTAAACCAATACGTTTTCTGAACACATTTTTTCAAGCCAAGATATACAAATTTGCAAACTCTTTACAACCAATACAGTTTCTGTAATCATTTGTTAAACAGCCAAGGGAAACACATTTGCAAACTCTTTTAAACCAATACATTTTCTGTAAACATTTTTTTAACAGCCAAGACAAACAAATTTGCAAATACTTTACAACCAATACGTTTTCTTAAAAAATATATATAAACCAAGAGAAACAAATTTGCAAACTCTTTTTAACCAATACATTTTCTGTAAACATTTTTTAACAGTCAAGACAAACAAATTTGCAAATACCTTACAACCAATACGTTTTCTTAAAAAAAGAATTTAAAGCAAGAGAAATAAATTTGCAAACTCTTTTGAACCAATACATTTCCTGTAAACATTTTTTTAATAGTCAAGAGAAACAAATTTGCAAACTCTTTACAACCAACACGTTCAGTGTTATTCACAGCTCAGAGATCCGTGACCCTCTGGCTTCCTGGGTCTGGCAGAGACTGAGTGAGGCACGCCTATTCCTGGTTTATAGTCCCTCCTCCTGCCGCCAACGGGGGCAGCAGAGAGAATGGCGATTTCTTAAAAAACATTGATATCTCTCTGATTTATCATCGATCGGAAAAATTCTCAGGTCCAGGAAGGCAGAGGGGGGCTCTGAGCGAGGTGGACAAAAATGACGGCCGTAGTTCATGGCGTTATCTCGGAAATCACATCACAGTGGGCCAAAGGGGGTCAAGATCCGACTTTTAGTAATATAGATAGATATGTCAGGGAATATTTTACATCTTTTCATGCTTTATATTATGTAAGATAATATCGACATATCAATGAGGAATTAAAATGTATGCATGTCCAGGTAGATGGGATGGCAAGTCTGCAAATTATCAAATTAGTTTTTTCAATGTGGCATAGTGCATGTCCACACAAAATACTTTTGTGTGGAGAGGTTCTGAAGAGTGGAGGGGCAGAAAGTGCAGAAACAAAATCTCATAGTACTTAGGTCTGCATGGACCTCAATTCATAAAATGTCAATCACTTCTTAATGTCAATCTCTTCTTAATGTCAATGAGACTTACGCTGTAACTTACTGCCATAGATAGGTTAGTTCAAGTGGAGTAGGAGAGCCTGCAGAATAGCTAGAGAAAGAAACATCTCATAGTACTTAGGTCTGCATGGGCTTCAATTCATAAAATGTCAACCTCTTTTTAATGTCAATGAGACTTACACTGTAATTTACTACCATTGATAACTTAGTTCAAGTTCAAGTGGAGGGTCAGGCAGAGGCTACAGAAAAAAAACATCTCATAGTCATCAAGTCTGCATGGACTTCAATTCATAAAATTTCAACCGCTTCTTAATGTTAATGAGAATCACACTAAGTTAGTACCATAGATAAATTCGTTCAAGTTCACATACTCCAATTAGTTTCTACATAAACATCAACCATTTCCAACCATTTCTCACTCCGATGGAAGCCCATAAAGTGCAGTCAATATTCCTCCGTTTTTCTCCCGTGGTCGGGGTCTGGAAACGGCCACTACGGGCAGCACTAGGTACAGCCTCCCCCTGCCCGTGGAGATGATCCAAACACACTCCGCAGCTCCGCGTTCGCAGATCGGCCGCTTCTTAATTGAGACCTCTTCACTATGTTAAGTACATCGGACCCGCGATCGGAGCACTTTTACTCGGTAAGTGATGGCAGGCAGTTTCGAGATTAAATGTTAAAGACTTATTAGAGTACAACAGGCAGGCATTAGTGACAATGTATTAACTTTAGATCTTACCTTTCAGTTCCATTTGTTTCACAAAGTCTGACTGGTTTCACGACTTGGCTGTCCTCTTTGTGTTGCGGCACCTCAGCAGCGACCTTGCTTTCAAGACTTCCTACCACTTAGCTGCACATTCTTCAGACTTCTTAATGCTTTTCTCACTAAATTCAATTACCGTGCTGCGAGTTTCCACGACATGCGTCCCACAGAGCAACAAAGAACCTTCATCGAAACCTCCAGTAAAACAGGCATCAGTGATGCACTCTCAACCATGCTATTTGCTCCCTGCCTAGCTAGCCTGAAACAAAGTGCGTGATTGGCCAACTGGCGTCCGACACAAATCTGCTTTGAGTGGACTAAAAAATACCCGAAAACTTTCCGGTTTTTTTCTCTAATTTAATAATAAATGTGCAAGTTTTGTTCTTAGAAACATAGAAACATAGAAAATAGGTGCAGGAGGAGGCCATTCGGCCCTTCGAGCCTGCACCGCCATTCAATATGATCACGGCTGATCATCCAACTCAGTATCCCGTACCTGCCTTCTCTCCATACCCCCTGATCCCTTTAGCCACAAGGGCCACATCTAACTCCCTCTTAAATATAGCCAATTAACAGGCCTCAACTTCCTTCTGTGGCAGAGAATTCCAGAGAGTTCTTGACGAGTTTCAGGGATGACATATAATATTTGAACACAATATGTGAATATTTCCCGTAGTTCCGTGAGTTGGGTCACGAAACTGCGCAATAAAGCTCCTGGGCCCACACCCTGCATGTTTTTTTAAGTTCATTCTGGATTCTGTCACGCATGGCATGTGGCACGCGGTGTGGGGCATGGATGGCTGGGTCTACGGTGGGGTCAATGGCGATTTTGTAAGTCATAGGAAGCTTGCCCAGCTTGCCATCAAACAGATCAGGGTAACTTTTAATCGGGTCCTCAGATATGAGTAACTTATGAACGGCGCGATCGAAAGAGACCAGCCCAAGGTCCTGGAACGCATGGATGCCCAGAAAAGTCACAGAGTCCGATTTTAGGATATAGAAAGTTAGATTGTTTTGTAGTATTTTCCAGTACACATTTAAAGCTAGTTCTTCCAAGAGAATGCAGGACCTCATCCCCATAAGCATGTAAGGTTGAGCCATCTTTAGTCAATGTATCATTATTCCTTATCTTGTTGTAGACATGCAGATACATTACATTCACACGAGCCCCAGTATCCAATTTGGCCTTCACCGGCTTGTTGTTAATTAACGTTGACACAGAGGGACCCAAAAGCTTACCAGCAGTGTGGAGGAGGGTGTGAACAGTGGACTCTTCATATGAGCTAATTGGGTCATTCCCGTGGGCAGATTCGGGCTGGTGCTGGGAGCCTGAAAACGTTTGGTCTTGTTGCAGCAAGTGCAGATTAGAAGTCGAGCTCGAATTGCTGTACCCACGGGACCTGCAGCAAACGGTGAAATGGTGCATCTTCTTGCAGTAGTTGCATGGCTTGCCGTTCGCTGGACGGAATAGCTGCTCCTTGTTGTGGAAGTAGTTACAGTTCGGACACCTTTGAGGTCCATAGATTGGTGAGCACACTTCTCATCTGTTCCAGCTCGGTCTGTAGCTCCGGGATAAGCTGCCACCTTTTTCTGGTTACTTCAAGAACCTGTGGTAATGGATCTATCTTGGTCAGTGTGATAAACGTTAGGCGTATAAATACCGTCAAGTTGGGAAAAGGGGAAGTACAACGGGTCCTTGTACATCAGTCTATGAACGTAAGCACGCAGGCACAGCAGGCAGTGAAGAAAGCGAATGGGATGTTGGCCTTAATAACATGAGGAATCGAATATAGGAGCAAAGAGGTCCTTCTGCAGTTGCACAGAGCCCTAGTGAGACCACACCTGGACTATTGTGTGTAGTTTTGGTTCCCTAATTTGAGGAAGGACATTCTTGCTATTGAGGGAGTGCAACGTACATTTACAAGGTTAATTCTCGGGATGGCGGGACTGTCGTATGTTGAGAGAATGGAGCAGCTGGGCTTGTACACTCTGGAGTTTAGAAGGATGAGAGGGGATCTAATTGAAACATATAAGATTGTTAAGGGCTTGGGCACACTAGAGGCAGGAAACATGTTCCCGATGTTTGGGGAGTCCAGAACCAGGGTCCACAGTTTAACAATAAGGGGTAAGCCATTTAGAACGGAGAAGAAAGAAACACTTTTTCTCACAGAGAGTTGTGAGGCAGTGGAATTCACTGCCTCAGAGGGCGGTGGAGGCAGGTTCTCTGAATGCTTTCAAGAGAGCTAGATAGGGCTCTTAAAAATAGCAGAGTCAGGGGATATGGGGAGAAGGCAAGAACGGGGTACTGATTGGGGATAATCAGCCGTGATCACATTGAATGGCAGTGCTGGCTTGAAGGGCAAAATGGCCTGCTCCTGCACCTGTTGTCTATTGTCTATTGTCTATTGGCAGTTTTCAGCCTTATTCAGGACGTCTTGGTGCAGGGGTGTTTCCCCAAGTCCAGCCCATCTGGGCCAACCTCAGGTTAAAAGTAAGGTCAATGGCCCCATTGTCCTTCCTTTGTTCTCCTCCATTTAGTCAATCGTGTCAGATGTCTCCAACGGTTGGTGTCGTAGAAGCACCTGGCTCAGTCCCCCCCCCCCCCCAACATAGTCCCAATTTTGTCCGACCCCAGTAGTATGGACTGCGTCTGTGTGCAACTGGCAATGGCTTCTGCGTTTTCAACCCCTGTGAATGCAAGACTGACAAGGTTGTGCTTAATTGCTTGTGCGTATGTAATTAATTCATTGCTGTGGGCCTGTAGGTCATAAATAACCTCCACACTCTTTAGTGTCCTATTCATTCCCTCCGCTAATCCAGAATTCTACGGGTGGTGGGGGGTGTGAGATCACTCTTTAACGACCTAAAAGGCAGACCCTTTAAAAATAGATCATTATTTTTTTAAACAATTTTTAAAATATTCCCAATTGCTCCAATCTATCTCCCCAAATTTACAATTTCAAATGAACAGATTTTGTTCTGAGATAAAGGCATCTTCAATCTCATCTAACGCATCTACCTGGATGCCACGTCGCCATCGTGTAATTCAGGTCTCTATTTGAACTCAATTCAAAAGGTAAAAAATAGGAAAAAATAAACTTAAAGTTAAGAGAAAAGAAAGAATAAACAATTAATTTCCATTGATTGCAAGCTCATTCATTGACATCCTATTTCATCTGACATGGACCACTTCACCAAAAGGGGTATATGTATGTATATATAAATGTAGCCTGGAACTGTATGTCAAGGATCCCGATATGCTTTGGGAGAAATAAAAAAAAACATAGCAAAATTTTGAACACAGGAAAATGAAGCTGCTAGTATCTTGGTAGTTTAGCCTTGAAAAGAACACTGAGTTTCTCTAGTCAGATAAGAGACAGAACTTGGATGAGTGACAACTCGAAAGAACAAGGAGATTTGAGTAATCAGATAAGAGCCAGAACTTGGATGAGTGACAACATGAAAGAACATTCACGTATACTTTTGAAATAGAAATTGGGTTTGGAACAAATACCTTCCTTCTAACATTAAAATAAAAACTAGTACTAGTACAGGTAAGATGGTACAATCACAGTCAAAGTACACAAATTTATCCGAGAAGAGTTTGTCTAAGTGGCACAGCCAACCCCACCCCACTTCCACTCCACTTTAGATTGACTATTATATTTGACTATTAGCTCTTTCACCGAGGACTGTGAATGTTATCATTTTTGATAAAAAGGAGGGAATGAAAGAGCTAATAGTTAGCTGTAGCAACATGCAAATGGTGTTCATTGTAGATCTTTGCCACCCCCATCTGGTGATTTAATTAAAGATTGCCATGGTTTACCTTTAACACTTTTTGTTGCTATCTGCTTTTTAAGAGACAAACTTTGACAACATGACTAGAAAATTGGTTGGCAGACAGAAAATAAAGAGTAGGGATTAACCAGTCCCTTTCAGAATGGCAGCCAGTGACTAGTGGGGTACCGCAAGGCTCGGTGCTGGGACCGCAGCTATTTACAACATACATTGATAATTTAGATGAGGGGATTGTGGATAACATTAGCAAATTTGCAGATGACACAAAGCTGGGTGGCCGTGTGAACTGTGAGGAGGATGCTATGAGGATGCAGGGCAGGCACGTGTCGTGAGTAATTACTCTGGGGAGGCAGTCAGTCGGCTTTTTAAAAAAAAATTAAACTGTGTATGCGCAGATTGTTCTCTCCGTAAAAATAAAAAAACAAAAACAGTAACAATTCAATTTGCCCAAGGCTTCCTAGTCTCCTTCATTCTGAATGGGTGGGGGTGAAGGGTGATGGCAGGTGGACAGATGGTGGGGAAAACGGGAGCACAGGGAAAAATTGAACCAGTTGTCATCTAATTGAACGACAACACTTGTCCAAGGGACCAATTGGGGGGGGGGGGAGAGTTCCTTTCACAGCGTGTGGAGAGTCTGTGCCAGGGGTAAAGTTGTGGGGAGGGCAGGAGTGTTGGGTCGGGGATAATGTCAATAACTCACTCACTCTGGGCGCCATCGCACTGTAGCTGGGGATAGAAGCAGCTCGGGTAGCTGCGAGCGGCCGCCGGGAGCCAACAGCAGAACTGGCCGCCACATCGGCGCCTTCTGCCGGCCCGCTCACCTCTGGCGGTGCCCTCCGTCTGAACACCTCTCACCTGCCGCACGCTCACGTCAGCGGCTTCCTGCAAATCCTTCAATTCCCACAGCCGAGTCGCCTCAACCTCAGCCTGGCACGAGCGAGGCCAGCGAGCGGCCGGAGAGGTTTTTGGACGGAGAGCTGCCAGAGGTGAGCGGGGGCCGGCAGAAGGAGCCGAGGTGGCGGCCGGTTCCGCTCTTCAGCACAGCCACCCGAGCTACTTCTCACCCCCCACCCCCCCACCCCCAAAACCCCGGCCTCAATGCGGTGGCCATTGCACGCCTCCGTGCAAGGAGCGTCGCAAGCGGCATGCCCCCCCCCCCCCCCCACCCCTCCTTCACAACATCCGTGCCCTCCCCGCAACTTTACCCCGGGCCAGACTCCCCAAACGCCGTGAAAGGAGCTCTCCTCCCCACCCCCACACCCCGGGAAATAAAGTATTTAAAAACATAAACACACAATGTACGTACCACATTATTGGTACACGACCTCCATTCCTCTCTCTTTGTTTCCTAACATACACTTAAAATATTGACAATCCATATTTGACGGCACATGGGCTGCACAGACCTTCAAGGGTTACGAGCGCTGCGGATGAAAGGCACGGAGAATGACGCCTACCTAAGAGATCGATCTCTTACCTAGGCATCATTCTCCCATGCTTCATTATTTATATTTAGTAATTACTATGTTATAATTTTAGTCAGGGTAGGTAGGCAGTGCCCACCTTGCCTACCCTGACGGCACGTGCCTGATGCAGGGCAACATGGACAGGTCGGGTGAGTGGGTAGATGCGTGGCAGTTGCAGTTTAATGTGGATAAATGTGAGGTCATCCGCTTTGGGGCGAAAACAGGAAGGCAGATAATTATCTAAATGGCGTCATGTTAGGAAGGGACTTGAGTACAGGAGCAGGGAGGTTCTACTGCAGTTGTACGGGGCCTTGTGTGAGACCGCACCTGGAGTATCGCGTACAGTTTTGGTCTCCTAATCCGAGAGAAAGACATTCTAGCCATAGAGGGAGTACAGGGAAGGTTCACCAGACTGATTCCTGGGATGGCAGGACTTTCATATGAGGAAAGACCGGATAGACTCGGCTTGTACTCACTAGAATTTAGAAGATTGACGGGGGATCTTATAGAAACGTACAACATTCTTAAGGGATTGGACAGGCTAGATGCATGAAGATTGTTCCCGATGTTGGAGAAATCCAGACCAAGGGGTCACAGTTTAAGGATAAGGGGGAAGTCTTTTAGAACCGAGATGAGAAAAACATTTTTCACACAGAGAGTGGTGAGTCTGTGGAATTCTCTGCCACAGAAGGTTGTTGAGGCCAGTTTATTGGCAATATTTAAGAGGGAGTTAGATGTGGCCCTTGTGGCTGAAGGGATCAGGGGGTATGGAGAGAAGGCAGGTACAGGATACTGTGGATACAGTACTTAAGGAAGTAGCTCAGGAAATAGTGGATGCATTAGTGATAATCTTTCAAAACTCTTTAGATTCTGGAGTAGTTCCTGAGGATTGGCGGGTAGCAAATGTAACCCCTCTTTTTAAGAAGGGAGGGAGAGAGAAAACGGGGAATTACAGACCAGTTAGTCTAACAACGGTAGTGGGGAAACTGCTAGAGTCAGTTATTAAAGATGGGATAGCAGCACATTTGGAAAGTGGTGAAATCATTGGACAAAGTCAGCATGGATTTACAAAAGGTAAATCATGTCTGACGAATCTTGTGGAATTTTTCGAGGATGTAACTAGTAGCGTGGATAAGGGAGAACCAGTGGATGTGGTATATCTGGACTTCCAGAAGGCTTTCGACAAGGTCCCACATAAGAGATTAGTATACAAACTTAAAGCATACGGTATTAGGGGTTCAGTATTGATGTGGATAGAGAACTGGCTGGCAAACAGGAAGCAAAGAGTAGGAGTAAACGGGTCCTTTTCACAATGGCAGGCAGTAACTAGTGGGGTACCGCAGGGCTCAGTGCTGGGACCCCAGCTATTTACAATATATATTAATGATCTGGATGAGGGAATTGAAGGCAATATCTCCAAGTTTGCGGATGACACTAAGCTGGGGGGTAGTGTTCGCTGTGAGGAGGATGCTAGGAGACTGCAGGGTGACTTGGATAGGCTGGATGAGTGGGCAAATGTTTGGCAGATGCAGTATAATGTGGATAAATGTGAGGTTATCCACTTTGGTGGCAAAAACAGGAAAGCGGACTATTATTGAAATGGTGGCCGATTGGGAAAAGGGGAGATGCAGCGAGACCTGGGTGTCATGGTACACCAGTCATTGAAAGTAGGCATGCAGGTGCAGCAGGCAGTGAAAAAAGCGAATGGTATGTTAGCTTTCATAGCAAAAGGATTTGAGTACAGGAGCAGGGAGGTTCTACTTCAGTTGTACAGGGTCTTGGTGAGACCACACCTGGAGTATTGCGTGCAGTTTTGGTCTCCAAATCTGAGGAAGGACATTATTGCCATAGAGGGAGTGCAGAGAAGGTTCACCAGACTGATTCCTGGGATGTCAGGACTGTCTTATGAAGAAAGACTGGATAGACTCGGTTTATACTCTCTGGAATTTAGGAGATTAAGAGGGGATCTTATAGAAACTTACAAAATTCTTAAGGGGTTGGACAGGCTAGATGCAGGAAGATTGTTCCCGATGTTGGGGAAGTCCAGGACAAGGGGTCACAGCTTAAGGATAAGGGGGAAATCCTTTAAGACCGAGATGAGAAAGACTTTCTTCACACAGAGAGTGGTGAGTCTCTGGAACTCTCTGCCACAGAGGGTAGTTGAGGCCAGTTCATTGGCTATATTTAAGAGTGAGTTGGATGTGGCCCTTGTGGCTAAGGGGATCAGAGGGTATGGAGAGAAGGCAGGTACGGGATACTGAGTTGGATGATCAGCCATGATCATATTGAATGGCGGTGCAGGCTCGAAGGGCTGAATGGCCTACTCCTGCACCTAATTTCTATGTTTCTATGTTTCTATAAATTTAGAAAAAAAAAACAAGATAAAAAGACAAAAAGAAAAGGAAAAAAGGAACCCCCCCCCCTAAACTAAATAAAAAAGAAAGGGATTTTTGAAAAAATAAATAAATAAAAACAAAAATAAAAACTAAATAAATAAAAACAAAGAAAAGCAAAACAGAATGTGAACTGAGAATGTCACCAATTTAATTCTGTTTGACGTCAAGTCCGTTCCACCATATAAAGGTAAAATAGTTTTTATAACGTTTAAAGAGGGAGCAATATATGTTGTGTGAAAGTGTTGAATACATTTTCCCCAAGTCTTATCCAATTTAGCCAAGGGTTCAACAATATCACTCCTGATGTTTTCTAAATTTAAACATGATATCGTTTCAGAATACCACTGGAGTGTGATCTGAGGGTTGGAGTCTTTCCATTTAAATAAAATAGATCGCCAGGCAATTAATGTGGTAAAAGCAATCAACCGGTGTGCGGAGCGGGACAAATGAGTAAAATCTAGCATTGGTAACCCCAAAATTGCAGTAATAGTATGAGGTTGTAAATCAATACTTAAAACTACAGAAATAGTATCAAAATGTTATGTCCAATATTTTTACATATGTCGACAGGACCATAACATATGGGTCAATGAGGCCACTTCAGAGTTACATCTGTCACAGGTAGGGTTTACATGACCATAAAAACGAGCCAACTTATTGTTTGACATATGAACTCTGTGAACCACGTTGAATTGTATCAGAGCGTGCCTTGCACACAATGATGATGTATTGAAACCCAAACCACCATATATTTTGATTTGTGTAAGTATGTTTTACTTAGCCTGGAATGTTTATTCTGCCACATATATGAAGACAATTTAGAATCTATAATATTAAAGAAAGATTTGGCAATAACATTTGGTATCATCTGAAATAAATACAGAAATGTAGGTAAACTGAACAGCATTGATTCGGCCGATTAAAGATAAGGACATTGGTGACAATTTAGTAAAGTGATGGTCAATTAAAGGCATAAAATAAAAGGCATAATTGAAGAATCCTCTCCCATTTCTCTATAGACATTTGGAGTTCTCTTTCCCAGTCATGCTTAATTTTATCAAATATATATATTTAAATTTGCAAAAGCAGCTCATAAATAGTCGTTATTAATCCTTTCTGATATGGGTTAAAATGTTTTTTTCCCAAATGTCGGTTTGATGTGGTAGCAGAAAAAGGGTTAAAAAAATTGTCTCATTTGCAAATATCTAAAAAAGTGCGAATTAGGTCAATTATATTTTTTGTAGTTGTTCGAAAGACAAAGAACAACCCTCCCAAAACAAATCACGAAAAACTACTAGTCCCTTCCCCTTCCATAACAAAAATACTTGATCAGTACTAGAAGGTTTGAAGAGAAAATTGGATAAGATAGGATTCGATGAGATAAAACCATTTAGTCCAAAAAACTAACGAAATTGAAACCATATTCGGAACGTATGTCGTATTATTGGGTTAGTCGCATATTTATTCAATCTCATAATTGTTAAATGTAACGAGGCCCCTAGAATAGATGGCAACGATAGCCCTTGTAAGGAATCACGTTCAATATTTATCCATCCTGGGCATTGGGTATCTTCTAAATCTTTTGTCCAAAATATTAGATAACGACCATTGATTGCCCTATAGTTGAATCTAAGGTTCGGTAATGCCAAACCACCATCATTTTTGATTTGTGTAAGTATGTTTTACTTAGCCTGGAATATTTATTCTGTCATATATATGAAGACAATTTGGAATCTATAATATCAAAGAAAGATTTGGCAATAAAATTTGGTATCGTCTGAAATCAATACAGAAATTTAGGTAAACTGAACAGCATTGATTCGGCCGATTAAAGATAAGGACATTGGTGACCATTTAGTAAACTGATGTTTGATATGATCAATTAAAGGCATAATATTAAATTTAAATAAATCCTTGTGTTTCTTGGTGATCTTAATACCTAAATAAGTAAAACTTTCGGTAGTCAATCTATGTGGAAACTGTCCATAATTCGAAACATGATTATTTAATGGAAAAAGCTCACTCTTACTATGATTTAGTTTATAACCAGAAATACTACTAAATTGATTGAGTAATGTTACTATTGCCGGAATAGATTTCTCAGGGTTAGAAATGAATAAAAACAGATCATCTGCATCAAGAGAGAGCTTATGTGTCGTATTCCCGCGGACAATACCAAAAATATTAGGGGATTCCAGAATTGCGGTGGCTAAAGCTTCAAAAGCAATATCAAATAGTAAAGGACTTAAGGGACTCCTGTGTAGTACCTCGAAAGGGCCTTAAAAAGGGGATCTCTGATTATTAGTAAATGCAGAAGCCTGGGGTATATAATATATCAGCGATCATATAATGATCATATAATGATCCAAGAAATAATTTTTGGTCCAATCTTACGTTTCTCAAGTGTATTGAATAGGTATTCCCATCTACTCTATCAAACACCTTCTTAGCATCGTGAGATGACACATTCAGGCGTTTTATTTGACGCTGTATATACAATATTCATTAATTTCCTAACGTTAAAGTATGAGTAACGATTTTTAATAAAACCTGTCTGATTTTCAAAGATAATTTGCGGTAAAATATTTTCCAATCTCAAAGCTAATATTTTGGAAATAATTTTGAAATCCACATTTAACATTGATATTGGTCTATATGATGTCACTTCAGTAGGGTCTTTATCTTTTTTAAGAATTAAGGAAATAGATGCTACATAAAAAGATTGTGGTAATCTATTCCTTAAAAAATACTTCTTTAAATACGTTGCATAGCCAGGGAGACAATAAATTTGAAAAACACGTTAAAAATTCTACTGTAAACCCATCTAAACCGGGAGCTTTAGAAAATTCATTGAAATAATTGTTTCTGTATATTTTCTTCCGTGATGGGTTAATCTAACAACTGAGGTTCATTATATGGTAAATTCGGTAAGTTCAGTTTCTTTAAAGACTCATGCATTATATTGGAATCAGTTGGACATTCTGATTGGTATAGGGAGGTATAAAATTCCTGAAATTATTTATTAGTTTCGTCATGGTCTACAGTTAATGTAGCATCCCGTTTACTCACTCTGACGCTTGGCCGACACCGCTTTCAACTGATTAGCGAGTAATTTACTAGCTTTTTCGCCATGTATATAAAATTAACTTTTGATTTTAAGTAACTGGTTCTCAATCGGTGATACTAATAACAAAACATATCTCAATTGAAGTTCAACTCTATTCTAATAGAGCTCTTAAATTACGAGCTTTTGAATATGTTTAATCAATTTCTTTAATCTCGTCAGTATATAAGTATTTCTTTTTAAGTTTTTTTTTTAAATCCCGCGGTGTATGAAATAATTTGTCCACGAAATATTCCTTAAAACACTCCCAGACTACACCATTGGATATTTCTTCAGTAGAGTTTGTCAAGAAGTAAAAATCAATCAGATCTGTCATAAAATTAATACAATTTAAGTCTTGAAGCAAAGTATCATTAAATCGCCATTGTTTAACACTAAACTTGGAATCAGGTAGATTGATTGAGAGTTTCAATGGTGAGTGATCATAAATAGCAATTGCATCATACTCGCATGCAGTGACCGATGAAACTAGCCGATAATCTATTATAAAGTATTCAATCCTTAAATAACTATGATATACATGAGGAAAAAAGAAACTCCGTCGTCATTTGGGTTTAAGAATCTCCAAACTTCTAACATTCCAGAGTCAGGTATAAAATAATTAAATTAGCGGATCTATTTGGAAGCACATGATCAGATGTAGACCTGTCAATGAAGGGATTCAGACAGCAGTTGAAATCTCCACCCATTGTTAGAAAGTGATCATGTAATTTAGGAAAGGGTGCAATTAACTGTTTCAAAAACTCAGGGTGATCAATATTTGGTTCGTAGACATTCCCCATAGCAACTTTTTGCTTCCAAAGAACACAGGCAATCTCCAAAAATCTGCCATATGGATCAGAAATGGTTTCATAGTGAACAAACGGAATTGAGGAGTCAATAAAAAGAGAGACTCCGTTCACCTTAGCCTGTGAATTTGAATGAAACTGCTGTCCTCTCCGAAATTTGAAGAATCGTAAATTGTTATCTTGCCTTACATGAGTTTCTTGAACAAAGATAATCTGAGCACTTAGTCTGCGACGAACTTGAATTGTTTTTCCTCTTAATGGGATGGTTCAAGCCATTCATATTCCATGAAAGGAAGTTAAAAACTGTATCCATATTGCTTGTAAAAATCATGCGGGATGTGAAAGGTTAATTCCTTAAAGGCTAAATGTTCATGATACTGGAAAAAGAAGAAAAATGGGCGGAGCCAGAAGTGATGACGTTTCAGACATTTTGTAGTTCAGAAATTGGACAAATGCAGGACACGAAATAAGGAACAAAAAAGTCCTCCCCCCCTCCCAATCCTGCGAAGCCCCAAACGGACCAATAGACAGTCAGTAAGGTACCTAATCCCATCCCTGAACCCATATCTCCTCGCGACCGCACTCGACATGGAGAAGATCATGTTTACCCACTCCCCAGCCGTAACACGGGTCAATGTTACCGTTTGTAAGAGAGAGAAATAAATCCAGGCCGGCAATGGAGTTAAAGAGCGAAAGCTACATATTATTATCCAAGGTGAAGATATGAAAAACAAGAACAGCGTTCTCTTAGTTTGTGTAACAACAGTGGAACACGAATTAACAAAGACATTCTTAAAAGATAGTATATACAAAATAAAAACAAACTCGTACAGTTCAATTCTTAATCAGTGGAACACGAATTAACATTCTAAAAAGTTAGTATAAATAAAAGAAAAACTCGTCCAGTTAAATTCTTAATCATTATCAAACGAAATGTTGTCAAAATAGAAACAGTGAATCTCCAATTATAACATAATCAGCTATCAATTATTTCCCTTCCTCGTCGTAACTCTCCAAAAAGCTGTAAGCGTCTTGCGGATTGTTCAAAAATCGAGTATTACGGTTGAAAATTCAAATACGCAATCTAGCTGGGTATAATAGGACTGGGCGCAGCTTTTTCTTGAATAAATCAGGCATTACATTATGAAAGGACGTTATTATTTCCAAAAACTCGTAACAATAATCAGGAACAAACCGAAACTTGCATCCTTCATATTCAACCACGCCCAACTTTTTTTGCTGCCTGGAGAACATTCTCCTTCATTTGCAAAAAGTGAAACAGAATAATCAAGTGTCTCGGTTTATGACCGGATTTCTTCCCAATCCTGTGTGCGTTATTCAAAAACGGAAGGTTTTCATTGTGCTCAATGTTGAATGTTTCCTTTTTCATTTTAGAAGCATATTTTATCACCTTATCTCCTTCTTCATCTTCCGGCAAACCAACAGTTCGTAAATTCAAATGACGCCTTCGCTTTTCTATGTCCATATTTTTAGACTTGTATTGCTGAAGTGCTCGATTATTATCATTCATTCTCCGTTCCAGTTTTTCAACCTTCAAATCTCTCTCCTGACCCAGGGTTCGCAAGTTATCAATTTGTTCTTTTTGTCCACGAAGTTCATCCTGTAGCATAGACAGTTTTCCTTGGACTTCCTAGAGTTTGGTCGAAACTCCTTTCACCATTTCTTCCAAACTGCCAAATCTTGTTTTTTTTTTGAATAATATTTTTATTAGAAGTAATCCATCATAACAACGGTTTTACAACTGTTCAAATACACAACCAACTTATTTAAATAAGTATACGGATGTTACAAATAATTCTTATAAACTTCTATTTTTTAGAGTAGAAAAAGAAAAGAATAGATTTTAATCAATAAGAATGGTGATTAAATAATAATTTTGATTATATACAAAGAGAAAGAGAAGAGAAAAAAAAGAAAAAAAGAAAAGAAAAGATTATAGTATATATTATTCATCTGAATAGTGAATAACACAATTTCATAGAAACATAGAAACATAGAAATTAGGTGCAGGAGTAGGCCATTCAGCCCTTCGAGCCTGCACCGCCATTCAATATGATCATGGCTGATCATCCAACTCAGTATCCCGTACCTGCCTTCTCTCCATACCCTCTGATCCCCTTAGCCACAAGGGCCACATCCAACTCACTCTTAAATATAGCCAATGAACTGGCCTCAACTACCCTCTGTGGCAGAGAGTTCCAGAGACTCACCACTCTCTGTGTGAAGAAAGTCTTTCTCATCTCGGTCTTAAAGGATTTCCCCCTTATCCTTAAGCTGTGACCCCTTGTCCTGGACTTCCCCAACATCGGGAACAATCTTCCTGCATCTAGCCTGTCCAACCCCTTAAGAATTTTGTAAGTTTCTATAAGATCCCCTCTTAATCTCCTAAATTCCAGAGAGTATAAACCGAGTCTATCCAGTCTTTCTTCATAAGACAGTCCTGACATTTCAAATAATGATATCAATAGAGACATGCATACAAATCCAAATAAAAAAAATACTATTTTCATCTAATCCTGCCGGGTACCCATTGAGTTGTGATGCCAAGAACAGCTACCCCTTCAAATATTCTGTATATGGAGACCATATCTGTTCAAAGAGTTCGTATTTGTCCATTACGACAAATCTGATTCTTTCCAAATGCAACGTCTCCAACATTTCCACTGTGCACATTTTAATTGTGGGGGATAATGTTCCCTTCCAAAATTTCAATATTAATGTTGTCCCTATTATCAAACAGTAATCCAAGTAATGTCTTTGGTTTACTGTTAATATTAGATTTGAATCCGGAACTCCTAATATTATTAATTTTGGATCTGGGTCCAGTTTAATTTTAAGAACTTCAGAGATAACTCTAAATATTTCAGTCTAATAATAGTTGAGTTTTATACATGTTGCAAAACTATGCGTTAAGTTAGCTTCCAAGTTCTGACATTTATCACAAATAGAAGAAATATTAGGATAAATTATATTTAATTTCGTTTTTGAATAAGGTAATCTGTGTAATACCTTAAATTGTATCAATATATGTCTAGCATTTAATGAGCAACGATGTATACATTGTAGGCTTTCTTCGCAAGTTTCCTTCGTTATAGATAAACCTATTTCATTTTCCCATGCTTGTCGATATATTTCCGAAGTTGGGATTTCCCTCCCCAAGATAGTATTGTATATATACGCTATTAATTTTTCTGTATTTGGGTGTTTATTAAACAATTCATCTAATAATCCTGGTTTTCTATTTTTATAGTCTTGCGTATTTGACTTAATATAGTTTCTAATTTGTAAATACCTAAATATGTTTATTTGACTGCAATCCATAGATATCCTGTAACTCTTGAAATAAAATAAATGTTCCTTTCTTGTAAAGGTGTTTTATCCTTTTAATTCCTAAATCATTCCAGTGTCTAAACCCCTTGTCCAATACAGAGGTCTTAAACAAAGGATTATTCATAATTGGCAAACAAAGTGACAAATTATCCATATGTAGGGTCTGAAGTATTTGTTTCCAAATACGTCTATTGCTATGAATTATAGGGTTATCACCATGCGTTTTTTTGGTACTTCCCTTGGTGCAAAAAGAATCGAACCTACATCAAAAGGCAAACAGTCTTCCTTTTCCATCTTTAGCCAGTTTGGCTCATAATCTAAATTTACCAAACCAAAAAATCATATTTTTAATCTGAACTGCCCAGAAATAATATAAGCAATTTGGTAGTGCTAGTCCACCATTAATTTTAGATTTAAATAGATTGTTTTTTTACTTATTCGATGATTTTTACAGTCCTAAATAAAAACTATTAACCAAAGTATCTATTTTTTAAAAACATTTTAGGGAGGTATAAAGGGCTGGCTTGAAATAAATATAACAATTGTGGTAAAAAAATAATTTTTATAGCATTTATTCTACCGATCATTGAAATAGGTAGTGTTTTCCAATTATATATATATATATATATATATATATATTTAGTTTATTTAACAATTGAGGGTACATTATATTTAAATACACAGTTATAGGATTTAGATACATTAATTCTAGATATTTAAAATTTGTCCGTGACTATTTTAAGTGGGAATTGTTCTAGTATATTTAATTTTATTCCAGTTATAGGCATAATTTCACTTTGCTTCCAGTTAATTCTATACCCCGGAAAATGTGGCAAACTTAGTTATAACATTAAGTAGATTAGAAATACTAATCTCCGGTTTTGTGATATAAATGAAGTTGTCATCTGCGTATAGATATATTTTATTCGTTGTAGTTTTGGTATTATATCCATATATTTCTGGTTCTGATCTAATCTTTTCGGCTAATGGTTCTATTACCGGAGCAAAAAGTAATGGTGATAACGGGCCATCCTTGTCTACAACCCCTAAAGAGATTAATTTTTGCTGATAACATTTGATTTGATAATATTCTTGCAGTTTAGATTCGAGTATATGATTTTTTACCCATTTGGAAAATCTATCCCCTATTGAAATTTCTGCACTATTTTTAAATAAATATGGCCATCCAACCTGGTCAAATGCTTTTTCAGCATCTAAAGGATATGACAGCTAGTTCAATATAATTCACTCTTTTTGAGTATATGATATTGAATAAACGGTCTCCGATTATAAGATGAGTAGCGTTTTGGGATGAAACCTATTTGGTCATGATGCATTAAATTATTAATCTTAACTAAACTTAGCCTCGAGATAAAATTTTAGTTAGTATTTTTTGATCAGTGTTAAAAAGAGCTATAGCTCTGTATGACCCAGGGTCTTCCAAATCTTCATCGGCTTTAGGGATAAGTGTAATTGTAGATTAATTTAATGATTCTGGTAACTTTCCTTGTTCATAAGCATATTTATATATTATATGTAAACGTGGAGGGATCAGATCATAAAACGTCTATAAAATTCAACACTTTAAGCCATCAGGGCCTGCGGCTTTTCCGTTATTTAATGATCCAATTGATTCTTCAATATCTTTTACTGATTATATCAGCAATTTAACAAGTCTCTACCTTCCTGATCCAAACTATATCACATTCTTGTTGGAGTGTTTTCCATTCCATCTGGTTGTCCTGCTAGTTTTAAATGAGTAAAGATTTTGATATTATTGTAAAAATGTATCATTGATATCTTTTGGGAAAGTCAATATTTCTCCTTGTTCAGGTCTAATTTTTTATGTATCATTTTCTCCTCATCTAACTTTCTAAGCTGGCATGCCAGTAGTTTTTCTTGGTTTATCTCCAATTCAAAGTGTACTTGTTTAGTCTGTTGAAAAAGTTTAAATAACCTGATTTGAATATATTTTATTTAGCTTATATTTTAATGATGCAATTTTATTACCAGCCCTTTGAAGGGGATATTGCATTTTCAATATCTAATTGTTTTATTTCATTTTCCAACTTTTGTTGAGTCTTTCGATTTTCCTTATTAAAGTATGCGTGTGCTGATATTATCACACCACGCATAAATGCTTTAAAATGGATCCCAAAGCAGTGATGGTGAAATTCCAGGTTTGTCATTAGTTTCAAAAAATAATTTAATCTGTTTTACCAAGTAATCATAACAAGCCTTATCATTTAATATTTGGGGATTGAGTCTCTCCAGTAGAGGGTTTAATAGTTAAGTATTTTAATTTTATCTTAAATGTTTAATGGAGCATGATCCGACATAATATTTATGATATTTTAAGTCATACGTAAATGGGATTAGCTTTGAATCTATTAAAGCATAGTCTATCCTTGAAATATGTTCAAAATACAGGGGACAAAATGAGTATTCTCGACCAGATGGGTTATCTGTTCTCCAGATATCGTTAACATGTTCTCTGTTAATAAATATTTATAAGTGTACTTGACTTAGAAGTGGTTTTCCTTTTCACTGATGAACTATCTAAATAATTACCTAAGGTACATTAAAATTAATTAAAATATATGTTGAGTGGATTATAGGATATTGTTAAATATTTTCTTGAAGAATAATGGGTTATCAAAATTAGGACGATATATATTCATAAAGATTACTTTTTCTAAAGAATGTAATTCACCTGTAATTAATTATATAGCTAACCTTCAATATCTTCTATTATTGAGCTTTGTTTAAAAGATATACCTTTACGAATAAATAATATGCTACCCCTCTAGACTTATGTGTAAATGAAAGTGGTATACTTTGGAAATCCATTTGCTGTTAATCCTATGCTGGCGCGTCTTTTTTAAGGTGAGTGGTCTCTTGGAGAAAAATAATAATCACATTTCAATCTATTTAAATTGAGCTAAAACCTTACCTATTTTTAATTGGTTCGTTAATTCCCTTAACCATTCCAACTACAGAAGGTGATTCCATCACCCCCAATCCTAGTAATTTATGTCATACCTGTTATTATTAAGGTGGTATAATGGAGTAATGTCTCAGTCTCTTCGACCCAATCCTATACCCAAACACCAGATCGATGAAATTTAATCTCTTTATCCTTTGTCCTTATAACCCAAGTCTCTTTGAATCTAACGATATAATAACAATCAAATATTTAAATCATATAATAATACTAGAAATAAAATAATAATATAAAAGTAATAATAAAAAATGTGTGTAAGTGATGTTAGAGTAAAGTGTAAGGGGAAAAAGTTACTACAAAACTATAATTTGTGTAGATAGTAATTAGTGTAAGCCAACGTGTGGCTATTAATCTAACGGACGTTCCGTGAAAAAAAAGAGTTAATAATTCCAGCCCGTGTTTGCCCTTAAGGCTATACATGTCCCGGGGTGAGGTATTAACATTTATATACTTTTAATAATTAATTAATATAATACTACTAATATCAATAATAGTTAGTGTCATAGCACTAATATTATGAGAGTTAACGTACATTTCTAAGGGTAGGTAAATGACAAAACTATAATTATTAAATAATTCCATCCATCCCTCCTTAACCCCAACATAAAGTCCATGTCCCAATGTTCCTCCACCTTCCATGCGGATCCTCCTTCAGTGTTGAATCGTCCTCCTTTTCTGTGGATGAGCAGTATCATCAGGTAAGTAATCATTAATATCAGTGCTGTTCATCTTCATCTACTTCTTTCTCTACTTCTACCTCCTTTTCCAGTTCTTCGTGAATGTTTTTCCGAGCGAATTCAAGAGCTTTCTAATATATTTGGTGGAAAGTGGATGCTCCGTGTTTATCACAAGTTACTCTCAATGTTGGCCGTACATTAGTTCAGGCCAATCTCACTTCATTATGTTCCCAGGATACCTCTTGTTTCTGTAAATAAAGATCTTCTCTTTGGCCACTTCCCGCAGGGTAATCTCTGAAGATACTGATGTTTGTCCTCCCTCCATAATTCAATTTTTCTTCTTACGTATTAATATCTTCAATCATATCTCAAAAAACATGATCGTAAGCCACCAACCTTCACAATCAATCTGGCTTGGGGGAGCAATCCTCCTAGGGGTACGACTCAATACCCCGGTGTGCTCCGCCCACATAGGTTCTTGGTTCCAAGTTTCTGAATAACATTTCCCAGGAGTTTTGCAGCAAATTTTCGAGGGTCTTGATCTCCCTCTCGGCCTGCACTCAATCCACAATACGCAAATTCTGACGCACTTTGACGTCCCCTCCAAGTCAATGCATTATCTCAGTTATTTTTTGTGTAATAATTCCTGAAAACGCATGTTTCTCGGCAAGACTTTTACGGCTGATTTCAGTCAACTACTCTTTATTACGTCATTATGTTGGTTAAGTGAGGTTTTTAATGGTCCCAAATTTGGTACCAGCAGCCAACATTCCATCTCAACCAGTTTTACGGTTTTACTCATCTCCAACTGTTTGTTGCAAATCAGTACCCGCTTTATCTTTCCATTCGTCCATCATAGTCTTGACAGTAGTTGTAACTTATTTTTTGAACTCTTTTTCTTTCAAATTTTCGTGATAACACCAAAATATCATTTTCATAAAGTCTTTATTTTCTTCCTTTATATTCTTTTTTCATATCCCTTAAGCATTTTTTAGCCATCCATAATAATTTTTTTTGAGGTCATCCATCTTTAAAATAATCTTTCCCTATATCTTCCCTGGGGCGCTCAAACTCGAGCCCGAGCTCTCCAGTTGAAGGCCTACTTCACTTTTTCTTCAACTGTTTTTTTTCACGTTGGTGGGGGGGGGGGGGACGATGCCAAAATCAACATTTTTTCTTGTTTAAAGAGTCGCGCGCCTGAATGACCTGATGACGCACAACCCCAAACGCGGCACGCAACTTTTTAACGAAAAAAATTATAAAAAAAATAAAAAAATTTAAAAAAAAAAAAAAAATAAAAAAAAAATTAAAACGCATACCGGAGCTGTTCACACAAAACGCACCCCGTTTTCTCCCCTCTGGAGCTTCTTCAGTTAAACCCCCCCCTTTTAACATTTTTTAAAAAACCCAAACTAAACCCACCCCCCCGTTTTTCAAGCAATTTTTTTTAGCGGAGCTGAATGGCTGGGCGGAATGGCGCGAGTTTTCCACCACTCACCATAGCGCCACCGAATGTACTATTTCAATTCACACAACAACCATCCAATCCACATCACATCAACCCACAACCAACAATCACATTTCATTTTCACATAATTTCATTTCCCACCATTTCATCTTCAACTGCCAAAATCTTGTATTTTCCCCCCCCCATGTCACATTTACATTCAGTTCATTTTTTTTCAACAATTCAATACCATCATCGTTCATTTTCTATATTGCTTCTATGATGCTGGAGTCAAAGCAATATTGCTGTGGGTTGTTGCTTTCTCTCTTCCCCTTCCCCCCTGTTCCTTCCTTGGGGAGCCCTTCCTTTTCCCTTCTTCTCTCCATCCGTTTTCAACGATTAAGGCGTGTAAAAGTGATATCAACAATCAAATGAAAAGTTTAGGACCGTGTCTATGAAGTAAATAGGAGAAGTCACAAGTATCATTGGAAAGAGTGGTAAGTAGAAAGGTAAAAGTTTAAGGAGCAAACAAAAACAAGTTTGCATGAGATGCAGAGAGCCTGTGCAGCCCAGCCGTGTGTTGCCGCCCCACGAGGAGAGTGTCCCCCTCCCACAGGTTCTGTCCCAGCAATTCAATTCATAACACTTAAGAGTCATCACATGGAAATGTAGGGATGTAGAGGGCCAACGGTGCAAATCCATTTTTTTCCATTTTAAGAAGTCAAAGCACAGATAGAGTGTGCAATGGGGGCCAACAGTCCAAATCTATTCCATTCCATAATCCATTCAAGCACTGGGATTGGAGGGCCCAACAGTTTTCCCAATTCCAGTCCAATTTTAATCAATCAAGCAAGTCAATCACAGTGAGAGCAGAGGGCGTGCTAATAAATCATCATTTTAATAATGCAAGCACATTGCGGACCGTAACAAACAAAAAAAAAAAAAATCATTTCTTGCAAGCCAGCAGTTATCGGGGGCTGAGAAATCATCAATGTATATGCAAAGCACGTGCGGGCGGGTCGGGTGCGGGTAACACATAATTATTGTTTAC